>CM060947.1:57105313-57705313 GCA_030765055.1 Mantis religiosa | reverse complement strand
CTGGAAATCACACATTGACTACATTTCTAATAAAATTACCAAAGGAATATTTATGTTACGAATTTTAAAACAGAATGTGGATAAGGTAGCATTACTGAAGGTGTACTATGCTCATATTTATAGCCATCTCAACTATGGAGTTTTACTGTGGGGCAACCATGCTTATGCCAACAAACTTTTAATTTTACAAAAGAGGGCTGTAAGGATTATTTGTGGAGCTCCGCCTACTTCCCATTGTAAACCACTATTTATTGAATTAGGAATCCTTACTCTGCCTTGTATCTATGTTTTGAGTTGTCTCCTCTATGTGAAAGAAAATTTGCATGAATTTACCTTTTGTAACGATGTTCACAAATATCCAACAAGGACCTCAAAACAGTTATACTTAAGGAGGTGTAAGTTAGCCAAGACTCAAAACATCTTTGATTCTGTTTCATTTAAATTATTTAATAGTTTGCCTGACTCTGTTAGAAATATTCCAGCCAGCAGTTTTAAAAGGAAGGTAATAGGTGTTTTAAGGTGTAACCCTCTTTACAAGGTGCAGGAGTTTCATTCTATTGTTTGGACATAAATTAAAATTTTATATATTCTTGACGTTGCTATACATGTATATGTCTTTGACAATTAAAAGTCCGTCCGTCCATCTGTCCGTCCATCCGTCCGTCCGTCCATCCATCCATCCATCCATCCAAGTGAGTTCATATTTTCTAAGGTCAATTAAAATAAATGAAATTAGAATGGAAATGAATGAAAACTGATAACTGTTTAAAATGCATTACTCATTAGCTCAAGGAAAGTCAACATGAATGCCAGATATTGTATTTTGTCCGCCTTGGTAGTGTAGATGGTAGCGTGTCTGCCTCGCGTTCAAGAGGTCCCGAGTTTGAATGTCGGTGAGGGTGAGTTACCTGGATAAGGTATTTCCGGGGTTTCCCTTACCCTAAAAGACGAATGTCGGGTAACTAAGCTCTATGGACCCTGGGCTCATTTGAGCATCATTTCACCCATACCATACCTCGTCCGATATGACAACACTGGAGGACGTAAATTACAAAAATAGTAAAACAGATATTGTATTTAGGTTTATCTTTGGCAGTCACAAAAACATGTTAATGATTCTTCAGCATTTGTATACAAATTTATACAATACTTCATCTAATGATTTCTTTATTCTCTAAGGCCCGGCTGCATAAAAATCGCTAACTGTGGTTTATTTATAACCGAAGATCAAAATTGAACTAAGTTTAAGAACCCGCGTGGGTTGTAAAATGCTGATCTTAGATCAGGTGAACTCCGTTCAGTTCTGATCTGAGATCACACAAACGGATACGGCAACATCGCCAAACAGATTGCAACTTTCGTGTTGTATGGAAAGGATTCGAGAATTATCTGAACTATTCGACTCTGTATTAATCAAGTGCTCAGAGTAGCCAATCTAGACATAACAAAATATAAATAAATATTTTGCTTTATGTTTATTAGTCCTATAAATAGTGTTCTTTTATATAAGCAGTACAACAATTTACTCCATATTCAAACAGTTTTCCTCAAAAGTTAATCATTTCGCTTAGTTTATCTGTATTATATGTCTAAATGAACATAATTTTCATTTTCGTCTGTTTACAATACTGTGACTTTGTGGTTTTTTTTTTTTTTTTTTTTTTTTTTTTTTTTTTTTTTTTAACAACGGGGCGCACAACTGCTTGGGTTATTAGCGCCCTAACAACACTAAAAGCTTAAAAGTAACAGGCATGTAGCCTGTGGGTACAATGGGTAAAAGAGTAGAACCATAACTAAAAACAGTGCCAGTAACGGTGAGAATAAACACCACATTGGCAAACGGCTAATGTGCAAAAGGTGTAAGAACAGTAAGTTATATACTGCGACCGAAGCCACTTAGTTGAATAAATCGTAATAGCTTCTCTACGGCGCCTGGAGTGTCAGCTAGGATATCTGTCATTGTCGCTGGTAGGTCCAAAGACGCACGTATGGGGGCTAAAAACTGGCACGTTGTTAAGATATGTCGCACCGTTAATGACTCGCTGCAACGAGGGCAAGCAGGTGCAGGTTCTGACTGTAATAAATGAGTGTGACTAAAACGGCAGTGCCCGATACGTAGTCTAGCTAAAGTGACTTCGTCCCGACGGCAGCCACGGGAGGAAGTCTGCCAGGTAACAGGTAGCGGTTTCACCTCCCGAAGTTTGTTGCGCGTAACAGCGTGCCAAGATGTCTGCCAGCGGGAAGTGTGAAGACTCCGTAAAATCGCGCTAAAATCGTCAGAGGGGATGTGAGAGCTGCTGCATCTACCACATGAAAGGGCAGCCTTCGCAGCAATATCAGCGTCTTCATTACCTGATAGGCCTACATGTCCAGGGACCCACACGAAAGACACCCTAATACTAGCATTAGCGAGCATGTGAAGGCGATCCTGGACACGCTGTACAAGAGGGTGGTAGGTGTACAGCGACTTGAGGCTTTGGAGGGCGCTTAAGGAATCGGAGCAGATCACCCAGCGCTGCAAACCTTGCCGATGAATATACAGAAGGGCTTGGTAAATAGCAAACAGCTCAGCGGTAAAAATCGAGCACTGCGATAAGAGGCGAAATTTGAAACTGCGTCTACCGTGAATAAAAGCACATCCCACGCCTTGGTTGTCCTTCGAGCCATCCGTGTATATAAAATTACAAGGGCCATAGTGAGCCTTTAGTTCTAAAAAGGACATGCTAATAGTCGAACGAGGGGTCGTTGATTTCGGCATGGCCGTTAGCCCCAGATCGACAGAAATCTCCGGGCGGAGCCAGGGGGGAAAGAGGGATTCTCCCCGCTGAAACACGGACGGCAAAGTGATGTTCAAGAGTCGCAGAAGTAGGCGAAACCGAACGCCAGGAGGGAGCAACGCCAGGGGGCGCGTTGAGTACTGACGATCCAAAGAGTCGTTAAAAAAGGGTTTAAAAGAAGGATGTTCCGGCATACTTAAGAGCTTGCAAGCGTAAATGCACAAAAGAACATCGCGTCGATAGGAAAGCGGTGGTTCGGCGGCTTCCGCACACAAGCTCACTGCTGGGCTAGTGGGAAAAGCGCCAGTACTCAACCTGATTCCACGGTGGTGGATGGGATCGAGGCGACCTAGAACTGACGGACGTGCCGACGAATACACGACGCATCCGTAGTCAAGTTTAGATCGGACTAGGCAACGGTAGAGTTGTAAAAGTACAGTCCGATTTGCACCCCAGGATGTGCTACTTAAAACGCGTATAATATTAAGAGACCGGTCACACCGTGCCCTTAAATACATAATATGAGACGACCAGCTGAGCTTTCTGTCGAAGATCAATCCCAAAAATTTCGCCTCGTCCGCAAAAGGAAGAACAGCAGGGCCGAGGTGTATAGAAGGCGAATGAAACGCCTTCCGGCGCCAGAAGTTGACACAGACTGTTTTCTCGGCGGAAAACTTAAAGCCGTTTTGGATACTCCAAGTGTAGAGGCGATCTAGGCAACCTTGGAGGCGGCGTTCTAGCAAACAAGTTCGCCGAGAGCTGCAATAAATTGCAAAGTCGTCAACAAATAAAGAGGACGAAATGCCCGGTGGGACACACTCTACAATGGGATTGATAGCAATGGCAAACAGTGTGACACTGAGCACCGATCCTTGCGGTACTCCGTTCTCTTGGATAAAAACACGGGATAAAACTGAACCTACGCGCACGCGAAAGACTATTTTCCTCATGAACTCTCGAATAAAGAGGGGTAGACGGCCTCGGATACCCCAACTGTGTAGTGTACGAAGAATGCTATACCTCCAACATGTGTCGTATGCTTTGGCGAGATCAAAAAAGACGGCAACCGTTTGATTCCTCCGCAAAAAATTGTCCATAATATGTGTTGATAGGGAGACAAGGTGATCAGTCGTAGAACGGAAGCGGCGAGAGCCGCATTGGACGTTGGACAACAAATGTTGTGATTCCAGCCACCATGTCAATCGCCCGTGTATCATGCGCTCCATCACCTTGCAGATGACGCTGGTGAGGGAGATCGGGCGATAACTGGAAGGTAGATGGGGGTCCTTACCAGGCTTTAAAATGGGGACTATGGTGGCCTCGCGCCAGGCGGATGGAAATGTGGCAGTATGCCAGATACGGTTGTACACGCTTAGAAGGAACCTTCTACCAGGGGAGGTAAGGTATTGGAGCATCAGAAGGTGTATACCATCTGGGCCAGGTGCAGAGGGCCTGGAAGAAGCCAGGGCCCGTTCTAGCTCGGTCTCGGAGAAATCCGTGTTGTAAAATTCCGTGTTAGATGAGGAAAACGAGAGTTCATGGGATTCCACCCGGTCTTTCGTAGTTAAGAATGCTGCATGATAGTGGGAGGAACTGGAAACGTCAGCGAAGGCAGTTCCCAAGGCGTCAGCAACGGCTCCGGGGATAACGACAGTGTCGTTATTCAGCCTGAGGCCGGGAATCGTGAGCCTGGAAGCTTTGCCGGCGACGCGGCGAAGCCGATCCCATACAATAGAAGATGGTGTGAAGGGATTAAATGACTCAACAAAGCGCTTCCAAGAGGCCCGTTTACTGTCCATAATGATGTGACGAGCTCGGGCACGCAGTCGTTTATACGTGACCAGATTTTCAAGAGTAGGGTGGCGCCGAAATACTCGAAGTGCCTTCCTCCGTGCCTGGATGGCCGCCCGGCAGTCGTCGGTCCACCAAGGGACTGGCAGGCGTTTCGGATGGGATGACGACCTGGGTATCGCTTGTTCGGCAGCAGAAGTGATGACGGAGGTAAGGTGATCCACCATGTCGTCGATGTTGTTAAAAAGGCGGTCTTCGAAGACCGCCAAGTTTGAGTAAAGGAGCCACTGAGCTCTGTGGAATTGCCAGTGGGGCACACGTGACGATGGAACATTGTGTGAAAGCAGGCGTGTAACACACGGAAAATGATCGCTGCCAAAGCTGTCAGAAATGACGTTCCACTGTAGGCGATGTGTAAGCTGTTGGGAGCAAACAGCTAGGTCGAGGTGAGAGAAACTGCCGCTGGAATCGGAAAGAAAGGTTGGTTGGCCGGTGTTTAGAACGGAAAGATTGTACTGGGAAAAGAATTCAACAAGGTCGTTCCCCCTTGCGCTAGCCCGTGGAGATCCCCATAGGGGGTGGTGGGCATTGAAGTCTCCCAACAGAAGATAAGGCGTTGGGAGTTGCGCTACTAAAGCCGCGAGATCAGCAAGAGGGAGGGGAGAAGAAGGTGGAAAATAAACAGAACAAAGTGTAAACGAAAAACCAGGACAGCGGACGATGGCAGCAACAGCTTGAAGGTGAGTGGTGAGCCGAAGAGCTTGATAATAAGTGTTGTCACAAAGGAGCATCATAACACCCCCATGGGCAGGAGAACCAGGTTCCGGTGGGAGATCGAATCGCACCGGCACGTACCCGGGAAAAGTGAAAGTATCCTGCCGCTGGAGCTTGGTTTCCTGCAAGCACAAAATACGAGGTGACAGCGACGTCGTAAGGAGCTGTAATTCGGCCTTATGTGCACGAATGCCACGTATATTCCACTGGACAATCGACATTAGGAGGTAAAGAAGAGGTTGGTGTAGCACTTTACTTGACCACAGGCTGCCGCTTCAATTTGCCTTTTTGTGTGCGCGTAGGGCTAGGACTTTGGGGAGGGGTAGGATCTTCCTCCATAGGCTCCGCTTCAAGAGGAGGCTCGGAGTCACCGGAAACCGAAGTCAGGGTGTCGAACCGGTTACCGGTGGCCACGGGCGTTGGCGAGACTCGTGGAGTGCGGTTACGCCCTCTGCCATCTTGAGATTTGGATCTCCGAGGTGGTGAAGGAGAGGAGGCTTTTGAAACAGTCGGTTTACTGGCAGAAGTAGCCGGATTTTTTAGAAAGTCGGAGCGTTTTGGCTCGGTTTTAAACTTTCGAGGTTCGGTGCTGAGCGGAGTTTTCTTAGGGCTGCGTGATCCAGAAGGTTGTACCGGAGGTTTAGCCGGGACAACGGAGGAATCTGAGGATGTTTGGGTGCCAATTTCCCGCTTGGGTACTGGAGCTGAAACCACAGAGCTAAACGTGCCAAATTTTAAAAGAGAAGGTTGGCGAGCAAGATGGCGTTTGCGGGCCTCAGTGAAAGAGAGGCGTTCTTTCACCCGCAGCTCCTGAATGGCCTTCTCATCCATATAACGTGGACAGTTGCTGGAAGATGCTGGATGGCTACCGCGACAATTGACACAGTAAGGAGGATTTGGACAGGCTCCGTCATGTGCGTCTTGGCCGCACACGGCGCAAATAGATTTTGTTAACTTGCACGATAACTTAGTGTGGCCAAATCGTTGACATTGAAAACAACGCAGAGGACGTGGTATATAGGGCCGAACGTTGATCACCTCGTAGCCAGCCTTAATCTTCGCCGGGAGATCGAGCCGATCGAAGGTAAGGAAGAGCGTACGAGTGGGCACTGGAACACCATCACGCATTGCTTTTACGCGATATACGGAGGTCACGCCCTGGCTGGAGAGGTAGCCTTGGATTTCTTCCTCCTGCATGCCATCTAGAAGGTGTGATGTAATGACGCCTTTACAAGAGTTCAGGCTTCGGTGCTTCTCAACTCGGATGGGATATCCGTGGAGGAGTTTCGCCTTCAGCAGTCTGTCAAACTGTAGTGTAGAGTACGTTTCAACGAGCAAGGAACCATTTCTGAGACGGGTACAAGACTTCACTGGACCGGCTAGTTTATCAAGTCCCAGCTGTATGACAAAGGGATTTACTGTGAGAAATGTCTGAGCTTCCTCCAAACGATTTATGACTAGGTAACGAGCACCTGATGCTTCGTGTACCTCTTTTACTTCATTTGCCTGTCGTTTTCTTTTGGGTGTAAGTGTTGCCATAGAAGACGTTATTTGAGTTCATCCCCCAATGCTCCCCACCCACCACGGAGCCCAACAAGGGGTCATCCCATTGGGATGACAGGGCTACATAGGGGATATAGCGGGCTCGCCGTCCCACTCACCCTGGAGTTCAGTGTGACACCTTGTCCTGGCCGATTGATTAGGGGTGGGTTAGTCCCTAACCTCCCGTTTAGCTGAAGCAGTAGCCAAAGTGGTATATTGGAAATGCGCACCCTTCCCGAATTCAGAAAAAGACTGTTACGAGCTCACATACGCATCCCTCAACCACCAGGACAAACATTTCCACCGACACGGGTCTCCACGCACGGCCTACACGTGGGTGGGCCTATTGACCGTCTCCCTCAACCACGAAGAGGAGACCACACGAGGGAGACTGTTGGCTCGGGACCCCGGGATCGCCACTACCCGTACCTACCGTAGTAGGCCCCTGGGGGGATTTGTGGGTTCGTAGAATTAAAAGGCCGAGTTGCAGAACTGAAAAATCTCCTTTATTTTCGTAGATTACAGCAGCATTACGTTACATACACCATCAGTCTACCAAGGTCGATCACAATAACAAAGACAGCAGATTACATCCTTAGCTCCCGTTACAACAACACAGCTGGCTGTCTCTCATTTCACAACACTGTTTCACAACTAACTCTTTGCGAGCCGTCACATCCTTAAATACCTATTTCGTAAATTCGAGATACTTCTGGACCAAACAGGAATCGAATGTTCTATCACCTTCTAGAAGCGTAACCCTATCGGTGCCGGCAGGTCTTTTATCTCGTGCTATCATTATTTCTTCCGGCATAATCCTTATCTCCAGGCTTTTTGTGTACACAAGCCGCGCTATAGCGATTGGGTTCGCGACAATACTGTGAGTTGGAAACAAACAAAAAATGGAAGTTAAAGCAAAGAAGATGCGTTCAGCCAATTTTAAAATTGAGGAGAAAACTATGTTGGTGGACATTGTCCTCCAACATAAACATGTAATACAAAATTAAAAAAAAAAAAAAAAAAAAAAAAAAAAAAAAAAAAGGGACAGCAATACAACAAAGAGAAAGGAACAGGCATGGAAGGAAATAACAGCTGAATTTAATTCCAGAAGTTATGTTGCACGTGACCAGAAACCCTTAAAACTATGTTATGAAAATATTAAAAAGTCCACACAAAAATTGTCCTCCAAAATAAAGATGTAATAGAAAATTAAAAAAAAAAAAATGGACAACAATACGACAAGGAGAAAGGAACAGGCATGGAAGGAAATAACAGCGGAATTTAATTCCAGAAGTTATGTTGCACGTGACCAGAAAGCCTTAAAACTATGTTATGAAAATATTTAAGAACGCACACAAAAAATTGCCTCCTCCTGTTTTATGTATCTGAACTTTCATCATCAGCGTTATGTTTGTGCCGTCTTCCTTAGACGAAATTGGGCACAAGCTAATTGCAGCATTGAAGCTGCAGTTTCATCCCATTTGCTGCGACTTCGATGACGACGTGGGTTTCGACACCGAGGAAGTTGCAGAAGTGGCTGTGGATGCCATATGTTCACCCCAAGTGGACTTGAATGATGACCAACTGCAGGTCGTGGACGTCTGTAGGCCCGAGAATTCCTCGCAAATTTGTGCAGCTGATTGAACCAGGTCCTTCAGCTTCAGCTTCGACTATGACCCGGTTTTCATATGCTGTTAAGAAAAGGAAGGAAGACGTTAGGGAACAACTTTATAAGAGGAGGCTGGAGTATTTGCAGAAAGAACATGAACAAAACATGGCATTTGCTAGAAAAGAACATGAACTAAGAATGAAAGTTTTACATTTGCAAGTAGAAGTAGAACAGAAAATTTTTAATTTAAAGAAGAGAAAAGTAAGGTTATGTAAATTAAAACTAAATAGTGATTATCTGAATGTGTTGTTAATTAGTGCAGTTCTCAGTGCTGTGTTTTCCCTTTTATCTCTTTGATTTAAATCAGGTATAGGCAGTTCTTGGTACACTCTCCTTCCCTGTAAACAGCATCATCTAGGTCAGGAATGTCGTCATCTGCATTAATGGCCAAGATATGTAATACAAATGTTGCTACTATTATGGGAGGAACTCAAAGTAATGTCACAGCTAATTTCTTGTTAAGCATGGGAATCTTCTTTTGACAACACCAAAACACCTTTCAATAACTGATCTTGTTTGCCTGTGAGCCCTGTTATGTGCTCGTTCTGCAGGAGTTTCTTCGTGCAATGTAGGTGTAAGTAATGACAGCAGCGATAAGCACTGTCCCCTAGGAGCACACCTCGGGGAAATTCTTCAGCTTCAAACTGTGCATGAATTCTAGTATTTCTAAAAATATTTCTATCATGTGCTGAACCTGGCCACCTAGCAACAACATTCAGGAATCAAAGTTTTGAGTCACAGATAGCCTGAACATTTAAAGAAAACCAACCATGGCGATTTCTGTAAATCTGGGCATTATTCCCACCAGGTGATATAATTGGGATATGTGTGCAGTCTATTGCACCTAAAACTCCTGGATATTACGTATATTATGGAAATCTCGCATAACCCTTCTTATTTAGCCCTCTTCCATAGACATCCTGATGAACTGAGGTCTTAAAGCTGCAATTTCCCTTGTAACTTTATGGATTGTTCTACAAGCCGTTCCTTTATTTATATTAAATGTATCCCCATTCACCATCTGGAAGCTTGCAGTTGCATATAACTGCAATGTGAGCAGGATCATAAATATTGGATTGAGTGCATAATTCCTCAGGGTTTGTGTTCTTAACTGTGCATGTAGCCTATGCTCCAGTTCTTCAACTACATGCTTTAATAGTCGAAATCTCATTTTGAATTCTCTCTCATTAAATTCTTTGATGGGATTTCCTTTATGTTGGAAAACACGAGGAGCCCTTTCAAATTGAAAATTCTCATCATCAGATATATCAGAGTAATCTGAAATCTGAAAATAATAAAAATGTATAGGTTATGAACACAAACAATGCATCATTAATAGCCATTTGTGAAATAAAGAGGATATTTTTATCCAAGTAACCACAAAAAATGCATTACTTACCATTTTAAAGCTGCACTATTTATTTCTTCCAATTCTTCTTCTTCTAATCAGCAGTTCAACTAAGTTAACTGGGTAGAATTCACCAGTTAGATTTGATCTTAGATCAAGAGGCCATGAACTTAGATCAATTTTTATACAACCAAAATTCTAAGTTCAGCTTGGCTGCGATTAAATTTCCATAGTTCGAGATATTATCAATACAAATACACAAATTATGTTGAAATCACTCTGGGATACACATTCAGTCACCAAATTTCATACACCTTCATATACATAAATGGGATAAAAAAAAAATAAAAAAAAATAAAAAAATAAAAAATAAAAAAAATAAAAAATAACCTCTGCACTCTATTACCCCGGCATCTAGAGTCTAAACCGGGGCACATGTGCTTTATTTTTTCTTTCTTTTACAATTTGCATTTACATTGTTTGATCATTTGTTGTTACAGAGAAAACTTACATACTAGAACTTAGAATAATATACTGGAACTACACTACGTACAATTTTTGGTTTGTTGGTGATTACAATATGGTTTGAACTTAAACTTTAACAAATTTATGTGATAATATACTTAAAGCTAGAATACAAGTTGAGTTTATATACATATTTAGTCACAATTGGTAGTTATATACTGTTTCTGGTGGTCCAGAAGTACTTCCTTCTGGAGAGCTGTTGGGTCCTCAGGGGCTGTGGTCTTCTGATGGGTACTGCAAGGGCTGGTGCTGCTAGTCGGGTTGAATGCCTGATTGGTCTGTC
The DNA here is from genome assembly GCA_030765055.1 of Mantis religiosa. Lineage (NCBI taxonomy): Eukaryota > Metazoa > Arthropoda > Insecta > Mantodea > Mantidae > Mantis > Mantis religiosa. The sequence goes on along the minus strand of CM060947.1, from coordinate 57,694,604 downwards.
TATGTCCTGAGTTGGATTGGGTCTCGGTCTTGTCCTTGGAATTGTGATGGCTCGGCGTGAGATGTCGTCTGTTATTTTGCAGAGAATTTTTGTGTCATTTCTGTTTCTGAGTATAGCTGCTACGGTTTTGTCAGTTAGTTTTTGTCTTCCTTCATCTACCAGTTCGGTGTATTTGACGCACTTGAAAACAGCGTGCTCGGGAGTGTCTTTTGTGTAGCATATGTCACAGTCTTCGGTTGTGAGTCGGTTTATCTTGTGGAGATATGTATTGAAGGGTCCATGTCCCGTGATGAAGTGTAGCAGTCCTTGAGTGGGATTTAGATGTTTCAGTCTAAGTCGTTCGTTTATGTTGGGAAAGAGGTCGTGAGTTCTTTTCCCGCATTTCTCTTGATCCCAGGCCCTTTGCCATTCCTCGAGTAAGGTGGTCTTTATATCTCTCTTGGTGAGGCATCTTTTTCCAAGGATTTGTTCTACCCTGTCTTGTCTGTCTTTCTTTAGCCAGAATTCTGCTCCCCGTTTCCTCACTAGTAGATCTAGCGGCCATATGCCTGTGGCGACTAGCAGGGCCATTGTTGGTGATGTGTTTGCAGCTCCTGTAAATAATCACCCACTGCCACCAGACGAGATTTCCTTGCTTACCACGGGAAGTAATACGCGATAGTCACACCTACGTTACCAGCGGAGGACATCATTTACAACATTGAGTCGGGAATACAAGGCCTTCCAGCAGCAGCATCCAAAGAGATTCGCTGGTAATCCGCTAGAATTCTCCAATATGTTAAGGCCTCACCCAGTAATCTTACCTTTCAAGAGAGGACCACCTTCAAGAATTTTAATAACAAATCAGCTGACAAGGGGAATGCCACTGTCATTTTGAACCAGCAGCACTAAGAGAAGGAAATCTCAGTTCTTAAGCCTGACATATACTGCAAAAGTCAACGAGATCCTAGAGCTCGCAATTTGCGAAAAACCAATGTATTTCTTAAGAAAATTCTTTCCTCAGCTGACGACATACCGGGTGTGCCTCTGAGGCCCATTGTAGTGGAATTGGATCTCCTACTTATGCCATAGTCAAACATCTAGCCTGTCTACTACTACCACACGTCACTCAACAGACTCCCTCATTAAAGATTCCAGACATTTCATCCAGAAACTACAAAGTAGCGCATTACGATCTCACGACCTTCTTATCAGCTTTGAAGTCATCTCACTCTTCACTATGGTTCCAGTACAAGAGCCCTCACACAGCTAAAACACATCTTTTCAGACCACTTAATCAGACTCTTCCACCATGCTCTCACCACAACATATTTCCAATGCAATCATTTGTTCTATGAACAGATAGATGCCGTTGATATGGAGAGCCCTTTGACCCCGGTAGTGGTCAAATTCTTTATGAAATCTTCCGAGTCTAAAGCCTTAGCGGAGCCACACAGTCAATTTTTTGTGGAGCTGTGTCTATGTGGACGACACATTCGTCATATAGCTCCACGGACAAGAAGCCCTCCCAAGATTCCCTACTATATCTTAACAGTATCAACCCTTGCATATAATTCACCATGGAGGAAGCTATAGAGAAACAGCTAGCTTTCCTGGAGGTCCTGGTCAGCAAGAAAGCAGACGGCACACTGTCTACCATGAGTCCACTCATATGGGCCTCAAACCACCATTCCAGACGAAAGCGAGCCATAGCCAAGACAAATAAGCAAATAAATAAATAAATAGCCAAGACACTCGTAAATCGTTCTTCACGCATTTGCGATGCAAGTTCTTATGAACAGAACTGTCACCTAGAACAAGCGTTATTATCCAATGGCTATTCAATTCAAGAAGTCAGAAGAGCCTGACGTCCTGCCAGGCCAAAATCTACCCCACAAAAAGCAGACAGGCCCAAATACAAAGACACCGTTTTCCTGTCATTCTTAAAAAATGTCACCGACCGTATTGTGGCAAAGGCCAGGTAAATTTAGTGTACAGCGTTTTGTCTGCGATACCAAGGCCGCGTCTACGGAAGGGTGACAGCATGGTTCAGGTAGGCAATGGTTGCCTAGAGGGGTTGAAGTATTCGGCTTGAACCGGTATGACCGCCCTCTGTTGCCCACTCTTAGCGTGGGTCTTGAGGCGGACACAACTCTTTTGGAAGGAACGAACTAGTTTTTGTATAATGTGCATATAGTGGTGTAAGTGTGTAAGAAGCTCAGAATGAAGGTATAGTACTGACGACTGTAACATAAGTAAAGTGCTGTGGTTTATTAAATAAGTAACGTGTGGAATTCTGTTTTCTTTGATTTTGTAATGTATAACCTCTCACTAGCCAAGCATCACCCTGTTAAGTCTGCCTAAAGTTGGGTTCTGAGAGCATCCCATCCCCTTATCATGACAGTATCCAACACCTACTGTAGCGATGCGGTGTCAAGACTGTCTACTACGCTCTGATAAGAATCCTCGGGAGCCTCTGTCATCAGCTGGTGTATACCGTATCCCTTGTTCCTGCGGTTCGGTTTACACGGGAACTACACAGCGCAACATCACACCCGACTCTTCGAACACAAAAGAAGCTGCAGCTTGGGCCAAACGGATAAGTCTGCAGTTGTTCAACACGCCATTGAGGCTGAGGGCGAACACATTAAGTTCCAAAACACGGGTATTCTGTCATTCATGACACACTACCATGCCCGACTACAACGTGAGGCTACTGTAAGTTACGAGCATCCCCATACCTTTATTAAGAATGAAGAAGCTTTGAAGCTCAACAGTTGGCAATCTGTCATGGAACATACGAAACAACATAAAACAGGAGAAAACAAAGCTAATCAATCAGCAGGGAACAACATTTGGAAGCCCGACTCTTCCCTCACTTCGTGCGCCATCCGGATTAATCAGTATAAATACAGCAGCTCAGATAGTCAGAACTCTCGCCGCAGACTCCGAGGAGTGCACATCACGCGCCGAGACACACGGAGGAAGCACTTGAAAGAATGGGCAAGAAAAGCACCACCGCCAAGAATACCAGCCGGTTAGAGCAGCAGCAACCGTTGCAGCCTTCACCTGCCAGCTCCCGAACACCGTCTCCTGCCTCTCTTACGCTGCCAGCAGAAGAGAGGGGGACTCTTGCTGAGAAAGCGGGAAAATTTTGGGCCAGCGCTTCCTGGCGATGGCCCAGCACAGATAACGAGCCCGACGCCGCTCTACCGGCTCCCGGGACCATGCGGCCCGCCGAACCCGCTCTCACCGCAGCATAGCAGGAAGAGCCTGCACCTTGAAGCACCGCAGTCCAGTCGGAGCAGCCAACCTGCGATGAAGCGCTCACCACTCCTACCGCCGGCCTTGCGCAGATCTCACAGAGGGAGCCCAACGCTGCAGCAACCCAGAACCAATCAACACCGTGCTCAGCAGTCATCCAGGGAACACCCCGTGATCTACCCACCCGCTACATCCACGCTGCCGCACTACATTTTCCGTCCACGCTGAGAACCAGTAGGATAACTACATGCCGTGGACCGTCCGACTGCAGTTCGCCGACGCCGCCGATTATGAAACAGCCTTGAGGAGGGGCCTGCCCTTGTTAGGTCAGTGCCTACGAACTCTTGCACCGTACCGCCGCTCCTTCTCTCACCCGGGATTGCCGGCAACGCGACCTTCACCACAGCCGCCAGTTTTGCGCCACCTGTAGTGGCTTCGGCCACTCACTGGGCAGGTACAGTGCCCCAGCTTTCCACGTGACTCCGGCAGCACTGGACGGGAGAGCCACACAGCTACGCTTCCTCCTGCCTCAACAAAATCCACCGCGGCCGCCGACAATTCAGTACAGGAGCTAGTGCAGACGATTCGAACCAAGGTGCGCCGCCTCAACGAACGCCTGGAATACATAGAGGACAAACTCTGCGCAGTTACCGTCGCCACCAACAACTCCAATCCCATGCGTGAGGACCTCCAGGATCTGCAATCGTAAGTGTTTGTACTGGGGCCTCGTCTTGCGGAGTCGGAGGAGCTCCTCACTTCCAATCGCGGCTCACTATCAGCAACTCTACGCTCACAGCACCAATCTACTACTACGGATCTCATCACCATGCACACCAAAGAGGCACAGGACAGCAACTCCATAGTCGCCCAGCAGATCGCGACACTCCAAGAGCAGATTCAGCAGCTCACTCAGATAACTACTACAAACCGAACACTTCTAGAGAAGATAAGCAGCAAAGAAAACACCAGCAAACAACTCATGCCGACAGATTTTCATAGAGCTCTCCACATGACCCAGAACTATCTGACTGAGCAGATGGCAGACATCAGAGACAGCCTGACACTCGAGCTGGAGGCCCCATCGCCGCACCTCTAGCACTGCAGAGACATCCGCGCCCAGAGGACGCCGCCGCCACAACCTCTCGCCGCAACCCTCACCGGACACGGGCCCATGAGGACCCGCATCATTCACCTGAACCAAGCCTGTACGAGACACACGAATACCATTGAGCACCAATTGAACAGTCACCACATTTGCAGGTCGTAGCCAGGGCCCATTGGGTCATGACTGCTACCTACCCAACAGCGGTTTGCCGCTATACTCTTATCGTTACCCGCAAGCTTCCGGATGCTCCAAGCGGTGCCGGACACCAGCATCCCCAATGCCCCAAGATAACATAGCACTACAGAGAACCAAATAAATAAAAACACCACAGAATAAAATCGATCCCAAGCCCTATCCTTCTTCCTGCCCAAATACCCAAACACTCTATTGTTAGGTTTTTTCTTATAACCTTTATTCCCCGTTTTCCCAAAAAATTCAGCACTTCGGACGCTACGCAAACTTCTCCGAGAGTGCGACCGCGCCACTGAAGGTGTCCGCTGCAGTGGTCTGGAAATTCTTACTCAACCAGAGCACGGTAAAACAGACCAGAAACAATTTCCAGTTACCATAAGTAATTCTGTTTCCACGCAGTCCTCTCCAGAAAGGACAAGTCACTGCAACAGTTGCAAAGATAGAAATCTGAGAAATTTCATCACAGTGCGCTATGTAATGAAGGGTTAATATGTCCAAAAAGTATACTCCATGCCTGACTAGGGCAGCAGCCAACGAATACGCACAATCCATATTGACGGAAAGAAATATTTAGTTGAAATGTACTTCCCTTCATCAGAAACATCCGTTCCTTCAGAGAATCAGTCTGTATTATAGCGAACTTGGAAAAATAATTTGTGCTCTGGAAGGAGTGTGAGTGAGTGTGTGGTGTTATAGGGCCCGTCGACAACAAGGTCATTTGGGCCCGAAGTCAACACTAAAACCTAAAAGCTATAAAAAATTAGCTAAAAGGGTAAAATATAATAAAAACACTCAACTGTTAAAAGGACATAAAAACCATCTAAAACTAATAATTTAAAATTTCTAAAATTAATAAATATAAAATGCAAGTTAGACGTGTTTATTAAAACCGTTTTTAAAAACAAACCGCAGTGCCTTATCCACGGTCACTGGGTCGTCACCTAAAACACCTTGCAAGTTAGTCCCCAAGCCCAAAGACTGGCGAACGCGGGCGTACTGCGGGCAATCCAGCAATACATGCCGCACAGTGAGGCGTACTGCACATGGAGCACACACAGGGGCCGGTTCCCCCCTTAACAAATGGCCATGAGTCGCTCGTGTGTGCCCAATTCTCAGCCGGGTGAGTATCACCTCGGCCCGCCGGTTATTCCTGCATGAAGTTGGCCAGGGTTGTACGCTCTCCTTTATAGCCCGGAGTTGTGTGCCTTCTAAAGCTGTCCAGGATTGCTGCCAAGCAGATAGGAGCTGGCGACGGAAAAAACGTTGCACATCCTGGTATGGCACCGCAGTTGTTAAACTCCGGGGCAAACGGCAAGCGGACTTAGTAGCTGCGTCCGCCTCCTCGTTCCCGGAAATGCCCACATGGCCTGGGGTCCAAGTAAAAACAAAATGGTATCCTCGACCAAGCATTTGCGAGATCTGGGCCTGTATTTTTAAAACAAGGGAGTGAGCGGCAGTGTGCTGTTGCAAGGCCTGAAGAACACTTAGAGTCAGTGCAAACAATAAAAGAGCCAGGGGCTAACTTGCAAATAAAAAGGAGCAAATAAAAGATGGCATACAGCTGTGCTGAGAAGACCGAAGTGGAGTCCAGAAGTCGAAGTTTATGAGCCTCACAGTTAATGAAGAACCCGCAAACCGTAGTGCTACCTAACTGAGAACCGTCCGTAAAGACCGGAACATAGTTAGGGTAACGTCCCAGTAGTTCGGCAAAAAGTTATTGGAACACCGAATGTGCAGTAGCGAGTCTAGAGTTGCTGGAAAGAGCGAGATCGAACCGCGCACGATTGAGCTGCCATGCGGGATAAGGGTAGATGTACGACCTCTCCACGCGAGGCATTCGGAGACCATGGGCGTGTCCGAGAACCAGGGCGCATATAACGGTGGACTAAATCTGGAAACAGAACTAGTTTAAAACAAGGATGATTGGGATAACTTGCCAACTTCGAAACGTACGAGCAGAGTAACAGCGAGCGACGAATATGGAGTGGAGGTTCGCCTGAGTCTGCATACAGGCAGTCGACTCGACTGGTGCGGAAAGCTCCTGTGGCAAGGCGGATGCCAGTATGATGCACGGTGTCTAAAATGCGAAGTTTAGAGGCGGTCGCTGCGCCATAAATAAAACTGCCGTAGTCCAGCTTGGACCGAACCAGAGAGCCGTACAGCCTCAACATAACCGTGCGATCGCCCCCCCCCAAGAGGCTCCAGATAATACCTTCAGCACCCGAAGAGAGCGATCGCAAGAGGCTCGAAGGTGACGAATGTGGTGCTCCCAGTTGAGTTGTCTAAGTAGAGGCCCAAGAACTTCAGGTGCGCGACAAATGACAGGGGTGTGCCGTTCAAATGAAGATCTGGAGGCGGGTGAATACCTCGTAGGCGGTGAAAGTGGATGCACTGTGACTTCGCAGCTAAAAAGCGGAAGCCGGTTTGAAGCGCCCAAGCTGCTAGCTGGGTGATGGTCAGCTGCAGTTGGCGCTCAATGTGATCTATGTTGGCTGACCTATAATAAAACGCGAAGTCGTCAACATAGAGGGATGATGGAATTCCACTTCGAACGGCACTAGTGATGCCGTTAATCGCTACGGCAAAAAGGGTGACGCTCAAAATCGACCTTTGAGGTACGCCATTCTCCTGTATCCGCTCCCGGGATATCGTGTTTCCTATGCGCACACGAAAACGTCGAAGTTTTAAAAAATTGCATAGGAATTCGGGTAGATGACCACACATACCGTAACCATGTAGGTTACGGAGTATGCCGTACCGCCAAGTGGTGTCATAGGCCTTCTCCAGGTCGAGGAATACGCCCACGGCATGCTGCTTCAGTAGAAAGGCATCGGAAATATACCCCTCAAGGCGTGTTAGACTATCGACACTTGAGCGATGGCGACGAAAACCGCATTGTAAGTTGGACAGATGGTTATGTTTTTCTAGCCACCAATTTAACCGAGCGTTTATCATTCGCTCGAAGGTCTTACAGATGACACTCGTCAGGCAAATGGGGCGGTAGCTAGATGGTAGCGTGCGGTCGTTTCCGGGTCGAGGGATGGGGATGACAGTACCCTCTCGCCAGGAGGAAGGGAAAACCCGCTCATGCCAAATGCGGTTATAGATGTTTAAAAGGAAACATAGCACCTCAGATGGAAGATGTAGCAGCATCTGTCGGTGTACGTCATCGGGACCTGGAGAAGAATCCTTTGCTAACGCCAGTGAATGGGCGAGCTCGGCTGCGGTAAAAGGTTGGTTGTACTGCTCGGTGCAGTCACTATTAAAATTAAGTGGTACCCGCTCCGCCTTTTCCTTAATAGGCAGGAAGAGAGCGTCATAGCGGGCACTTTGGCTCGTAGCAGCAAATGTGGTAGCTAGGGCTTCAGCTATGTCCTGCTCGGTGGTGCACATGGAACCGCTGGTGGCAAGGCCTGGAATTACCGTCCGGCGATACTTGCCATCCATCCGCCGAACAGCTGACCATACTTGTTGGGTAGAGCTGCGCCGGGAAAGCGAAGACACATAGGCTTCCCAAGATTTACGCTTTGCGTTGCGCAGTATAAAGCGTGCCCTAGCGCGAGAACGTTTGAAGGCGACGAAGTTCCCTTCCGTCGGGTGCCGCTGAAAAACGCGTAAAGCACGTTTGCGTGCTTTGACGGCCAAACTGCATTCCTCACACCACCACGGTACATGTATACGACGTGGTGTAGATGAACCTCGAGGAATGCTGGATTCTGCTGCGAGCAGGATCGAGCAAGTAAAATATTCGACCATTGCATCGATGGTGTCGAAACCATCGTCGATAGAGGTGTATGAGGGATTGGAATTTTCCCCAGTTAGCTTTGGAAATAATCCAGCGAGGATGTCGAGAAGGTACACATTGGCGGCCAGAAAAATGAATGTTAATGGGGTAATGATCACTGCCAAAGAGGTCGGAAAGTACTGACCACTCAAGTAGTCGTACTAATGACGGACTGCAGAAAGAAAGGTCTAGTACGGAATGTGTACCATAAGCGGATGATAGGAATGTCGGGTCACCAGTATTTAGCAGAAGCAGGTCAGACTTATCGAAGACGTCTACGAGGAGGCATCCACGGGCGTCATCAGTGTCTGATCCCCAGAGCGTGTGCTTGGCATTCAAATCTCCCACAAGGAGTAGTGGTGAGGGGAGCTGAGCCAATAGCGCTAGAAGATCTCGCTCTGGAACTATACTGAGCGGTGGCAGGTACATGTTGCAGATGGTAAAACTGATGCTCTCCAGCTGTATCCGGACGGCCACAGCTTGCATTGGTGTGGTGAGAAGAACGTGGGCGGCGGAAATGTTAGGCGCCACTAAGGTAGCAACGCCACCGCTTGCACGCAGACCTGCAAGAGAATCGCTTCTAAATGCCGAAAAAGAGTGAAGGTGTAACGAGTGATTGGGATGTAAGTGGATTTCCTGGAGGCAAATAATTGACGGTGACCGTTGAGAAACTAAATGTTGTAGGTCTTGAGCACGAGCTCGAAAACCATTGACATTCCACTGGATTATTTCCATAAAGAGTTTTTAACGGGCCGTTTTAACCTTTTTCTTGACCTTGGCTGACTTGGGCCCTACGATTCGAAAATTGTTAGCCTCCTGTGACTCCGCTGATGATCGGGAGTCAGAACTCCTACGGCTCGTAGAACGAGACCGGGATCTAATAGAAGGCGAGCGACTTCGCGATCTATGTTGTGGTCGGGATCGGTTTCTCGCATTTACTACGGAATGGTTGTTACCCACTGATGGCTTGGTGGCTGGAGTCTGTACGGTTGAAGCGGAGGCTGTGCTGGTGGATATACAGTCTGAGACGTGGGTTTAACGGCTAGAAAGTCAGTCTGCGTGGATGCGTGGGCGACAGGGACGTATTGAACAGCAACAGTGGTATTAGGAGTACGGCGAGCTGCTAATGCATATCCAGTAGTAGTGGTAGCAGGCTTTAGTGGTTCAAAGCGCCGTCGTTCCTCTGGAAAAGTCAGGCGTTCTTTTACACGTAGCTCCTGAATGCTCTTTTCGTCCATGAATCTAGGGCACTGTGGCGAGCTGGAGGGATGACTACCGCCACAGTTCACGCAGCAAGGTGTTCGACTGCAGTTTGGGTCGTCGTGTTTTGGTTGGCCACATTGCTCACAAAGGGCAGGATTGGTACACGTGACCTTTGTATGTCCGAACCGCTGACATTGGAAACAGCGCATGGGGTTCGGGACATACTGGCGGACGGTCGCACGTTCATAGCCGCAATAGATGTACTCGGGTAACTTAGTCCCAGCAAAAGTTAGAAAAACCGTACGTAATGGGTACTCCTTGCCATCTTGCTTTCGTGTTAGCCGGTACGCCTGACAAACAAGTTGGTCAGAGAGGCAACTTACTGTTTCTTCATTTGCTAGACCATCTAAGCTGGAGGTGGTGACTACTCCTCTACACGTATTCAGCGTTTTGTGTGGGGCTACCCGGATAGGGTAGGAGCCCAACATATACGCTTTTTGCAGTTTTTTAGACTGGTCTGCAGTTGAGGTCTCTAATAGTAAGCTGCCGTCTCGGAGACGCGTAGCGTTTTTGACAGGGTCACTGATCTTATCGAGCTCACGCTTTATATAGAATGGACTAATATCCTTAAAGGTTTTGCCATCACATGCCAAGGTCATCAATAAATAAGGGTCAATGAAGGAGGTTTTGCGCGGAGACATGATGATATAGACCCCCATCCGGAACCGTCGGCTTCAGCCTGCCATCCGGGGGTTGCTCTTTAAGGAAGTCTGCAGCTTCAGCAAGGGGTTACTTGACATCACAGCTACAAATAGATACCAAAGGAATTCTCTCAAATAGTAAACAAAATAGAACACACACGCACGACGTAAAATTTGAAAACGTAATAGCACTACATCATAAAAACTTATTTCTTTAGTATTAACACATTATAAAGCATAAGTATCCCTCCGAAAAGAAAAACGCCAGAGCTATTCTGTGAAATGTGAGCAACCTATTATAAAAACAAATAAATATATTCGAAATTAATTACAGAAAGAGAAAGTATTAGGTAGACTTGTACAAAACTTCAGTTGCCAAAATCCAGACGGTGCACCGTTGACGATTGTTGTAAAGAAATATGGAGGAAAAGACTGAAAATGGGGATCACTTAAGGAAAGGATTTGGTTTGAAGAGGACTTACGGCGCACGCAGGATGACAACGGATCTTAGTCCTAAGAAAACCTTCAGACGTAAATGGAGTGCAGCAATTATTATGAATCAGTGATACAACCACTTCTTGCTATTAACGTCGAGTAAATGTCTTTACATTAGGCAAGCATGCAATAAATATGTGCACAATAAGCAGAGCCATACTGAAAAATTCAATGCCATAGGCGGAATTTGAACCACGGATGTCCCAGTCTGCGTCCATTTGCTCCGGTCAGTAGTTTAGAACAACCTGACGGAGACCGGGAGATCTGTGGTACAAATCCCGTATATAGCATTGAGTTTTTCAGTCTGGCTCTACTCATTCAAACCTTAGCCTACACACGGCTAGTGTGGAAGATTGATTGATTGATTGATTGAGTTGAGGGCGCTCAACTGCAAGGTCATTAGCGCCTCAACAGAAACGATGGTACAAAAGGCAAGGGAACTTGCCAATAAAAACGATTGTAAAAGTCAGGGAGTAAAACAGCGCGCTAAAAAGTTAAAATCACGGTAACGGTCGCACAGCCTCAAGTGAACAACTCACTGAGCATCACAGAAGCATGGTATATAAAGAAGTGCACTGAGTGCTAGTACTACCCCACCCTATAGCTAAAATCTAAATATGCAGTGCGAAGGGTATCTGCGATAGGAACTTAAAAACCTTTTGGACAGCTTGGGAGTCATCCGCTAGTACTGCTGCAAGACGGTCCGGCAGGTTCAGGGTGGCACGAAGCGGTCCTAGGGAAGCACACTCCAACAGTATGTGACGGACTGACAGACTGTCCCCACACAACGGGCAAACTGGTGACGGTACCCGCTTTAAAAGGTACGCGTGTGTAAAAGCGCAGTGTCCAATGCGTAGCCGGGCCAGTATCACTTCTTCGCGACGAGAAGAACGCTGCGAGGTCCTCCAAGGAGACGGAGTTTCCTTTACCTCTCGCAGTTTGTTACGACGAAGAGTCAGCCAGTCCTCGTGCCACCGCGAAAGCACTTCTCTCCGAATAACTAGCCTGAAGTCTTCAGAGGTGACGTAAGCAGTACGGATTTGGGGTGCTGTGGTTGCTGCCTTTGCCGCTAAATCCGCCTGCTCGTTGCCAGGCAAGCCAACGTGCCCAGGAATCCAAGCACAAACAACGCTAACACCAGAGGTGCTGAGAGCGTGAATGGCATCCTGGACACGCTGTACAATTGGATGATAGTTGTACAGCTCATGCAAACACTGTAGAGCACTTAGAGAGTCACTCAGAATCAGGCAGTTACCCAGGTTGCGGCGGCGGACGTGCAATAGAGCCCGGTAGATAGCGTAGAGCTCCGCACTGAAAATGGAAGTGCAACTAGGTAGACCGAAAGTGTACGTGGCGTTTCCGCAGACAAATGCGCTTCCAACACCTTGGGTACTCTTGGAGCCGTCAGTGTAGATTAAAATCCGGTCACCATAGCGGGAAAGAAACTCTAAGAAACCGGAGCGGATAACGGACGCCGGCAGCAGAGATTTCCGAAACTCCAACATCCCAAGATCGACGGTGGAGGACGAACGTAGCCAAGGAGGATAAAGCCTCTCCCCCTTAGGAAAGAAACGAGGCAGTTGGAGAGCATGCTGCCGAAAAAGCTCCCGGAAACGAAAACCAGCAGGCTTGGGGTTATCCGGGCTATGCGTATAACGTTGATCCAGCACTGCGTCGAAAAAGGAGGCGAACGTGGGGTGCGTAGACACACACCTTAGCCCACAGCCATAACTCCCTAACAGGACTGTTCGTCTACAGGAAAGAGGAGGTTCTCCTGCTTCGGCATAAAGGCTAACGACCGGGCTAGTTGGGAAGGCACCGGTAGCCAGACGAATGCCCCGGTTATGGACGACGTCCAAGGATTTCAACACAGATGGACGGGCGGATGCGTAAACAACGGAGCCATAATCCATTTTGGATCTTACCAATGTGCGATATAGACGAAGCAAAGTTGTCCGATCCGCTCCCCAGGAAGTGCCACACAGTACCCGCAAGATGTTCAGCGAGCGGACACATCGCGCCTTCAGGTGTAGAATATGCGACGACCAGCTAAGTTTCCTGTCGAACGTCAGGCCCAGAAAGGTGGTCTCATCGGCAAAAGGAAGAATGGTTGGACCGAATCTGAGCAAAGGTGGTAACCGTCTGCGGCGACGCCAGAAGTTCACGCAGAGGGACTTTTCTATGGAAAAACGGAAGCCGGTTTGGCGGCTCCATGCAAAAAGATTGTCCAAACATTGTTGCAGTCTGCGTTCCAAAAAGGGCGTGCGACCGGATGTACAATAGACGGCGAAGTCGTCTACGAAAAGACAGGAAGAAACTCCGGGAGGAATGCATTGTGTGATGGAATTGATGGCGACAGCGAAGAGGGTGACGCTTAAGACCGATCCCTGTGGCACGCCATTCTCTTGAACAAAGAGGTCCGAGTACACCGATCCGACCCTTACACGGAAAACGCGGTCTTTCAGGAAGTCTTGGATGAAAATTGGGAGGCGCCCACGCTGGTTACAGGCGTGCAGGGAGCGAAGAATGCCCGCTCTCCAACATGTATCGTAGGCCTTCTCGAGGTCGAAGAAGATCCCTACGGTTTGGCTGCGCTCAAGAAAGCCGTTCAATATTTGCGTCGACAGAGACACGAGATGATCGATAGTCGAACGCCGTCTACGGAAACCACACTGGGTATTGGTCAAGAGGTCGTGAGTTTCTAGCCACCATACCAACCGTCCATTAATCATCCGTTCCATTACCTTGCAAATGCAACTGGTAAGGGAAATGGGACGGTAGCTGGAGGGAAGATAACGGTCCTTGCCAGGCTTCAGTAGGGGTATAACGGTGGCCTCCCGCCACATATCGGGGAAAGTGGTGTCAGCCCATACACGATTGTAGACATGGAGGAGGAAAGCCTTTCCTTCAGGAGAGAGCTGTTGCAACATGCGTATGTGAACGCCATCTGGTCCTGGTGCCGAAGATCGAGAAGATGACAGGACATGGTCTAGCTCCGTCATGGTGAAAAGACGATTGTAATCCTCTAGATTGGCAGAACGAAAGGAGCAGCCTTGGGATTCCACCTGAGCCTTCATAGCAAGGAAGTCGGGCAGATAGTTATCGGAGCTGGACACTTGAGCAAAAGTACGTGCTAGGGTGTTAGCAACATCGAAGCTATCCACGACAGCTCCGGCAGCGGTCTTAAGACCGGCGATTGGCGTGTGGGCCGGTTTCCCGACAACTCGCCGTAACTTATCCCATACCACAGAAGATGAGGTATGTTGGGTAAAGGAGGAAACGAACTTTCTCCAGGAGGCGGTTTTACTTTCCTTTATGATCTGCCGAGCCTGGGCACGCATTTTCTTGTAAGTTACCAAGTTGTCCAGTGTTGGGTGATGCTGGAAAATTCTGAGGGCACGTCTGCGGGAGCGGATAGCACGGCGACAGTCATCGTTCCACCAAGGTACAGGCAATCTTCGGGATGGCGCTGACGACCGAGGAATGGAGCGCTCAGCGGCGGAGAGAATGGTCGTCGTAAGATGGTCCACCAGTGCATTCACGGAGTCGGTTTCATTATAAGTGAACACAGCCAACTGAGAGAATAGGTGCCAGTTGGCATGATCGAAGCGCCATCTAGGGATATACGTGGAATTGGTATTAGGCAGTAAAAGATCTAAAGCACAGGGGAAGTGATCGCTACTGTATGGATCAGAAAGGACAGACCATCGGAAGGAAACTGCCAAGGGCGCAGAACAGACAGCCAAATCAAGGTGTGAAAAGCTGTGGTGGGCGTCAGAAAGAAAGGTAGGCGCTCCGGTGTTCAGGACCGTGAGGTTATGGGTATCCAAGAAATCGGCTATTAGTTGGCCTTTCGCGCACGCTCTGCGAGAGCCCCAGAGTTGGTGGTGGGCATTGACGTCTCCAACCAGTAGAAAAGGAGGGGGTAACTGGGAGACTAGATCCTGAATGTCGCTGAGCGAGAGGTCGTCAGACGGAGGCAGATAGATGTTGCAAATGGTGAATTTGATGGAGGGCAGGGTAAGACGGACAGCCACAGACTGAATATCAGACTGTAACGAAACAGGTTCGATGAAGAGATCATTGCGGAGGAGTAGCATAGTGCCACCGTGGGCAGGAACCCCCTCGTCTGGCAAACGGTCACAACGTAGTACAGAGTACCGCCTGATCTGAAAAGAGTCCTTTGGACGGAGTTTCGTTTCCTGAAGACACACCACCATTGGCTCATATTCCTGGAGCAGAAGTTCAAGCTCCGGTCGATGGCTGCGGAGTCCACGTAGATTCCAGTGTAGGATATCCGTGGTTAAATGAATGGGAGAGATCGCAATTAATTAACGCCACTAGGTCGAGGATAGCGGTGGCCGGATCAACTTGCCCTTTTTCTTAGGTGTTGGGCTAACACCTTTCGCGGGAGGTTCCTCTTGTCTTTTTTTAACAGCTGCCCGAGCAATGGCAGCGGAATCCTCCTGGTCCATATCTTCCTCTTGGGGTGACCCCTTACCTACAGAATACCGAGGTTCGAGGAGCTCAAAACGGTTGGAACCCGAGAACGGCGAAGATGGGCAATGCCGATCTGAGTCCCTCTCAGAGGATTCTTCGGACGATCCCCGGGAAGACATCCGTGGATCACGAGGAACCTTGGATTCTTTAGGGGTGGAGGGTAATTTTTTCCGGGAACGGCCACCTCGCGTGTCAGATGTATCTGTTTGGACACCTATCGACACACGAGAGGGAGGACTAGAGTACGTTTGCACAACGGCGTCTTGTTTCGGAACAGGCTGTCGAACTGCTGCAGAATAGTTTAGGGTTGTAACAGGGTGTAGCTCATGGTAACGTTTCCGTGCTTCAGGAAATGTCAGGTGTTCTTTCACACGAAGCTCTTGTATGGTCTTTTCTTCCACAAACCGAGGACAATCGCGGGACGTCGATGGGTGCGTACCGCCACAGTTGACACAGGTGGGGTCCTGAGCGCACTGGGAGCCATCGTGAGCGTCGCGGCCGCAGCGGGAGCATACTGGCGAGCCTGTACACCGTTGCTGCGTGTGCCCGAACCTTTGGCAGCGGTAACAACGCATGGGGCTAGGAATATAAGGACGTACTGAGGCGCGTTCGTAACCACACAAGATGAATGTTGGGAGGGTGGTACGTTCGAACGTCAGGAAGACCGTTCGTAATGGAAACGGCTGGTCGTCCTTCTTTCCCATCAACCTGAAAGCTGCAGTCACCCCTTGGTCTGATAGACAGTTCACAATTTCATCTGTAGAGAGACCGTCGAGGCTGGCAGTAGTGACAACTCCGCGACAACTGTTCAGGGTCTTGTGCTTTTCCACCTTAACAGGGTATGAGCCCAACAGACTGGTTTTCAACAATTTCTCGGCCTGGGTATCTTTGGCTATTTCAATTAGCAAGCTGCCGTCCCTACACCGTGTTGCATTTTTCAATGGACCACAGATCTTATCAAGTTCTCTTTGAATATAAAAAGGGCTCAAGTGTGTCATATTCTTACTGTCACTATTTAACCGCATGACAAAAAAGCGTGGTGTTGATAAAGGGGAGCGCAGAGGAGCAATGGTTATAGGTCCCCCTTCCGGATAGTGTGGAAGAAATGAGTATTTCCATCAAATATGTTCACCCTTACTCAATATTCATTTTTATATAAATAGGCTAAAGACATACTTTTATTTGCAATGTATATATATTTTAATTTGGAGTGAGACACATATTCTAAAGCTAATAATAGATAAATTGACATGCAGGACTTGAAAATACGCAGTGAAGTAAAGGAAGAGGGTTAGACTTGAAAAAACTAGTTTTTTTTTTCGTTTAAAAAACTTGCCGTTATTGTGAAGACAATTTGTAATGTTATTCTATTTTCGTTTTAATAAATTGGTCTGTTTTGAGTTGTGTTGAGCTGTGACCATTTTGAAATATACTACAGTTTGACAACAAAGTTGTTTTCCACAACTTTGCAGCATTTGGTGAACATTATCTACCAATGCCCTGGACGTGGTATCAGATCGATGATTTTGTTTATTTAAATAACACTTGGATTATTATATAGATTAGTACTCAACTTCACTAACACAAATAGAAGATTTAAAAAATATGTAACTTTTTCGGAACACGTCTTTCTCGTTCAGATATAAAATCTCTTTTGGTCTTCCGGATGTTGATTGCGTTACTAACCACTCTATAGACATTATACATCAAGGCCTCGTCGCCAACTCTGTCTCTTGTCTTCCTTCCATCAATAACTCCACTTTCATATACTGAGCAAACATTTTTAAATCTTAAACATTTCAAAATTTACAAAAACCTTTCGGTTTGGAGCCAACCATAAATAACGGCTTTAGATCCTAGTTTCACAGTGTACACGGATAGCGTAACAACTGCAAGAACATATGGAGTTCTTGCCCTTATTCTTGGTAGTTACCGTAAACGTTAGTAAACTTGCGCATGCGCAGAACATCGCTCACGTGACCTTAATAGATAACCGATAACCGGGCGGGAAATAATTTCAAGCAAACCATATGAAGATCCAAGTGTATGGAAAGAAGTAGTTCCAAATGTGGTAGCTGCAAATGGTAAAACGTTTACCTTCCATACAATAAAGCAGCACATGAATCACTTTCTCAAGCTGTACCATTTATAAAGCCCCAACAAGTTCTTATAGGCGCTCCCTTTAATGATACAGCATGTGCTTTATATTGAAATTTATTTCTGTCAAGCCATGTTAGGTTAGCCAGATTTGTTAATAAATGACATCTTCTTCATATTTATCAGCAATAGCCAGTGCAACGATGAATATAATATATAGAAATAAATATGCCAGAAACTGCTTCCAAATTGACTGAACTCACTCACTGCAGCCCTTTTCATAGGAATGTCGCTGTTTTCTCGAAGTCTCTCGTTTCAGTGAATCACTGCGAAGGTACCAGACGGCAGGGAAAGGGGGAAGAGGCGGCTAGCGACAAGTGACACTTCCCTAATCATCCTCTCAGTTAGTGACTGAGATAAATGGGTGGGTGTGTTCCGGATGCCTCTGGTCCCTTACTCAGCTGTCGTTGGTCGTGCTTTCCGATAATTGGGTGACAGTATACATACGACCGATGTAAATTGCTTATTCAAACTTACCTCTAGTAGAATATTGTTCTTGTAACAATTAAATTCTAGGTGGTATATGTAAATCCTCTAATAGCCGTTGTAGATCTATTTTATCAAAACGAAAATAGAGTCGGCACTTTTCAACTGTAAATCGATTTAAATCTAGTCTCGGAACTGTCACATCCCCTTGGGGAATATTTCTTTGTTAATATTATGAATTATCATGTCTTCAATGCCACCGAACGCTGCGATATCAGGTAATTGCTCCATTATTTATTCTCATAAACGTACCGTATCCAATAACTCGTGCAAAAACTACGCTACAGCATATCACTTATTCAAGTCACATGACCATAACCGATATCTTATCATAAAATACACTGTGGCAAAAGCTCATAATAAACTGAGTGGAGAATTTCAAATTCATGGGTTGCCCACACATCCCCGTGTTCAGCTCTGCATGCGGTTTTACATGTTTACTATGCATAAAACTGGAAGACACTTGATAGTTACTTCTACCATTGTTATAATGAGAATTATGTTTATATCTCATCTGCATTACGTTGAACTGTTTTTGTAAACGCACTAAATAAACTACTACGTTTACAGCTTTCCATGAGTGCATTTGGTGTTACTGGAGGAGCTATGCTGGGAGTTTTCTCCTTTGGAATGTTCTATCCACGAGGGAATTCCAAGGTAAGATGAAATTATGAAAAACCCTATCATAATGGTACGTTATTTCAATATTGCCAAAATTCTTTCAGAATGCATGTTCCATAAATGCGTTGAATATTGCATCAATAAGCGAAACTAATTCTGTCTGAAACAAATTCTGATACACATTCACGACTCTAAAATGCCCAGTAGTCAGCTGATCCCAGCGACAACGGGACTTCACAGAGAGACTGTGACTGCGCGATTTATCATTAGGCCTGAAACGACTTCTCACAGACAGGATATGTTTGTTCTTGTTTGTTTATGGACTGAGTACTGGATTGTGCACGGTTGAAGTTGTAGTTACTGGAAAAATGGCAAGGTGAAGCTGCTAGAAACACCGCACTGCCTCAGAAAATGTGAGGCCTTCCTTCACTCGTAACTTCTGATTACATTTTTCATCCTGAAATCTAGCGCATTATTGCGAGCTAGATGGAGTCAGTGTGTATGGGGTTTAAGTGCCCGTCGATACCTAGATCATTTTAGGGTCAGGTGTGACACTTAAAAGCTCACAAAACGTTCAAAATTTAGTGATACAAAGTTAAAACAATAACCAAAGCCTTAAAATCTAGACCAACGCGTAAAAGCAAAGAATGAAAACTACTCAAGAACTCTTTAAAGGTCTAAAGCGCTGCTAGAATTATAATACTTGCTTACGGGAAAAAACAACGGAGATAGGTCAGCTCCTTCCTGGTGAGTCAGGAGTTGACAGACCTAGCACCTTATAAACTAATATTCACCATAAAATATAGAAGAGGAAGAAGGTGATAAGCATTGAGAAGACAACACTTGAACGTTGCAGGGTTGATACAGGCGAAAGGGGAGAAATGATGGTGAGCAATTTGGGAACCTAGATTCAACAAATCCTGTACTTACCGCAGTCACCTTTTTAATTTTATGTCCTCCAACGTTAAGTCATATCGCAGGACTTAACGCAGTAGGTCCCTGGGGCTTTGTGTATTGTCAACTCATGTTTCTCATTCTAGTTACTAATATAATACAACGGTATCGACTACACAAATCTAGTGCTAATGCCTATGGTATTGTATTCAAGTAACACCTGTCACAAACACACACACTATGATAATTGTGTTTAAGGGCGTTCAACTACGAGGTCATCGACGCCCTTAAAAGCCCAATTGATTTACAAGCTAATTAAAACACTAAAAGACAGTTAATTAAACCCAAGGTAAAACCTCACAACGGTATGACCAAGTCTAAAATAAAATAAAAAGTAAGACCATAAAAAGGTTAAAATGCTTAAAATGTCCCAATTGTTTGGACCTAAATTCTAAAATTTACATTAAAAAAGAACTCTAAAACCATGGCCACCGTTTTCTTTGTCACTCGCCAGGATCTCTGCCAAGCTGGCCGGCAGCTGGAGAGACCTGCGGAGACGATGTGTCGGATCGAAAGATGATGATGATGATGATGATGATGATTGTGCTTTAGTGTGCTCAACAGCGCGGTCATTAGCGCCCTGAAAGTGTTAAAAATCGTGCTAAATCTAGATAAAACGAAAGCTAAAATACAGCCGTCATAGATAAAAGAAACACACCCTTCTATGTAAAGGTCTAAAACAAGCCTAACACCATAAAGAAGCTAAGGATAAAAAAACGTAAAAACTAGATTCTAAAACTGAGGGTTAAAAACAACTTAAAAGCTTTCACCGCTGCTTGTTGGTCGTCCGCCAGTACCTCTGCCAAGCTGGCCGGCACCTGGATTGGATTGCATTAGTGGTGTTTTAGGGCCCGTCGACAGCGAGGTCATTTGGGCCCGAAGTTAACACTAAGAGCTAAAAGCCACACAAACTAAGCTAAAAGATAAAATAAAAACACCCAACAAAGGTACTCCAAAGGTTAACAAATATAAAATAAAACGCACGAAAAACAGAGTAAAATGCTACAAAAAACCAATCACCAGACTAAGTTAAAATCTCTAAAGGTAACAAAGATAAAATCCAAGTACCTGTTTATTAAAACCAATTTCAGCAACAAACCGTACTGCCGTGACCACGGCTACTGGGTTGTCCCCTAAAACATCCAGCCAGTTAGTCCCCAAGCCCAAAGACTGGCGAACAGGAGCATACTGCGGGCAATCGAGCAATACATGCCGCACAGTGAGGCGTACTGCACACGGAGCACACACAGGGGCTGGTTCCCCTCTTAACAGATGGCCATGAGTCGCTCGTGTGTGTCCAATTCTTAGCCGGGTGAGTATCACCACGGCCCGCCGGTTATCCCTGCAGGAAGTTGGCCAGGGTTGTACGCTCTCCTTTATCACCCGGAGTTGTCTGCCTTCCAAAGCTGTCCAGGAGTGCTGCCAAGCAGATAGGAGTTGGCGACGGAAAAAACGTTGTACATCCTGGTATGGCACCGTTGTTAAACTCCTGGGCAAACGGCAAGCGGACTTAGCAGCCACGTCCGCCTCCTCGTTCCTGGAAATGACCACATGGCCTGGGGTCGGCAGCTGGAGAGACCGGCGAAGACGAGCCAGGTTAAAACAGTCTAAAAGAACATGCTGGACCATGAGGGCAGCTTCGCACAGCGGGCAAACCGCAGCAGCGTCATTCTTAAAAAGGTGACTATGTGTAAAATAGCAGTGGCCAATGCGCAAGCCACAACCGAACCTCTTCTCGACGGGACGGACGGCAGGAGGCTTCCCAGGGAACTGGATCGTCCTTCACTAACCGGAGCCTATTGCCGCGCACAGCGGACCACTCAGCACGCCATGAGGACATTACAGCTCTCCGCATTCAAGGCAAAAATCTGTATAAGAAACTAATGGTAGGATAAAGTGGGGCCGAATAGTTGCGCACTTAGCCGCCGAATCCGCCCGTTCATTCCTTGATAAGCCAACGTGTCCAGGAACCCATGCAAAAACCATATTAACACCACGGGTGTGGAAAACGTGGAGGGAGTCCTGGATACGCTGTACAGCTCACGAAGGCTCTGAAGAGCGCTCAGGAAATCACTTAGGATAAGGCTGTCACACAACCTTATCCGGCGAACATGCAAAATGGCTCGGTGTATTGTGTAGATGGAAGTGCTGCCATGGAGACCGAATGTAAAGGGTTTGGCCCCATGGACAAACGCACATCCAACACCGACAGAGCTCTTGGACCCGTCGGTGTAAATTAAAACAAAATCTTTATAAACCGATAAACATTCTAAAAACAGAGTGCGGATACTATTAGTAGGCGTCGTGGACATGCTGCGTACAGCCATACCCAGATTTATGGCAGGTGCTGCACGCAGCTAAGGATGATGATGATGATGATGATGATGATGATGTGATGTGAATAAGGGTGCTCAACTACGGCGGTCTTCAGCGCCCTTTAAAAACAACTCATGGCAAAATCCAGATATAAAAATTTCTAAAAAATATATATATTTATAAACAAACCTATTAAAACTGCACACACATAAAAAAACAATCAAAACTCACTAAAAATTCCTTCACTAAATACTAAAGTCTAGTTTGGAAAAGAATCTAAAAACCTTCTCCATCACTGTGTCATCATCCGCTAGTATTTCTGCAAAGCTGGCCGGCAGCTGCAGAGACGTCCTTAAGTCTGCTAGGTGAAAACACTCTAGCAGCAAGTGTCGCACCGATAACGCATCATTGCAAAACGGACACAGTGGTGCAGTCTCCTTTTTAAAGAGAGGACTATGGGTCAAACAGCAGTGCCCAATACGCAACCGAGCCAAACTCACCTCTTCGGGACGAGATGACCGGCAGGAGGTAACCCAGGGAGTCGGAAGTTCTTTTATAGCTCTAAGTTTATTATTGCGGAGAGTGGGCCACTCTTCCTGCCAGCAGGTTAGCACAGCTCTCCGTAATTCGGCCCTAAAATCTTCCGATGTCACACATGGGACTTGAACCCTGGGCGTCATGGTAGCCATCTTGGCTGCCGAATCCGCCATTTCATTCCCCCGCAAGCCTACGTGACCAGGGATCCATGCACACACCACACTAACGCCAAAAGCGTGTAAATCGTGGAGGGCATATTGGATACGCTGCACAATAGGGTGGTAGTTGTACAGCTGCCGTAGGCTTTGAAGTGCACTGAGGGAATCACTCAGGATTAAGCAGTTCCCCAACTTTCGTCCACGTACGTGTAAAATGGCCCGGTATATTGCATAAAGCTCTGCAGTAAAAATGGAAGTGCTAGTGTGGAATCCGAATGTATACGGTTCGGTTCCACACACGTAAGCACAACCAACACCATTTGAGTTCTTGGAGCCATCAGTATAACTTACAAAATGGTCCTCATATCGCGATAAAAATTAAAAAAAAAACATGAGCGGATACTAGACATAGACATGGTAGATTTATCGTATTTAGTCATGCCCAGATCATCGTGGGACGCTCTGCACAACCAAGGAGGGTATGTCCTCTCTCCCCTAGGATACATCTTGGGCATTTCAGTATCAAGATGTCTAAGGAGCTCCGGGAAACGAAAACCAGGTGGCTTTGCTTTAATAGAAGTGTTCTTATAACGCGCGTGCATTAAGGTGTTAAAGAACGGCGGAAACGATGGATGTGTGGGCATGCAATTAAGTCCACAGCCATAATTGGCTAATAGCATGTTACGCCTGTACTGCAGAGGAGGTTCTGCAGACTCAGCATACAGGCTTATAACTCGGCTCGTTGGAAATGCCCCAACTTCTATACGTATTCCACAATTATGGACTGTGTCTAATCTCTTCAGCACAGATGGTCGTGGTGAGCCATAAACGATACTACCATAATCTAATTTGGAACGGATGCGTGCGCGATAAGGTCGCATTAACACTGTACGATCCGCTCCCCACGATTTTCCGCTTAGTACCCGCAAGATATTTAAAGATCGGTCACATCGTGCTTTCAGTTGTGCTGTGTGCGACGACCAACTAAGTTCTCTATCAAATATTAATCTAAGGAACCTCGTTTCATCTGCAAAAGGTAGTAGATCAGCGCCTAGCCAGAGCCTTGGAGGTAGTCGGCTCTGCTGACGCCAAAAGTTAACACAGATGGTTTTCTCACCGGAGAATCGGAAGCCGTTCTTTAAACTCCAACTGTTAAGATTGTCCAAGGTGGTTTGTAGACGGCGCTCCTAAAACGGTGTACGCTGAGATGTACAGTAGACGGCAAAGTCGTCTACAAATAGGCATGACGAGACCCCTGGAGGTACACATTTCGAGACAGAATTAATCGCAATAGCAAACAACGTAACACTTAGTACCGATCCCTGTGGTACACCGTTCTCTTGAACAAAAAAATTCGACAAAACCGAGCCAACCCTTACTCGGAATACGCGGTCTTTCAAGAATCCCTGAAGGAAGAGTGGTAGGCGTCCACGTATATTCCAGGTGTGCAGAGTACGTAGCAATCCTGGCCGCCAGCACGTATCATAAGCCTTTTCTAGGTCAAAAAATATTCCGACTGTTTGATAGTTTTTAAGAAATCCGTTCATAATCTGTGTCGACATGGACACAAGATGATCCACTGTTGAACGGCGTCGTCGAAAACCGCACTGGATGTTATTCAGTAGGTTGTGCGTTTCTAGACACCATACTAACCGCCCATTTATCATGCGTTCCATCATCTTGCAGACGCAACTGGAGAGGGAAATAGGACGGTAGCAAGAAGGGAGGTGACGGTCCTTGCCAGTTTTCAAGATAGGTATAATGGTGCCTTCTCGCCCCTTGTCCGGAAACGTGGCATCAACCCAAACACGGTTATAGACCTCGAGCAGGAATGCCTTACCTTCAGGTGAGAGATGTTGTAACATTTGAACGTGGATTCCGTCCGGTCCTGGTGCTGTCAGTCGCGATGATGAAAGAGCATGTTCTTACTCTGCCAAGGTAAAGGGGCGGTTATAATCTTCAAGGATTCTGGAACTAAACACAAAACCTTGAGATTCTACCTGAGTCTTAATTGAGATTAGCTCCAGTAATTATGCTGCTGAGTTTGACACCTGAGCGAAAGCACAGCCGAAGGTAGCCACGACAAATGAATCAACAACTCCTGCAGGTGTTTTCAGACCAGCGATTGGCAAGTGGGTTGATTTTCCGGCCGCGCGTGGTAACCTATCCCATACAACAAATGAAGGTGTACATCTGTTACAAGATGATACAAAGTTGTTCCATGAGATCTTTTTGCTATCCTTAATTATTTGCCTAGACTTTGCACGTGCTTTCTTGTACTCAATTTAATTACTTAGGGTAGGGTGTCGTTGGAATACCCTCAGAGCACGTCTACGAGCACGAATAGCATTCCGGCAGTCGTTGGTCCACCATGGGACAGGAAATCGACCGGGTTGGGTAGCTGAATGTGGAATAGACTGTTCTGCAGCGGAAAGAATTTTCTCTGTGAGATTATCGACTAAGTCATTCGCAGAATCGTGCTCGTTGTAATCAAAGGCAGCCAACTGTGTGTAAAGGTTCCAGTTGGCACGATCAAAGCGCCATCTAGGGATACGTGAGGGAGAGTGAGTGAGTGAGTGTGTGGAGTTTAAGGGCCCGTCGACAACAAGGTCATTTTGGCCCCAAGTCATAACTAAAACCTAAAAGCTATAAAAAATCAGCTAAAAGGGTAAAATGTAATAGAACCACTCAACTGTTAAAAGGACATAAAAACCATCTAAAACTTATAATTTAAAATCTATAAAATTAATAAATATAAAATACAAGTTAGACTTGTTTGTTGAAACCGATTTTAAACACAAACCGCAGTGCCTTATCCACGGCCACTGGGTCGTTCCCTAAAATACCGTGCAAGTTAGCTTTTAGGCCCAAAGATTGGCGAACGCGGGTGTACTGCGGGCAATCCAGCAATACATGCCGCACAGTGAGAGGTACTGCACACGGAGCACACACAGGGGCCGGTTCCCCTCTTAATAGATGGCCATGCGTTGCGCGTGTGTGCACAATTCTCAGCCGTGTGAGTATCACCTCGGCTCGCCGGTTATCCCTGCAGGAAGTTGGCCAGGGTTGTACGCTCTCCTTTATCGTCCGGAGTTGTGTGCCTTCCAAAGCTGTCCAGGATTGCTGCCAAGCAGATAGAAGTTGGCGACGGAAAAAACGTTGCACATCCTGATGCGGCACCGTAGTTGTTAAACTCCTGGGCAAATGGCAAGCGGACTTAGCAGCCGCGTCAGCCTCCTCGTTCCCAGAAATCCCAACATGGCCTGGGGTCCAAGTAAAAAGAAAATGGTATCCGCGACTGAGCATTTGCGAGATCTGGGCCTGTAATTTTAAAACAAGTGTGTGAGCGGCAGTGTGCTGTTGCAAGGCCTGAAGAGCACTCAGAGAATCAGTGCAGACAATAAAAGGGCCAGGAGCTAACTTGCAAATAAAAAGGAGCAAATAGAAGATGGCATACAGTTCTGCTGAGAAGACCGAAGTTGAGTCCAGAAGTCGAAATCTGTGAGCCTCACCGTTAACGAAGAACGCGCAACCCATAGCGTTACCTAACTGAGAACCGTCTGTAAAGACCGGAACATAGTTAGGGTAACGGCCCAGTAATTTGGCAAAAAGTTGGAACACCGAATGTGGAGTAGCGAGTCTAGAGTTGTTTGAAAGTGTTAGATCGAACCGCGCACGATTGAGCTGCCATGCAGGATAGGGGCAGATGGACGACCTCTCCACGCGAGGCATTCGGAGCCCTTGCGAATGCAGTAGATCCCGAAATCTGATTCCCACGGGACGAGTCCGAGAACCAGGGCGCATATAACGGTGGACTAAATCTGGACCCAGAACTGGTTTAAAACCAGGATGATTGGGATAACTTGCCAACTTCGAAACGTTTGAGCAGAGTAACAGCGAGCGACGAATATGGAGTGGAGGTTCGCCTGAGTCTGCATACAGGCAGTCGACTCGACTGGTGCGGAAAGCTCCTGTGGCAAGGCGGATGCCAGTATGATGAACGGTGTCTAAAAGGCGAAGTTTAGAGGCGGTCGCTGCGCCATAAATAAAACTGCCATAGTCCAGCTTGGACCGTACCAGAGAGCGGTACAGCCTCAACATTACCGTGCGATCGCCCCCCCCAAGATGCTCCAGATAATACCTTGAGCACCCGAAGAGAACGATCGCAAGAGGCTCGAAGGTGACGAATGTGGTGCTCCCAATTTAGTTGTCGGTCCAAGTAGAGGCCCAAGAACTTCAGGTGCGAGACAAATGGCAGGGTGTGCCGTTCAAATGAAGATCAGGAGGCGGGTGAATACCTCGTAGGCGGTGAAAGTGGATACACTGCGTCTTCGCAGCTGAAAAACGGAAGCCGGTTTGAAGCGCCCAAGCTGCTATCTGGGTAATGGTCAGCTGCAGTTGGCGCTCAATGTGATCTATGTTGGCAGACCTATAAGAGACTGCAAAGTCGTCAACATAGAGGGATGATGGAATTCCACTTCTAACGGCATTAGTGATGCCGTTAATCGCTACGGAAAAAGGGTGACGCTCAAAATCGACCCTTGAGGTACACCGTTCTCCCGTATCCGCTCCTGGGATATTGTGTTTCCTATGCGCACACGAAAACGGCGAAGTTTTAAAAAATTGCATAAAAACTCTGGTAGATGACCACGCATACCGTAAGCAGGAAGGTTACGGAGTATGCCGTACCGCCAGGTGGTGTCATAGGCCTTCTCCAGGTCGAGGAACACGCCCACGGCGTGCTGTTTCAGTAGAAAGGCATCGGAAATATACCCCTCAAGGCGTGTTAAATTATCGACACTTGAGCGATGGCGACGAAAACCGCATTGCAAGTTGGACAGATGGTTATGTTTTTCTAGCCACCAATTTATCCGAGCGTTTATCATTCGCTCCAACGTCTTACAGATGACACTCGTTAGGCAAATGGGGCGGTAGCTAGATGGTAGCGTGCGGTCCTTTCCGGGTCGAGGGATGGGGATGACGATACCCTCTCGCCAGGAGGAAGGGAAAACCCGCTCATGCCAAATGCGGTTATAGATGTTTAACAGGAAACATAGCGCCACAGATGGAAGATGTAGTAGCATCTGTCGGTGTACGTCATCGGGACCTGAAGAAGAATCCTTTGCTAACGCTAGAGAATGGGCGAGCTCGGCAGCCGTAAAAGGTTGGTTGTACGGCTCGGTGCAGTCACTATTAAAATTTAGTTGGAACCGCTCCGCCTTTTCCTTAATAGGCAGGAAGAGAGCGTCATAGCGGGCAGTATGGCTAGTAGCAACAAATGTTGTAGCTAGGGCCTCTGCTATGTCCTGCTCGGTGGTGCACATGGAACCGTTGATGGCAAGGCCGGGAATTACCGTCCTGCGATACTTGCCATACATCCGCCGAACAGCTGCCCATACTTGTTGGGTAGAGCTGCGCCGGGAAAGCGAAGACACAAATGCTTCCCAAGATTTACGCTTTGCGTTGCGCAGTACAAAGCGTGCCCTAGCGCGAAAACGTTTGAAGGCGACGAAGTTCCCTTCCGTCGGGTGCCGCTGAAAAATGCGCAAAGCACGTTTGCGTGCTTTGACAGCCAAACTACATTCCTCGGACCACCACGGTACAGGGATATGACGTGGTGTAGGTGAACCTCGAGGAATGCTGGATTCTGCTGCGAGCAGGATCGAGCAAGTAAAATATTCGACCATTTCATCGATGGTGTCGAAACTATCGTCGATGAGGTGTATGAGGGATTGGAATTTTCCCCAGTTAGCTTTGGAAATAATCCACTGCAGAAAGGACTGCAGAAAGGAAGGTGTAGTACGGAATGTGTACCATAAGCGGATGATAGGAATGTCGGGTCACCAGTATTTAGCAGAAGCAGGTCAGACTTATCGAAGACGTCTACGAGGAGGCATCCACGGGCGTCATCAGTGTCTGATCCCCAGAGCGTGTGCTTGGCATTCAAATCTCCCACAAGGAGTAGTGGTGAGGGGACTTGAGCCAATAGAGCTTGAAGATCACGCTCTGCAACTATATTGAGCGGCGGCAGGTACATGTTGCAGATGGTAAAACTGGTGCTCTCCAGCTGTATCCGAACGGCCACAGCTTGCAATGGTGTGGTGAGAGGAACGTTGGCGGCTGAGATGTTAGGCGCCACTAAGGTAGCAACGCCACCGCTCGCACGCATACCTGCAAGAGAGTCGCTTCTAAATGCACAGAAAGAGTGAAGGTGTAGCGAGTGATTGGGATGTAAGTGGGTTTCCTGGAGACAAATAATTGATGGTGACCGTTGAGAAACTAAATGTTGTAGGTCTTGAGCACGAGCTCGAAAACCATTGACATTCCACTGGATTATTTCCATGAAGAGTTTTTAATGGGCCGTTTTAACCTTTTTTTGACCTTGGCTGACTTGGGCCCTACGATTCGAAAATCGTTAGCCTCCTGAGACTCCGCTGATGATCGGGAGTCAGAACTCCTACGGCTCGTAGAACGAGACCGGGATCTAATAGAAGGCGAGCGACTTCGCGATCTATGTTGTGGTCGGGATCGGTTTTTCACATTTACTACTGGATTGTTGTTACTCGGTGATGACTTGGTGGCTGGAGTCTGTACGGCTGAAACGGAGGTAGTGCTGGTGGATATACAAGCAGTCTGAGAGGCGGGTTTAACGGCTAGAAAGTCAGTCTGCGTGGATGCGTGGGCGACAGGGACGTGTTGAACAGCAACAGTGGTATTAGGAGTACGGCGAGCTGCTGATGCATATCCAGTAGTAGTGGTAGCAGGCTTTAGTTGCTCAAAGCGCCGTCGTGCCTCTGGAAAAGTCAGGCGTTCTTTGACACGTAGCTCCTGAATGCTTTTTTCGTCCATGAATCTAGGACACTGTCGCGAGCTGGAGGGATGACTACCGCCACAGTTCACGCAGCAAGGTGTTCGACTGCAGTTTGGGACGTCGTGTTTCGCTAGGCCACATTGCTCACAAAGAGCAGGATTGGTACACGCGACCTTAGTATGTCCGAACCGCTGACATTGGAAACAGCGCATGGGGTTCGGGACATACTGGCGGACACTCGCAAGTTCATAGCCGCAATATATGTATTCGGGTAACTTCGTCCCTGCAAAAGTTAGAAAACCCGTACGTAATGGGTACTACTTGCCATCTTGTTTTCTTGTTAGCCGGTACGCCTGACAAACAAGTTGATCAGAGAGGCAACTTACTATTTCTTCATTAGCTAGACCATCTAGGCTGGAGGTGGTGACTACTCCTCTGCAGGTGTTCAGAGTTTTGTGTGGGGCTACCCGGATCGGGTAGGAGCCCAACAAAGTCGCCTTTTGCAGTTTCTTAGATTGCTCTGCAGTTGTGGTCTCTAATAGTAAGTTGCCGTCACGGAGACGCGTAGCGTTTTTCACAGGGCCACTGATTTTATCTAATTCACGCTTTATGTAAAAAGGGCTGATATCCTTAAACGTTTTGCCATCACATGCCAAGGTCATCAATAAATATGGGTCAATGAAGGAGGTTTTGCGCGGAGACTTGATGATATTGACCCCCATCCGGAACCCTCGGCGTCAGCCTGCCATCCGGGGGTTAAGAAAGAAAGACACCGAATCTTCACGGTCTGTGCCGTCATGGGGACCTCACCCATGACCGATCTCATTTGTACCTCAGAAAAGCTACCCTTCAATCTCCACTGCTTGTCCGTATGGGTAAACCGTTCACCACGCACACCCCGGCTTTATGCCCCTACCACAGGAATAACCGCCTGTGGCTGCGCATAAAGGGCACACGCGGATTCAGGGGACCTGTGGTTGATTACACCGGGGTTCCGTCAGCGGTAACACGTCCGGTCGGTGATACTAACCCAACGGCAGCACGGCCGTCGGGAGATTATCACAGACCGGGCCCTCGAGGAGCTACGTGGGTGTACTTGACGGTGTGGACGGGCACCGCACCTAAGGCTACACATAGGGGCAAGGCGAAGGGTCCGCTCAACCTTCACTTTTGAGACCTCCGGAGAGCACACATGTCGGAAGCCGCGCTGAGAACCGTGGGACAGAACCACGGAGATAGGAGAGATCCCTGCTGGTGAGACAGGAGTTATAAACCTAAGACCTTAAGTGCTAATAATTACAATAAAGAACTAGAAGGGGAAGAAGTTGATGCTTACTGACAAGCAGTAGCTACACGTGGCACAGTGAATGGAGATGAAGGGGATGAATTGAGGGTGAATGGCTAGGGACCCCGGGATCGCCAATTCCGTACCTACCGTAGTAGGTCCCTGGGGGAAAATACCAGAGCCTCTTCTGCCAGTTTTCGGGGTTACTGATGGGCCTTCTCGGCTGCCGTAGCGGTCCTGGGGTAAACCAAGTCCCCACCGTACATCACCCCATCAGTCAATCCCCTACTTCCTGTTGCCCACCCCTCGGGACGAGGACTGCAGAGGAATGCCCAACAAGTATGGTCAGCTGTTCGGCGGATGTATGGCAAATATCGCCGGACGGTAATTCGCGGCCTCGCCATAAACGGTTCCATGTGCACCACCGAGCAGGACATAGCTGAAGCCCTAGCTACCTCTTTTGCTGCCACGAGCCAAACTGCCCGCTATGACGCTCTCTTCCTACCTGTCAAGGAAAAGGCGGAGCGGGTACCACTGAATTTTAATAGTGACTGCACCGAGCCGTACAACCAACCCTTTACCGCTGCCGAGCTCGCCCATTCTCTAGCGTTAGCAAAGGATTCTTCTCCAGGTCCCGATGACGTACACCGACAGATGCTACTAAATCTTCCATCTGAGGCGCTATGTTTCCTATTAAACATCTATAACCGCATTTGGCATGGGCGGGTTTTCCCTTCCTCCTGGCGAGAGGGTATTATCATCTCCATCCCTCGACCCGGAAAGGACCGCACACTTTCATCTAGCTACCGCCCCATTTGCCTGACGAGTGTCCTCTGCAAGACCTTCGAGCGAATGATAAACGCTCGATTAAATTGGTGGCTAGGAAAACATAACCATCTGTCCAACTTGCAATGCGGTTTTCGTCGCCATCGCTCAAGTGTCGACAATCTAACACGCCTTGAGGGGTATATTTCCGATGCGTTTCAACTGAAACAGCACGCCGTGGGTGTGTTCCTCGACCTGGAGAAGGCCTATGACACCACTTGCCGATACGGCATACTCCGTAACCTTCATAGTTACGGTATGCGTGGTCATCTACCCGAGTTTTTATGCAATTTTTTAAAACTTCGCCGTTTTCGGGTTCGCATAGGAAACGCGATATCACGGGAGCGGATACAGGAGAACGGTGTACCTCAAGGGTCGATTTTGAGCGTCACCCTTTTCGCCGTAGCGATTAACGGCATCACTAGTGCCGTTCGAAGTGGAATTCCATCATCCCTCTATGTTGACGACTTCGCTATCTATTATAGGTCTGCCAACATAGATCACATTGAGCGCCAACTGCAGCTGACCATTACCCAGCTAGCAGCTTGGGCGCTTCAAACCGGCTTCCGTTTTTCAGCTGCGAAGACGCAGTGTATCCACTTTCACCGCCTGCGAGGTATTCACCCGCCTCCTGATCTTTATTTGAACGGCACACCCCTACCATTTGTCTCGCACCTGAAGTTCTTGGGCCTCTACTTGGACCGACAACTAAATTGGGAGCACCACATTCGTCACCTTCGAGCTTCTTGCGATCGTTCTCTTCGGGTGCTGAAGGTATTATCTGGAGCATCTTAGGGGGGGGGGGCGATCGCACTGTAATGTTGAGGCTGTACCGCTCTCTGGTTCGGTCCAAGCTGGACTATGGCAGTTTTATTTATGGTGCAGCGACCGCCTCTAAACTTCGCCTTTTAGACACCATGCATCACACTGGCATCCGCCTTGCCACAGGAGCTTTCCGCACCAGTCGAGTCGACTGCCTGTATGCAGACTCAGGCGAACCTCCACTCCATATTCGTCGCTCGCTGTTACTGTGCTCATACGTGTCGAAGTTGGCAAGTTATCCCAATCATCCTTGTTTTAAACCAGTTCTGTGTCCAGATTTAGTCCACCGTTATATGCGCCCTGGTTCTCGGACACGCCCCGTGGGAATAAGATTTCGGGATCACCTACATTCCCATGGCCTCCGAATGCCTCGCGTGGAGAGGTCGTCCATCTGCCCCTATCCTGCATGGAAGCTCGATCGTGCGCGGTTCGATCTAACTCTTTCAAACAACCCTAGACTCGCTACTCCACATTCGGTGTTCCAACAACTTTTTGCCGAACTACTGGGCCGTTACCCTAACTATGTTCCGGTCTTTACGGATGGTTCCCAGTTAGGTAGCGCTACGGGTTGCGCATTCTACATTAACGGTGAGGCTCATAAATTTCGCCCTCTGGACTCCACTTCAGTGTTTTCCGCAGAACTGTATGCCATCTTCTATTTGCTCCTTTTTATTTGCAAGTTAGCTCCTGGCCCTTTTATTGTCTGCACTGATTGTCTGAGTGCTCTCCAGACCCTGCAACAGCACACTGCCGCTCACACCATCGTTTTAAAAATACAGGCCCAGATCTCGCAAATGCTCAGGCGCGGGTATAATTTTGTTTTTACTTGGACCCCAGGCCATGTGGGGATTTCCGGAAACGAGGAGGCGGACGCGGCTGCAAAGTCCGCTTGCCGTTTGCCCCGGAGTTTAACAACTACGGTGCCATTCCAGGATGTGCAACGTTTTTTCCGTCGCCAGCTCCTATCTGCTTGGCAGCAATCCTGGACAGCTTTACAAGGCACACAACTCCGGGGTATAAAGGAGAGCGTACAACCCTGGCCAACTTCCTGCAGCGATAACCGGCGGGCCGAGGTGATACTCACCCGGCTGAGAATTGGGCACATACGAGCCACTCATGGCCATCTATTAAGAGGGGAACCGGCCCCTGTGTGTGCTCCGTGTTCAGTACGCCTCACGGTGCGGCATGTACTGCTGGATTGCCCGCAGTACACCCGCGTTCGCCAGTCTTTGGGCCTAAGGGCTAACTTGCTCAATGTTTTAGGGGACGACCCAGTGGCCGTGGATAAGGCACTGCGGTTTGTGGCGGAAATTGGTTTTAATAAACAAGTCTGACTTGAGTTTTATATTTATTTTAGTGTTTTAATTATTGGGACTAGGATGAGTTTTTATGTGCTTTTATGCGTTGAGTGTTTTTATTTTATTTTAACTTTTTAACTAAATTTGTGTAGCTTTTAGGTTTTAAAGTTGACTTGGGGCCCAAATGACCTTGTTGTCGACGGGCCCTTAAACCCCACACTCACTCACTCACTCACTCACTCACGCTTCGGGATATCCTAGAGGCTTCCTTCTTTCTGGGGATACGGGTCGAATCTTTGAGGAAATCTATCCTCTGGTAACTGGTCTTAAATACTTTAGGCGGTGGATCGTATATTACAGGTTTGTCATATTTAGATGTAGAAGTCGACGGTTTGGCTTGGGACAGGGCTGAGGTCTTAAGTTTCCTTCGTCCGTTTAGGCGATGTATTTGCCGACGCTGGTGATGGATTTGTGGACTTCCGTGCTTGTGTTGGTACAAGAACTCTATCAGAGATGGTAGCCTCACCTGCACCGCAGGTTTGCGTTGCAATTTCTTTTCTAGGAACGGGTTTAGCTAAGACAGAGCTATAAGTACCGGACCTAGGGACGGAGGGCAGGCGAGTTCGCAGGAGCTTTCGGGCGTCCGAGAAGGATACCACCTTCTTAACCCGGATTTCCTGTATTGCCTTTCCTTCCACAAAACGTGGGCAGTCTTTGGAACTAGATGGATGCCCCCGGCACAATTTATACATTTAATGGGCGAAGAGCACTCACCATCGTGTAGTGCCAAACCACAGTTGACGCATGCTGGAGATCCGTTACACAGTTGACTAGTGTGACCATAACGCTGATACTTGTAGCACCGCAGGGGTTTTGGTATATAGGGCCTAACCTCAATACTCTAGTATCCTGCCCTAATCTTTTGAGGAAGATCTACCCTATCAAAAGTAAGGAACAGGGTACGAGTAGGCAACAATTCCCCACGTTCTCTGCGCTGTACTCGGTACACACACGTGACACCCTGGTCTTTTAGGTTCTCCTGAATCTCCTCGTTGGACGTACCGTCCAAAGCACTTGTTACCACCCCGCGCGAGGAGTTCAGGGTCTTATGTATTGAAACGGTTACGGGATAACTGCCGAGCATGCTTGCCTTCAATAATGATGCTGCCTGGGCGTTAGAATGCGCCTCAACCAGGAGCGTGCCGTTTCGCGATCGTATGCAAGACTTGACAGGACCAACAATTTTCTCTAATCCCCTCTGGATGGTAAAAGGGTTCACTGTCGTAAACTTCTGGCCTTCTTCATTACGACTGACTACCAAGTAGCGAGGACCACAACCTCGACTACTTCTTTTCCATTGCTACCGCAATTTTTTGAATTGGTTTTAAATGTAGGGTTTAACATAATAGTTGGCGTAAATTTCATCCCCCAGTGCTCCCCACCCACCACGGAGCCCAACAAGGGGTCATCCCACTGGGATGACAGGGCTACACACGGGAGATAGCGAGCTCGCCGTCCCACTCACCCTGGAGGTCGGTACAACACCTAGTCCTGGCCGATTGATTAGGGGTGGGTTAGTCCCTAACCTCCCATTTAGGCGAAGCAGAAACCAAAGTAGTATTAGAAATGCGCACCCTCCTCGAATTCAGAAAAACACTGTCCTGGTGGTTGAGGGATGCGTATCTGAGCTCGTAACAAACATTTCCACCGACACGGGTCTCCACGCACGGCCTACACGTGGGTGGGCCTGTTGACCGTCTCCCTCAACAACGAAGAGGAGCCCACATGAGGGAGACTGTTGGCTCGGGACCCCGGGTGCGCCAAACCCGTACCTAACGAAGTAGGCGCCTGCTGGGACAGCTAAGGAGGATACACGCTTTCACCCCTGGGAAGCATCCCAGGTAGCTCAAGGGCATGCTGCCTAACCTACAGCCATAGTTCCCTAGGAGAACGTCCCGCCGGTATTCCAGAGGAGGTTCTGCCGCTTCGGCGTTGAGGCTTACGACTGGGCTTGTTGGGAATGCCCCAGTAGCTAAGTGAAGGCCAGAGCTATGGATCGGATAAGAGCGCGATATAGACGAAGCAGCACTGCGCGATCCCTCCCCAAGAGTTCCCAATAAGTACCCGCAAGAGATTAAGAGAACGCTCACATCGTGCTTCCTACTGCACTATTGGCGACGACCAGCTAAGCTTCCTGTCGAAAAGCACTCCCAAGAACTTAGTTTCATCGGCAAATGGTAGAACATGCCGACCTAGTCGGAGTAAGCATGACAGCCGACCTTTGCGGCGCCAGAAGTTAACACAGACTGCCTTCTCAGTGGAGAACCGAAAGCCGTTCTTAGAGCTCCAGTCGTGAAGGTTGTCTAAGCATTGCTGTAGACGACGCTCTAAATACGGAATACGCTGCGTACAGTAGACGGCGAAATCGTCCACGAATAAGCACAATGAAACCACTCGAGGAACACAGAGATAGAATTTATTAAAATAGCAAACACTGAGCACTGATCCTTGTGGAACCCCGTTCTCTTGGATAAAAAGGTTTGAATAGACCGAGCCTACCCTAACTCGGAGAACGCGATCGTTCTTGAACTCCCGAAGGAACACAGGTAGGCGTCCACGAATATTACAGCTGTGCAGGGTGCGTGAGAGTCCTGCACGCCAACAGGTCTCGTAAGCTTTCTCGAAATTTATGGCGACTGTCTGACAGTTCTTAAGCAAACCGTTCATGATTTGCGTTGACATAGACACGAGATGGTCTACTGTGGAACGGCGACGGCGGAAATCACACTGAATGTTCTTCAGTAAGTTGTGAGTTTCCAGCCACCATACCAACCGCCCATTGATCATGCGTTCCATCACCTTGCAGAGGCAATTGGTGAGGGAAATAGGACAGTAGCTGAAACGCAGACGGTGGTCCTTCCCAGGCTTCAGAATTGGAATAATGGAGGCCTCCCACCACCTATCAGGAAAACTGCCGTCAACCCAGATACGCTTATAGACCTCGAGTAAGAAAGCCTTTCCTTCGGGAGAGAGATGTCTTAAGAATCGCACGTGGATACCGTCTGGTCCTGGTGCAGATAGTCGCGGAGATGAAAGTGCGTGTTCTAGCTCTGCCATGGTGAACCAGCTATTGTAGTCTTCAAGGTTTCCAGAAAGAGTGCAGAAGGAAACCTTGAGATTCTACCTGGTTCTTAATCAAGAGAAACTCAGGGGCGTAATTATCTGAGCTAGACACCTGAGCGAATGTACGGCCAAGGCTGTTAGCCACCTCAAACGGATCCACGACGACGCCTGAAGGAGTTTTAAGGAAGCAATCGGCATGTGGGTCGATTTTCCGGCCACGCACCGTATCCTATCCCATACTATAGAAGGTGATTGGCGATTAAAAGACGACACGAAGGCTTTCCAAGATGTCTTTTTGCTTTCCTGAATTACTTGCCTAGAGCTGACACGCATCTTCTTATACTAAATAAGGTTCTCCATTGAGGGTTGGCGCTGGAAAACCCTTAGAGAATGCCTACGAGCACGAATGGCATTCCAGCAGTCATCCGTCCATCATGGGACAGGACGTCGACTAGGATTGGAAGTCGAACGGGGAATAGACCGTTCTGCAGCGGAAAGTATCTGCTCGGTTAGATGTTCTACTAAGTCGTTTACAAAGCCGTGCTCCTCGTAACTAAAAACCGCCAACTAGGTGTACAGGGCCTAGTTCACCTGATCAAACCACCAGGTTGGCAAGCGTGTGGAACAGATGTTTTGTGCTAGGAGACTAATAAGGCACGTGAAGTGGTCACTGGAGTGCAGGCCAGAGACGAAGTTCCATTGTAGGGCGATTACTAACTGCTGTGAGCATACTACCAAATCCAGATGCGACAAGGTGTTGAATGCATCGGAAAGAAACGTAGGTTCTCCGGTGTTCAGGAGAACCAGGCGATTACTGTACAGGAAGTCGGAGAGTACTCTCCCTCTCGCACAAGTTCTGGTTGAACCCCAGAGAAGGTGATGGGCATTGAGGTCTCCCACCAACAGGAAGGGAGTGGGCCCCTGGGCAACCAGAGCTTGCAGCGCAGTAAGCGATAGGTCGTCTGAAGATGGAATATAGATCTTGCAGACGACCCATTGTATCGTCGGCAGTATCATACGTACAGCAACTGATTGGATGTTAATGCGTGAAGGTATGTCCTCCTCACAGACGTCATCCCGGACGAGGACCATAGTGCCTCCGTGCGCAGGAATACCCTCTTCAGGAGCAAGATTACGCCTGGAGTATACCGCCTTAGTTCAAAGGAATCCTGTGGGCGTGACTTAGTCTCCTGCAGGCAAACCACTAATGGATCGTGCTCATTGAGCAACAGATCAAGTTCAGGGCGATGCGCCCTAAGGCCACGTATGTTCCACTGTAATATTGCCATTGGAGCAGTGGAATAGTGGAATAAGAGGTTAAGGCTTAGTGTACTTTAAGACGACTTTGAACGTGGCCGAATCAATTTACCCTTCCTTTTTGGTTTCAGGCGAACTTCTTTACCAGCAGAATCATAAGGTCTTTTTTCTGGAAGACTTCCTGGCAGTGTGGTCCGTATCCTGTTCCATCTCCTCCACGGATGAGGCCACTTTCCCGATGCAGAACTTCGCTTCAAGGACCCCAAAACGATTAGACACGGACACCAATGAGGAGGACAAGTGTCGGCCAGAGTCCTCACCTGAAGACTCCTCAGATGAGGAACTTTTAAAGGCCCTACGACTCTTCTTTCGGCCAGTCGGTTTGCTTATTTCCTTAAGGAAATCCAACCTTTTAAAGCTGGTCTTGAACTGCTTGGCCGGGGCTTCATACACAATCGGCTTATCGGTTTTAGATATTGATGCTTTAGACGGTGATTGGGCTGGCGATCTTCTTCCTGGTGGTGCGGAAGGTGCCGTAGATGCAAAGGTGTTTTGGCAGGCTTCGGAGATGCTGATGGAGAGAAAATCTTATCAGATATCGTCGCCGGAGCAATGTTACTGGCTGAGTGGCGATCTCTCTCCTCGGCACGACCTAGATACTACTGAGCTGTAGGTAGCGGGCCGCGGGAGAATGGTATGACTGTACGCACGAGTTTCGGGCTTCCGAGGAAGAAACCTCTTTCACCAGGTTCTCTTGAATCGCCTTTTCTTCAGCGAATCGCGGACAGTCTCTAGAGTTGGATGGGTGTTCTTCAGTACAGTTCACGCATTTTACTGGCGATGTGCATGCACCATCGTGCAGTAACATCACGCAGTTACAACAGGCACCGTCCCATTACAAAACGCGCTAGTGTGTCCGAAGCGCTGACACTGGTAGCATCTCAGGGGGTTTGGGATATAGGTGCGTACCACAATGGTCTCATTCCCTGCCCTGATCCTTTGTGGGAGATCCACCCGATCAAGGGTCAGGAACAGGGTACGGGTTGCCACCAATTTCCCTTGCTCTCTTCGCTGCACAGGGTACACAGCCTTGACACCTTGATTTTGTAGGTTCTCACTAATTTCTTCATTTGTCATGCCGTCTGACGCAGGGGTGTTAACCACTCCGTCCGAGGAATTCAGGCTCTTATGGACTGCGACCGTCACCGGATGGCTACCTAACAAGTTCGCTTTCAATAGGATTGCTGCCTCGGAGACAGAATGAGCTTCAACCAGGAGCGTGCCATTTCGTGAATGAATACAAGATTTTACCGGACCAGCTATCTTATCCAGACCTTTCTGAATGACGAAAGGGTTTAGTGACAGAAAGTTCATTCCTTCCTCAGTTCTGGTTACTAAGTAGCGAGGACCACAGGGCTCGACTACTTCCTTTACAATTCCCTTCACATTTGTAGGTTTAAATTTAGGTGCCATAGCGGTAATGTCCTCCACCATTGCAAACGTCTCTGATGGCATGCTCACATTCTGGTCGCCACCCCGGCTTAGGTGAGAGTCCTGGCCTGGACCTTGCTCACCATAGGGTCACACCTCCCAGTGTAAAGACAGAGGGGCCCAATCGCCTTCAGGAGTGTAACAGCTCATGCAATGGCCCCTCCCCGGGACTGACATTTATCAGCGGATACGAACACTGTCCTACATGATAACAAGGAGCTGGGAATTGTGTTACCCAGTCACCCTTTGCGCTTCCCACTCCAACCACCCGCGCTATGTTATCCATCAGATATGTGTTCAGGGAGGAAAAATAAAAATGAAACTAAAACTAAATAAATGGGGTCAAACACCGAAGTGAAGCATGGTTTGGGCGTTTGAAGAAACTTTCTTACCTCGCGGAGGAACCCAATCGAGAGGTTACACCAGAGCCTCTTCTGCCAGTTTTCGGGGTTAGTGATTGGCCTTCTCGGCAGCCGTAGCTGTCCTGGAGCACACCAAGTCCCCGCCGTACATCACCCCATCAGTCAGTCCCCTACTTCCTGTTGCCCACCCCTCGGGACAAGGACCACAGAGTTTAGATTTTGAGGGGCAAAAGGAGGAACCGGCAGAGAAGAACAATGAAATAAAAAATCTAAGAGAAAAAAGAAGCAAGACAGACAAGGAATTAATGACTCCCGAGCAAGGTGGCAGGACACCTCACCATCTTTTGAAAGAAATTGAAAACTGCTGGATAATAACGGAACACCGAATGAAGCGGATCCCTCTGTAGAGTACCGGACAAACTACTCAGAGGTAGTAAGAAGGCGGGCAAGTCAGGAACAGGAAAAAAAACATTCAAACTGTTAAAAATAGAAAGCAAAGCGCAGATTTCGTGAAAACACTTATAAAGACAAAAGTCAACCCAACAGAAATGATAGTAGGGATATTTTCCTTCAAAAAATTTAAAAAAAGTTGCCAGATACTCAGAGAATCTGAGAATAAGAACGAAATTGGAACCATTAGTAGGAATATCAATGAAAAATCTGGGGAATAGCTAGAAGCAAATATATCTAGGGGCGGTTTCTGAGATAGTGCCGCTGAGTCGTGGCACCATTTGTGTGAACACGAAAGAAAAAGAAGTGTATAGGAATTGCTCAAAAAGATTGTTTCTGAGTATCTGCTCGCTCTTGTGAATAGGTACGTTTAACACAAGCGCTCTGTTGCCAGGGTCTCTCTGACCAATAACTTATGCCTCATCCGTTGGAGTGCAGTAAAACACGGGACATACGAGAACCACGAGCCTGCCACCTAGCGAAACACAATGATAATACATTTCGCGCTAAGCCTTCCTTTAATGCAGTGTCGCCATACTACTGAATGATAAGAATACATTTCGCGCTAAGCCTTCCTTTAATGCAGTGTCGCCATACTACTGAATGATAAGAATACATTTCGCGCTAAGCCTTCCTCTAATGCAGTGTCGCCATACTACTGAAAGTTAATGCTGAGGTACTTGGAAACACAAATTAATGCTTAATGAAATCAGTTGTAGAAACAAAACACTTACATATCCTTATAGATAAAATTAATTGTGTTTCAATGTATATATATTAGATTTTAAAATTAAGAAACCCTTTTTCAACATGTGCATATTTCACAGCAGCAGGTTTCTTGGTACAACATAAAACCCGCGTGTTCAGCACGTGTTGGACACATGTTTTCAAAAGAATGGTAGAGTAGTTCTGTATGTGCTGCTGGAATGCTGTTTCCTCCCAAGTTCATGGTGGGCACGGATTTTTAAAATAGTGTAGCTGTGTGCAGTGTTTTTTCTTTAAGTTAAAATTCAATTTTCTGTAAAGTTACGAACATGGACAAGGTGAGTGAATTACTGAAAACTCCATTTAGTAACAGG
The DNA here is from genome assembly GCA_030765055.1 of Mantis religiosa. NCBI lineage: Eukaryota > Metazoa > Arthropoda > Insecta > Mantodea > Mantidae > Mantis > Mantis religiosa. The sequence continues at coordinate 57,653,349 of CM060947.1, read as the reverse complement.
ACTGAGTGATAAAATTCAGATAAAAACAATTGGTAGGTTACTCCCGAATCTGAATCTGCAGCAGCAAACAAAAAATCGATACCGTAAGTTTAATCCGGATATTTATCAAAAGAACAAATGCATTTGCGGCTGTGATAAAAACAATTCAGTTTTTTCTTTCCCTTGTGTGTTATTTGGGGGAGATATGCATTGGTGTAAGACTGGAATAACTGATATTGGGCATTTATGGTCTAAAATGAAAGTGAATGAAACGTCAAAGCGACACATGGACAATGTTCTGAGTCATTCATTTCTAGGCAAAGCCAACATTCGGGACAAATTAGATTCGCAGTATATGCAAACAATCAGCAGCCATAACAAACAAGTAGACACAAAGAGGTATATATTGAACTTAATTATAAACTGTATTCGGTTCTGTGGTGCTTTGGAACTGGCTCTCAGGGGACACGATGAATCTGACGCCTCTTAAAATAAGTATTTTTTCGTGAGCTGATTCAGCTCAGTGCCGAGTTGGATAAAGAACTCAGCCAATCCATTATTATTCAAAAGCATTTCTAAGACTGTTCAAAACGAACTTCTGCAATGCATGTTGGAAGTATATCACGAAGAAGTTTGCAAATAAGTAAAGCGTGCGGATTATGTTGCAACAATTGCTGATGAAACCTTGCGAATTTCAGTTGGTTATTGTTTTGCGATACATTGTTGATGGAATCCCCGTAGAAAGATTTTGGAGTTTTGTTAATCTAGGTCCCGTGTGTAGTAGTAGTAGTAGTAGTAGAGTTTCGGGGCGCACAACTGCTTGGGTTATTAGCGCCCTAACAACACTAAAAGCTTAAAAGTAACAGGCATGTAGCCTGTGGGTACAATGGGTAAAAGAGTAGAACCATAACTAAAAACAGTGCCAGTAACGGTGAGAATAAACACCACATTGGCAAACGGCTAATGTGCAAAAGGTGTAAGAACAGTAAGTTATATACTGCGACCGAAGCCACTTAGTTGAATAAATCGTAATAGCTTCTCTACGGCGCCTGGAGTGTCAGCTAGGATATCTGTCATTGTCGCTGGTAGGTCCAAAGACGCACGTATGGGGGCTAAAAACTGGCACGTTGTTAAGATATGTCGCACCGTTAATGACTCGCTGCAACGAGGGCAAGCAGGTGCAGGTTCTGACTGTAATAAATGAGTGTGACTAAAACGGCAGTGCCCGATACGTAGTCTAGCTAAAGTGACTTCGTCCCGACGGCAGCCACGGGAGGAAGTCTGCCAGGTAACAGGTAGCGGTTTCACCTCCCGAAGTTTGTTGCGCGTAACAGCGTGCCAAGATGTCTGCCAGCGGGAAGTGTGAAGACTCCGTAAAATCGCGCTAAAATCGTCAGAGGGGATGTGAGAGCTGCTGCATCTACCACATGAAAGGGCAGCCTTCGCAGCAATATCAGCGTCTTCATTACCTGATAGGCCTACATGTCCAGGGACCCACACGAAAGACACCCTAATACTAGCATTAGCGAGCATGTGAAGGCGATCCTGGACACGCTGTACAAGAGGGTGGTAGGTGTACAGCGACTTGAGGCTTTGGAGGGCGCTTAAGGAATCGGAGCAGATCACCCAGCGCTGCAAACCTTGCCGATGAATATACAGAAGGGCTTGGTAAATAGCAAACAGCTCAGCGGTAAAAATCGAGCACTGCGATAAGAGGCGAAATTTGAAACTGCGTCTACCGTGAATAAAAGCACATCCCACGCCTTGGTTGTCCTTCGAGCCATCCGTGTATATAAAATTACAAGGGCCATAGTGAGCCTTTAGTTCTAAAAAGGACATGCTAATAGTCGAACGAGGGGTCGTTGATTTCGGCATGGCCGTTAGCCCCAGATCGACAGAAATCTCCGGGCGGAGCCAGGGGGGAAAGAGGGATTCTCCCCGCTGAAACACGGACGGCAAAGTGATGTTCAAGAGTCGCAGAAGTAGGCGAAACCGAACGCCAGGAGGGAGCAACGCCAGGGGGCGCGTTGAGTACTGACGATCCAAAGAGTCGTTAAAAAAGGGTTTAAAAGAAGGATGTTCCGGCATACTTAAGAGCTTTCAAGCGTAAATGCACAAAAGAACATCGCGTCGATAGGAAAGCGGTGGTTCGGCGGCTTCCGCACACAAGCTCACTGCTGGGCTAGTGGGAAAAGCGCCAGTACTCAACCTGATTCCACGGTGGTGGATGGGATCGAGGCGACCTAGAACTGACGGACGAGCCGACGAATACACGACGCATCCGTAGTCAAGTTTAGATCGGACTAGGCAACGGTAGAGTTGTAAAAGTACAGTCCGATTTGCACCCCAGGATGTGCTACTTAAAACGCGTATAATATTAAGAGACCGGTCACACCGTGCCCTTAAATACATAATATGAGACGACCAGCTGAGCTTTCTGTCGAAGATCAATCCCAAAAATTTCGCCTCGTCCGCAAAAGGAAGAACAGCAGGGCCGAGGTGTAGAGAAGGCGAATGAAACGCCTTCCGGCGCCAGAAGTTGACACAGACTGTTTTCTCGGCGGAAAACTTAAAGCCGTTTTGGATACTCCAAGTGTAGAGGCGATCTAGGCAACCTTGGAGGCGGCGTTCTAGCAAACAAGTTCGCCGAGAGCTGCAATAAATTGCAAAGTCGTCAACAAATAAAGAGGACGAAATGCCCGGTGGGACACACTCTACAATGGGATTGATAGCAATGGCAAACAGTGTGACACTGAGCACCGATCCTTGCGGTACTCCGTTCTCTTGGATAAAAACACGGGATAAAACTGAACCTACGCGCACGCGAAAGACTATTTTCCTCATGAACTCTCGAATAAAGAGGGGTAGACGGCCTCGGATACCCCAACTGTGTAGTGTACGAAGAATGCTATACCTCCAACATGTGTCGTATGCTTTGGCGAGATCAAAAAAGACGGCAACCGTTTGATTCCTCCGCAAAAAATTGTCCATAATATGTGTTGATAGGGAGACAAGGTGATCAGTCGTAGAACGGAAGCGGCGAGAGCCGCATTGGACGTTGGACAACAAATGTTGTGATTCCAGCCACCATGTCAATCGCCCGTGTATCATGCGCTCCATCACCTTGCAGATGACGCTGGTGAGGGATATCGGGCGATAACTGGAAGGTAGATGGGGGTCCTTACCAGGCTTTAAAATGGGGACTATGGTGGCCTCGCGCCAGGCGGATGGAAATGTGGCAGTATGCCAGATACGGTTGTACACGCTTAGAAGGAACCTTCTACCAGGGGAGGTAAGGTATTGGAGCATCAGAAGGTGTATACCATCTGGGCCAGGTGCAGAGGGCCTGGAAGAAGCCAGGGCCCGTTCTAGCTCGGTCTCGGAGAAATCCGTGTTGTAAAATTCCGTGTTAGATGAGGAAAACGAGAGTTCATGGGATTCCACCCGGTCTTTCGTAGTTAAGAATGCTGCATGATAGTGGGAGGAACTGGAAACGTCAGCGAAGGCAGTTCCCAAGGCGTCAGCAACGGCTCCGGGGATAACGACAGTGTCGTTATTCAGCCTGAGGCCGGGAATCGTGAGCCTGGAAGCTTTGCCGGCGACGCGGCGAAGCCGATCCCATACAATAGAAGATGGTGTGAAGGGATTAAATGACTCAACAAAGCGCTTCCAAGAGGCCCGTTTACTGTCCATAATGATGTGACGAGCTCGGGCACGCAGTCGTTTATACGTGACCAGATTTTCAAGAGTAGGGTGGCGCCGAAATACTCGAAGTGCCTTCCTCCGTGCCTGGATGGCCGCCCGGCAGTCGTCGGTCCACCAAGGGACTGGCAGGCGTTTCGGATGGGATGACGACCTGGGTATCGCTTGTTCGGCAGCAGAAGTGATGACGGAGGTAAGGTGATCCACCATGTCGTCGATGTTGTTAAAAAGGCGGTCTTCGAAGACCGCCAAGTTTGAGTAAAGGAGCCACTGAGCTCTGTGGAATTGCCAGTGGGGCACACGTGACGATGGAACATTGTGTGAAAGCAGGCGTGTAACACACGGAAAATGATCGCTGCCAAAGCTGTCAGAAATGACGTTCCACTGTAGGCGATGTGTAAGCTGTTGGGAGCAAACAGCTAGGTCGAGGTGAGAGAAACTGCCGCTGGAATCGGAAAGAAAGGTTGGTTGGCCGGTGTTTAGAACGGAAAGATTGTACTGGGAAAAGAATTCAACAAGGTCGTTCCCCCTTGCGCTAGCCCGTGGAGATCTCCATAGGGGGTGGTGGGCATTGAAGTCTCCCAACAGAAGATAAGGCGTTGGGAGTTGCGCTACTAAAGCCGCGAGATCAGCAAGAGGGAGGGGAGAAGAAGGTGGAAAATAAACAGAACAAAGTGTAAACGAAAAACCAGGACAGCGGACGATGGCAGCAACAGATTGAAGGTGAGTGGTGAGCCGAAGAGCTTGATAATAAGTGTTGTCACAAAGGAGCATCATAACACCCCCATGGGCAGGAGAACCAGGTTCCGGTGGAGGATCGAATCGCACCGGCACGTACCCGGGAAAAGTGAAAGTATCCTGCCGCTGGAGCTTGGTTTCCTGCAAGCACAAAATACGAGGTGACAGCGACGTCGTAAGGAGCTGTAATTCGGCCTTATGTGCACGAATGCCACGTATATTCCACTGGACAATCGACATTAGGAGGTAAAGAAGAGGTTGGTGTAGCACTTTACTTGACCACAGGCTGCCGCTTCAATTTGCCTTTTTGTGTGCGCGTAGGGCTAGGACTTTTGGGAGGGGTAGGATCTTCCTCCATAGGCTCCGCTTCAAGAGGAGGCTCGGAGTCACCGGAAACCGAAGTCAGGGTGTCGAACCGGTTACCCGTGGCCACGGGCGTTGGCGAGACTCGTGGAGTGCGGTTACGCCCTCTGCCATCTTGAGATTTGGATCTCCGAGGTGGTGAAGGAGAGGAGGCTTTTGAAACAGTCGGTTTACTGGCAGAAGTAGCCGGATTTTTTAGAAAGTCGGAGCGTTTTGGCTCGGTTTTAAACTTTCGAGGTTCGGTGCTGAGCGGAGTTTTCTTAGGGCTGCGTGATCCAGAAGGTTGTACCGGAGGTTTAGCCGGGACAACGGAGGAATCTGAGGATGTTTGGGTGCCAATTTCCCGCTTGGGTACTGGAGCTGAAACCACAGAGCTAAACGTGCCAAATTTTAAAAGAGAAGGTTGGCGAGCAAGATGGCGTTTGCGGGCCTCAGTGAAAGAGAGGCGTTCTTTCACCCGCAGCTCCTTAATGGCCTTCTCATCCATATAGCGTGGACAGTTGCTGGAAGATGCTGGATGGCTACCACGACAATTGACACAGTAAGGAGGATTTGGACAGGCTCCGTCATGTGCGTCTTGGCCGCACACGGCGCAAATAGATTTTGTTAACTTGCACGATAACTTAGTGTGGCCAAATCGTTGACATTGAAAACAACGCAGAGGACGTGGTATATAGGGCCGAACGTTGATCACCTCGTAGCCAGCCTTAATCTTCGCCGGGAGATCGAGCCGATCGAAGGTAAGGAAGAGCGTACGAGTGGGCACTGGAACACCATCACGCATTGCTTTTACGCGATATACGGAGGTCACGCCCTGGCTGGAGAGGTAGCCTTGGATTTCTTCCTCCTGCATGCCATCTAGAAGGTGTGATGTAATGACGCCTTTACAAGAGTTCAGGCTTCGGTGCTTCTCAACTCGGATGGGATATCCGTGGAGGAGTTTCGCCTTCAGCAGTCTGTCAAACTGTAGTGTAGAGTACGTTTCAACGAGCAAGGAACCATTTCTGAGACGGGTACAAGACTTCACTGGACCGGCTAGTTTATCAAGTCCCAGCTGTATGACAAAGGGATTTACTGTGAGAAATGTCTGAGCTTCCTCCAAACGATTTATGACTAGGTAACGAGCACCTGATGCTTCGTGTACCTCTTTTACTTCATTTGCCTGTCGTTTTCTTTTGGGTGTAAGTGTTGCCATAGAAGACGTTATTTGAGTTCATCCCCCAATGCTCCCCACCCACCACGGAGCCCAACAAGGGGTCATCCCGCTGGGATGACAGGGCTACATAGGGGATATAGCGGGCTCGCCGTCCCACTCACCCTGGAGTTCAGTGTGACACCTTGTCCTGGCCGATTGATTAGGGGTGGGTTAGTCCCTAACCTCCCGTTTAGCTGAAGCAGTAGCCAAAGTGGTATATTGGAAATGCGCACCCTTCCCGAATTCAGAAAAAGACTGTTACGAGCTCAGATACGCATCCCTCAACCACCAGGACAAACATTTCCACCGACACGGGTCTCCACGCACGGCCTACACGTGGGTGGGCCTATTGACCGTCTCCCTCAACCACGAAGAGGAGCCCACACGAGGGAGACTGTTGGCTCGGGACCCCGGGATCGCCACTACCCGTACCTACCATAGTAGGCCCCTGGGGGGGGGTCCCGTGTGTGTCTCACAAGATGGAATTACCATTCGCGAGTAGTAAAGGATATTTATAAAAACAGGAAGCAGCTTATTACAGTCATGGAAACAATTGAAACTAGTGAGAACATAAAATTACCCTTTACTATTGAAAAAGCTGGTTCATACAAAGACTGCAAGATAGAGAATTCAATTTCTAGCTATTGTTTTTCTACAAGATAATGCCTCACGTGGACATACCTTTTAAGCAATTTCAAAAGATAACTGAACCAAGGCAAAACAAGACATTCAGAACTTTGAAACAATAATGCAAAACATCAGAGATGACATTGACTCCGTTAGTCAGGTTAGTTTTCATGATGACGAAAGAATGCCTTGTAAGAGAACAAGGATTGATAACAAAAAGCGAGATGCTTTGGAGGTGTGTAATGCCATCCTTTCTGAAATAAAATCACGTTTTCAGTTAACTGGGCACCTCATTGCAACCAACTTATTTGATGTAAGTCAGTTTGAGAAATATGTAACACATTTTCCAGACAAATATCTTGAAATAACGGACACATATGCATTTCTGGAGAAAAGAAAGTTGAAGGAAGAGCTTCAACTGTTCTATACTAGGCCTGAGTTGAGAGGTTTCCGGTGCGGTTCCGTTTCTTTCGCTGTTTCTAGAGGATCAACCCTGTGCTACATTTAAAGAGAGTCATAAAGTTTTGAAATTGTTAATCACTATGCCTATCTCGACATCAGAAGCTGAGCGGTGCTTTTGATGCTCAAAATTATTAAAGCTTTCCTACCAAACACAATGAAAGAAGAACCATTGAGTGCCTTAGGAATGTTATCCTGTGAAAATCCATTCGTGTGCAAAATTGACAGTTTCAATTCAAAGGTGATATATTTATTTGCCAACAAGAAGGAGCGAAGAATGGATTTTCAATACCGTTCCTACTAATCCATATGAAACTGTCATCAATCATGGATTTACTGCTTTCGATGAGAACCAATGCTTTTACTTTTTAAAAGTTGGTAATTGGTTAAACTCATTTTTAAAAATTCAGATTATTCATTTTGCAGTGAAGAATTGCGTCTTTTATGTGTGTGTGTGTGTGTGTGTGTGTGTGTGTGTGTGTGTGTGTGTGTGTGTGTTTTGTGGTTTTTGTTGTTTTTTTTTTTAATTCTACATCCACCAACGTTAAGTCACATCGGGCGATGAATGAAATGGGTGAAATGATGCTCAAATGTGTCCAGAGTCCATGGAGCTTAAGGCTACCCGACATTCGCCTTTAGGATAAGGGAAAACCACGGAAAAAACCTTATCCAGGTGACTCACCCTGGCCGAGATTCGAACTCGGGACCTCTTGAACGTGAGGCAGACATGCTACCTTCTACGCTACCGAGACGGGCGTGTGTGTTTTTGTGAGTGTGTGCGCGCGCGAAAAGATTTATCGAGTTTGTTGTTACGTTTGATGTCTGCGAGAGAAAAATATGGCTAAAGCAATAACAATAACTGTCTCTCTGTCACGAAATCGTACACGAAGCCCCTCAAAATCCAACCTCTGCGGTCCTCGTCCCGAGGGGTGGGCAACAGGAAATAGGGGACTGACTGATGGGGTGATGTACGGTGGGGACTTAGTGTACCCACGACCGCTATGGCTGCCGAGAAGGCCCATCAGTAACCCCGAAAACTGGCAGAAGAGGCTCTGGTATTCTCCCCCAGGGGCCTACTACGGTAGGTACGGGATTGGCGAACCAGGGGTCCCTAGCCACTCACCCTCATATCATCCCCCTCACCTCCATCAACTGTGCCACGCTGTGCTACTGCTGATCAGTATGCATCACCTTCTTCCCCTTCTAGTTCTTTATTATAATTATTAGCACTTAAGGTCTTAGGTTTATAACTCCTGTCTCACCAGCAGGGATCTCTCCTATCTCCGTGGTTCTGTCCCACGGTTTTCAGCGCGGCTTCCGACATGTGTGCTCTCCGGAGGTCTCAAAAGTGAAGGTTGAGCGGACCCTTCGCACTGCCCCTATGTGTAGCCTTAGGTGCGGAGCCCGTCCACACCGTCAAGTACACCCACGTAGCTCCTTGAGGGCCCGGTCTGTGTTAATCTCCCGACGGCCGTGTTTTGCCGTTGGGTTAGTATCACGGACCGGACGTGTTACCGCTGACGGAACCCCGGTGTAATCAACCACAAGTCCCCTGAATCCGCGTGTGCCCTTTATGCGCAGCGCGGCCTAAAGTGGGGAGCCACAGGCGGTTATTCCTGTGGTAGGGGCATAAAGCCGGGGTGTGCGTGGTGAACGGTTTACCCATACGGACAAGCAGTGGATTTTGAAGGGTAGCTTTTCTGAGGTACAAATGAGATCGGTCATGGGTGAGGTCCCCATGACGGCACAGACCGTGAAGATTCGGTGTCTTTCTTTCTTTAACCCCCGGATGGCAGGCTGACGCCGACGGTTCCGGATGGGGGTCCTATTCAAAATGCATCCGCGCAAAACCTCTTTCATCGACCCTTTTTTGGTAATGACCTTGGCATGCGAAGGAAAAACGTTTAAAGACTTGAGTCCGTTTTATATAAAGCGTGAACTAGACAAGATAAGTGGCCCAGTTAAAAATGCGACGCGCCTCCGGGACGGTACGTTATTATTAGAGAGTACCAACGCAGACCAGTCTAAGAAGATACAGAAAGCAACTTTGTTGGGCTCCTACCCTATCCGGGTAGCCCCACACAAGACGCTTAACACCTGCAGAGGAGTAGTCAGCACCTCCAGCTTAGACAGTCTTGCAAATGAAGAAATTGTAAGTTGCCTCTCTGATCAACTGGTTTGTCAGGCGTACCGGCTAACACGGAAACAGGATGGCAAGGAATACCCATTGCGTACGGTTTTTCTCACTTTTGCTGGGACAAAGTTACCAGAATTCATCTATTGCGGATATGAACGTGCTAGCGTCCGCCAGTATGTCCCGAACCCAAATGCGCTGTTTTCAATGTCAGCGGTTCGGACATACTAAGGTAACGTGTACCAATCCTGCACTTTGTGAGAAATGTGGCCTACCGACACATGAAGACCCAAACTGCAGTCCAACACCTTGTTGCGTGAACTGTGGCGGTAATCATCCCTCCAGCTCGCGACAGTGCCCTAGATTCATGGACGAAAAAAGCATTCAGGAGCTACGTGTAAAAGAACGCCTGACTTTTCCAGAGGCACGACGGCGCTTTGAACAACTAAAGCCTGCTACCACTACAACTGGATATGCATCAGCAGCCCGCCGTACTCCTAATACCACCGTTGCTGTTCAACACGTCCCTGTCGCCCACGCATCCACGCAGACTGACTTTCTAGCCGTTAAACCCGCCTCTCAGACTGTTTGTATATCCACCAGCACTACCTCCGTTTCAGCCGTACAGACTCCAGCCACCAAACCATCACCGAGTAACTACAATCCAGTAGTAAATGTGAAAAACCGATCCCGGCCACAACATAGATCGCGAAGTCGCTCGCCTTCAATTAGATCCCGGTCTCGTTCTACGAGCCGTAGGAGTTCTGACTCCCGATCATCAGCGGAGTCTCAGGAGGCTAACGATTTTCGAGTCGTAGGGCCCAAGTCAGCCAAGGTCAAGAAAAAAGTTAAAACGGCCCGTTAAAAACTCTTCATGGAAATAATCCAGTGGAATGTCAATGGTTTTCGAGCTCGTGCTCAAGACCTACAACTTTTAGTTTCTCAACGGTCACCATCAATTATTTGTCTCCAGGAAACCCACTTACATTCCAATCACTCGATACACCTTCACTCCTTCTCTGCATTTAGAAGCGACTCTCTTGCAGGTATGCGTGCGAGCGGTGGCGTTGCTACCTTAGTGGCGCCTAACATCTCAGCCGCCAACGTTCCTCTCACCACACCATTGCAAGCTGTGGCCGTTCGGATACAGCTGGAGAGCATCAGTTTTACCATCTGCAACATGTTCCTGCCGCCGCTCAGTATAGTTCCAGAGCGTGATCTTCAAGCTCTATTGGGTCAGCTCCCCTCACCCCTACTCCTTGTGGGAGATTTGAATGCCAAGCACACGCTCTGGGGATCAGACACTGATGACGCCCGTGGATGCCTCCTCGTAGACGTCTTCGAAAAGTCTGACCTGCTTCTGCTAAATACTGGTGACCCGACATTCCTATCATCCGCTTATGGTACACATTCCGTACTAGACCTTTCCTTCTGCAGTCCGTCATTAGTACCACTACTTGAGTGGTCAGTACTTTCCGACCTCTTTGGCAGTGATCATTACCCCATTAACATTCATTTTTCTGGCCGCCAATGTGTACCTTCTCGACATCCTCGCTGGATTATTTCCAAAGCTAACTGGGGAAAATTCCAATCCCTCATACACCTCATCGACGATGGTTTCGACACCATCGACGAAATGGTCGAATATTTTACTTGCTCGATCCTGCTCGCAGCAGAATCCAGCATTCCTCGAGGTTCACCTACACCACGTCGTATCCCTGTACCGTGGTGGTCCGAGGAATGCAGTTTGGCTGTCAAAGCACGCAAACATGCTTTGCGCGTTTTTCAGCGGCACCCGACGGAAGGGAACTCCGTCGCCTTCAAACGTTCTCGCGCTAGGGCACGCTTTATACTGCGCAACGCAAAGCGTAAATCCTGGGAAGCCTATGTGTCTTCGCTTTCCCGGCGCAGCTCTACCCAACAAGTATGGTCAGCTGTTCGGCGGATGTATGGCAAGTATCGCCGGACGGTAATTCCCGGCATTGCCATCAACGGTTCCATGTGCACCACCGAGAAGGATATAGCTGAAGCCCTAGCTACAACATTTGCTGCTACTAGCCAAACTGCCCGCTATGACGCTCTCTTCCTGCCTATAAAGGAAAAGGCGGAACGGGTACCACTAAATTTTAATAGTGACTGCACCGAGCCGTACAACCAACCTTTTACCGCTGCCGAGCTCGCCCATTCTCTAGCGTTAGCAAAGGATTCTTCTCCAGGTCCCGATGACGTACACCGACAGATGCTACTACATCTTCCATCTGAGGCGCTATGTTTCCTATTAAACATCTATAACCGCATTTGGCATGAGCGGGTTTTCCCTTCCTCCTGGCGAGAGGGTATTGTCATCCCCATCCCTCGACCCCGAAAGGACCGCACACTTCCATCTAGCTACCGCCCCATTTGCCTGACGAGTGTCCTCTGTAAGACCTTCGAACGAATGATAAACGCTCGGCTAAATTGGTGGCTAGAAAAACATAACCATCTGTCCAACTTGCAATGCGGTTTTCGTCGCCATCGCTCAAGTGTCGACAATCTAACACGCCTTGAGGGGTATATTTCCGATGCCTTTCTACTGAAACAGCACGCCGTGGGTGTGTTCCTCGACCTGGAGAAGGCCTATGACACCACTTGGCGGTACGGCATACTCCGTAGCCTTCATAGTTACGGTATGCGTGGTCATCTACCCGAATTCCTATGCAACTTTTTAAAACTTCGCCGTTTTCGGGTTCGCATAGGAAACACGATATCACGGGAGCGGATACAGGAGAACGGCGTACCTCAAGGGTCAATTTTGAGCGTCACCCTTTTTGCCGTAGCGATTAACGGCATCACTAGTGCCGTTCGAAGTGGAATTCCATCATCCCTCTATGTTGACGACTTCGCAATCTATTATAGGTCTGCCAACATAGATCACATTGAGCGCCAACTGCAGCTGACCATTACCCAGCTAGCAGCTTGGGCGCTTCAAACCGGCTTCCGTTTTTCAGCTGCGAAGACGCAGTGTATCCACTTTCACCGCCTACGAGGTATTCACCCGCCTCCTGATCTTTATTTGAACGGCACACCCCTGCCATTTGTCTCGCACCTGAAGTTCTTGGGCCTCTACTTGGACCGACAACTAAATTGGGAGCACCACATTCGTCACCTTCGAGCCTCTTGCGATCGTTCTCTTCGGGTGCTGAAGGTATTATCTGGAGCATCTTGGGGGGGCGATCGCATGGTAATGTTGAGGCTGTACCGCTCTCTGGTTCGGTCCAAGCTGGACTATGGCAGTTTTATTTATGGCGCAGCGACCGCCTCTAAACTTCGCCTTTTAGACACCGTGCATCACACTGGCATCCGCCTTGCCACAGGAGCTTTCCGCACCAGTCGAGTCGACTGCCTGTATGCAGACTCAGGCGAACCTCCACTCCATATTCGTCGCTCGCTGTTACTGTGCTCATACGTGTCGAAGTTGGCAAGTAATCACAATCATCCTTGTTTCAAACCAGTTCTGTGTCCAGATTTAGTCCACCGTTATATGCGCCCTGGTTCTCGGACACGCCCCGTGGGAATAAGATTTCTGGATCTACTACATTCCCATGGCCTCCGAATGCCTCGCGTGGAGAGGTCGACCATCTGCCCTTATCCTGCATGGCAGCTCGATCGTGCGCGGTTCGATCTCGCTCTTTCAAACAACTCTAGACTCGCTACTCCACATTCGGTGTTCCAACAACTTTTTGCCGAATTGCTGGGCCGTTACCCTAACTATGTTCCGGTCTTTACAGACGGTTCCCAGTTAGGTAACGCTACGGGTTGCGCTTTCTTTATTAACGGTGAGGCTCATAAATTTCGCCTTCTGGACTCCACTTCAGTTTTTTCCGCAGAACTGTATGCCATCTTCTATTTGCTCCTTTTTATTTGCAAGGTAGCTCCCGGCTCTTTTATTGTCTGCACTGATTCTCTGAGTGCGCTTCAGGCCTTGCAACAGCACACTGCCGCTCAGAACCTCGTTTTAAAAATACAGGCCCAGATCTCGCAAATGCTACGGTGCGGGTACAATTTTGTTTTTACTTGGACCCCAGGCCATGTGGGGATTTCCGGAAACGAGGAGGCGGACGCGGCTGCAAAGCTCGCTTGCCGTTTGCCCCGGAGTTTAACAACTACTGTGCCATACCAGGATGTGCAACGCTTTTTTCGTCGCCAACTCCTCTCTGCTTGGCAGCACTCCTGGACAGCTTTACAAGGCACACAACTCCGGGCAATTAAAGAGAGCGTACGACCCTGGCTAACTTCCTGCAGGGATAACCGGCGAGCCGAGGTGATACTCACCCGGCTGAGAATTGGGCACACACGAGCTACTCATGGTCATTTGTTGAGAGGGGAACCGGCCCCAGTGTGTGCCCCGTGTGCCGTACGTCTCACTGTGCGGCATATTTTACTCGATTGCCCACAGTACGCCCGCGTTCGCCAGTCTTTGGGCTTGGGAGCTAACTTGCTCAGGATTTTAGGTGACGACCCGGTGGCCGTGGATAAGGCACTGTGGTTTATTTTTAACATCGGTTTTAATACACAAGTATGACTTGTATTTTATATTTATTACTTTTAGAGTTTTTAAATTTTAGTCTTTAGATCGTTTTTAATGTTCTTTTAGCAGCTGAGTGTTTTTATTATATTTTACTTTGTTTTAGCTAAATTCTATGGCTTTTAAGTTTTAGTGTTGACGTAGGGCCCAAATGACCTTGTTGTCGACGGGCCCTAAAGCAGCACACACTCACTCACTCGTACACGAACGCTTCGTATCACATTCTCCATGAACTGGATTATCAAAGTTGCACTGTACTCGTTACACCTGTACGTAACAGGAGTACGGATGTAATGAATATCTATGTATTTCCGTTTCCTGTACGTTCTGTTTGCTACAGTGTGTTATAAAATAGGATGGATTATGGATAAGATTACGTATTTTAACAACCCTTATTTATTGATCAATTGATTCGTTTATTCATTTATCGATGGCAATACAATGCCTCACCGGCCGCTCCTGTATCTAGTCTAAGAAACCCCTTCGATATCTCTGAAGAAATAAAATGGAAAACATTACAGAAGCTATTGCAACACAGAACTTCTAGATAGAGAACCACGATAATCAATTGCACCCGAAATGAATTTTCGAAGATAAAACAAAGAAAAGAAACATTATCCTGGAAATCAGTTCATCAGTAAGGAAACAAATTATGAATCAAAAACCGAAAATTGGCTGGAATATTTGCAACTGGAGCGACTGCATCAGCAGACACCCTGCTGTTTTAATGGAGCAAATATAACCACTTGGCAAAGGACTGTACTGGAGAGTTGATATGCCCAATCTGCTCAAAAGACCACACTCAACGACTGCAAGGAAAATTATGGAAACTACAAATGCATCAACTGTTGTTGATGAGGATAAGGATGATAATGATGAGGATGAAGATGATGATTATCTTTTACTTTCCTTTGGCTTTGCTCTGGCTTTGCTCTAGCTCCACTTTGGCTTTGCATTAGCTTTGCTCCGGTTTTCCTCTAGCTCCGCTTTGGCTTCATCCTGACTTTACTCTTTCTCTGCACTAGCTCTGCTCTGGCTCCACTTTGGCTTTGTTTCGGCTTTACTCAGACTCCACTCTGGTTCCGCACTGGCTTCTCTCCCGCTTTACCCTAACCTCACTCAAACTGCACTCTAAAATCACTAACTTGGCCCTGGTTTGGTTCTGGCTTTGCTCTGACCTCACACTAACTTCATTCTGTACCTTAACACTGGCTTCACTCTAGCTAGGCGCTGGTCACCACTCCGGTCCCGCTCGAGCTTTGCTCTGACCTCACACTAACTTCATTCTGTACCTTAACACTGGCTTCGCTCTAGCTAGGCGCTGGTCACCACTCCGGTCCCGCTCTGGCTTTGCTCTGACCTCACACTAACTTCATTCTGTACCTTAACACTGGCTTCGCTCTGTGTTCGCTCTGGCTAGGCCCGGTCACCACTATGGTCCCACTCTGGCTGCATTAACTGTTGCAGTTTTAACAAAGACAATAATGGGAACACTTTTAATATGAACCGGTCATTATTGTATGCTGTTAGTTATCAATCAGCAATTAGAAGATTCCAACAAACAATAGATTACTAAATGGATATTAGTCTAATTCCTTTTAAATGTGTTCAGATCAACGTTCAGCATTCACGCGCGACGTCAAACTTAATACATGGCAGAAAACAAAATTGATAGCAGGCCTTGGACGATTCTCCGAATAGTGCAACTTTGTTTATTCCTGCGCATTTAAGAGTTTTAAAGTGTGTATTATCTGTTCTTGTGCTACGAGTGAGATTAGAAGAGGCTTTGAAGGATATCTCCATACCCGGTCCGGGTTCAACTCGGGCCGCTTGGATTTCAACAAAAAAAACCTGGAACAAACTAAGGTAACCTAAAATGTCTTCTCAAACGATTAACCCAACTCAAAGTTATTCCTCAATTTCCAAAAGTGCACCGACCATTGTAACACCTCTTACCCGGATCTTTTGGATCGCCTTTTCCTCGACGAATCGTGGACAATCTCTCAAGCTGGATGAGTGTTCTCCAGCACAGTTCACACATTTGACTGGCGATGTGCACGTGGCTTTGTGCAGTGACATCGCACAGTTACAGCACGCAGGCCCACCGTTACAGAACGCGCTATTGCATCCGAAGCGCTGGTACTTTTAGCATCTTAGCGGGTTTACAATATAAGGACGTACTACAATGTTCTGGTACCCTGTTGCTGCCCTTTGATCGGGTAGATGTCCCTCAAAGAATCAGGTAGGGTATGAGTAGGCACCAATTTCCCTCACTCTCTTCGCTGCACACGCTACACGCTACACAGCCGTCACACCTTGTTCTTGTAGGTTCTCCTGAATTTCTTCGTTGGTCATGCCGTCCAGCGTATAAGTGTTTACCACACCGCGCGAGGAGTTCAGGCTCTTATAGACTGTGACGTTGACCGGGTATAGCTGCTTAACATGTTGGCCTTCAATAGGACTGCTGCCTGGGATACAGAATGTGCTTCCACCAGGAGTGTGCCATTTCTTGCACGAGTACATCGTTTTACCGGACCAGCGAAATTATCGAATCCCTTTTGGATGATGAACAGGTTCAGTGAAGTACAGTTCTTGCCTTCCTCAGATCTTGTTACGACTAATTATCGAGGACGACAGGGCTTGACTACTTCCTTTCCTTGACTCTTTACAGTGGTAGCTGCTTTAAATTTCGGTGCCATAGCGGTAATGGCCTCCACCGTTGCAAACGTGTTCGATGGCGTCCTCAAATCCTGGGGGTCACCCCGGCTTACGTGAGAGTCCTGGCCTGCACCTTGTTCACCTCAGGGTCATACCTCTCAGTATTATGACAGAGCGACCCAATCGCCTTCAGGAGTGTAACAGCTCATAATGGTCCCTCCTCGGGACTTGAACTTGATCGACGGATACGAACACAGTCCTATATGATAACAAGGGTCTGGGAATGGTGCGTTACCCAGTCACCCCTTGCACTTCCCTCTCCGCCGACCCGCGCTCTGTTATCCGTCAGACGTGTGCTCAGGGAGGAAGAAGGAAAGAAAAAAAAATAAATGGGGTTAAACAACGAAGTGGACCGTGGTTTGGGCGTTTGAAGGAACACTCTCACCTCGCGGATGAACCCAATCGAGAGATTACACCAGAGCCTCTTCTGCCAGTTTTCGGGGTTACTGATGGGCCTTCTCGGCAGCCGTAGCGATCCTGAGGCGTACCAAGTCACCTCCATACTTCACCCCATCAATCAGCCCCCTACTTCCTGTTCCCACCCCTCGGGACGAGGACCAGAGGTTGGATTTTGAGGGGCGATTATAAGGATAACAGGAACTATAAGGATATAAAATATGATCATATCAAGAAATAACTTACATACTAAAGAATGCAAAGCATGTAAACTTACTTCTAATGGAGCATGCTATTAATTCTTTAAAAATAACACACACGCACACACAGAGCGCATACATTTATGGGCGACATTTGGATAAATAATTTAAATCTAGACGTTTATTAAAGAGGACTCTAAATAGACTTAATACATACGAGTGCAATAAAACTAGGTTCAATAAAGTAAGAAAACAATGGTGCTCTATGTTCTTGATATCCCCAATTCACAGCGTTCATTTAGGTTGCGTTTCCCTCTTATTACGGGTATAAAGTACGTGGATGTAAGCTAGAAATGCAAAAACGTTCGATGTTTCGAATTACCTGAGATGAGCATTTGGAGTGCTGTACTGGGTTGCTACACGTCCGCTTTTTCGTAATTATTACGCGTGTCTGCCTCGCGTTCAAGATGTCCCGAGTTCGAACCTCGGTCAGGGTGAGTTACTTGGATAAGGGTTTTCCCTTATCCTGAAAGATGAATGTCGGACAACTCTAAGCTCTATGGACCCTGGACCAATTTGAGCATAATTTCACTCATCCCATTCATCGTCCGATATGACGTTGGAGGACGTAAATTAAACAATATTACACAATGGTATATGTCTAGAACACTAATGTTGTCCAAGGGCCTTAAAGTACTTACAGCATAGTAAGTCGCCATCAAGGTAGTTGTCTCATATGTTTATGAGAACTCCTAGTGGTTTACCGGGAGAAACACGAGTCAGATGGAGAATTTAATGTCATGTCGGCACGTTGGCCATAGTAGCACAATGGTAGTGCGGCTGGACGGAAACCAGAAGATCCGTGGTTCAAATCCCGGCTATGGCATTGAATTTTTCATTCTTGCTCTACCCTTTCATATTTCATTAGTATATCAATGCATAAACTTTTCAACACATGACGGTGAATTAACACCAGTAGCTGTAAGTACATCATTTCTACCTGAAGCACAAGTAATAGATATTACAGTACTTGGTTCAACAGGTTTTGAAGTATGGATTATTGCTCTGGAGTTAACTGGTACAGAAAATTACATTACATTTTGAAATTTTGATCGTAGGAACAAATATTCTCCTGAAGTATTGTCCTTAAGCTATAGAGCTTAACTAGTGGTTTGCCAGGACATTACATTTGAGCTAACAGAGTCTACATCTACGTTATATCTCAATTAGGCGTGTCATGTTATTACAGGAATGTTCTATTTGGTGTATAAGGGAAACCACTTATGCCCTTGAGATGTTGCGTTTCTTTCAGGGGGCTCTAGCAGGAGGAGTATGCAGCCTGCTATTCATGGGATGGTTGGTGTTTGGCGCTCAAAAAGCAATAGCAGAGGGTACTTTTAAACAACCTCCACTTCCTACCACCGCCAAGGGCTGTCTTGGAAACATGACTTCGCTGGAAGGACAAATGTAAGTATAATTACATGGTATTTATTTTTAATTGTGGTTCTGTAAAAGCTAAATAGATCTAGACTGTAACAGGCCCCTCAAAATCCAACCTCTATGGTCCTCGTCCCGAGGGGTGGGCAACAGGAAGTAGGGGACTGACTGATGGGGTGATGTACGGTGGGGACTTAGTGTACCCACGACCGCTACGGCTGCCGAGAAGGCCCATCAGTAACCCCGAAAACTGGCAGAAGAGGCTCTGGTATTCTCCCCCAGGGACCTACTGCGGTAGGTACGGGATTGGCGAACCCGGGGTCCCTAGCCACTCACCCTCATTTCATCCCCCTCACCTCCATCAACTGTGCCACGCTGTGCTACTGCTGATCAGTATGCATCACCTTCTTCCCCTTCTAGTTTATTATTATGATTATTAGTACTTAAGGTCTTAGGTTTATAACTCCTGTCTCACCAGCAGGGATCTCTCCTATCTCCGTGGTTCTGACCCACGGTTTTCAGCGCGGCTTCCGACATGTGTGCTCTCCGGAGGTCTCAAAAGTGAAGGTTGAGCGGACCCTTCGCACTACCCCTATGTGTAGCCTTAGGTAGTAGTAGTATTACAGTTTTGGGGGGCGCACAACTACTTTGGTTATTAGCGCCCTAACAACGCTAAAAGATTAACAGGAAAACGACAGGCATGAAGCCTTCAGGTCGGATGGGTAAAAGGTTAAAACATCACTAAAACAATGCCAGTAGTGGTAAAACAATAAGAGCCAGTTTGACTGAAGGGCCGAAGAGCAGAAAAGGTGGAAAGAGAATTGTTATATACGACGATCCAAACCACTTAGGTGAATAAAGCTTAAAACTTGCTCTACAGCGCTTGATGTGTCTGCTAGCATCTCTGCCATAGTTGTTGGCAGACCTAAAGATACACGTAAGGGAGCTAAAAACTGGCACTGTGTTAAAATATGTCGCACCGTTAGTGGATCACCGCAGCGAGGGCAAACTGGTGCAGGATCTGAACATAAGAGATGGCTATGACTAAACCGGCAGTGCCCGATACGTAGTCTGGCTAAAATTACTTCTTCGCGCCGGCAACCACGGGAGGAAGTGTGCCATGGGACAGGGAGGGGTTTTACCTCCCGAAGTTTGTTTCGCTTGACAGCGCTCCAAGAATTTTTCCAGCGAGAAGCGTGAAGTCCCCGTAAAACAGCGCTAAAATCAACAGAGGGTACCGGAGAGCTAGAATACCTGGCACATGAAAGGGCAGCTTTCGCGGCGATATCAGCGTCCTCGTTACCTGGCAGGCCTACATGTCCAGGGACCCACACGAAAGACACGCTGATGCGATCGTCAGCGAGCAAGTGAAGGCGATCCTGGATACGCTGCACTAGAGGGTGGTAGGCGTACAGCGACCTGAGGCTTTGGAGGGCGCTTAAAGAATCTGAGCAAATCACCCAGCGCTGCGAACCTTGCCTATGAATATATAAAATAGCTTGATAAATAGCAAACAGCTCGGCGGTAAAAATCGAGCACTGCGGTAAGAGGCGAAATTTAAAACTCTGGTCACGGTGAATAAAAGCACATCCGACTCCTTGGTCGTCTTTCGAGCCATCTGTGTAAAGAAAATTACAGGGGCCATAATGAGCCTTAAGTTCGAAAAACGACGTGCGAATGCTCGGAGGAGGGGTGGTGGATTTCGGCATAGCCGTTAGCCTCAGATCAACGGGGATTTCCGAGCGGAGCCAGGGGGGAAAACGGCATTCTCCCCTGTGGAACACAGATGGCAAGGTGATGTCTAAGAGTCGCAAAAGTAAGCGAAACCGAACGCCAGGAGGGAGCAATGCTAGGGGGCGCGTCGAGTACTGGCGATCCAAAGAGTCGTTAAAAAAAGGTTTAAAGGAGGGATGTCCTGGCATACTTAAGAGTTTGCAGGCGTAAATGCACAAAAGGACATCGCGCCGATATGAAAGCGGTGGTTCGGCGGCTTCCGCACACAGACTCACTGTTGGGCTAGTGGGAAAGGCACCAGTACTCAACCTGATTCCACGGTGATGGATTGGATCTAGGCGACTTAAAATCGACGGACGAGCCGAGGAGTACACGAAGCAACCGTAATCGAGTTTGGATCGGACTAGGCAACGGTAGAGTCGTAAAAGTATTGTCCGATTTGCGCCCCAGGATGTGCCACTTAATACGCGTATAGGATTGAGAGAACGGTCACACCTTGCTCTTAAATACGTAATATGAGAGGACCAGCTCAGCTTTCTGTCAAAGATCAATCCTAAAAATTTTGCCTCGTCTGCGAATGGAAGGACAGCTGGGCCGAGGTGTAGAGAAGGCGATAGAAATGCCTTCTGGCGCCAGAAGTTAACGCAGACGGTCTTCTCGGCGGAAAACCTAAAGCCGTTTTGGATACTCCAAGTGTAGAGTCGATCTAGACAACCTTGGAGGCGGCGTTCGAGCAGACACGTCCGCCGAGAGCTGCAATAGATGGCAAAGTCGTCGACAAACAAGGAGGAGGAAATACCCGGAGGGACACACGCTACAATAGGATTGATCGCAATGGCAAACAGTGTGACGCTGAGCACCGAGCCCTGCGGTACTCCGTTCTCTTGGATAAAAATACGGGATAAAACTGAACCCACGCGCACGCGAAAGACTCTATCCCTCATGAACCCTCGAATAAAAAGGGGTAGACGGCCACGGATACCCCAATTATGTAGTGTACGCAGAATACCGTACCTCCAACAGGTGTCGTACGCCTTGGCCAGATCAAAAAAGACGGCAACCGTTTGATTCCTGCACAAAAAATTGTCCATAATGTGTGTGGATAGGGATACAAGGTGATCGGTTGTGGAACGGAAGCGTCTGGAGCCACATTGGACATTGGACAACAGATGTTGGGATTCCAGCCACCATGTTAACCGCCCGTGTATCATGCGCTCCATCACCTTGCAGATGACGCTGGTGAGGGAGATAGGGCGATAGCTGGAAGGTAGATGGGGGTCCTTACCAGGCTTTAAAATTGGGACGATGGTGGCCTCGCGCCAGGCTGATGGAAATGTGGCGGTACGCCATATGCGGTTGTATACACTTAGAAGAAACCTTTTTCCACGGGAGGTAAGATGTTGCAACATAAGAAGGTGTATACCATCTGGACCAGGTGCGGAGGGTCGGGAGGAGGCCAGCGCCCTCTCTAGTTCGGCCTCGGTGAAATCCGTGTTGTAATATTCGGTATTGGAGGAGGAAAAAGAGAGCTCATGGGATTCCACGCGGTCTTTCTGGGATAGGAATGCTGCAGGATAGTGGTAGGAGCTGGAAACATCAGCGAAAGCACTACCCAAGGCGTCAGCAACGGCTCCGGGTATAACGATGGTGTCATTATTCAGTCGAAGGCCAGGAATAGTGAGCCTGGAAGCTTTGCCAGCAACGCGGCGAAGCCGGTCCCATACAAGAGAAGTCGGTGTTGAGGGATTAAACGACTCGACAAAGCGGTTCCAGGAGGCCCGTTTACTGTTTGTAATAATGCGCCGAGCTCTGGCACGAAGTTGTTTGTACGTGACCAGATTGTTAAGAGTAGGATGGCGCCGAAATACCTTAAGTGCCTTTCTCCGTGCTTGGATCGCCGCCCTGCATTCATCAGTCCACCAAGGGACTGGCAAGCGTTTCGGGTGGGAGGAGGACCGGGGGATGGCTTGTTCGGCCGCGGATGTAATAACGGAGGTTAGGTGAGCCACCATCTCGTCAACATCGCTGAAGAGGCGGTTCACGAAGACCGCCAAGCCAGAGTAAAGGGGCCACTGCGCTCTGTGGAATTGCCAGTGGGGTGCACGCGACGATGGAGCAGTGTGGGAAAGCAAGCGTATGACACACGGAAAATGATCGCTGCCAAAGCTGTCAGAGCAGACGGTCCACTGCAAGCGGGGTGTAAGCTGATGGGAGCAAACTGCCAAGTCGAGGTGAGAAAAATTGCCACTGGAGTCGGACAGAAAGGTAGGTTCGCCGGTGTTTAGAACAGAGAGATTATACTGAGCAAAAAAGTCAAAAAGGTCGTTCCCCCTTGCACAAGCCCGTGGTGATCCCCATAGAGGGTGGTGGGCATTGAAGTCTCCCAACAGAAGATAAGGCGTCGGGAGCTGCGCCACTAAAGCTGCAAGATCAGCAATAGGGAGAGGAGATGAAGGTGGAAAATAAACAGTACACAGCGTAAATGAAAAACCAGGGAAACGTAACCTGACTGCAACAGCTTGCAGGTGGGTGGTAAGCCTATGAGTTTGATAATAAGTGTTGTCACTGATAAGTAACATAACACCGCCATGGGCAGGAGAACCAGGAGTCGGTGGGAGATCAAAGCGCACCGATATGTACCCAGGAAAGATGAAAGCATCCTGGCTGTGAAGCTTTGTCTCCTGCAGACACCAAATACTGGGTGACAGCGAAGATGTGAGCATTTGTAATTCAGTTCTGCGTGTACGAATGCCACGTGTGTTCCACTGTATAATAGACATTGGGAGGCAAATAAAAGAATAGATGGTCAAGCTTTTCACTTGGCCACAGGTTGACGCTTTAATTTACCCTTATTCGTGCGCGTGGGACTGGGACTCTTAGGAGTCGTGGGATCCTCCTCCATAGGCTCGGTTGGAGGGAGAGGGACGGATTCACCGGAAACCGAACACAGGACTTCAAAGCGGTTACCGGTGGCCGTGGGGATCGCAGAACTGCGCGAAGCCCGGCTACGGCCTCTACTATCTTGGGACCGTGATCTCCGAGGTGGTGAGGGAGATGAGGCTTTCGATGCGAGCGGTTTACTAGCAGAAGCTGGAGGGTCTTTTAAGAAGTCAGAACGTTTGGGCTGGGTCTTGAATTGTCGAGGTTGAGTACTAACAACTATTTTCTTCGGACTGCGCGACCCAGAAGGGCGTCCATTCACTTTGGCCGGAGCGGCAAGAGAAGAATCCGGGCCCGTTTGGGTACCGAAATCCCGCTTAGATACTGGGGTGGAAACCACCGAACTAAACGTACCAAATTTTAAGAGAGAAGGCTGCCGAGCGAGGTGGCGTTTGCGGGCCTCTGTGAAAGAAATACGTTCTTTCACCCGCAGCTCTTGGATGGCCTTCTCGTCTAGAAACCGTGGGCAGTCGCCTGAATTAGCTGCATGAGAACCTCGACAATTTACGCAGCAGGGAGGAGTCGGACAAACACCCTCATGGGCCTCGTCGCCACAACTGGCGCAAATAGGCGTGGTTGCTTTGCAGGTTAACTTCGTGTGACCGTATCGTTGACACCGGAAGCAACGCATAGGCCGTGGAATATAGGGTCGAACGTTTATCACTTCATATCCAGCCTTAATTTTAGATGGCAGCTCTAGACGGTCAAAGGTGAGGAAAAGTGTGCGAGTCGGTACCGGAACACCGTCGCGCATGGTTTTAACGCGGTACACAGAGATTACGCCTTGGTCTGATAAGTAACCCTGGATTTCTGCTTCTGGCATGCCGTCCAGGAGGGAGGAAGTAATGACGCCCTTGCTTGAGTTGAGGCTTCTGTGTTTTTCGACGCGGATGGGATATCCGTGGAGTAATTTGGCTTTTAATAATCGATCGAACTGTATGGCAGTATGCGTCTCAACCAACAAAGAACCAGTTCTAAGACGAGTGCAGGATTTCACCGGGCCAGCGATTTTGTCAAGTCCCGTTTGTATAGCGAAAGGATTCACTGTTAAAAAGGTCTGAGTCTCTTCAAGTCGACTTATTACTAGGTACCGAGCGCTTGAAGCTACGGGTGCCTCTATTTCATCATTCACTTGTCGTTTTCGTTTCGGTGTAAGGTTTGCCATGAAAAGTATGGTGTTGCTTTCATCCCCCAATGCTCCCCACCCACCACGGAGCCCAACACGGGGTCATCCCACTGGGATGACAGGGCTACATAGGGGATATAGCGGGCGCGCCGTCCCACTCACCCTGGAGTTCAGTGTCACACCTTGTCCTGGCCGATTGATTAGGGGTGGGTTAGTCCCTAACCTCCCGTTTAGGTGAAGCAGTAGCCAAAGTGGTATATTGGTAATGCGCACCCTTCCCGAATTCAGAAAAGTACTGTTACGAGCTCAGATACGCATCCCTCAACCACCAGGACAAACCTTTCCACCGACACGGGTCTCCACGCACGGCCTACACGTGGGTGGGCCTGTTGACCGTCTCCCTCAACCACGAGGAGGAGCCCACACGAGGGAGACTGTTGGCTCGGGACCCCGGGTACGCCAAACCCGTACCTACCGAAGTAGGCCCCTGGGGGGGGTAGCCTTAGGTGCGGAGCCCGTCCACACCGTCAAGTACACCCACGTAGCTCCTTGAGGGCCCGGTCTGTGGTAATCTCCCGACGGCCGCGTTCTGCCGTTGGGTTAGTATCACGGACCGGACGTGTTACCGCTGACGGAACCCCGGTGTAATCAACCACAAGTCCCCTGAATCCGCGTGTGCCCTTTATGCGCAGCGCGGCCTAAAGTGGGGAGCCACAGGCGGTTATTCCTGTGGTAGGGGCATAAAGCCGGTGTGTGCGTGGTGAACGGTTTACCCATACGGACAAGCAGTGGATATTGAAGGGTAGCTTTTCTGAGGTACAAATGAGATCGGTCATGGGTGAGGTCCCCATGACGGCACAGACCGTGAAGATTCGGTGTCTTTCTTTCTTTAACCCCCGGATGGCAGGCTGACGCCGACGGTTCCGGATGGGGGTCTCTATCATCATGTCTCCGCGCAAAACCTCCTTCATTGACCCTTATTTATTGATGACCTTGGCATGCGATGGAAAAACGTTTAAGGATATTAGCCCATTCTACATTAAGCGAGAATTAGATAAGATCAGTGGCCCTGTCAAGAACGCTACGCGTCTCCGAGACGGCAACTTACTATTAGAGGCCACAACAGCGGACCAATCTAAAAAACTGCAGAAAGCGTCTTTGTTGGGCTCCTACCCTATCCGGGTAGCCCCACACAAAACGCTCAATACCTGCAGAGGAGTAGTCACCACCTCCAGTTTAGATGGTCTAGCAAATGAAGAAATAGTAAGTTGCCTCTCAGACCAACTCGTTTGTCAGGCGTACCGGCTAACACGAAAGCAAGATGGCAAGGAGTACCCACTACGTACGGTTTTTCTAACTTTTGCTGGGACTAAGTTACCCGAGTACATCTATTGCGGCTATGAGCGTGCGAGTGTCCGCCAGTATGTCCCGAACCCCATGCGCTGTTTCCAATGTCAGCGGTTCGGACATACTAAGGTCGCGTGTATCAATCCTGCTCTTTGTGAGCAATGTGGCCTAGCTAAACACGACGACCCAAACTGCAGCCGAACACCTTGCTGCGTGAACTGTGGCGGTAGTCATCCCTCCAGCTCGCGACAGTGTCCTAGATTCATGGACGAAAAAAGCATTCAGGAGCTACGTGTCAAAGAACGCCTGACTTTTCCAGAGGCACGACGGCGCTTCGAACAACTGAAGCCTGCTACCACTACTACTGGATATGCATCAGCAGCTCGCCGTAATCCTAATACCACTGTTGCTGTTCAACACGTCCCTGTCGCCCACGCATCCACGCAGACTGACTTTCTAGCCGTTAAACCCACGTCTCAGACTGTTTGTGTATCCACCAGCACAGCCTCCGCTTCAGCCGTACAGACTCCAGCCACCAAGCCATCAGCGGGTAACAACCATCCCGTAGTAAATGCGAAAAGCCGATCCCGACCACAACATAGATCGCGAAGTCACTCGCCTTCTGTTAGATCCCGGTCTCGTTCTACGAGCCGTAGGAGTTCTGACTCCCGATCATCAGCGGAGTCACAGGAGGCTAACGATTTTCGAATCGTAGGGCCCAGGTCAGCCAAGGTCAAGAAAAAGGTTAAAACGGCCCATTAAAAACTCCTCATGGAAATAATCCAGTGGAATGTCAATGGTTTTCGAGCTCGTGCTCAAGACCTACAACATTTAGTTTCTCAGCGGTCACCGTCAATAATTTGCCTCCAGGAAACCCACTTACATCCCAATCACTCGTTACACCTTCGCTCTTTTTCGGCATTTAGAAGCGATTCTCTTGCAGGTATGCGTGCAAGCGGTGGCGTTGCTACCTTAGTGGCGCCTAACATTTCCGCCGCCCACGTTCCTCTCACCACACCATTGCAAGCTGTGGCCGTCCGGATACAGCTGGAGAGCATCAGTTTTACCATCTGTAATATGTACCTGCCGCCGCTCAGTATAGTTACAGACCGGGATCTTCTAGCTCTAGTGGCTCAGCTCCCCTCACCCCTACTCCTTGTGGGAGATTTGAATGCCAAGCACACGCTCTGGGGATCAGACACTGATGACGCCCGTGGATGCCTCCTCGTAGACGTCTTCGATAAGTCCGACCTGCTTCTGCTAAATACTGGTGACCCGACATTCCTATCATCCGCTTATGGTACACATTCCGTACTAGACATTTCTTTCTGCAGTCCGTCATTAGTACCACTACTTGAGTGGTCAGTACTTTCCGACCTCTTTGGCAGTGATCATTACCCCATTAACATTCATTTTTCTGGCCGCCAATGTGTACCTTCTCGACATCCTCGCTGGATTATTTCCAAAGCTAAATGGGGAAAATTCCAATCCCTCATACACCTCATCGACGATGGTTTCGACACCATCGACGAAATGGTCGAATATTTTACTTGCTCGATCCTGCTCGCAGCAGAATCCAGCATTCCTCGAGGCTCACCTACACCACGTCGTATTCCTGTACCGTGGTGGTCCGAGGAATGTAGTTTGGCTGTCAAAGCACGCAATCGTGCTTTGCGCATTTTTCAACGGCACCCGACAGAAGCGAACTTCGTCGCCTTCAAACGTTCTCGGGCTAGGGCACGCTTTACACTGCGCAACGCAAAGCGTAAATCTTGGGAAGCATTTGTGTCGTCGCTTTCCCGGCGCAGCTCTACCCAACAAGTATGGTCAGCTGTTCGGCGGATGTATGGCAAGTATCGCCGGACGGTAATTCCCGGCCTTGCCATCAACGGATCCATGTGCACCACCGAGCAGGACATAGCTGAAGCCCTAGCTACCACATTTGCTGCCACGAGCCAAACTGCCCGCTATGACGCTCTCTTCCTGAATATTAAGGAAAAGGCGGAGCGGGTACCACTTAATTTTAATAGTGACTGCACCGAGCCGTACAACCAACCCTTTACCGCAGCCGAGCTCGCCCATTCTCTGGCGTTAGCAAAGGATTCCTCTCCAGGTCCCGATGACGTACACCGACAGATGCTGCTACATCTTCCATCTGAGGCGCTAAGTTTCCTCTTAAATATCTATAACCGCATTTGGCATGAGCGGGTTTTCCCTTCCTCCTGGCGAGAGGGTATTGTCATCCCCATCCCTCGACCCGGAAAGGACCGCACGCTACCATCTAGCTACCGCCCCATTTGCCTAACGAGTGTCATCTGTAAGACGTTGGAGCGAATGGTAAGCGCTCGGTTAAATTGGTGGCTAGAAAAACATAACCATCTGTCCAACTTACAATGCGGTTTTCGTCGCCATCGCTCAAGTGTCGATAATCTAACACGCCTAGAGGGGTATATTTCCGATGCCTTTCTGCTGAAACAGCACGCCGTGGGCGTGTTCCTCGACTTGGAGAAGGCCTATGACACCACCTGGCGGTACGGCATACTCCGTAACCTACATGGTTACGGTATGCGTGGTCATCTACCAGATTTCCTATGCAATTTTTTAAGACTTCGCCGTTTTCGTGTGCGCATAGGAAACACGGTATCCTCGGAGCGGATACAGGAGAACGGCGTACCTCAAGGGTCGATTTTAAGCGTCGCACTTTTTTCCGTAGCTATCAATGGCATCACTAGTGCCGTTCGAAGCGGAATTCCAACATCACTCTATGTTGACGACTTCGCACTTTATTATAGGTCAGCCAACATAGATCACATTGAGCGCCAACTGCAGCTGACCATCACCCAGCTAGCAGCTTGGGCGCTACAAAACGGCTTCCGCTTTTCAGCTGCAAAGACCCAGTGTATCCACTTTCACCGCCTATGAGGTATTCACCCGCCTCCTGATCTTCATTTGAACGGCACACCCCTGCCATTTGTCTCGCACCTGAAGTTCTTGGGCCTCTACTTGGACCGACAACTAAATTGGGAGCACCACATTCGTCACCTTCGAGCCTCTTGCGATCGTTCTCTTCGGGTGCTGAAGGTATTATCTGGAGCATCTTGGGGGGGCGATCGCACGGTAATGTTGAGGCTGTACCGCTCTCTGGTTCGGTCCAAGCTGGACTATGGCAGTTTTATTTATGGCGCAGCGACCGCCTCTAAACTTCGCCTTTTAGACACCGTGCATCATACTGGCATCCGCCTTGCCACAGGAGCTTTCCGCACCAGTCGAGTCGACTGCCTGTATGCAGACTCAGGCGAACCTCCACTCCATATTCGTCGCTCACTGTTACTCTGCTCATACGTTTCGAAGTTGGCAAGTTATCACAATCATCCTTTTTTTAAACCAGTTCTGTGTCCAGATTTAGTCCACCGTTATATGCGCCCTGGTTCTCATACACGCCCCGTGGGAATAAGATTTCGGGATCTAATACATTCGCATGGCCTCCGAATGCCTCGCGTGGAGAGGTCGTCCATCTGCCCCTATCCTGCATGGCAGCTCAATCGTGCGCAGTTCGATCTCGCCCTTTCAACCAATTCTAGACTCGCTACTCCACATTCGGTGTTCCAACAACTTTTTACCGAATTACTGGGCCGTTACCCTAACTATGTTCCGGTCTTTACAGACGGTTCTCAGTTAGGTAACGCTACGGGTTGCGCGTTCTTCGTTAACGGTGAGGCTCACAAATTTCGCCTTATGGACTCCACTTCAGTTTTTTCCGCAGAACTTTATGCCATCTTTTATTTGCTCCTTTTTATTTGCAAGTTAGCTCCTGGCTCTTTTATCGTCTGCACTGACTGCCTGAGTGCGCTTCAGGCCTTGCAACAACACACTGCCACTCACACACTGGTTTTAAAAATACAGACCCAGATCTCGGAAATGCTCGATCGGGGATACAATTTTGTTTTTACTTGCACCCCAGGCCATGTTGGGATTTCCGGGAACGAGGAGGCGGACGCGGCTGCTAAGTCTGCTTGCCGTTTGCCCCGGAGCTTAACAACTACGGTGCCATTCCAGGACGTGCAACGTTTTTTCCGTCGCCAACTACTATCTGCTTGGCAGCACTCCTGGACAGCTTTGGAAGGCACACAACTCCGGGCAATAAAGCAGAGCGTACAACCCTGGCCAACTTCCTGCAGGGATAACCGGCGAGCCGAGGTTATCCTCACTCGGCTGAGAATTGGGCACACACGAGCGACACATGGCCATCTATTAAGAGGGGAACCGGCCCCTGTGTGTGCCCCGTGTGCAGTACGCCTCACGGTGCGGCACGTACTGCTTGATTGCCCGCAGTACGCCCGCGTTCGCCAGTCAATAGGCTTGGGAGCTAACTTGCCCAGTATTTTAGGTGACGACCCAGTGGCCGTGGATAAGGCACTGCGGTTTGTTTTTAAAATCGGTTTTAATACACAAGTATGACTTGAATTTTATATTTATAAATTTTAGAGCTTTTAAATTATTTTGACTGGGATGACTTTTTATGTACTTTTAATAGTTGAATGTTTTTATTTTATTTTACCGTTTTAGCTTGATTAGTGTAGCTTTTAGATTTTAATGTGTGTTTTACCTTTTTAACTAAATTTTTATAGTTATTAGGTTTTAGTGTTGACTTGGGGCCCAAATGACCTCGTCGACGGGCCCTTAAACGCCACACACTCACTCACTCTAGACTGTAACACCCTTGCAGTACCCGAGAATACTACACTGTGAATATTCATATCACTTGGTGTAACATTTACAAATATATTCCGATGTTTATACCAACTATATGGATAGCCAAGCTGGAACGTATCCCAGAACGTTCCCCAGATTTATGAGCCCTTAACCGAACATTTCAATAACTTAACACCGCAATATACTTAACTATAAATTCGTGCTTATGAAATTGTTTTTACTACATGAAATATAAGTTGACCTCCAATTAAAGGATTTTTGGCAGGAAGTCCTTGAACAAGCCTTAAATGCAGCAGACTGCCCACTGAAGAGGCTCTCAGTTCAATATGAGACTCCAGAATTGCAATTCCGATCAGGTACGCAGCGTATTATATGTATTCACATAATGGAAGTGATTTCCCATAGAAACCCAGAACTGTTAAGAAATACACAGATTTTGACATTGAACAACAATTTTACATTTGCTCAGCAACGTTTGGGACATCTTACAATCTACCTGAAAGTGCTAACACAATGTAGACTGAAACTGATTGGAAATATTGAAATCTAGCAGTTATACACTAACAATATACTCCTCCTGAGCATATTACTGCAATTCACATTCCATTAACTTTCCATTTAGTGCCTCTCTAACTTTCATTTTATTTTCCATAGCTCAAAATTGTTTATAGATTAAAATGTTTGGCCCGTTAACCAGTGATTCTAGTTAACACTGCAGGTATGATTACTAAAAAGCTACTCATGCGCATATAAAATGAACTCATCACTTTGGTTTATATAACACAATTTTGTAAAATAGAAAAACAGTTACAACTGTTTACTTTTATCTAGCACACTTCGATTGCGAAAACTCCAACAGGATGCGCTCTATAATGATCGATCATAAATCTTCTGCTAGGGTATAACACATCGTTTGATTCTTAGGATAACATAGAAACAATAAATAAAAGAGTTGGAATGATGAATGGAAGCAATGAGTTTCTAAGCGTAACTTCAGATACTCCACAATTTTATCTCATAGTAATTCAAAGTCATTCAATTATCCCGTAAGCCAGCACATATGACACCACTATTCTCAACAAAGAAGAATGTGTAAATCACGTTGCAAAAAGAATGGCAACATGGAAATATGGAGAAAAAAGGTTATAAATTTGGGTGGGCGTGGTCCAGGAACACTTACCAGCGCCATAATTACCAAACTCAGTAGCTATTGCAGTGCTGCTATTGCACAAAATATTCCAAATGTAGCGAGTATGAAAAAGGCAGACTATGGCACACTTAGCCATTACACGTCAACTGACCATAATCTACAACATGATAAATGTCCCAGCTAGTTCCAGCTCATGGAGTTTTTACAACAGATACACCACAACCACTGCAAAAAGCAAGTGAACCGTACAGAGACTCTAGTAGCTAATATCATGGCCTTCTGCCAGAGATGAAGATCTAATGGGCTGCTCTTACGTTGCAAAACCAAAAGGAATCTTGCATTCTCTTAAATGTCCGGCCTCACAATAATAATAATAATAATAATAATAATAATAATAATAATAATAATAATAATAATAATAATAATAATAATAATAATAATAATAATAATAATAATAATAATAATAATAATAATAATAATAATAATAATAATAATAATAATAATAATAATAATAATAATAATAATAATAATAATAATAATAATAATAATAATAATAATAATAATAATAATAATAATAATAATAATAATAATAATAATAATAATAATAATAATAATAATAATAATCATAATCATAATCATAATCATAATCATAATCATAATCATAATCATAATCATAATCATAATCATAATCATAATCATAATCATAATCATAATAATAATAATAATAATAATAATAATAATAATAATAATAATAATAATAATAATAATAATAATAATAATAATAATAATAATAATAATAATAATAATAATAATAATAATAATAATAATAATAATAATAGTAATAATAATAATAATAGTAATAATAATAATAATAGTAATAATAATAATAATAGTAATAATAATAATAATAGTAATAATAATAATAATAATAATAATAATAATAATAATAATAGTAATAATAATAATAATAGTAATAATAATAATAATAGTAATAATAATAATAATAGTAATAATAATAATAGTAATAATAATAATAGTAATAGTAATAGTAATAATAATAATAATAATAATAATAATAATAATAATAATAATAATAATAATAATAATAATAATAATAATAATAATAATAATAATAATAATAATAATAATAATAATAATAATAATAATAATAATAATAATAATAATAATAATAATAATAATAATAATAATAATAATAATAATAATAATAATAATAATAAACATAAGAAATTTCTTCCGGGATTGGGAGCCGTGGTCTGATGGAGTTTAGCTGTCCATACGTTTCGTTCAACCCTGCGGTGAACATCAACAGTGGCGAGATCTAAGTCTTCTTGGTGAAGTGAGTGAGTGAGTGTGTGGTGTTTTAGGGCCCGTCGATATCAAGGTCATTTGGGCCCGAAGTCAGCACTAAAACATAAAGCTATAAAAAAAATTAGCTAAAAGGTAAAATATAATAAAAACACTCAACTGTTAAAAGGACATAAAAAAACCAACTAAAGACTAATAATTTAAAATCTCTAAAATTAATATATATATATATATATATATATAAAATGCAAGTTAGACTTGTTTATTAAAACCGATTTTAAAAACAAACCGCAGTGCCTTATCCACGGCCACTGGGTCGTCACCTAAAATACCGTGCAAGTTGGTCCCCAAGCCCAAAGAATGGCGAACGCGGGGGTACTGCAGGCAATCCAGCAAATAAATGCCGCACAGTTAGGCGTACTGCACATGGAGCACATACAGGGGCCGGTTCCCCTCTTAACAAATGGCCATGAGTAGCTCGTGGCACCGTAGTTGTTAAACTCCGGGGCAAACGGCAAGCAGACTTAGCAGCCGCGTCCGCCTCCTCGTTCCCGGAAATCCCAACGTGGCCTGGGGTCCAAGTAAAAACAAAATTGTATCCGCGACTGAGCATTTGCGAAATCTGGTTCTGTATGTTTAAAACCAGTGTGTGAGCGGCAGTGTGCTGTTGTAAGGCCTGAAGCGCAATTAGACAGTCAGTGCGGACGATAAAAGAGCCAGGAGCTAACTTGCAAATAAAAAGGAGCAAATAGTAGATTGCATACAGCTCTGCTGAGAAGACCGAAGTTGAGTCCAGAAGTCGAAATTTGTGAGCCTCACCGTTAACGAAGAACGCGCAACCCGTAGCGCTACCTAACTGAGAACCGTCTGTAAAGACCGGAACATAGGGTAACGGCCCAGTAGTTCGGCAAAAAGTTGGAACACCGAATGTGGAGTAGCGAGTCTAGAGTTGCTTGAAAGAGCGAGATCGAACCGCGCACGATTGAGCTGCCATGCAGGATAAGGGCAGATGGACGACCGCTCAACGCGAGGCATTCGGAGGCCATGGGAATGTAAGAGATCACGAAACCTTATTCCCATGGGGCGTGTCCGACAACCAGGACGCATATAACGGTGGACTAAATCTGGACAGAGAACTGGTTTAAAGCAAGGATGACTGGGATAACTAGCCAACTTCGAAACGTATGAGCAGAGTAACAGCGAGCGACGAATATGGAATGGAGGTTCGCCTGAGTCTGCATACAGGCAGCCGACTCGAGTGGTGCGGAAAGCTCCTGTGGCAAGGCGGATGCCAGTATGATGCACGGTCCTTAAAAGACGAAGTTTAGAGGCGGTCGCTGCGCCATAAATAAAACTGTCATAGTCCAGCTTGGACCGAACCAGAGAGCGGTACAGCCTCAACATTACCGTGCGATCGCCCCCCCCCCCCAAGATGCTCCAGATAATACCTTCACCATCCGAAGAGAACGATCGCAAGAGGCTCGAAGGTGACGAATGTGGTGCTTCCAATTGAGTTGTCGGTCCAAGTAGAGGCCCAAGAACTTCAGGTGCGAGACAAATGGTAGGGGTGTGCCGTTCAAATGAATATCTGGAGGCGGGTGAATTCCTCGTAGGCGGTGAAAGTGGATACACTGCGTCTTCGCAGCTGAAAAACGGAAGCCGCTTTGAAGCGCCCAAGCTGCTAGCTGGGTAATGGTCAGCTGCAGTTGGCGCTCAATGTGATCTATGTTGGCAGACCTATAATAAACTGCGAAGTCGTCAACATAGAGGGATTATGGTTTTCCACTTCGAACGGCACTAGTGATGCCGTTAATCGCTACGGCAAAAAGGGTGACGCTCAAAATCGACCCTTGAGGTACGCCCTTCTGTATCCGCTCCCGTGATATCGTGTTTCCTTTGCGAACCCGAAAACGGCGAAGTTTTAAAAAGTTGCATAGGCATTCGGGTAGACGACCACGCATACCGTAACCATGTAGGTTACGGAGTATGCCGTACCGCCAAGTGGTGTCATAGACCTTCTCCAGGTCGAGGAATACGCCCACGGCATGCTGCTTCAGTAGAAAAGCATCGGAAGTATACCCCTCAAGGCGTGTTAGATTATCGACACTTGAGCGATGGCGACGAAAACCGCATTACAAGTTGGACAAATGGTTATGTTTTTCTAGCCACCAATTTAACCGAGCGTTTATCATTCGCTCGAAGGTCTTACAGATGACACTCGTCAGGCAAATGGGGCGGTAGCTAGATGGAAGTGTGCGGTACTTTCCGGGTCGAGGGATGGGGATGACAATACCCTCTCGCCAGGAGGAAGGGAAAGCCCGCTCATGCCAAATGCGGTTATAGATGCTTAAAAGGAAACATAGCGCCTCAGATGGAAGATGTAGCAGCATCTGTCGGTGTACGTCATCGGGACCTGGAGAAGAATCCTTTGCTAACGCCAGAGAATGGGCAAGCTCAGCTGCGGTAAACCCTTCGTTGTACGGCTCGGTGCAGTCACTATTAAAATTAAGTGGTACGCGCTCCGCCTTTTCCTTAATAGGCAGGAAGAGAGCGTCATAGCGGGCAGTTTGGCTAGTAGCACCAAATGTGGTAGCTAGGGCTTCAGCTATGTCCTGCTCGGTGGTGCATATGGAACCGTTGATGGCAAGGCCGGGACTTACCATCCGGCGATACTTGCCATACATCCGCCGAATAGCTGACCATACTTGTTGGGTAGAGCTGCGCCGGGAAAGCGAAGACACATAGGCTTCCCAGGATTTACGCTTTGCGCTGCGCAGTATAAAGCGTGCCCTAGCGCGAGAACGTTTGAAGGCAACGAAGTTCCCTTCCGTCGGGTGCCGCTGAAAAACGCGCAAAGCACGTTTGCGTGCTTTGACAGCCAAACTGCATTCCTCAGACCACCACGGTACAGGAATACGACGTGGTGTAGGTGAACCTCGAGGAATGCTGGATTCTGCTGCAAGCAGGATCGAGCAAGTAAAATATTCGACCATTTCGTTGATGGTGTCGAAACCATCGTCGATGAGGTGTATGAGGGATTGGAATTTTCCTCAGTTAGCTTTGGAAATAATCCAGCGAGGATGTCGAGAAGGTACACATTGGTGGCCAGAAAAATGAATGTTAATGGAGTAATGATCACTGCCAAAGAGGTCGGAAAGTACTGACCACTCAAGGAGTGGTACAAATGACGGACTGCAGAAAGAAAGGTCTAGTACGGAATGTGTACCATAAGCGGATGATAGGAATGTCGGGTCACCAGTAATTAGCAGAAGCAGGTCAGACTTATCGAAGACGTCTAAGAGGAGGCATCCACGGGCGTCATCTGTGTCTGATCCCCAGAGCGAGTAAGTAAGTGAGTATGTGGGGTTTTAGGGCCCGTCGACAGCAAGGTCATTTGGGCCCGAAGTCAATAATAAAACCTAAAACCTACACAAATTTAGCTAAAATCGTACAATAAAATAAAACACTCAACCATTAAAAGCACATAAAACCATCTAAAAACTAATAATTTAAAATCTCTAACATTAATAAATATAAAATACAATGTCTATTAAAACCTATTTCTAAAACAAACCGCAGTGCCTTATCCACGGCCACTGGGTCGTCACCTAAAACACCGGGCAAGTTAGCTCCCAAGCCCAAAGACTGGCGAACGCTGGCGTCCTGAGGGCAATCGATTAATATGTGCCGCACAGTGAGGCGTACTGAACACGGAGCACACATAGGGGCCGGTTCCCCTCTTAATAGATGGCCATGAGTGGCTCGTGTGTGCCCAATTCTCAGCCGGGTAAGTATCACCTCGGCCCGCCGGTTATCCCTGCAGGAAGTTGGCCAGGGTTGTACGCTCTCCTTTATAGCCCGGAGTTGTGTGCCTTTAAAGCTGTCCAGGATTGCTGCCAAGCAGATAGGAGCTGGCGACGGAAAAAACGTTGCACATCCTGGAATGGCACCGTAGTTGTTAAACTCCGGGGCAAACGGCAAGCGGACTTTGCAGCGGCGTCCACCTCCTCGTTTCCGGAAATCCCCACATGACCTGGGGTCCAAGTAAAAACAAAATTGTACCCGCGCCTGAGCATTTGCGAGATCTGGGCCTGTATTTTTAAAACGAGGGTGTGAGCGGCAGTGTGCTGTTGCAAGGCCTGAAGAGCACTTAGAGAATCAGTGCAGACAATAAAAGAGCCAAGAGCTAACTTGCATATAAAAAGGAGCAAATAGAAGATGGCATACAGTTCTGCGGAAAAAACTGAAGTGGAGTCCAGAAGGCGAAATTTATGAGCCTCACCGTTAATGAAGAATGCGCAACCCGTAGCGCTACCTAACTGGGAACCGTCCGTAAAGACCGGAACATAGTTAGGGTAACGGCCCGATAGTTCGGCAAAAAGTTGTTGGAACACCGAATGTGGAGTATCGAGTCTAGAGTTGCTTGAAAGAGCGAGATCCAACACCGCACGATCGAGCCGCCATGCAGGATAAGGGCAGATGGACGACCTCTCCACGCGAGGCATTCGGAGGCCATGGGAATGTAGGAGATCCCGAAATCTTATTCCCATGGGGCGTGTCCGAGAACCAGGGCGCATATAACGGTGGACTAAATCTGGACACAGAACTGGTTTAAAACAAGGATGATTGGGATAACTTGCCAACATCGAGACGTACGAGCAGAGTAACAGCGAGCGACGAATATGGAGTGGAGGTTCGCCTGAGTCTGCATACAGGCAGTCGACTCGAGTGGTGCGGAAAGCTCCTGTGGCAAGGCGGATTCCAGAGTGATGCACGGTGTCTAAAAGGCGAAGTTTAGTGGCGGTCGCTGCGCCATAAATAAAACTGCCATAGTCCAGCTTGGACCGAACCAGAGAGCGGTACAGCCTCAACATTACCGTGCGATCGCCCCCCCCCCCAAGATGCTTCAGATAATACCTTCAGCACCCGAAGAGAACGATCGCAAGGGGCTCGAAGGTGACGAATGTGGTGCTCCCAATTTAACTGTCGGTCCAAGTAGAGGCCCAAGAACTTCAGGTGTGAGACAAATGGCAGGGGTGTGCCGTTGAAATGAAGATCAGGAAGCGGGTGAATACCTCGTAGGCGGTGAAAGTGGATACACTGCGTCTTCGCAGCTTAAAAACGGAAGCCGCTTTGAAGCGCCCAAGCTGCTAGCTGGGTAATGGTCAGCTGCAGTTGGCGCACAATGTGATCTATGTTGGCAGACCTATAATAGACTGCGAAGTCGTCAACATAGAGGGATGATGGAATTCCACTTCGAACGCCACTAGCGATGCCGTTAATCGCTACGGCAAAAAGGGTGACGCTCAAAATCGACCCTTGAGGTACACCGTTCTCCTGTATCCGTTCCTGGGATATCGTTCTACCTATGCGCACACGAAAACGGCGAAGTTTTAAAAAATTGCATAAAAACTCGGGTAGAGTGAGTGAGTTTGTGGTGTTTAAGGGCCCGTCGACAACAAGGTCATTTGGGCCCCAAGTCAACACTAAAACCTAAAACTATAAAAATTTAGTTAAAAGGGTAAAATAACATAAAAACACACAAATGTTAAAAAGACATTAAAAACGATGTAAAGACTAAAACCTCTAAAAGCAGTAATTATAAAATACAAGTCAAACTTGTTTATTAAAACCAATTTTAAAAACAAACCGCAGTGCCTTATCCACGGCCACTGCGTCGTCACCTAAAACACCGTGCAAGTTAGGCTCCAAGCACAAAGACAGGCGAACGCGGGCGTACTGCGGGCAATCCAGCAGTACATGCCGCACAGTGAGAGGTACTGCACACGGGGCACACACAGGGGCCGGTTCCCCTCTTAATAGATGGCCATGTGTCGCTCGTGTGTGCCCAATTCTCAGCCGGGTGAGTATCACCTCGGCTCGCCGGTTATCCCTTGAGGAAGTTGTCCAGGGTTGTACGCTCTGCTTTATTGCCCGGAGTTGTGTGCCTTCCAAAGCTGTCCAGGAGTGCTGCCAAGCAGATAGTAGTTGGCGACGGAAAAAACGTTGCACATCCTGGAATGGCACCGTAGTTGTTAAACTCCGGGGCAAACGGCAAGCGGACTTTGCAGCGGCGTCCGTCTCCTCGTTTCCGGAAATCCCCACATGACCTGGGGTCCAAGTAAAAACAAAATTGTACCCGCGCCTGAGCATTTGCGAGATCTGGGCCTGTATTTTTAAAACGAGGGTGTGAGCGGCAGTGTGCTGTTGCAAGGCCTGAAGAGCACTTAGAGAATCAGTGCAGACAATAAAAGAGCCAGGAGCTAACTTGCATATAAAAAGGAGCAAATAGAAGATGGCATACAGTTCTGCGGAAAAAACTGAAGTGGAGTCCAGAAGGCGAAATTTATGAGCCTCACCGTTAATGAAGAATGCGCAACCCGTAGCGCTACCTAACTGGGAACCGTCCGTAAAGACCGGAACATAGTTAGGGTAACGGCCCAATAGTTCGGCAAAAAGTTGTTGGAACACCGAATGTGGAGTATCGAGTCTAGAGTTGCTTGAAAGAGCGAGATCGAACACCGCACGATCGAGCCGCCATGCAGGATAAGGGCAGATGGACGACCTCTCCACGCGAGGCATTCGGAGGCCATGGGAATGTAGGAGATCCCGAAATCTTATTCCCATGGGGCGTGTCCGAGAACCAGGGCGCATATAACGGTGGACTAAATCTGGACACAGAACTGGTTTAAAACAAGGATGATTGGGATAACTTGCCAACTTCGAGACGTACGAGCAGAGTAATAGCGAGCGACGAATATGGAGTGGAGGTTCGCCTGAGTCTGCATACAGGCAGTCGACTCGAGTGGTGCGGAAAGCTCCTGTGGCAAGGCGGATTCCAGTGTGATGCACGGTGTCTAAAAGGCGAAGTTTAGTGGCGGTCGCTGCGCCATAAATAAAACTGCCATAGTCCAGCTTGGACCGAACCAGAGAGCGGTACAGCCTCAACATTACCGTGCGATCGCCCCCCCCCAAGATGCTTCAGATAATACCTTCAGCACCCGAAGAGAACGATCGCAAGAGGCTCGAAGGTGACGAATTTGGTGCTCCCAATTTAACTGTCGGTCCAAGTATAGGCCCAAGAACCTCAGGTGTGAGACAAATGGCAGGGGTGTGCCGTTGAAATGAAGATCAGGAAGCGGGTGAATACCTCGTAGGCGGTGAAAGTGGATACACTGCGTCTTCGCAGGTGAAAAACGGAAGCCGCTTTGAAGCGCCCAAGCTGCTAGCTGGGTAATGGTCAGCTGCAGTTGGCGCTCAATGTGATCTATGTTGGCAGACCTATAATAGACTGCGAAGTAGTAGTAGTAGTAGTAGTAGTAGGGGTAGGGTTAAGGGCGCACAACATCCAAGGTTATCAGCGCCCTGACAACGGTAAAATGTCTACACGATTAAAACTAATACACTAAAACCATAAAAATCATGGATTCAGGGATCCAATAGAAGGCTCGAAAGGAAACGTAAAAGAAAACTAAAGGTGAGGTCGGTCGACGCAGGCGGCAAAGGATAAAAAAGGAGGACGGAGATGAGGGCACCATAAAGGGTCCTCAAACATGTCAGAGCAGGCGCCAGAAACCACTTTGTCGAGTAAAATCAAGCACACCCTCCACAGCGCGGGCACTATCTGCCAATACGGAAGAAAGAGTAGCTGGCAGCGACAGACTGGCGCGTAACGGGGCTAAAAACCGACACTCGGTTAAAATGTGACGTACCGTTAACGGTACGGCACAGTGGTCACACAGAGGTTCGGGTTCATCGCGTAACAGGTGACCATGGCTAAAACGACAGTGTCCGATTCGTAAACGAGCTAAAATGACTTCTTCCCGCCTGGAAACTCGGGTAGAAGTGGCCCAGGCAACCGGAAGCGGTTTAACCGCTCGCAGTTTGTTTCCACGCAGAGCCGTCCACTCATCCTGCCAACGGGTATTAAGAGCTTGGCGTAAAAATACGGCAAAATCAGTGGAGGGAACAACAGGTCTAAAAGTACTAGGTGACAGAATAGCGGATTTAGCCGCAGCGTCTGCAGCCTCATTGCCAGACACGCCAACATGACCTGGCGTCCACACGAAGCTGATCCTGGTGCCAGAGAGCGCCAGGCTGTGGATGCTATCCTGTATACGCTGCACCAGAGGATGGTAATTGTACAGCGTGGAGAGGCTTTGCAGTGCACTTAAGGAGTCCGTACAAATCACGCAAGTACGTAAGCGATGCCGTTCAATATATAAAATCGCCTGGTAAAGACTGAAAAGCTCTGCAGTGAAAATCGAACACTGTCGCCGTAAACGAAAAGTAAAGCTCCGATTTCCAAAAACAAAAGCACATCCAACTCCAGAGTCGCTCTTTGAGCCATCAGTGTAAATAAAAGCGCAGTCCCCTAAACGCGCCTGGAGTTCGAGAAAGGTGGAGCGGTACACAGGTACAGGGGTCGTATCTTTCGGCATTGACGTGAGCTCGAGATGGCAACGGGCCTCAACGCGTGTCCAGGGAGGAAAGCGAGATTCTCCTCTTGGAAGCATTGGCACCAAGGTGACATGCAAGAGCTGTAGAAGAGACCGGAAGCGAACCCCCGGAGGGAGTAAAGCCGACGGTGTAACTGCATATTGGGGATCCAGGGAATCGTCAAAAAACAGCTGAAAACCGGGGTGAGTAGGTGAGCTGGAAAGGTGACACGCACAGCTGCACAGAAGAACCGCACGACGATGGGATAAAGGAGGTTCCGCAGCCTCAGCATAGAGGCTCTCAGCTGGACTAGTGGGAAATGCCCCGATTGCAACTCGAATGCCACGATGGTGAACGGGAGTTAAACGTCGGAGGACCGAGGGGCGGGCCGAGGAATAGACAATGCACCCATAATCTAGTTTAGATCGGACTAGAGACCAATATAAACGCAGCAGTGTAGTCCGATCAGCGCCCCAGGATGTGCCACTTAAAATACGTAAAATGTTCAGAGAACGGTCACACCTAGCCCGCAAATAAGAGATGTGAGTCGCCCAACTGAGTTTCCTATCGAAAATCAAGCCTAAGAATTTCGCCTCATCTGCGAAACGAAGGGCATCGTGGTCAAGGTACAGCTTGGGTGGAGCGAATGCCTTCCGGCGCCAGAAGTTGACGCAGATGGTTTTCTCGGCAGAGAACGTAAAGCCAGATGTAATACTCCAATGGTACAGCCGATCAAGACAGTTCTGGAGACGGCGCTGAAGGAGGCAAGTCCGCCGAGAGCTAAGATAGATGGCAAAATCATCAACAAATAAGGACGACGAAATTCCAGGAGGGACACAGTTTACGATAGGATTGATTGCTATGGCGAAGAGTGCGACGCTAAGTACCGAGCCCTGCGGTACTCCATTCTCTTGAGTAAAATATCGTGATAGAACCGAGCCTACGCGAACGCGAAAGATGCGGTCCTTCATAAACTCCCGAAGAAACAGAGGGAGACGGCCACGAATATTCCATGCGTGGAGGGAACGGAGAATACCATATCTCCAGCAGGTGTCATAAGCTTTCTCCAGATCAAAAAAGACAGCAACAGTTTGGCATTTTCTCAGAAATGCATTCATGATCTGGGTAGATAGGGAAACTAAATGGTCGACAGTGGAACGGTGACGACGGAAACCGCACTGCGCGTTCGCAAGAAGACTCCGAGACTCAAGCCACCACGTCAAACGACCATTTATCATGCGCTCCATCACCTTGCAAATGCCACTGGTGAGAGAGATAGGTCGGTAGCTGGAAGGTAGATTGGGATCCTTACCAGGCTTGAGGATAGGGACGACGGTAGCTTCACGCCAAGCCGATGGAAAGTGCTCGTCGAGCCAAATGCGGTTATACACCTGGAGAAGAAAGAGTTTACCGTCGGCCGAAAGGTTCTGCAGCATGGACACATGGATAGAATCAGGCCCAGGGGCAGAATGCTTTGAAGAGTGAAGAGCAGACTCCAACTCTCGCAGACTAAAAGGCTCATTGTAACACTCGTTGTTAGCAGAAGTGAAGTTCAAAACCTGCGACTCAGCCTTGGCCTTTAAGATTCGGAAGTCCTCGGAATAATGACCGGAACTGGAATTCGCTGCGAAAGTTGCACCAAATGTGTCAGCTATG
The DNA here is from genome assembly GCA_030765055.1 of Mantis religiosa. NCBI lineage: Eukaryota > Metazoa > Arthropoda > Insecta > Mantodea > Mantidae > Mantis > Mantis religiosa. The sequence goes on along the minus strand of CM060947.1, from coordinate 57,610,406 downwards.
GCCGCCGGATCGACAAGAATATTATTAGCAACGTGAAGGCCAGATATAGCGGAAGGGGATCCTGTACCTGTAAAACGCCGTAGTTGTTCCCACACCAAGGAGGAAGGCGTAGACCGATTAAAAGAATGAACAAAACGAGACCAAGACGCCTTCTTGCTATCCTGAATTACGCGGCGAGCCCTGGCACGCGCCTGTTTAAATGAAATAAGATTGTCCAAAGTCGGATGACGTCGAGAAACCCGAAGTGCAGATCGCCGGGCCCGAACGGCATCCCGACAGGCAGTAGTCCACCAAGGGACAGGCATTCGCCGGGGATGGGAGGACGAACGTGGAATGCTAAGCTCGGCTGCAGAAATTAGAGTGGATGTTAAGAAATGCACCATATCATCCACTGACTGAAAAGAAGGCGCGTCGAATAATGCAAGACGGCGGAAGAGTTCCCAGTCCGCCTTACATATTTGCCAAGTAGGTGTTCTTAAGCGTGGAACGTGATGCAAAAGGCGAACAACGCAAGGGAAATGATCGCTGGAGTAGGTGTCAGGAATGGCATGCCACTGAAGATGAGTGGCAAGCTGCGCAGAGCAGAGAGCTAGATCCAGGTGTGAAAATGTGCCAGTGGAGTCAGAAAGAAAGGTTGGGTCACCAGTGTTGAGAATAGTCAGTGTGTGTGAATCAAAAAGATCTGCAAGGAGGTTTCCCCTCGCGCAAGCCCTAGGTGATCCCCATAAGGGATGGTGTGCATTAAAATCCCCCAGCAGAAGAAAAGGAGTAGGGAGTTGCAATAAAACCTGGTTCAAGGCGTTTGCATTGAGGGGAATCGTCGGGGGCATATAGAATGAACAGACAGAAAAGGAAAGACCAGGCAAGAAAAGTTGAACGGCTGCAGCTTGTAGGGTCGTGGTCAGAGGAAGGATCCGACAATGAACGTCGGAACGGAAGAGGATCATGACACCTCCATGCGCAGGATGCCCCTCAGCCGGTGCAAGGTCGAGGCGCACCGGAGTATAGTGGCGAAGATCAAAACGATCCTGAGGACGTAACTTGGTTTCCTGCAAACAGACCACTTGAGGAGAGTATAGAGACAAGAGCTGTTGTAGTTCAGCCCTGTGCGTTCGGACGCCGCGTAAATTCCACGATAGGATAGCCATATAAAGGGAGGAGAGGAAGGAAACCGCTACTTATTTTGGCGAATCAGCCTAACTGATCTGCCACGAGTTGGGCTCGGACTTTGAGAGCGGACTATTTCGTGTTCCATTGGTTCCTCACCTGGAGGACTGTCACGTTCTTCGGCAGAAACCGATTCAAGCGCTGCGAATCGGTTCTGCGTCTTTAGGGGCGGAGTATTCCGCCGGTGGCGGCGATGCCCAGGTTCCTGGGATAGGGACCGCCGAGGTGGCGATGGGGAAGTCTTCTTGCGCCCTGCATTGGACGCGGGAGCGCTAACAATATCACGAGTACATTTCTTGCTAAACTGTTTCTCCGGTGTCGGAGTCTTGACTTTCGGAAGGGCTGAAGTACCAGGCTTAGGCAACTGGGTCGTCTGGGTGCTAGTGCCGGGTGCGGACGGAAGTAAATGGGGCGCGACGGAAGGCGTCGTCCAGGTCTGAGTGGAGGCGTCAACTTTAGGTACGCTCGTAGCAACTACCGAACTATAAGTGCCGGAACGCAAGATTCTTGGTTGGCTGGCCCGAAAACGCCTGCGGGCTTCAGAAAAGGAGATTTTTTCCTTGACTCGGAGCTCCTGAATGGCCTTTTCTTCTTGATACACAGGGCAAGCCTGAGACGATGCAGAATGGGAGCCCTGACAATTGACACACGAGGGTGGGGAGCGGCAGATGTCGTCATGGGTCGGTTGACCGCAAGTAGCGCAGGTTGGAGGGTCGCGTTTGCATGAGGTTTGCGTGTGGCCAAAACGATGACACTTAAAACATCGCATCGGTCTCGGGATATACGGGCGCAGGTGATTCGCTCGTAACCCGCTTTAAGGTGTGAGGGAAGGTCGACACCCTCGAAAGTAAGAAACACAGTGCGGGTTTCCACCAATACACCGTCGCGCTTTGACATCACACGTTGAGCCGCCGTTACTCTCTGGTCGGAAAAACACTCCACTATTTCGGCGTTTGTCATGCCATCGAGGCTAAATGAGTTTACGACACCACGTGAGCTGTTTAGTGTGCGATGCTTCTCGACACGGATAGGATACCCGTGGAGAATTGACGCCTGCAGTAGGGTCTTGGTCTGCAAACCTGATTTCGTCTGGACCAACAGAGAACCATTACGTAAGCGTGTACAGGAGGTAACAGCACCAGCAATTGCATCGAGACCTTTTTGGATGACAAACGGATTAACTTTCTGAAAGGACTGGTTGTCTTCTGTTCTGGATATAAGTAGATAAGTGCCAGATGGCAGCGGTGGCACATCGGCTTCTAGCACTCTACGGCGTTTGTTTGTGGTGGAGAAAGACTTCTCCAAGGAAGTTGGAGTGAGGCGCATTGGATCCATGATGAAATGTCCCCCTTCCGGTACTGTCGGCGCCAGCCTGCCATCCGGGGGAAAATGAAAAAATGACACCGAGATCTTTCGGTCTGTGCCGGCCTGGGCACCCGCTTCAGGCCCGATCTCACAGAGTACGTCAGAGGAGTTACCCTCCGCCTATCACTACGTACCGGTATACGACAGTTTCACCGTAGGCAGGCCCGACTTTATGCCCCTACCATTGGAATAACAGCCAATGGCTCCCCACTTTAGGCCACGCTGCCTCAACGGAGTCAGCGTGGATTCAGGAGACTTGTGGTTGTTTACATCGGGCCCCAGACAGCGGTAACACGTCGGGTCCTCCCGTACAGCCCAGCGATCCGCGTCCGCCGAGATGCCCGAGAGGACCCGGCCCCAACGGAGCTACGTGGGTGTACTTGACAACGGAACGGCTCCGCACCTAGTGTCGCACAAAAGGGGCAGTGAGGAGGGTCCACTCAACCTTCACGCCTGAGACCTCCGGGGAGCACACAATTTGAAAGCTGCGCCGAAACCGTGGGACAGGACCACGGAGATAGGAAAGATCCCTGATGGTGAGTCAGGAGTTAATAAACCTAAGGACCTTAAAAATATGGACAATGTAATAAGCCTAGAAGAGGAAGAAACCTAATCCTACAGTGAAATGGGTATGAGAAGATGACGATGGGGATGATTGGCTCGGGACCCCGGGATCGCCAATGCCCGTACCTACCGTAGTAGGCCCCTGGGGGGGAACTGCGAAGTCGTCAACATAGAGGGATGATGGAATTCCACTTCGAACGCCACTAGCGATGCCGTTAATCGCTACGGCAAAAAGGGTGACGCTCAAAATCGACCCTTGAGGTACACCGTTCTCCTGTATCCGTTCCTGGGATATCGTTTTACCTATGCGCACACGAAAACGGCGAAGTTTTAAAAAATTGCATAAAAACTCGGGTAGATGACCACGCATGCCGTAACCATGTAGGTTACGGAGTATGCCGTACCGTCAAGTGGTGTCATAGGCCTTCTCCAGGTCGAGGAACACGCCCACGGTATGTTGCTACAGTAGAAACGCATCGGAAATATACCCCTCAAGGCGTGTTAGATTATCGACACTTGAGCGATGGCGACGAAAACCGCATTGCAGGTTGGACAGATGGTTATGTTTTCTAGCCACCAATTTAACCGAGCGTTTATCATTCGCTCCAAGGTCTTACAGATGACACTCGTCAGGCAAATGGGGCGGTAGCTAGATGGCAGTGTGCGGTCCTTTCCGGGTCGAGGGATGGGGATGACAATACCCTCTCGCCAAGAGGAAGGGAAAACCCGCTCATGCCACATGCGGTTATAGATGTTTAAAAGGAAACATCGCGCCTCAGATGGAAGATTTAGCAGCATCTGACGGTGTACGTCATCGGGACCTGGAGAAGAATCCCTTGCTAACGCCAGAGAATGGGTGAGCTCGGCTGCTGTAAAAGGTTGGTTGTACGGATCGGTGCAGTCTCTATTAAAATTCAGTGGTACCCGCTCCGCCTTTTCCTTAATAGGCAAGAAGAGAGCGTCATAGCGGACAGTTTGGCTCGTGGCAGCAAATGTGGTAGCTAGGGCTTCAGCTATATCCTGCTCGGTGGTGCACATGGAACCGTTGATGGCAAGGCCGGGAATTACCGTCCAGCGATACTTGCCATACATACGCCGAACAGCTGACCATACTTGTTGGGTAGAGCTGCGCCGGGAATGCGAAGACACATAGGCTTCCCAGGATTTACGCTTTGCGTTGCGCAGTATAAAGCGTGCCCTAGCGCGAGAACGTTTGAAGGCGACGAAGTTCCCTTCCGTCGGGTGCCGCTGAAAAGCGCGCAAAGCACGTTTGCTTGCTTTGACAGCCAAACTGCATTCCTCAGAACACCACGGTACAGGGATACGACGTGGTGTAGATGAACCTCGAGGAATGCTGGATTCTGCAGCGAGCACGATCGAGCAAGTAAAATATTCGACCATTTCATCGATGGTGCCGAAACCGTCATCGATAAGGTTTATCAGGGAATGGAGTGAGTGAGTGTGTGGCGTTTAAGGGCCCGTCGACAACGAGGTCATTTGGGCCCCAAGTCAATACTAAAACCTAATAACTAGAAAAATTTAGTTAAAAAGGTAAAACACACATTAAAATCTAAAAGCTACACTAATCAAGCTAAAACTGTAAATAAAATAAAAACATTCAACTATTAAAAGTACATAAAAAGTCATCCCAGTCAAAATAATTTAAAAGCTCTAAAATTTATAAATATAAAATTCAAGTCATACTTGTGTATTAAAACCGATTTTAAAAACAAACCGCAGTGCCTTATCCACGGCCACTGGGTAGTCACCTAAAATACTGGGCAAGTTAGCTCCCAAGCCTATTGATTGGCGAACGCGGGCGTACTGCGGGCAATCAAGCAGTACGTGCCGCACCGTGAGGCGTACTGCACACGGGGCACACACAGGGGCCGGTTCCCCTCTTAATAGATGGCCATGTGTCGCTCGTGTGTGCCCAATTCTCAGCCGGGTGAGTATCACCTCGGCTCGCCGGTTATCCCTTGAGGAAGTTGTCCAGGGTTGTACGCTCTGCTTTATTGCCCGGAGTTTTGTGCCTTCCAAAGCTGTCCAGGAGTGCTGCCAAGCAGATAGTAGTTGGCGACGGAAAAAACGTTGCACGTCCTGGAATGGCACCGTAGTTGTTAAGCTCCGGGGCAAACGGCAAGCAGACTTAGCAGCCGCGTCCGCCTCCTCGTTCCCGGAAATCCCAACATGGCCTGGGGTCCAAGTAAAAACAAAATTGTATCCCCGATCGAGCATTTTCGAGATCTGGGTCTGTATTTTTAAAACCAGTGTGTGAGTGGCAGTGTGTTGTTGCAAGGCCTGAAGCGCACTCAGGCAGTCAGTGCAGACGATAAAAGAGCCAGGAGCTAACTTGCAAATAAAAAGGAGCAAATAAAAGATGGCATACAGTTCTGCGGAAAAAACTGAAGTGGAGTCCATAAGGCGAAATTTGTGAGCCTCACCGTTAACGAAGAACGCGCAACCCGTAGCGTTACCTAACTGAGAACCGTCTGTAAAGACCGGAACATAGGGTAACGGGCCAGTAATTCGGCAAAAAGTTGTTGGAACACCGAATGTGGAGTATCGAGTCTAGGGTTGTTTGAAAGAGTTAGATCGAACCGCGCACGATCGAGCTGCCAGGCAGGATAAGGGCAGATGGACGACCTCTCCACGCGAGGCATTCGGAGGCCATGGGAATGTAGGAGATCCCGAAAACTTATTCCCACGGGGCGTGTCTGAGAACCAGGGCGCATATAACGGTGGACTAAATCTGGACACAGAACTGGTTTAAAGCAAGGAAGATTGGGATAACTTGCCAAATTCGAGACGTATGAGCAGAGTAAGAGCGAGCGACGAATATGCAGTGGAGGTTCGCCTGAGTCTGCATACAGGCAGTCGACTCGACTGGTGCGGAAAGCTCCTGTGGCAAGGCGGATGCCAGTATGATGTACGGTGTCTAAAAGGCGAAGTTTAGAGGCGGTCGCTGCGCCATAAATAAAACTGCCATAGTCCAGCTTGGACCGAACCAGAGAGCGGTACAGCCTCAACATTACCGTGCGATCGCCCCCAAGATGCTCCAGATAATACCTTCAGCGCCCGAAGAGAACGATCGCAAGAGGCCCGAAGGTGACGAATGTGGTGCTCCCAATTGAGCTGTCGGTCCAAGTAGAGGCCCAAGAACTTCAGGTGCGAGACAAATGGCAGGGATGTGCCGTTCAAATGAATATCAGGAGGCGGGTGAATACCTCGTAGGCGGTGAAAGTGGATACACTGCGACTTCGCAGCTGAAAAACGGAAGCCGTTTTGAAGCGCCCAAACTGCTAGCCGGGTGATGGTCAGCTGCAGTTGGCGCTCAATGTGATCTATGTTGGCAGACCTATAATATACTGCGAAGTCGTCAACATAGAGGGATGATGGAACTCCACTTCTAACGGCACTAGTGATGCCGTTAATCGCTACGGCAAAAAGGGTGACGCTCAAAATCGACCCTTGAGGTACACCGTTCTCCTGTATCCGCTCCCGTGATATCGTGTTTCCTATGCGAACCCGAAAACGGCGAAGTTTTAAAAAGTTGCATAGGAATTCCGGTAGATGACCACGCATACCGAAACCATGTAGGTTACGGAGTATGCCGTACCGCCAGGTGGTGTCATAAGCCTTCTCCAGGTCGAGGAACACGCCCACGGCGTGCTGTTTCAGTAGAAACGCATCGGAAATATACCCCTCAAGGCGTGTTAGATTATCGACACTTGAGCGATGGCGACGAAAACCGCATTGCAAGTTGGACAGATGACTATGTTTTTCTAGCCACCAATTTAACCGAGCGTTTATCATCCGCTCGAAGGTCTTACAGATGACACTCGTCAGGCAAATGGGGCGGTAGCTAGATGGTAGCGTGCGGTCCTTTCCGGGTCGAGGGATGGGGATGACAATACATTCTCGCCAGGAGGAAGGGAAAACCCGCTCATGCCAAATGCGGTTATAGATGTTTAAAACGAAACATAGCGCCTCAGATGGAAGATGTAGCAGCATCTGTCGGTGTACGCCATCGGGACCTGGAGAAGAATCCTTAGCTAACGCCAGGGAATGGGCGAGCTCGGCTGCGGTAAAAGGTTGGTTGTACGGCTCGGTGCAGTCACTATTAAAATTAAGTGGTACCCGCTCTGCCTTTTCCTTAATAGGCAGGAAGAGATCGTCATAGCGGGCATTTGGCTCGTGGCAGCAAATGTGGTAGCTAGGGCTTCAGCTATGTCCTGTTCGGTGGTGCACATGGAACCGTTGATGGCAAGGACGGGAATTACCGTCCGGCGATACTTGCCATACATCCGCCGAACAGCTGACCATACTAGTTGGGTAGAGCTGCGCCGGGAAAGCGAAGACACATAGGCTTCCCACGATTTACGCTTTGCGTTGCGCAGTATAAAGCGTGCCCTAGCGCGAGAACGTTTGAAGGCGATGAAGTTACCTTCCGTCGGGTGCCCCTGAAAAATGCGCAAAGCATGTTTGCGTGCTTTGACAGCCAAACTGCATTCCTCAGACCACCACGGTACAGGGATATGACGTGGTGTAGGTGAACCTCGAGGAATGCTGGATTCTGCTGCGAGCAGGATCGAGCAAGTAAAATATTCGACCATTTCATCGATGGTGTCGAAATTATCGTCGATGAGGTGTATGAGGGATTGGAATTTTCCCCAGTTAGCTTTGGAAATAATCCAGCGGGGATGTCAAGAAGGTACACATTGGCGGCCAGAAAAATGAATGTTAATGGGGTAATGATCACTGCCAAAGAGGTCGGAAAGTATTGACCACTCAAGTAGTGGTACTAATGACGGACTGCAGAAAGAAAGGTCTAGTACGGAATGTGTACCATAAGCGGATGATAGGAATGTCGGGTCACCAGTATTTAGCAGAAGCAGGTCTGACTGATCGAAGACGTCTACTAGGAGGCATCCACGGGCGTCATCAGTGTCTGATCCCCAGAGCGTGTGCTTGGCATTCAGATCTGCCACAAGGAGTAGTGGTGAGGGGAGCTGAGCCAATAGAGCTTGAAGTTCACGCTCTGGAACTATACTGAGCGGCGGAAGGTACCTGTTGCAGATGGTAAAACTGATACTCTCCAGCTGTATCCGAACGGCCACAGCTTGCAATGGTGTGGTGAGAGGAACGTTGGCGGCTGAGATGTTAGGCGCCACTAAGGTAGCAACGCCACCGCTTGCACGCATACCTGCAAGAGAGTCGCTTCTAAATGCAGAGAAAGAGTGAAGGTGTAACGAGTAATTGGGATGTAAGTGGGTTTCCTGGAGACAAATAATTGATGGTGACCGTTGAGAAACTAAATGTTGTAGGTCTTGAGCACGAGCTCGAAAACCATTGACATTCCACTGGATTATTTCCATAAAGAGTTTTTAGCGGGCCGTTTTAACCTTTTTCTTGACCTTGGCTGATTTGGGCCCTACGACTCGAAAATCGTTAGCCTCCTGTGACTCCGCTGATGTTCGGGAGTCAGAACTCCTACGGCTCGTAGAACGAGACCGGGATCTAATAGAAGGTGAGCGACTTCGCGATCTATGTGGTGGCCGGGATCGGTTTTTCGCATTTACTACGGGATGGCTGTTACCCGCTGATGGCTTGGTGGCTGGAGTCTGTACGGTTGAAGCGGAGGCTGTGCTGGTGGATATACAAACAGTCTGAGACGTGGGTTTAACGGCTAGAAAGTCTGTCTGCGTGGATGCGTGGGCGACAGGGACGTGTTGAACAGCAACGGTGGTATTAGGAGTACGGCGAGCTGCTGATGCATATCCAGTAGTAATGGTAGCAGGCTTTAGTTGTTCAAAGCGCCGTCGTGCCTCTGGAAAAGTCAGGCGTTCTTTTACACGTAGCTCCTGAATACTTTTTTCGTCCATAAATCTAGGGCACTGTCGCGAGCTCGCAGGATGACTACCGCCACAGTTTACGCAACAAGGTGTTCGAGTGCAGTTTGGGTCTTCGTGTTTTGCCAGGCCACATTGCTCACAAAGAGCAGGATTGGTACACGTGACCTTAGTATGTCCGAACCACTGACATTGGAAACAGCGCATGGGGTTCGGGACATACTGGCGGACGCTAGCACGTTCATAGCCGCAATAGATAAATTCAGGTAACTTAGTTCCAGCAAAAGTTAGAAACACGGTACGTAAGGGGTATTCCTTGCCATCTTGTTTTCGGGTAAGCCGGTACGCCTGACAGACAAGTTGATCAGAGAGGCAACTTACTATCTCTTCATTAGCAAGACCATCTAAACTGGAGGTGGTGACTACTCCTCTGCAGGTATTGAGCGTTTTGTGTGGGGCTACCCGGATAGGGTAGGAGCCCAACAAAGACGCTTTTTGCAGTTTTTTAGATTGGTCAGCTGTTGTGGTCTCTAATAGTAAGCTGCCGTCTCGGAGACGAGTAGCGTTTTTCACAGGGCCACTGATTTTATCGAGTTCACGCTTTATGTAGAACGGGCTGATATCCTTAAACGTTTTGCCATCACATGCCAAGGTCATCACTAAAAATGGGTCAGTAAAGGAGGTTTTGCGCGGAGACATGATGATATTGACCTCCATCCGGAACCGTCGGCGTCAGCCTGCCATCCGGGGGTTAAAGAAAAAAGACACCGATTCTTCACGGTCTGTGCCGTCATGGGGACCCCACCCATGACCGATCTCATTTGTACCTCAGAAAAGCTACCCTTCAATATCCACTACTTGTCCGTATGGGTAAACCGTTCACCACGCACACCCCGGCTTTAAGCCCGTACCACAGGAATAACCACCTGTGGCTCCCCACTTTAGGCTGCGCTGCGTATAAAAGGCACACGCGGATTCAGGGGACTTGTGGATGATTACACCGGGGTTCCGTCAGCGGTAACACGTCGGGTCCGTGATACTAACCCGACGGCACACGGCCGTCGGGAGATTAACGCAGACCCGGCCCTCAAGGAGCTACGTGGGTGTACTTGACGGTGTGGACGGGCTCCGCACCTAAGGCTACACATAGGGGTAGTGCGAAGGGTCCGCTCAACCTTCACTTTTGAGACCTCCGGAGAGCAAACATGTCGGAAGCCGCGCTGAAAACCGTGGGACAGCACCATGGAGATAGGAGAGATCCCTGCTGGTGAGACAGGAGCTATAAACCTAAGACCTTACGTGCTAATAATAATAATAATAATAATAATAATAATAATAATAATAATAATAATAATAATAATAATAATAATAATAATAATAATAATAATAATAATAATAATAATAATAATAATAATAATAATAATAATAATAATAATAATAATAATAATAATAATAATAATAATAATAATAATAATAATAATAATAATAATAATAATAATAATAATAATAATAATAATAATAATAATAATAATAATAATAATAATAATAATAATAATAAATAATAATAATAATAATAAATAATAATAATAATAATAAATAATAATAATAATAATAAATAATAATAATAATAATAAATAATAATAATAATAATAAATAATAATAATAATAATAATAAATAATAATAATAATAATAATAAATAATAATAATAATAATAATAAATAATAATAATAATAATAATAAATAATAATAATAATAATAATAAATAATAATAATAATAATAAATAATAATAATAATAATAATAAATAATAATAATAATAATAAATAATAATAATAATAATAAATAATAATAATAATAATAAATAATAATAATAATAATAATAATAAATAATAATAATAATAAATAATAATAATAATAATAATAATAAATAATAATAATAATAATAATAATAATAATAAATAATAATAATAATAATAAATAATAATAATAATAATAAATAATAATAATAATAAATAATAATAATAATAAATAATAATAATAAATAATAATAATAAATAATAATAATAAATAATAATAATAATAAATAATAATAAATAATAAATAATAATAAATAATAAATAATAATAAATAATAATAATAATAATAATAATAATAATAATAATAATAATAATAATAATAATAATAATAATAATAATAATAATAATAATAATAATAATAATAATAATAATAATAATAATAATAATAATAATAATAATAATAATAATAATAATAAACTAGAAGAGGAAGAATGTGATGCTTACTGACAAGCAGTAGCTCAACGTGGCGCAGTTGATGGAGATGAAGTGAGGGTGAGTGGCTTGGGACCCCGGGAACGCCAATCCCGTACCTACCGTAGTAGGTCCCTGGGGAAAAAAACCAGAGCCTCTTCTGCCAGTTTTCGGGGTTACCGAAGGGCCTTCTCGGCAGCCGTAGCGGTCTTGGGGAACACCAAGTCCCCGCCGTAGATCGCCCCATCAGTAAATCCCCTACTTCCTGTTGCCCACCCCTCGGGACGAGGACCACAGAGGTTGGATTTTGAGTGGCTATACTATACGATGCTATCCGTTAAAGTACGAGGCCTCTTTGTGAGGCCGGGGACTTATTAGCGGACCATCGTAAATATCTTATCTTCAGAAATGAATTTTACACATAAAAATTATATATACATCTGGCATACAAGAAATAATTTCTACTGCAATCGTAATAAGGAATCAGAATATAGCAATATCATTTAATTGCTTGAATTACAGCGAAGAGGGTTATCATTAGTATACACTTACAATAGAAAATTACAAATAAATGTATTACTTTGCTAATAAAACTCTCGGAGAACTCATTCTTTGTACAGTAAGCTGTGTTGACGTGGGCATATTGTGCACCAAGTTTCAATCAATAGCTTGAAAGGTATAGAAAATAAAAATTCAGTAGTAATATATCATAAGTTCGTTCAACGTGCTAAAGGGCATTACGTCACACTACATTGTACAGAGGCTGCTCCACTATTAGCCGATTCCATTCTCTTTTAGCTTATTGTCTGATCAGATATTTGCTTTTGCTACCACGTATATAATAAGTCAAGGTTTTCTTGTTACCCGAAAATTTGACGCGAACTTTACCCGGAAAGACACTTCTGGAACTCTATTCACGATTTAGCTACCACGCGTGGACTCTTTCAGCCTTTTATTCAATTACATATTCAGCATACTGCTTCGAGTCAACATACCAATTACGTATATGCATCTTCTGTGGCCAACTATCTCTTTGCTACTCCGTTGCTTTGCAACTAAAAGCAAAACATTCCTATAAAGACCTCGCGAAACTTTATCAACCTTAAATAATTTATAAAATGGAATTAGGTAGTTTTACAATGCCCTTGAGAGGGAATAGCTTTCTCTAATCATAAAAGTTATGAAATTCAATAAATTGTTCACCACACACGCAAATGAACACCCACGAAACTCCAGGTTCGCTTCGCTGGGTTGACAAACTCAATCACTGCGGTCAACTACAGTGCTCTACTTTGGCGTGGTCAGGTGGTGGGATATACCATGTACCATAGTACGACGTGTGTTGTATTATGGTACCGAATAAGCAGTGTTTTAGAAGTTGTAATTGTTGTGCAGTACTTCATGAACGCATACCGCTGAAGCCACCATTATCATTATTTGAATCAATTTGTGAACACATTATGCAAAAAGGGGAAACTAAAAGGGAGATGTATGCGTAAGTAATGTATGTTTGTTTTGTTGCAGGGATGGAAAGGAGGAACCTGTAAATGAAGCTTTTGTCCTATTCCGCATTTCATTCATGTACTACGCCTTTCTTGGAACGGTGGTTGTGTTTGTGGCCGGTATTCCAGTAAGCTTATTGACAGAACCGCCAGATGAAGACAAACTCTCACCTGCTCTCTTCACACCACTTGCGAGGAAGTACTTTCTGCCAAAACCTAAAGCAAAAGATCCTGTGGAAATGAACCTTCTCAACGTCTTACAAACTCCAGTCCAGCGAACTCTTTCAGATAAAACACATGAAGATGCGGAACTTAAATTATCCAATATTTAAGGGTCTAAGAAAAGGAAGTCTCAGTTTAAATTTTCACCTTAAATAAATCGCACACTTTAAATAAAATAGTCACAATCCACTTATTTAAAGATTAAATTCTATCACTTAAATATCTACTCAACGAGATTGACGAATTCTCCACTGGACTATGAGTGTACCAGTTTATTGAAAGCTTTTCTTTCAGGAATAATACTGAACGCTTTTCCCGTGCCAGTAGAAAAACGGGCTGTGATGTTTGATAAATATCAAACTATGCAGTACCATACTTCCCTACTGTTCGCCTTCAACTTATGGTAGCCACAGCCTCCATCCTTCTCAGTGGTATGAAACACTGCAGTACAGCTGTGTTCTTTCATTTCTGAGATGTAAGTCTAGGGCAGTCATGAAACTTTCCTTTTCGTATGCAGAATTTTTTAAAAGTTAGTTCAGTCATTAAACCACTATCAATATAGGATAAGATTTAAAACATTTCCCCTGTTATCTAAATCAATGTGTATCAATCTGTCTGCGGCACCATGCACGCATTTTACAGATAGTATCTTAACATTTTGACAATTTCTTTAAAAATGGAATCTTTCAGTTGCAGTAGGGTTGTTGTATTTCAGGAAAATCCATACCAAAGCGTGCTCGGATTGAGATCCAGAGATCGCGGGGGCCACATTGTTGGAAATGCCTACTGACATGTTCAGTGTGACACATTTCACGGTACTGTGATAATCACAGTTTACTTCAAAAAGTTCATAATGATTTAAAATTTACCGTACAGTGTGGCTTCACCTCACAGCTGCCCACCTTAGCGTAGATGGTAGCCTTTTTTTTTAATTTACGTCCTCCAACGTTAAGTCATATCGCACGATGGGTGAAATAATGCTCAATTGATGATGACGACGACGACGAGTGAGTGAGTGAGTGTGTGTTGTTTAAGGGCCCGTCGACAACAAGGTCATTTGGGCCCGAAGTCAATACTAAAACCTAAAAGCTATAAAAATTAAGCTAAAAAGGGTAAAATATCATAAAACACTCAACTGTAAAAAGGACTTTAAAAACGATCTAAAAACTAACACTTTAAAAACTCTAAAAGTAATATATAAAATACAAGTCAGACTTGTTGATTAAAACCGATTTTAAAAACAAACCGCAGTGCCTTATCCACGGCCACTGGGTCGTCACCTAAAACATCCATCAAGTTAGTTCCCAAGCCTACTGACTGGCGAACGCGGGCGTACTGCGGGCAGTCGAGTAATACATGCCGCACAGTGAGTCGTACTGCACATGGAGCACACACAGGGGCCGGTTCCCCTCTTAATAAATGGCCGTGAGTCACTCGTGTGTGTCCAATTCTCAGCCGGGTGAGTATCACCTCGGCTCGCCGGTTATCCCTGCAGGAGGTTAGCCAGGGTTGTATGCTCTCCTTTATTACCCGGAGTTGTGTGCCTTCCAAAGCTGTCCAGGAGTGCTGCCAAGCAGATAGGATTTGGCGACGGAAAAAACGTTGCACATCCTGGTATGGCACCGTAGTTGTTAAACTCCGGGGCAAGCGGCAAGCGGATTTAGCAGCCGCGTCCGCCTCCTCATTCCCAGAAATGCCCACATGGCCTGGGGTCCAGGTAAAAACAAAATGGTATCCGCGACTAAGCATTTGTGAGATCAAGGCCTGAATTTTTAAAACTAGCGTGTGAGCTGCAATGTGTTGTTGCAAGGCCTGAAGAGCGCTTAGAGAGTCAGTGCAAACGATAAAATTGCCAGGAACTAACTTACAAATAAAAAGGAGCAGATAGAGGATGGCATACAGTTCTGCAGAGAAAACAGAGGTGCAGTCCAAAATGCGAAATTTATGAGCCTCGCCGTTAATGACGAATGCGCAACCCGTTGTGCTACCCAACTGGGAACCATCTGTAAAGCCCGGAACATAAGTAGGGTAACGGTCCAGTAGTTCGGCAAAAAGTTTTTGGAATACCGAATGTGGGGTAGCTAGTCTCGAGTTGGTGGAAAGAGCAAGATCGAACCGCGCACGCTGGAGCTGCCATGCGGGATAACGACCCAGGGACGACCGCTCCACGCGAGGCATTCGGAGGTCGTGTGTATGGGAGAGTTCCCGGAATCTTACTCCTGACGACGACGATGATGATGATGATTGGGGTTTAAGGGCGCTCAACTTCGAGGTCACCAGCGCCCTTAATAAAACAGGGGAGGTTAAAAGACTAAAAGTCTAAAGGACTAAAGGACAAATAAAATTAAGATTAAAAACAACGGTGTGGCAAAGACTAAAAAAAAGCTTAAACCGTAAAGTCTAAAAGCTGTAAAAGTTTAAAAGTTCTAAAATCCCCTAAATGGCTAAAATCTAAATTCTAAATGTCGTGTTTAAAAACAGAGCTAAAACTTTGCCCACCGCCTTCTCGTCATCCGCGAGTATCTCTGCCAAACTGACCGGCAGCTGGAGAGACCCGCGGACACGCGCTAATCTAAAACAGTCTAAAACGACGTGTCCGACTGTCAGGTAGCAACCGCACAGGGGGCAAGCTGGTTCTGGGGTCCGGTGGAATAAAAAATTATGACTAAAATAACTGTGACCAATACGTAAATGAGCCAAAACAACTTCCTCCCGGAGGTGATTCTCGGTCAGGGCGTGTTATTGTAGCACTGCTGGAACGCTTTCCATAGATTTATGTTTGTTAACAGAAACCTGTCAGATAACGCACTGATTATTCTGGTAAGAGTGAGAGGGGTACTGACGTGTATCCCGTTCGTGTGCTAAGCACCAATGAACGGATCTTTCCAGGCAATAGATTTCGCAGAAATCACAAATGACAGATATATGTTCACTCCACGTGGAGTAATCAGTGCGTTATCTGAGAGGTATCTATTACCAAATATAAATCCATCGCAACCGTTCGAACAGCGCCACAATACCTGGATAAGGGGGTTTCCAGAGTTTTCCGTATTCGTGAAAGACGAATGCTGGGTAACTATACTCTATGGACCGTGGGTTCATTTGATCATTTTATGAATCGTGCGATATGACAGAGTAAAAGAACGTAATATTTTTAAACAAATCTTCACAATTCACCATTGCCAAAACATTTCTTTGAAGAAAACAATTAAATAAGTAAGACTATAACAGTAACCAGGGAGTGCTACTGAAGCATTTTAAGTTCTGAAGCATCAAGACTGCTGCAGCTGAAAGGTGACACAAGAAATTGTCCATACCCAAAGGTAACCGCATACTGATACGTATGCACACTATTATGTGTTTCAAATGGAAGAGTTCTCGCCTGTGGCGAATCAGATGCGTTAGAGCCTTCACCACTGCCACCTCGTTATCCACACTCTTTTTATATTTCCCACTCTCTAGCACACTTGCGAGTGTTCGTGGTGCTAGACTTAAATGAATGCAAACTCAACTGTCCAAAGTTTTATAATGCAGCTGTTGAGATCACAATTGACAATGAACATTCGTATATTACGCAATTGTTTTAAATATTTAGTTTAAAGTTAATTATAGTTTATAAATTACTTATTTTTCTAATCCAACGAAAATACCAGCGGTGCATCGGTATAGCTGTGAATGTTACTTACGTTAAGAGATAATTCGTCATTGTCATTGTCTTCAACGTCTGAGTACTGCAAATATATGATGATGGTTCCAAAATCTCGTTACGTGCTGCTGCTGCTGCTGCTGCTGCTGATGATGATGATGATGATGATGATGATGATGATGATGATGATGATGATGATGATGATGATGATGATGATGATGATGATGAGTGAGTGAGTGTGTGGAGTTTAAGGGCCCGTCGACAACCAGGTCATTTGGGCCCCAAGTCAACATTAAAACCTAAAAGCTATAAAAAAATTAGCTTAAAAGGTAAAATGTAATAAAACCACTCAACTTGTTAAAACGACGTAAAAACCATCTAAAACTTTAATTTTAGAGATTTTAAATTATATCAATATAAAATACAAGTTATACTTGTTTGCTAAAACCTATTTTAAAAACGAACCGCAGAACCTTATCGACGGCCACTGGGTCGTTCCCTAAAATACCGTGCAAGTTAGCTCTTAGACACAAAGACTGGCGAACGCAGGTGTATTGCGGGCAATAAAGCAATACATGCTGCACGGTGAGAGGTACTGCACACGGAGCACACACAGGGGCCGGTTCCCCTCTTAAGAGATGTCCATGAGTTGCACGTGTGTGCCCAATTCTCAGCCGGGTGAGTATCACCTCGGCCCGCCGGTTATCCCTGCAGGAAGTTGGCCAGGGTTGTACGCTCTCCTTTATCGCCCGGAGTTGTGTGCCTTCTAAAGCTGTCCAGGATTGCTGCCAAGCAGATAGGAATTGGCGACGGAAAAAACGTTGCACATCCTGGTATGGCACCCTAGTTGTTAAACTCCGGGGTAAACGGCAAGCTGAGTTAGCAGCCACGTCCGCCTCCTCGTTCCCGGAAATCCCCACATGACCTGGGGTCCAAGTAAAAACAAAATTGTATCCGCGAAACAGCATTTGCGATATCTGGGCCTGTATTTTTATAACAAGGGTGTGAACGGCAGTGTGCTGTTGCAAGGCCTGAAGAGCACTTAGAGAGACAGTGCAGACGAGTGAGTGAGTGAGTGAGTGGTGTTTAAGGGCCCGTCGACAACAAGGTCATTTGGGCCCCAAGTCAACACTAAAACCTAAAAACTATAAAAATTTAGTTAACAAGGTAAAATGTAATAAAACCACTCAACTGTTAAAAGGACATAAAAACCATCTAAAATTTATAATTTAAAATCGCTAAAATTAACAAATATAAAACCCAGGTCACACTTGTATATTAAAACCAATCTTGGTAACATACCGCAGTGCCTTAATCACGGCCATTGGGTCATCCCCTAAAATACTGTGCAAGTTAGCTCCCAAGCCTATTGACTGCCGAACGCGGGCGTACTGCGGGCAATCAATCAGTACGTGCCGCACCGTGAGGCGTACTGCACACGGGGCACACACAGGGGCCGGTTCCCCTCTTAATAGATGGCCATGTGTCGCTCGTGTGTGCCCAATTCTCAGCCGGGTGAGTATCACCTCGGCTCGCCGGTTATCCCTGCAGGAAGTTAGCCACGGTTGTACGCTCTCCTTTATTCCCCGGAGTTGTGTGCCTTTCAAAGCTGTCCAGGATTGCTGCCAAGCAGATAGGAGCTGGCGACGGAAAAAACGTTGCACATCCTGGTATGGCACCTTAGTTGTTAAGCTCCGGGGCAAATGGCAAGCGGACTTAGCAGCCGCGTCCGCCTCCTCGTTCCCGGAAATGCCCACATGTCCTGGGATCCAAGTGAAAACAAAATGGTATCCGCGACTGAGCATTTGCGAGATCTGGGCCTGTATTTTTACAACAAGGGTGTGAGCGGCAGTGTGCTGTTGCAAGGCCTGAAGAGCACTCAGAGAGTCAGTGCAGACAATAAAAGAGCCAGGAGCTAACTTGCAAATAAAAAGGAGCATATAAAAGATGGCATATAGCTCTGCTGAGAAGACCGAAGTGGAGTCCAGAAGTCGAAATTTATGAGCCTCACCGTTAATGAAAAACGCGCAACCCGTTGTGCTACCTAGCTGAGAACCGTCCGTAAAGACCGGAACATATTTAGGGTAACGGCCCAGTAGTTCGGCAAAAAGTTGTTGGAACACCGAATGTGGAGTAGCGAGTTTAGAGTTGCTGGAAAGAGCGAGATCGAACCGCGCACGATCCAGTTGCCAAGCAGGATAAGGGCTGATGGACGACCTCTCCACGCGAGGCATTCGGAGGCCATGGGAATGTAGGAGATCCTGAAATCTTATTCCCATGGGGCGTGTCCGAGAACCAGGGCGCGCATAACGGTGGACTAAATCTGGACACAGAACTGGTTTACAACAAGGATGATTGGGATAACTTGCCAACTTCGAGACGTATGAGCAGAGTAACAGCGAGCGACGAATATGGAGTGGAGGTTCTCCCGAGTCTGCATACAGGCAGTCGACTCGACTGGTGCGGAAAGCTCCTGTGGCAAGGCGGATGCCAGTGTGATGCACGGTGTCTAAAAGGCGACGTTTAGAGGCGGTCGCTGCGCCATAAATAAAACTGCCATAGTCCAGCTTGGACCGAACCAGAGAGCGGTACAGCCTCAACATTACCGTGCGATCGCCCCCCCCCCCCAAGATGCTCCAGATAATACCTTCAGCACCCGAAGAGAACGATCGCAAGAGGCTCGAAGGTGACGAATGTGGTGCTCCCAATTGAGTTGTCGGTCCAAGTAGAGGCCCAAGAACTTCAGGTGCGAGACAAATGGCAGGGGTGTGCCGTTCAAATGAATATCAGGAGGCGGGTGAATACCTCGTAGGTGGTGAAAGTGGATACACTGTGTCTTCGCAGCTGAAAAGCGGAAGCCGGTTTGAAGCGCCCAAGCTGCTAGCTGGGTGATGGTCAGCTGCAGTTGGCGCTCAATGTGGTCTATGTTGGCTGATCTATAATAAACTGCGAAGTCGTCAACATAGAGGGATGATGGAATTCCACTTCGAACGGCACTAGTGATGCCGTTAATCGCTACGGCAAAAAGTGCGACGCTTAAAATCGACCCTTGAGGTACGCCGTTCTCTTGAATCCGCTCCCGGGATACTGTGTTTCCTATTCGCACACGAAAACGGCGGAGTTTTAAAAAATTGCACAGGAATTCGGGTAGATGTCCACGCATACCGTAACCATGTAGGTTACGGAGTATGCCGTACCGCCAGGTGGTGTCATAGGCCTTCTCCAGGTCGAGGAACACGCCCACGGCGTGCTGTTTCAGTAGAAAGGCATCGTAAATATACCTCTCAAGGCGTGTTAGATTATCGACACTTGAGCGATGGCGACGAAAACCGCATTGCATGTTGGACAGATGGTTATGTTTTTCTAGCCACCAAGTTAACCGAGCGTTTATCATTCGCTCCAACGTTTTACAGATGACACTCGTTAGGCAAATGGGGCGGTAGCTAGATGGAAGGGTGCGGTCCTTTCCGGGTCGAGGGATAGGGATGACGATACCCTCTCGCCAGGAGGAAGGGAAAACCCGCTCATGCCAAATGCGGTTATAGATGTTTAAAAGAAAACATAGCGCCTCAGATGGAAGATGTAGCAGCATTTGTCGGTGTACGTCATCGGGACCTGGAGAAGAATCCTTTGCTAACGCTAGAGAATGGGCGAGCTCGGCAGCGGTAAATGGTTGGTTGTACGGCTCGGTGCAGTCACTATTAAAATTTAGTTGTACCCGCTCCGCCTTTTCCTTAATAGGCAGGAAGAGAGCGTCATAGCGGGCAGTTTGGCTAGTAGCAGCAAATGTTGTAGCTAGGGCTTCTGCTATGTCCTGCTCGGTGGTGCACATGGAACCGTTGATGGCAAGGCCCGGAATTACCGTCCGGCGATACTTGCCATACATCCGCCGAACAGCTGACCATATCTGTTGAGTAGAGCTGCGCCGGGAAAGCGAAGACACATAGGCTTCCCAAGATGTACGCTTTGCGTTGCGCAGTATAAAGCGTGCCCTAGCGCGAGAACGTTTGAAGGCGACAAAGTTCTCTTCAGTCGGGTGCCGCTGAAAAACGCGAAAAGCACGTTTGCGTGCTTTGGCTGCCAAACTGCATTCCTCAGTCCACCACGGTACAGGGATACGCCGTGGTGTAGATGAACCTCGAGGAATGCTGGATTCTGCTGCGAGCAGGATCGAGCAAGTAAAATATTCGACCATTTCGTCGATGGTGTCGAAACCGTCATCGATAAGGTTTATCAGGGAATGGAATTTTCCCCAATTAGCTTTGGAAATAATCCAGCGAGGATGTCGAGAAGGTACACATTGGCGGCCAGAAAAATGAATGTTAATGGGGTAATGATCACTGCCAAAGAGGTCTGAAAGTACTGACCACTCAAGTAGTGGTGCTAATGACGCACTGCAGAAAGAAAGGTCTAGTACGGAATGTGTACCATAAGCGGATGATAGGAATGTCGGGTCACCAGTATTTAGCAGGAGCAGGTCAGACTTATCGAAGACGTCCACGGGCGTCATCAGTGTCTGATCCCCAGAGCGTGTGCTTGGCATTCAAATCTCCCACAAGGAGTAGTGGTGAGGGGAGCTGAGCCAATAAAGCTTGAAGATCACGCTCTGGAACTATACTGAGCGGCGGCAGGTACATGTTGCAGATGGTAAAATTGATGCTCTCCAGCTGTAGCCGAACGGCCACAGCTTGCAATGGTGTGGTGAGAGGAACGTGGGCGGCTGAGATGTTAGGCGCCACTAAGGTAGCAACGCCACCGCTTGCACGCATACCTGCAAGAGAGTCGCTTCTAAATGCAGAAAAAGAGTTAAGGTGTAACGAGTGATTGGGATGTAAGTGGGTTTCCTGAAGACAAATAATTGATGGTGACCGTTGAGTGAGTGAGTAAGTGAGTATGTGGTGTTTAAGGGCCCGTCGACAACAAGGTCATTTGGGCCCCAAGTCAACACTAAAAACCTAAAAACTATAAAAATTCAGTTGAAAAGGTAAAATACAATTAAAACACTCAACTATTAAAAGCACATTAAAATTCATCCCAGTACTAAATATTTAAAAACTCTAAAATTAATAAACATAACACACAAGTCAGACTTGTTTACTAAAACCTATTTTAAAAATAAAGCGCAGTGCCTTATCAACGGCCACTGGGTCATCACCTAAAATACTGCGCAAGTTAGCTACCAAGCCCAAAGACTGGCGAACGCGGGCGTACTGTGGGCAATCGAGTAAAATATGCCGCACAGTGAGGCGTACTGAACACGGAGCACACACAGGGGCCGGTTCCCCTCTTAATAAATGGCCATGAGTGACTCGTGTGTGCCCAATTCTCAGCCGGGTGAGTATCACCTCGGCTCGCCGGTTATCCCTGCAGGAAGTTAGCCAGGGTTGTACGCTCTCTTTAATTGCCCGGAGTTGTGTGCCTTCCATAGCTGTCCAGGAGTGCTGCCAAACAGAGTGGAGTTGGCGACGAAAAAAACGTTGCACATCCTGGTATGGCACAGTAGTTGTTAAACCCCGGGGCAAACGGCAAGCTGACTTTGCAGCCGCGTCCGCCTCCTCGTTTCCGGAGATCCCCACATGGCCTGGGGTCCAAGTAAAAACAAAATTGTACCCGCGCCTGAGCATCTGCGAGATCTGGGCCTGTATTTTTAAAACGAGGGTGTGAGCGGCAGTGTGCTGTTGCAAGGCCTGAAGAGCACTCAGAGAATCAGTGCAGACAATAAAAGAGCCGGGAGCTAACTTGCAAATAAAAAGGAGCAAATAAAAGATGGCATACAGTTCTGCGGAAAAAACTGAAGTGGAGTCCAGAAGGCGAAATTTATGAGCCTCACCGTTAATAAAGAATGCGCAACCCGTAGCGCTACCTAACTGAGAACCGTCTGTGAAGACCGGAACATAGTTAGGGTAACGGACAGCAATTCGGCAAAAAGTTGTTGGAACACCGAATGTGGAGTAGCGAGTCTAGAGTTGCTTGAAAGAGCGAGATCGAAACTCGCACGATCCAGTTGCCAAGCAGGATAAAGGCTGATGGACGACCTCTCCACGCGAGGCATTCGGAGGCCATGGGAATGTAGGAGATCCCGAAATCTAATTCCCACGGGGCGAGTCCGAGAACCAGGGCGCATATAACGGTGGACTAAATCTGGACGCAGAACTGGTTTAAAACAAGGATGATTGGGATGACTTGCCAACTTTGAAACGTATGAGCAGAGTAACAGCGAGCGACGAATATGGAGTGGAGGTTCGCCTGAGTCTGCATACAGGCAGTCGACTCGGCTGGTGCGGAAAGCTCCTGTGGCAAGGCGGATGCCAGTATGATGCACGGTGTCTAAAAGGCGAAGTTTAGAGGCGGTCGCTGCGCCATAAATAAAACTACCATAGTCCAGCTTGGACCGAACCAGAGAGCGGTACAGCCTCAACATCACCGTGCGATCGCCCCCCCAAGATGCTCCAGATAAAACCCTGAGCACCCGAAGAGAACGATCGCAAGAGGCTCGAAGGTGACGAATGTGGTGCTCCCAATTTAGTTGTCGGTCCAAGTAGAGGCCCAAGAACTTCAGGTGCGAGACAAATGGCAGGGGTGTGCCGTTCAAATGAAGATCAGGAAGCGGGTGAATACCTCGTAGGCGCTGAAAGTGGATACATTGCGTCTTCGCAGCTGAAAAACGGAAGCCGGTTTGAAGCGCCCAAGCTGCTAGTTGGGTAATGGTCAGCTGCAGTTGGCGCTCAATGTGATCTATGTTGGCAGACCTATAATAGACTGCAAAGTCGTCAACATAGAGGGATGATGGAATTCCACTTCTAACGGCACTAGTGATACCGTTAATCGCTACGGCAAAAAGGGTGACGCTCAAAATTGAACCTTGAGGTACGCCGTTCTCCTGTATCCGCTCCCGTGATATCGTGTTTCCTATGCGAACCCGAAAACGGCGCAGTTTTAAGAAGTTGCATAGGAATTCGGGCAGATGACCACGCATACCGTAATCATGTAGGTTACGGAGTATGCCGTACCGCCAGGTGGTGTCATAAGCCTTCTCCAGGTCGAGGAACACGCCGACGGCGTGCTGTTTCAGTAGAAATGCATCGGAAATATACCCCTCAAGGCGCGTTAGATTATCGACACTTGAGCGATGGCGACGAAAACCGCATTGCAAGTTGGACAGATGGTTATGTTTTTCTAGCCACCAATTTAACCGAGCGTTTATCATTCGCTCCATGGTCTTGCAGATGACACTCGTCAGGCAAATGGGGCGGTAGCTAGATGGTAGCGTGCGGTCCTTTCCGGGTCGAGGGATGGGGATGACAATACCCTCTCGCCAGGAGGAAGGGAAAACGCGCTCATGCCAAATGCGGTTATAGATGTTTAAAAGGAAGCACAGCGCCTCAGATGGAAGATGTAGCAGCATCTGTCGGTGTACGTCATCGGGACCTGGAGAAGAATCCTTTGCTAATGCCAGAGAATGGGCGAGCTCGGCTGCGGTAAAAGGTTGGTTGTACGGCTCTCTGCAGTCACTATTAAAATTAAGTGGTACCCCCTCCGCCCTTTCCTTGATAGGCAGGAAGAGAGCGTCATAGCGGGCAGTTTGGCTCGTGGCAGCAAATGTGTTAGCTAGGGTTTCAGCTATTTCCTGTTCGGTGGTGCACATGGAACCGTTGATGGCAAGGCCGGGAATTACCGTCCGGCGATACTTGCCATACATCCGCCGAACAGCTGACCATACTTGTTGAGTAGAGCTGCGCCGGGAAAGCGAAGACACATAGGCTTCCCAAGATTTACGCTTTGCGTTGCGCAGTATAAAGCGTGCCCTAGCGCGAGAACGTTTGAAGGCGACGAAGTTCCCTTCCGTCGGGTGCCGCTGAAAAATGCGCAAAGCACGTTTGCGTGCTTTGATAGCCAAACTGCATTCCTCGGACCACCACGGTACAGGGATACGACGTGGTGTAGGGGAACCTCGAGGAATGCTGGATTCTGCTGCGAGCAGGATCGAGCAAGTAAAATATTCGACCATTTCATCGATGGTGTCGAAATTATCGTCGATGAGGTGTATGAGGGATTGGAATTTTCCCCAGTTAGCTTTGGAAATAATCCAGCGAGGATGTCGAGAAGGTACACATTGGCGGCCAGAACAATGAATGTTAATGGGGTAATGATCACTGCCGAAGAGGTCGGAAAGTACTGACCACTCAAGTAGTGGTACTAATGACGGACTGCAGAAAGAAAGGTCTAGTACGGAATGTGTACCATAAGCGGATGATAGGAATGTCGGGTCACCAGTATTTAGCAGAAGCAGGTCAGACTTATCGAAGACGTCTACGAGGAGGCATCCACGGGCGTCATCAGTGTCTGATCCCCAGAGCGTGTGCTTGGCATTCAAATCTCCCACAAGGAGTAGTGGTGAGGGGAGCTGAGCCAATAGAGCTTGAAGATCACGCTCTGGAACTATACTGAGCGGCGGCAGGTACATGTTGCAGATGGTAAAACTGATGCTATCCAGCTGTAGCCGAACGGCCACAGCTTGCAATGGTGTGGTGAGAGGAACGTTGGCGGCTGAGATGTTAGGCGCCACTAAGGTAGCAACGCCACCGCTTGCACGCATACCTGCAAGAGAGTCGCTTCTAAAGGCAGAGAAAGAGTGAAGGTGTGACGAGTGATTGGGATGTAAGTGGGTTTCCTGGAGACAAATAACTGATGGTGACCGTTGAGAAACTAAATGTTGTAGGTCTTGAGCACGAGCTCGAAAACCATTGACATTCCACTGGATTATTTCCATAAAGTGTTTTTAGCGGGCCGTTTTAACCTTTTTCTTGACCTTGGCTGATTTTGGCCCTACTAATCGAAAATCGTTAGCCTCCTGTGACTCCGCTGATGTTCGGGAGTCAGAACTCCTACGGCTCGTAGAACGAGACCGGGATCTAATAGAAGGCGAGCGACTTCGCGATCTATGTGCTGGCCGGGATCGGTTTTTCACATTTACTACGGGATTGTTGTTATTCCCTGATGGCTTGGTGGCTGGAGTCTGTACGGCTGAAACGGAGGCTGTGCTGGTGGATATACAAGCAGTCTGGGACGTGGGTTTAACGGCTAGAAAGTCAGTCTGCGTGGAGGCGTGGGCGACAGGGGCGTGTTGAACAGCAAGAGTGGTATTAGGAGTACGGCGAGCTGCTAATGCATACCC
The DNA here is from genome assembly GCA_030765055.1 of Mantis religiosa. Lineage (NCBI taxonomy): Eukaryota > Metazoa > Arthropoda > Insecta > Mantodea > Mantidae > Mantis > Mantis religiosa. The sequence goes on along the minus strand of CM060947.1, from coordinate 57,584,646 downwards.
AGTAGTAGTGATAGCAGGCTTTAGCTGTTCGAAGCGCCGTCGTGCCTCTGGAAAAGTTAGGCGTTCCTTTACACGTAGCTCCTGTATGCTTTTTTCGTCCATGAATCTAGGACACTGTCGCCAGCTTGAGGGATAACTACCGCCGCAGTTCACGCAACAAGGTGTTCGACTGCAGTTAGGATCGTCGTGTTTCGGCAGGCCACATTGCTCACAAAGAGCAGGATTCGTACATGTGACCTTAGTATGCCCGAACCGCTGACATTGGAAACAGCGCATGGGGTTCGGGACATACTGGCGGACGCTAGCACGTTCATAGCCGCAATATATGTATTCAGGTAACTTCGTCCCAGCAAAAGTTAGAAATACCGTACGTAATGGGTACTCCTTGCCATCTTGTTTCCGTGTTAGCCGGTACGCCTGACAAACAAGCTGATCCGAGAGGCAACTTACTATTTCTTCGTTCGCTAGACCATCTAAACTGGAGGTGGTGACTACTCCTCTGCAGGTATTGAGCGTTTTGTGTGGGGCTACCCGGATAGGGTAGGAGCCCAACAAAGACGCTTTCTGCAGTTTTTTAGATTGGTCCGCTGTGGTGGTCTCTAATAGTAAGCTGCCGTCTCGGAGACGGGTAGCGTTTTTCACAGGGCCACTGATCTTATCAAGCTCACGTTTAATATAAAATGGACTAATATCCTTGAAGGTTTTGCCATCACATGCCAAGGTCATCAACAAATAAGGGTCAATGAAGGAGGTTTTGCGCGGAGACATGATGATATAGACCCCCATCCGGAACCGTCGGCGTCAGCCTGCCATCCGGGGGTTAAAGAAAGAAAGACACCGAATCTTCACGGTCTGTGCCGTCATGGGGACCTCACCCATGACCGATCTCATTTGTACCTCAGAAAAGCTACCCTTCAATATCCACTGCTTGGCCGTATGGGTAAACCGTTCAGCACGCACACCCCGGCTTTATGCCCCTACCACAGGAATAACCGCCTGTGGCTCCCCACTTTAGGCCGCGCATGCGTGTAATAGGCACACGCGGATTCAGGGGACTTGTGGTTGATTACACCGGGGTTCCGTCAGCGGTAACACGTCCGGTGCGTGATACTAACCCAACGGCAAAACGCGGCCGTCGGGAGATTACCACAGACCGGGCCCTCAAGGAGCTACGTGGGTGTACTTGACGGTGTGGACGGGCTCCGCACCTAAGGCTACACATAGGGGCAGTGCGAAGGGTCCGCTCAACCTTCACTTTTGAGACCTCCGGAGAGCACACATGTCGGAAGCCGCGCTGAAAACCGTGGGACAGAACCACGGAGATAGGATAGATCCCTGCTGGTGAGACAGGAGTTATAAACCTAAGACCTTAAGTACTAATAATCATATTAATAAACTAGAAGGGGAAGAAGGTGATGCATACTGATCAGCAGTAGCACAGCGTGGCACAGTTGATGGAGGTGAGGGGGATGAAAATGAGGGTGAGTGGCTAGGGACCCCGGGTTCGCCAATCCCGTACCTACCGTAGTAGGTCCCTGGGGGAGAATACCAGAGCCTCTTCTGCCAGTTTTCGGGGTTACTGATGGGCCTTCTCGGCAGCCGTAGCGGTCGTGGGTACACTAAGTCCCCACCGTACATCACCCCATCAGTCAGTCCCCTACTTCCTGTTGCCCACCCCTCGGGACGAGGACCGCAGAGGTTGGATTTTGAGGGGCTGGTGACCGTTGAGAGACTAAGTGTTGTAGGTCTTGAGCACGAGCTCGAAAACCATTGACATTCCACTGGATTATTTCCATAAAGAGTTTTTAGCGGGCCGTTTTAACCTTTTTCTTGACCTTGGCTGATTTGGGCCCTACGACTCGAAAATCGTTAGCCTCCTGTGACTCCGCTGATGTTCGGGAGTCAGAACTCCTACGGCTCGTAGAACGAGACCGGGATCTAATAGAAGGCGAGCGACTTCGCGATCTATTTGGCCGGGATCGGTTTTTCGTATTTACTACGGGATGGCTGTTACCCGCTGATGGCTTGGTGGCTGGAGTCTGTATGGCTGAAGCGGAGGCTGTGCTGGTGGGTATACAAACAGTCTGAGACGTGGGTTTAACGGCTAGAAAGTCTGTCTGCCTGGATGCGTGGGCGACAGGTACGTGTTGAACAGCAACGGTGGTATTAGGAGTACGGCGAGCTGCTGATGCATACCCAGTATTAGTGGTAGCAGGCTTTAGTTGTTCAAAGCGCCGTCGTGCCTCTGGAAAAGTCAGGCGTTCTTTGACACGTAGCTCCTGAATGCTTTTTTCGTCCATGAATCTAGGACACTGTCGCGAGCTGGAGGGATGACTACCGCCACAGTTCACGCAGCAAGGTGTTCGGCTGCAGTTTGGGTCGTCGTGTTTAGCTAGGCCACATTGCTCACAAAGAGCAGGATAGGTGCATGTGACCTTAGTATGTCCGAACCGCTGACATTGGAAACAGCGCATGGGGTTCGGGACATACTGGCGGACACTCGCACGCTCATAGCCACAATAGATGTACTCCGGTAACTTAGTCCCAGCAAACGTTAGAAATACCGTACGTAGTGGGTACTCCTTGCCATCTTGTTTCCGTGTTAGCCGGTACGCCTGACAAACAAGCTGATCCGAGAGGCAACTTACTATTTCCTCGTTTGCAAGACCGTCTAGGCTGGAGGTGGTGACTACTCCTCGACAGGTGTTAAGTGTTTTGTGTGGGGCTACCCGGATAGGGTAGGAGCCCAACAAAGTCGCCTTTTGTAGTTTGCGAGACTGGTCTGCACTGGTGCTCTCTAATAGTAAGCTACCGTCTCGGAGACGCGTAGCGCTTTTGACCGGGCCGCTGATTTTGTCAACTTCACGCTTTATATAAAACGGACTGATATCTTTAAAAGTTTTCCCATCACAAGCCAAAGTCATAACTAAATAAGGGTCAATGAAGGATTGTTTGCGCGGAGACATGATGATATAGACCCCCTTCCGGAACCGTCGGCGTCAGCCTGCCATCCGGGGGTTAAAGAAAAAAGACACCGAATCTTCACGGTCTGTGCCGTCATGGGGACCTCACCCATGACCGATCTCATTTGTACCTCAGAAAAGCTACCCTTCAAAATCCACTGCTTGTCCGTATGGGTAAACCGTTCACCACGCACACCCCGGCTTTATTCCCCTACCACAGGAATAACCGCCTGTGGCTCCCCGCTTTAGGCCGCGCATGCGTGTAATAGGCACACGCGGATTCAGGGGACTTGTGGTTGATTACACCGGGGTTCCGTCAGCGGTAACACTTCGGTCCGTGATACTAACCCAACGGCAAAACGCGGCCGTCGGGAGATTACCACAGACCGGGCCCTCAAGGAGCTACGTGGGTGTACTTGACGGTGTGGACGGGCTCCGCACCTAAGGCTACACATAGGGGCAGTGCGAAGGGTCCGCTCAACCTTCACTTTTGAGACCTCCGGAGAGCACACATGTCGGAAGCCGCGCTGAAAACCGTGGGACAGAACCACGGAGATAGGAGAGATCCCTGCTGGTGAGACAGGAGTATTAAACCTAAGACCTTAAGTACTAATAATCATAATAAAAAACTAGAAGGGGAAGAAGGTGATGCTTACTGACAAGCAGTAGCTACACGTGGCACAGTTGATGGAGATGAAGGGGATGAATTGAGGGTGAATGGCTAGGGACCCCGGGATCGCCAATCCCGTACCTACCGTAGTAGGTCCCTGGGGGAAAATACCAGAGCCTCTTCTGCCAGTTTTCAGGGTTACTGATGGGCCTTCTCGGCAGCCGTAGCGGTCCTGGGGTACACACAGTCCCCACCGTACTTCACCCCATCAGTCAGTCCCCTACTTCCTGTTGCGCACCCCTCGGGACGAGGACCGCAGAGGTTGGATTTTGAGGGGCGGGACCTGGAGAAGAATCCTTTGCTAATGCCAGAGAATGGGCGAGCTCGGCTGCGGTAAAAGGTTGATTGTACGGCTCGGTGCAGTCAGTAGTAGTAGTGAGGCTTTAGGGCGCACAACTGCTAGGGTCATTAGCGCCCAGTAAAAAACCAATAACGTCAAAAAAATGAGAGTGAGTCCTCCGCTAAAACACCAAAAAACTTTACAACAGTAAAAAGGTCACCGATACAGTGCTAAGAACTGCACTACGTGAACTATGAGACACTAACACTGATACAACTCGCACAAAAGGCTAAAAGTATGATAAAAGGATAATCTGGGTGTCATACACGTGTGCCCAGTCCGCTATAATATATGAAACGTAAAACACGAGCCACTGCACATGAAGTGTCTGCCAACACTTCAGGCAGGGTCGTCGGCATGTCCAAGGACACACGCAGCTGGGCTAAAGACTGGCACTGGACTAAAACATGCCGCACCGTCATGGGCTCGTGACAATGAGAACAGAGCGGTGTAGCATCAGAAGATAAAAGGTGACCATGGCTAAAACGGCAGTGCCCGATTCGCAGTCGTGCTAAAATCACCTCCTCGCGCCGAGAGGTGCGCGAAGAAGTGCTCCAGATGATTGGGAGGGGTTTTACCTTCCTAAGCTTATTCCCCCGACGGGCATTCCAATGACTGCTCCACCTTAACAGGAGGGCGCGACGTAAATATAAGCTAAAATCGTCTGAGGGAACGCAAGAGCGAAAACATCTGGGAGCCAAAACAGCTGCCTTCGCGGCAGCGTCGGCAGCCTCGTTTCCAGATATGCCTACGTGTCCAGGTACCCACACAAAGGAGACGCAAGTGCCTGCACTGGCGAGAGTGTGAAGGCAGTCCTGGATCCGCTGTACGAGCGGATGATAGGTGTACAGCATCCGTAGGCTCTGGAGCGCACTCAGAGAATCGGAGCAGATAACCCAAGACTGTAAGGCTTGCCGACGAACATATAAAAGAGCTTGGTAAATACCGAACAGCTCTGCTGTAAAAACCGAGCACTGCGGTAAAAGACGAAAGCTAAAACTCTGCCGACCGTGAATAAAAGCACATCCCACTCCCGTATTATCCTTCGAGCCATCAGTGTAAATAAAACTGCAGGGTCGGTACTGCGCCTGAACTTCTAAAAAGCCCGAACGAAGGACTGAATCTGGCGTCGACAATTTCGGCATGGACAGCAGGCTCAGATTTACCTGGATCTCGGAGCGTAGCCATGGCGAAAATCGTGTTTCTCCTTTCCGAAATGTCGCCGGTAAATCAACATCCAACAGCCGAAGCAGAGAGCGAAAACGAACGCCAGGAGGGAGTAGGGCCAGGGAGCGCGCTGAGTATTGACGGTCCAGGGAATCATTAAAGAACGAGCTAAACGACGGATGATCCGGCAAAGTAAAAAGCCGGCAAGCGTAATTACAAAGGAGGACATCACGCCGATAGCGAAGCGGAGGTTCAGCAGCTTCCGCACACAGGCTGATGACCGGACTTGTTGGGAAGGCGCCAATACTCAAGCGGATACCACGGTGATGAACAGGGTCAAGTCTTTTTAAAATCGATGGTCGAGCGGACGAGTATACAATACAGCCGTAGTCAAGTTTAGATCGGACAAAAGAGCGATATAGCCTTAGAAGGACCGTCCGATCAGCTCCCCAGGAGGTGCCACTTAAAACACGTAAAACACTAAGAGAACGTTCACACCTGGCCTTTAAATACGAGATATGAGAAGACCAACTAAGTTTCCTATCAAACACCAATCCCAAGAATTTTGTCTCGTCTGCGTAGGGAAGGGCATCGGCTCCCAGATACAGCGACGGCGGCGAAAATGCTTTCCTTCGCCAGAAGTTTACGCAGACGGTTTTCTCGGCGGAGAACTTGAAGCCGTGTTCCACACTCCAAGTAAAGAGTCGGTCAAGACACATTTGAAGGCGGCGGTGCAGGAGAGAAGTACGCCGAGAACTACAATAGATGGCGAAGTCGTCCACGAATAAAGAAGAAGAAATGCCCAATGGGACGCACTCCGTAATGGGCTCGATGGCAATAGCAAATAGTGTGACACTGAGTACCGACCCCTGCGGTACTCCGTTCTCTTGAATAAAAGCGCGAGATAACTCCGAACCCACACGTACCCGAAACACCCTATCACGCATAAACTCTCGAATAAATAGGGGTAACCTTCCACGAATGCCCCATTTATGGAGGGTGCGGAGAATTCCATACCTCCAGCAAGTGTCGTATGCCTTGTCCAGGTCAAAGAACACAGCAACCGTTTGGCTCCTGCGTAAAAATCCATCCATAATGTGCGTGGACAACGAGACTAGGTGGTCGACCGTTGACCGGTAGCGACGAAAACTGCACTGAACGTTTGATAGAAGACGTTGGGATTCTAGCCACCATGTCAGTCGCCCGTTTATCATGCGCTCCATCACCTTGCAAAGGCAACTGGTGAGGGAGATCGGACGATAACTGGAAGGCAGATGGCGATCCTTTCCAGGTTTTAAGATAGGGACAACGGTAGCCTCGCGCCAAGCGGTCGGAAATGTTGCTGTGCGCCAGATATAGTTATACACTTGCAAGAGAAAGAGCTTACTAACTGAGGACAGGTGTTGCAGCATGACGATATGGACTCCGTCCGGCCCCGGTGTGGAGGGTCTAGAAGTTACCAGGGCCCGCTCCAGCTCTTGCATTGTGAAGAAGGCGTTATATCACTCGTGGTTTAAGGATTGAAAGGATAGGTCATGCGTCTCTGCCCGGTGTTTGATGGGCAGAAAGTCCGGGTGATAATGGGAGGAACTAGAGATATGAGCAAAAGCTCCTCCCAGGGCATCAGCGACAGCTCTAGGGGTAACTACGGTGTTATTGTTAATCCGTAGGCCAGGCACCAGAATACGAGGAACTGTACCGGCCACGCGTCGCAGCTTGTTCAAAACCACAGAGGATGGTGTGAAGCGGTTAAAAGTCTCCACAAAACGCTTCCAGGATGTCTATTTGCTGGCCTGTATCACGCGTCGGGCATTTGCGCGTAAGCGCTTGAACCTGATCAAATTGTCCAGGGTAGGATGACGCTTAAAAGTTCGCAGTGCAGCCCGGCGCGCACGCACCGCCGCGCGGCATTCATCGGTCCACCAGGGGACGGGTAAACGCCGAGGTTGGGCTGAAGTGCGAGGTATAGCACATTCGGCGGCCGATGTAATCACAGATGTAACGTGCTCTACCATCTCGTCGATGTTGTCGGATACATGGTCGTCAAAGATAGCCAGGCTGCAAAAAAGGGACCAGTCAGCTTTGTGTAGCTGCCAAGTAGGTACACGGGAAGATGGTGTGTAGTTGGAAAGCAGGCTAATCAGGCAGGGAAGGTGGTCACTGGAAAAGGTATCAGAGACGACGTTCCACTCAAAGTGATGAGCAAGCTGTGCCGAGCAAACGGATAAGTCCAGGTGAGAGAGAGTGCTGGTTGAATCAGAAATAAATGTAGGTTCGCCAGTGTTGAGAATTGAGAGGTGATTCTGAACAAGGAATTCAGCAAGGTGCTTCCCCCTTACGCAAGCCCTAGGTGATCCCCAAAGAGGGTGATGGGCGTTGAAGTCTCCCAACAGCAAGAAGGGTGTTGGGAGCTGGGACACCAGTTCGGAGAAGTCCGCAATGGCGAAGGGAGAAGAGGGCGGTAAATAAACAGAACATAAGGTAAAAGAGAGACCTGGGAGTCTAAGAGTAACGGCTACGGCTTGCAAGGTACTATTGAGCGGAAGAGGTTGGTAAAAAACGTCGTCTCGGATTAAAAACATAACACCCCCATGTGCAGGAGAACCGGGCTCCGGTGGTAAATCAAAGCGCACCGGAGTAAAACCAGGAAAGGTGAACGTATCCTGCTGGTGAAGTTTCGTCTCCTGCAGGCAGAAAATACTGGGGGACAGCAAATTACCCAACAGTTGTAGGTCTGGTTTACGCCTGCGCACGCCACGTGTATTCCACTGTAGAATGGACATTCTGGGGTAAAGGGAAAAAGCCGGTCACTTAGTTCACTTTGCTGGTGGCTGTCGCTTTAATTTTCCCTTCGGGTTCCGTGTTGGGCTCGGGCTTTTTGGAGCACTTGCTTCGTGCTCCATAGGCTCCTCGGATGGAGGAGGGTCAGGGTCATTGGATAACGCGGTCAACGGGAGAAAACTGTTGCCAATACTCAAGGTTGGAAGGGAAGGCCCCTTCACACGGCTACGCCCCCTGGTGTCCTGGGAGCAAGAGCGCCGAGGAGGTGAAGGGGAACTGGCCGGGCCGGGACACTTGCCACTGGCAGGTGCCGGAGGGTCTTTGAGGAAGTCGGAGCGCTTTGGCGTGACTTTAAATTTCCGGGTGTCCGTACTCACTGAAATGGTTTTGGAGCTAGCGGTATTAGAAGTTGGCAATGCGACGCGAGGAGTAGCCACGGTTGAAGGCACAGGGCAAGTTTGGGTGCCCATGTCACGCTTTAGTATTGGTTTTGAAACTATGGAACTAAAAGTACCAAACTTCAGGAGAGAAGCTTGTCGAGCCTGATGTCGTTTGCGGGCTTCAGAGAAGGATAGACGCTCCTTCACCCGCAGCTCCTGGATGGCCTTCTCATCCTGGTATCGCGGACAATCGCGGGAGGTCGCCGGATGTTGACCTTGGCAGTTCACGCAACTTGGGGCAGAGGGACAAGTCCCGTCATGACTGCCCTTACCACAGTTGGCACATACCGCAACAGTAGCCTTACAAGAGGTCTTGGTATGGCCATAGCGCTGACACTGGTAGCAGCGCATAGGCCGCGGAATGTACGGGCGCACAGGGATAACTTCATATCCTGCCTTGATCTTCTGAGGCAGTTCGAGCCGATCGAAAGTAACAAAAAGTGTGCGGCTAGGAACCTGCACACCGTCACGCATGACTCTCACACGGTACACTTCCGTGACACCCTGGTCCGCCAGATAACCCTGGATCTCCTCCTCCGGCATACCATCCAACAGCGGGCTGGTGATAACACCCTTGGAAGAGTTGAGACTCCTGTGCTTTTCTACACGGATAGGATATCCGTGCAGGAGTTTAGCTTTCATTAACTTATCAAATTGGGAGGTAGAGTAGCTTTCAACCAACAATGAACCAGACCGTAAACGTGTACATGACTTCACGGGCCCAGCGATTTTATCCAGACCTGATTGAATTACGAAAGGGTTAACCTTTAAAAATGACTGACCCTCTTCTGTCCGATGGATAACTAGGTAACGCGCTGATAAAGACGTGTGTACCTCTCTTTCGTCTGCAACTTGTTTTCTGCGTTTAGGTGTAGTTGTGGCCATAAAACGTAGGAGTAAATTTCATCCCCCAATGCTCCCCACCCACCACGGAGCCCAACAAGGGGTCATCCCACTGGGATGACAGGGCTACATAGGGGATATAGCGGGCTCGCCGTCCCACTCACCCTGGAGTTCAGTGTAACACCTTGTCCTGGCCGATTGATTAGGGGTGGGTTAGTCCCTAACCTCCCGTTTAGCTGAAGCAGTAGCCAAAGTGGTATATTGGAAATGCGCACCCTTCCCGAATTCAGAAAAATACTGTTACGAGCTCAGATACGCATCCCTCAACCACCAGGACAAACATTTCCACCGACACGGGTCTCCACGCACGGCCTACACGTGGGTGGGCCTGTTGACCGTCTCCCTCAACCACGAAGAGGAGCCCACCCGAGGGAGACTGTTGGCTCGGGACCCCGGGAGCGCCAATACCCGTACCTACCGTGGTAGGCCCCTGGGGGGCTCGGTGCAGTCACTATTAAAATTCAGTGGTACCCGCTCCGCCTTTTCCTTAATAGGCAGGAAGAGAGCGTAATAGCGGCAGTTTGGCTAGTAGCAGCAAATGTGGTAGCTAGGGCTTCAGCTATGTCCTGCTCGGTGGTGTACATGGAACCGTTGATGGCAAGGCCGGGAATTACCGTCCGGCGATACTTGCCATACATCCGCCGAACAGCTGACCATACTTGTTGGGTAGAGCTGCGCCGGGAAAGCGAAGACACATAGGCTTCCCAGGATTTACGTTTTCCGTTGCGCAGTATGAAGCGTGCCCTAGCGCGAGAACGTTTGAAGGCGACGAAGTTCCCTTCCGTCGGGTGCCGCTGAAAAACGCGCAAAGCACGTTTGCGTGCTTTGACGGCCAAACTGCATTCCTCACACCACCACGGTACAGGGATACGACGTGGTGTAGGTGAACCTCGAGGAATGCTGGATTCTGCTGCGAGCAGAATCGAGCAAGTAAAATATTCCACCATTTCGTCGATGGTGTCGAAACAATCGTCGATGAGGTGTATCAGGGATTGGAATTTTCCCCAGTTAGCTTTGGAAATAATCCAGCGAGGATGTCGAGACGGTACACATTGGCGGCCAGAAAAATGAATGTTAATGGGGTAGTGATCACTGCCAAAGAGGTCGGAAAGTACTGACCACTCAAGTAGTGGTACTAATGACGGACTGCAGAAAGAAAGGTCTAGTACGGAATGTGTACCATAAGCGGATGATAGGAATGTCGGGTCACCAGTATTTAGCAGAAGCAGGTCAGCCTTATCGAAGACGTCTACGAGGAGGCATCCACGGGCGTCATCAGTGTCTGATCCCCAGAGCGTGTGCTTGGCATTCAAATCTCCCACAAGGACTAGTGGTGAGGGGAGCTGTGCCAACAGAGCTCGAAGATCACGCTCTGGAACTATACTGAGCGGCAGCAGGTAGATGTTGCAGATGGTAAAACTGATGCTCTCCAGCTGTATCCGAACGGCCACAGCTTGCAATGGTGTGGTGAGAGGAACGTTGGCGGCTGAGATGTTAGGCGCCACTAAGGTAGCAACGCCACCGCTTGCACGCATACCTGCAAGATTGATTGATTGTGTGGGGTTTTAGGGCCCATCGACAGCGAGGTCATTTGGGCCCGAAGTCAATTAATAAAACCTAAAAGCTATAAAAATTAAGCTAAAAAAGGTAAAATATAATAAAACACCCAACTGTTAAAATGACATTAAAATCAATCTAAAGACTAATACTTTAAAACCTCTAAAAGTAATAAATATAAAATACAAGTCAGACTTGTTGGTTAAAACCGATTTTAAAAACAAACCGCAGTGCCTTATCCACGGCCACTGGGTCGTCCCCTAAAACATCCAGCAAGTTAGTTCCCAAGCCTACTGACTGGCGAACGCGGGCGTACTGTGGGCAATCGAGCAATATATGCCGCACAGTGAGGCGTACTGCACATGGAGCACACACTGGGGCCGGCTCCCCTCTTAACAAATGGCCATGAGTGGCTCGTGTGTGTCCAATTCTCAGCCGGGTGAGTATCACTTCGGCTCGCCGGTTATCCCTGTATGAAGTTAGCCAGGGTTGTACGCTCTCTTTTATTGCCCGGAGTTGTGTGCCTTCCAAAGCTGTCCAGGTGTGCTGCCAAGCAGATAGGAGTTGGCGACGGAAAAAACGTTGCACGTCCTGGTATGGCACAGTAGTTGTTAAACTCCGGGGCAAACGGCAAGCGGACTTAGCAGCCGCGTCCACCTCCTGATTCCCGGAAATGCCCACATGGCCTGGGGTCCAAGTAAAAACAAAATGGTATCCGCTATTAAGCATTTGCGAGATCAAGGCCTGAATTTTTAAAACTAGCGTGTGAGCTGCAATGTGCTGTTGCAAGGCCTGAAGAGCGCTTAGAGAGTCAGTGCAAACGATAAAATTGCCAGGAACTAACTTACCAATAAAAAGGAGCAGATAGAGGATGGCATACAGTTCTGCAGAAAAAACAGAGGTGAAGTCCATAAGGCGAAATTTATGGGCCTCGCCGTTAATGACGAATGCGCAACCCGTAGTGCTACCCAACTGGGAGCCATCTGTAAAGCCCGGAACATAATTAGGGTAACGGTCCAGTAGTTCGGCAAAAAGTTGCTGGAATACCGAATGTGGGGTAGCTAGTCTGGAGTTTGTGGAAAGAGCAAGATCGAACCGCGCACGCTGGAGCTGCCATGCGGGATAACGACCCAGGGACGACCGCTCCACGCGAGGCATTCGGAGGTCGTGTGCACGGGAGAGTTCCCGGAATCTTACTCCGGTTGGGCGTGTCCGAGAGCTAGGGTGCATATAACGGTGGGCTAAGTCGGGATGCAGAACTGGTTTAAAACATGGATGGTTTGGGTAACTTGCCAACTTTGCAACGTAGGAACAGAGTAGTGTCGAGCGACGAATAGAAAGTGGAGGCTCGCCGGAGTCGGCATACAAGCATTCGACGCGACTTGTGCGGAAAGCTCCTGTGGCAAGGCGGATACCTGTATGATGTACGGTGTCTAAAAGGCGAAGTTTGGAGGCGGTCGCTGCGCCATAAATAAAACAGCCGTAGTCCAGCTTGGATCGGACCAGGGAGCGATACAGCCTCAACATTACCGTGCGATCGCCCCCCCAAGATGCTCCAGATAATACCTTCAGCACCCGCAGAGAACGATCGCAAGAGGCTCGAAGGTGACGAATGTGGCGCTCCCAGTTAAGTTGTCTGTCCAAGTAGAGGCCCAAGAACTTTAGGTGCGAGACAAACGGCAGGGGGGTGCCGTTCAAGTGAAGATCAGGTGGAGGGTGAATACCTCGTAGACGATGGAAGTGGACACATTGTGTCTTCGCAGGAGAAAAGCGGAAGCCGCTGCGAAGCGCCCAGGCTGCCAGCTGGTTGATGGCCAATTGCAGTTGACGCTCTATATGGTCTAAGTTACAAGAACGATAATATATGGCGAAGTCGTCAACATACAGGGACGATGGAATTCCGCCGCGAACGACACTAGTAATGCCATTAATAGCCACGGCAAAAAGGGCGACGCTGAGGATCGACCCTTGAGGCACACCATTCTCCTGGATACGCTCCCTTGATATACTGCTACCTATTCGCACACGAAAACGACGTAGTGCTAAAAAATTACTTAAAAATTCCGGTAAGTGGCCTCGCATACCGTAACTGTGCAGGTTACGTAGTATCCCATACCGCCAAGTGGTGTCATAGGCCTTCTCCAGGTCAAAGAATACTCCCACCACATGCTGTTGCAGTAGAAAGGCATCATGAATGTAAGCCTCAATGCGTGCTAGATTGTCAACGCTAGAGCGATGGCGACGAAAACCGCATTGAAGGTTAGACAGCTGGTTATTTATTTCGAGCCACCACACTAACCGAGAGTTTACCATCCGCTCAAAGGTCTTACAGACGACGCTCGTCAGGCAAATGGGGCGGTAGCTAGATGGAAGTGTGGGGTCCTTTCCCGGTCGAGGGATGGGGATGACAATACCCTCTTGCCAGCAAGATGGAAAGACCCGCTCATGCCAGATGCGGTTATACATGCCTAAAAGGAAAGACATCGCATCGGGTGGAAGATGTAGCAGCATCTGTCTGTGGATGTCATCGGGACCGGGAGAAGAATCCTTAGCTAGGGCTAAAGAATGTGAAAGCTCGGCAGCGGTAAAAGGTTGGTTGTACGGCTCGTTATATTCGCTATTAAAATTAAGTTTTGTTCGCTCCGCAGCTTCCTTAATAGGAAGGAAGAGGGCGTCGTAACTAGCCGTTTGGCTAGTAGCAGCGAATGAGGTGGCAAGGGCTTCGGCTATATCTTGCTCGGCAGTGCAGATGGAACCGTTGAGGGCAAGTCCGGGAATGACCGTTCGGCGATACTTGCCATGCATCCGCCGAACAGCTGACCATACCTGTTTGGTGGAGCTGCGACGAGAAAGGGAAGACACGTAGGCTTCCCAGGATGTTCGTTTCGCATTGCGAAGCACAAAACGTGCCCTAGCTCGAGAACGTTTAAAAGCAACGAAGTTCTGTTCTGTCGGGTGCAACTGAAACAGCCGCAGAGCACGTTTGCGTGCTTTTATTGCCACACGGCATTCCTCAGACCACCAGGGCACAGGGGTATGACGTGGGGTAGAAGAACCTCGAGGAATGCTGGATTCAGCGGCGAGCAGGATGGAACATGTAAAATATTCCACCATTTCATCGACGGTGTCAAAACCATCGTCGGTGAGGTGTATATGGGAATTAAACTTTTCCCAGTCAGCCTTGGAAATAATCCAGCGAGGATGTCGCGAAGGCGCATGGTGGCGGCCGGATAAACGGATGTTAATTGGGTAATGATCGCTCCCAAAGAGGTCGGAAAGCACAGACCAATCAAGGAGTGGAACTAATACCGGGCTACAGAAAGAGACGTCTAGTACCGAGTGCGTACCATAAGCGGATGATAAGAATGTCGGGTCACCAGTGTTCAGCAAAATCAGGTCATGCGAATCAAACGTGTCTGCTATGAGGCAGCCACGAGCATCATCAATGTCGGAGCCCCAGAACGTGTGTTTGGCATTCAGATCTCCCAAGATGAGTAACGGTGAGGGGAGCTGAGCCAAAAGAGCCTGAAGATCCTGCTTTTGAATTACACAAAGCGGGGGCAGGTAAATGTTGCAGATGGTAAAAGAGATGCTCTCTCGCTGTATACGAACAGCGACAGCTTGCAACGGCGTGGTTAATGGTATATTGGTGGCATAGATATTAGGCGCCACTAAAGTAGCAACGCCGCCGCTTGCTCGTGTGCCTGCAACGGAGTCTCCCCTAAATGCCGAAAAAGTGCTTAGGTGTAATGGGTGATAGTGATGCAAATGGGTTTCTTGGAGACAAATAACTGATGGTGACCGTTGAGAAACTAAACACTGTAGGTCTTGAACGCGAGCTCGGAAACCATTGACGTTCCACTGGATTATTTCCATAAAGAGTTTTTAGCGGGCCGTTTTAACCTTTTTCTTGACCTTGGCTGATTTGGGCCCTACGACTCGAAAATCGTTAGCGTCCTGTGACTCCGCTGATGTTCGGGAGTCAGAACTCCTACGGCTCGTAGAACGAGACCGGGATCTAATGGAAGGCGAGCGACTTCGCGATCTATGTTGTGGCCGGGATCGGTTTTTAACATTTACTACTGGATTGTTGTTACTCGGTGATGGCTTGGTGGCTGGAGTCTGTACGGCTGAAACAGAAGCTGTGCTGGTGGATATACAAGCAGTCTGAGACGTGGGTTTAACGGCTAGAAAGTCAGTCTGCGTGGAGGCGTGGGCGACAGGGACGTGTTGAACAGCAACAGTGGTGTTGGGAGTACGGCGAGCTGCTGATGCATATCCAGTAGTAGTGGTAGCAGGCTTTAGTTGTTCAAAGCGCCGTCGTGCCTCTGGAAAAGTCAGGCGTTCTTTGACACGTAGCTCCTGGATGCTTTTCTCGTCCATGAATCTAGGACACTGTCGCGAGCTGGAGGGATGACTACCGCCACAGTTCACGCAGCAAGGTGTTCGACTGCAGTTTGGATCGTCGTGCTTCGGTAGGCCACATTGCTCACAAAGAGCCGGATTAGTACATGTGACCTTAGTATGTCCGAACCGCTGACATTGGAAACAGCGCATGGGGTTCGGGACATACTGGCGGACGCTAGCACGTTCGTAGCCACAATAGATGAATTCCGGTAATTTAGTCCCAGCAAAAGTTAGAAAGACTGTTCGTAAGGGGTATTCTTTGCCATCTTGTTTTCGGGTAAGCCGATACGCCTGACATACAAGTTGATCAGATAGGCAACTTACTATTTCATCGTTCGCTAGACCATCTAGGCTGGAGGTGGTGACTACTCCTCTGCAGGTATTGAGCGTTTTGTGTGGGGCTACCCGGATCGGGTAGGAGCCCAACAAAGTCGCCTTTTGCAGTTTTTTCGATTGCTCTGCAGTTGTGGTCTCTAATAGTAGGTTGCCGTCTCTGAGTCGCGTAGCGTTTTTGACAGGGCCACTGATTTTGTCTATTTCACGCTTTATGTAGAATGGGCTAATATCCTTAAACGTTTTTCCATCGCATGCCAAGGTCATCAATAAATAAGGGTCAATGAAGGAGGTTTTGCGCGGAGACATGAGGATAGAGACCCCCATCCGGAACCGTCGGCGTCAGCCTGCCATCCGGGGGTTAAAAAAGAAAGACACCGAATCTTCACGGTCTGTGCCGTCATGGGGACCTCACCCATGACCGATCTCATTTGTACCTCAGAAAAGCTACCCTTCCACATCCACTGCTTGTCCGTATGGGTAAACCGTTCACCACGCACACCCCGGCTTTATGCCCCTACCACAGGAATAACCGCCTGTGGCTCCCCACTTTAGGCCGCGCATGCGTGTAATAGGCACACGCGGATTCAGGGGACTTGTGGTTGATTACACCGGGGTTCCGTCAGCGGTAACACGTCCGGTCCGTGATACTAACCCAACGGCAAAACGCGGCCGTCGGGAGATTACCACAGACCGGGCCCTCAAGGAGCTACGTGGGTGTACTTGACGGTGTGGACGGGCTCCGCACCTAAGGCTACACATAGGGGCAGTGCGAAGGGTCCGCTCAACCTTCACTTTTGAGACCTCCGGAGAGCACACATGTCGGAAGCCGCGCTGAAAACCGTGGGACAGAACCACGGAGATAGGAGAGATCCCTGCTGGTGAGACAGGAGTTTTAAACCTAAGACCTTACGTGCTAATAATAATAATAATAAAAACTAGAAGAGGAAGAGTGTGATGCTTACTGACGAGCAGTAGCAGAGCGTGGCACAGTTAATGGAGGTGAAAGGGATGAAATGATGGTGAATGGCTAGGGACCGCGGGATCACCAAACCCGTACCTACCGTAGTAGGTCCCTGGGGAAAAATACCAGAGCCTCTTCTGCCAGTTTTCGGGGTTACTGATGGGCCTTCTCGGCAGCCGTAGCGGTCGTGGGGTACACCAAGTCCCCACCGTACATCACCCCATCAGTCAGTCCCCTACTTCCTGTTGCCCGCCCCTCGGGACGAGGATCGCAGAGGTTGGATTTTGAGGGGCTACCTGCAAGAGAGTCGCTTCTAAAGGCAGAGAAAGAGTGAAGGTGTAACGAGTGATTGGGATGTAAGTGGGTTTCCTGGAGGCAAATAATTGACGGTGACCGTTGAGAAACTAAATATTGTAGGTCTTGAGCACGAGCTCGAAAACCATTGACATTCCACTGGATTATTTCCATGAAGAGCTTTAAACGGGCCGTTTTAACTTTTTTCTTGACCTCGGCTGACTTGGGCCCTACGACTCGAAAATCGTTAGCCTCCTGTGACTCCGCTGATGTTCGGGAGTCAGAACTCCGACGGCTCGTAGAACGAGACCGGGATCTAATGGAGGGCGAGCGACTTCGCGATCTATGTTGTGGCCGGGATCGGTTTTTTACATTTACCACTGGAATGTTGTTACTCGGTGATGGCTTGGTGGCTGGAGTCTGTACGGCTGAAACGGAGGCTGTGCTGGTGGATATACAAACAGTCTGAGGCGTAGGTTTAAGGGCTAGAAAGTCAGTAAGCGTGGATGCGTGTGCGACAGGGACGTTTTGAACAGCAACGGTGGTATTAGATGAGAGATGATGATGTGTATAGGGGCGCTCAACTACGGCGGTCATCAGCGCCCTTTAAAAAACAAGTCATGGCAAAAGCCAGATATAAAAATTTCTAAAAATATATATTATCTATAAACCTGTTAAAACTACACACATATATATATATATATATATACTAAAAAAAACAACAAAAAAGATACTTGAGGTTAAATTCTAAAATCCACAGCTGAAACAAATGCTAAAACTTTGCCCACTGACGTTTCGTCATCCGCGAGGATCTCCGCCAAGCTGGCCGGCAGCTGGAGAGACCTGCGGAGACGTGCCAAGCGATAACAATCTAAAAGCAAGTGACGGACAGTCAGGTCCCCACTGCACAGTGGGCAAACGGGAACCGGGGTTCTATTCAATAAAAAGCTGTGGCTAAAATAACACTGCCCAATGCGCAACCGAGCCAAAGTCACCTCCTCGCGACGAGATGGCCGACAGGAGGTAACCCAGGGAATCGGAAGTTCCTTAACAGATCTAAGTTTATTGTTGCGGAGAGCGGACCACTCTTCCTGCCAGCAGGTTAGCACAGCTCTCCGTAATACCGCCCTAAAATCTTCCGATGTAACACATGGTAGTCGAACCCTGGGCTTCATG
The DNA here is from genome assembly GCA_030765055.1 of Mantis religiosa. Classification (NCBI taxonomy): domain Eukaryota; kingdom Metazoa; phylum Arthropoda; class Insecta; order Mantodea; family Mantidae; genus Mantis; species Mantis religiosa. The sequence continues at coordinate 57,566,651 of CM060947.1, read as the reverse complement.
GTAGCCGTCTTGGCTGCCGAATCCGCCATTTCATTCCCCCGCAAGCCTACGTGACCAGGAATCCATGCACACACCACGCTCACGCCAGAAGAGTGTAAAACGTGGAGGGCATCCTGTATCCGCTGCACAATATGGTGGTAGTTGTACAGCTGCCGTAGGCTTTGAAGTGCACTGAGGGAATCACTCAGGATTAAGCAGTTCCCCAACTTTCGTCGACGTACGTGTAAAATGGCCCGGTATATTGCATAGAGCTCTGCGGTAAAAATGGAAGTGCTAGTGTGGAATCCGAATGTATAGGGTTCGGTTCCACACACGTAAGCACAACCAACACCATCTGAATTCTTGGACCCGTCGGTGTAAATTTTAATATGGTCCTGATATCGCGATAAAAATTCTAAAAAGCATGTGCGGATACTAGACATAGACATGGTAGATTTATCGTGTGTGGTCATGCCCAGATCCACGTGGGACATTCTGCACAACCAAGGAGGGTATGTCCTCTCGCCCCTAAGATACATCTTGGTCATTTCAGTATTAAGATGTCTAAGGAGCTCGCGGAAACGAAAACCAGGTGGCTTTGGCTTTATAGAAGTGTTCCTATAACGCACGTCCATGAAGGTGTTAAAGAACGGCGTAAACGTTGGATGTGTGGGCATGCAATTAAGTCCACAGCCATAATTTGCTAATAGCATGTTGCGCCTGTACTGCAGAGGAGGTTCTGCAGACTCAGCATACAGGCTTATGACTCGGCTCGTTGGAAATGCCCCAACTGCTATACGTATGCCACAGTTATGGACTGTGTCTAATCTCTTCAGCACAGATGGTCGTGCTGAGCCATAAACGATACTACCATAATCTAATTTGGAACGGATGACTGTGCGATACAGTCGCAATAACACTGTACGATCCGCTCCCCTCGATTTTCCACTTAGTACCCGCAAGATATTTAAAGATCGGTCACATCGTGCTTTCATTTGTGCTATATGCGACGACCAACTAAGTTTTCTATCAAATATCAATCCAAGGAACCTCGTCTCATCTGCAAATGGTAGTAGATCAGCGCCTAGCCGGAGCCTTGGAGGTAGTCGACTCCGCTGACGCCAGAAGTTAACACAGATGGTTTTCTCAGCAGAGAATCGGAAGCCATTCTTTAAACTCCAAACCTTAAGGTTGTCCAAGGTGGTCTGGAGACGACGCTCTATAAACGATGTGCGCTGAGATGTGCAGTAGACGGCAAAGTCGTCTACAAATAGGCATGACGAGACCCCCGGAGGTACACATTTCGAGATAGAATTAATCGCAATAGCAAACAACGTAACACTTAGCACCCATCCCTGTGGTACACCGTTCTCTTGAACGAAAAGGTTCGAAAAAACCGAGCCAACCCTTACTCGGAAAACGCGGTCCTTCAAGAATTCCTGAAGGAAAAGTGGTAGGCGTCCACGTATATTCCAGGCGTGCAGAGTACGTAGCAACCCAGCACGCCAACACGTATCATAAGCCTTTTCGAGGTCAAAAAATATTCCGACTGTTTGACAGTTTTTAAGAAATCCGTTCATAATCTGTGTCGACATGGACACAAGATAATCCACTGTTGAACGGCGTCGTCGAAAACCGCACTGGATGTTATTCAGTAGGTTGTGCGTTTCCAGCCACCATACCAACCGCCCATTTATCATGCGTTCCATCACCTTGCAGACGCAACTGGTGAGGGAAATAGGACGGTAGCTAGAAGGGAGGTGACGGTCCTTGCCAGCTTTCAAGATAGGTATAATGGTGGCTTCTCGCCACTTGTCCGGAAACGTGGCATCAACCCAAACACGGTTATAGACCTCGAGCAGGTATGCCTTACCTTCAGGTGAGAGATGATGTAACATTTGAACGTGGATTCCGTCCGGTCCTGGTGCTGTCAGTCGCGATGATGAAAGAGCGTGTTCTAACTCCGCCAAGGTGAAGAGGCGGTTATAATCTTCAAGGTTTCTGGAACTAAACACGAAACCTTGAGATTCTACCTGAGTCTTAATTGAGATAAACTCAGGAGCATAATTACTTGAGCTAGACACCTGAGCGAAAGCACAGCCGAAGGTGTTAGCCACGACAAACGGATCAACAACTCCTGCAGGTGTTTTCAGACCAGCGATTGGCAAGTGGGTTGATTTTCTGGCCACGCGCCTTAACCTATCCCATACAACAGATGATGGTGTCCATCTGTTAAAAGATGAGACAAAGTTGTTCCATGAGATCTTTTTGCTATCCTTAATTATTTGCCTAGACTGTGCACGCGCTTTCTTGTACTCAATTAGATTACTTTGGGTAGGGTGTCGTTGAAACACCCGTAGAGCACGTCTACGAGCACGAATAGCATTCCGGCAGTCGTTGTTCCACCACGGGACAGGAAGTCGACCAGGTTGGGTGGCCGAACGTGGAATCGACTCTTCTGCTGCGGAAAGAATTGTCTCTGTGAGATGATCGACTAGATCATTCACAGAATCGTGCTCATTGTAATCAAAGACAGCCAACTGGGTGTAAAGTTTCCAGTTGGCACGATCAAAGCGCCATCTAGGGTTACGTGAGGTAGACACATCGTGTGCTAAGAGACTAAGAAGACATGGGAAGTGGTCGCTGGAATGCAGATCAGAGATGACATTCCACTGCAATGAAACTGCTAACTGGGATGAACATACTGCCAAATCGATGTGCGAATAGGTGTTATAAGCGTCTGAGAGGAACGTTGGCTCTCCGGAATTCAGGAGAACCAAGTTATTACTCTCCAAGAATTTTGCAATGAGGTGGCCTCTCGAACATGCCCCAGTTGAACCCCACAGTGGGTGATGGGCATTAAGGTCTCCAACTATTAGAAATGGTGTTGAAAGTTGGGAAACCAGATCTTCAAGGTCAATTAACGAGAGGTCATCTGATGGCGGGAGATATACATTGCAAATGCAAAATTCGATGGTTGGCAGCTTAATCCTTACAGCTACAGATTGTATATCAGATTCCAGCTGTACCGGGTCTACAAATATGTCATCCCTGAGGAGCATCATAGTGCCCCCGTGAGCAGGAATGCCGTCTTCTATGTCAATATCACACCGCAGTGGTCTGTAGCGTCGGATTTTAAACTTTTCTTGCGGTCGTAGCTTAGTCTCTTGTATGCATATCACCAAGGGGTTATGCTTACTGAGCAAAAGTTCCAGCTCTGGTCGATGTGTTCTTAAACCCCGCATGTTCCATTGAAGGATAGCCATTGGAACTATTGAGATAGGTTTAAAAAATCGGTCTACATTAAGACGACTTTAACGGTGGCCGAATCAGCTTACCCTTTTTCTTCGGTGTAGGGCTAACACCTGTTTCCTTTTCGTCGGGTTTGTCCTGGCGCTTTTTCATTGCCATTCTAGCAGTGTGGTCCGTGTCTTCCTGGTCCATTTCTTCCACGGATGAGGCCCCTTTCCCTATAGAAAACTTAGGTTCGAGAACCTCAAACCGGTTGGACACAGAGATCGACGATGATGATAGTTGTCGATCCGTTTCTTCACCAGAAGACCCCTCAGAAGATGAACTTCTAGATGCCCTAGAGTTTTTTTTCTTCTTGCCGGTGCCTTTGTTAGTGACCTTGAGGAAGTCTGATTTTGTGTAAGTGGTCTTAAACTTTTTGGGCGGTGCATCATACACTATAACAGGCTTGGCGGTCGATGAGGTTGACGGCTTAGGTGAGGACGGTGCGGGGCAGTAGATAATTTTATTGATATTAAGTTAATTTAGATTTGGTAAATGTTTATAGATTTGGTAAAAGCTGTGCCAGCTTCTCCCTCGGCGATTGAGGTGAGAGAGGAGCCGGCTTGGATGTCTTGGTAGGCTTTTGTGCAGGTGTGGCGGTAAGGACTTTATCGGTTATAGTAGCCTCACAATCGCTGGTCTGAGTAGCGATTTATTTCCTCGGTGCCACCTTAGCAGCTATGGAGCTGTAAGTAGCAGATCTTGGGACCGAGGGTTGACGAGTACGTAGGAGTTTACGGGCATCCGAGAAGGATAACTTCTCCGTTACTCGGATCGCCTGTATCTCCTTTTCCTCTAGGAAACGTGGGCACTCTCTGTGGCTGGATGGATGTTCACCAGCACAGTTGACACATTTTACCGGGGATGTGCAGGCATCCTCGTGTTTAGGCTGACCACACTCAACACATGTTGGCACACCCTTACAAAATTCACTTGTATAACCGAAGTGTTGACATTTGAAACATCTGAGAGGTTTGGGTATATATGGCCTAACCTCCATGGTCTCATACCCTGCCCTAAGCCTTTGCGGGAGGTCTACCCGATCAAAGGTCAGGAACAGGGTACGGGTAGGCACCAACTCCCCTCGTTCTCTGCGTTGTACTCGGTATACAGCGGTGACACCCTGGTCTTGTAGGTTCTCCTTGATTTCCTCATTTGACATCCCGTCCAACGCACGAGTGGTGACGACCCCGCGGGAAGAGTTCAGGGTCTTGTGCACCGCAATTGTGACGGGATAGCTGCCCAATAACGTGGCTTTTAATAATGTTGCTGCCTGGGAAAACGAGTGCGTTCCACAAGGAGCGTGCCGTTTCTGGAGCGAGTACAGGACTTGACTGGACCGGCAATTTTATCTAATCCCTTCTGGATGATAAACGGGTTCACTGTCAAAAAGTTCTTGCCTTCCTCCTTTCTTGTTACAACTAAGTAGCGAGGACCACTAGACTCCACTACTTCCTTTCCATCTTTCTTAAATAATTTATTATTGTTGTTGTTAGATTTGGCCATAAAAAATGGGCTAGGTTTCATCCCCCAGTGCTCCCCACCCACCACGGAGCCCAACAAGGGGATATAGCGAGCTCGCCGTCCCACTCACCCTGGAGTTCGGTACAATACCTAATCCTGGCCGATTGATTAGGGGTGGGTTAGTCCCTAACCTCCCGTTTAGGCGAAGCAGAAGCCAAAGTAGTGTATTAGTGAGTGAGTGTGTGCTGTTTAAGGGCCCGTCGACAACAAGGTCATTTGGGCCCCAAGTCAATACTAAAACCTAAAAGCTATAAACATTTAGCTAAAAAAGGTAAAATACAATAAAACACTCAACTGTTAAAAGGGCATTAAAAAGATCTAAAGACATACTTTAAAAACTCAAAAAGTAATAAATATAAAATGCAAGTCAGACTCGCTGATTAAAACCTATTTCTGAAACAAACCGCAGTGCCTTGCCCACGGCCACTGGGTCGTCCCCTAAAATACTAAACAAGTTAGCTCCCAAGCTCAAAGACTGGCGAACGCTGGCGTACTGCGGGCAATCGATTAATATATGCCGCACAGTAAGGCGTACTGCACACGGGGCACACACAGGGGCCGGTTCCCCTCTCAAAAGATGGCCATGAGTTGCACGTGTGTGCCCAATTCTCAGCCGGGTGAGTATCACCTCGGCCCGCCGGTTATCCCTGCAGGAAGTTAGCCAGGGTCGTACACTGTCTTTAATTGCCCGGAGTTGTGTGCCTTGTAAAGCTGTCCAGGAGTGCTGCCAAGCAGAGAGGAGCTGGCGACGGAAAAAACGTTGCACGTCCTGGAAAGGCACTGTAGTTGTTAAACTCCGGGGCAAACGGCAAGCAGACTTAGCAGCCGCGTCCGCCTCCTCGTTCCCGCAAATCCCAACATGGCCTGGCGTCCAAGTAAAAACAAAATTGTATCCACGACTGAGCATTTGCGAGATCTGGGTCTGTATTTTTAAAACCAGTGTGTGAGCGGTAGTGTGCTGTTGTAAGGCCTGAAGCGCACTTAGACAGTCAGTGCAGACGATAAAAGAGTAGTAGTAGTAGTAGTAGTAGTGGGGCTTAGGGGCGCACAACAGCTGAGGTCATTAGCGCCCGAGCTCAGACTAGGTAAAGCCCAACTGAAATGTAAACGCTAAAAACAATAAAATCCACTAAAAGGTCCAAAAACACAATAAACATAAAAGATGCTCAAACTGTTAAAATAGCTAAAATAGGAGTGCCGAGATGAATCTAAAATGAGGCATGGCGAGGGATGTTGAAATCATATGGAACGAAGCATTCCGCTGCGCTGTAAAAAGTCGAAGAGGCCCTCCACAGCAGCAATATCATCCCTCAACATTGCGCTGAGGTTGGATGCCAAACCCAAGGAGGAGCGCAACGTTGAGTAAAATCGGCACTCCACTAAAAAGTGCTCTACCGTCAAAGGCTCACCGCAGTGAGCACAATGAGGTGCTGAGTCCTGGCGTAACAAGTGTTGATGGCTAAAACGGCAGTGCCCGATGCGAAGTCTAGCTAAAATAACTTCTTCCCTGCGAGAAGAACGTGAAGATGTGGCCCAGGGAAGCGGAAGATGTTTAACCTCCCGGAGTTTGTTCCCCACGAGCGCGGACCAGTCATCATGCCAGCGAGTGTTGATGGCTCGGCGAAGGGAAGCACTAAGATCCTCGAAAGGAACAGAATTGCTAAAAACTGTGGGGGATAAAATAGCAGACTTCGCGGCGACATCAGCAGCCTCGTTGCCCGGAATGCCTACGTGTCCGGGAACCCAAACGAACGACACGTGGAACCCTGAATTAGCGAGCGAATGCAGCCGATCCTGTATTCGCTGTACTAGGGGATGGCTGGGGTACAGCAAACGAATGCTCTGTAGAGCACTCAGAGAATCGCTACAGATGGCAAAGTGGTTAGAGTGCTGCTGGCTGATAAAAAGTAGGGCTTGATAGATACTAAAAAGTTCAGCGGTAAAAATCGAGCACTGTCCGGGAAGACGAAACGTAAAACTCTCCGCAGCAGCTACGAAGGCACAACCAACACCTCGGTCGGTTTTAGAGCCGTCCGTAAAAATAAAACTGTAGTTCTTAAAATGCTGCTGAAGTTCTAAAAATGCGGATTGGATGCCAGTGGTCGGAAACGCAGACCTGGGCATGGACGTCAACCCAAGGTGGAGTAAGGAGTCATACCGCGACCAAGGAGGAAAAATAGATTCCCTCCGAGGTAATACTGGCGGCAGTGTGGCGTCCAGGGCCCGAACAAGCAGGCGAAAGCGAACACCGGGCGGAAGTAATGCAAGGGGGCTGACAGCGTACTGGCGATCAAGAGACGAGTCAAAGAAAGGCTTGTACGTTGGGTGCGTGGGTAGAGAGGATAGACGGCATGCGTAGGTGCATAAAAGAATATCTCGCCTATAGCACAGGGGGGGTTCAGCTGCTTCAGCGTACAGACTGGGGATGGGGCTGGTTGGAAAAGCACCAGTAGCTAGACGTATCCCCTGATTGTGCACAGGATCCAAACGACTCAAAATGGAAGGCCGTGCCGACGAATATACCACACTCCCATAGTCAAGCTTTGATCGCACCAGGGACCGATAAAGCTGTAAGAGCACGGTCCGATCAGCTCCCCAGGATGTACCTGTTAAGACACGTAAGATATTGAGGGACCGGGCACAGCGACCTTTCAGGGAAGCGATATGAGAATCCCAGCTAAGCTTCCTATCGAACACCAATCCTAAAAATTTAGCTTCCTCTGCAAAAGGAAGCGTATGGGGACCGAGGTGGAGTGAGGGTGAATCAAACGCCTTACGGCGCCAAAAGTTCACGCACACGGTCTTCTCGGTGGAAAAATGGAAGCCGTTGTGGAGGCTCCAAGTGTAAAGGCGATCTAAACAGACCTGGAGCCGACGCTCCAAGATACTCGTCCGCCGAGAGCTACAATATACGGCGAAGTCATCCACAAATAAAGAAGAGGATATTCCAGCGGGAATACACTCAGTGATAGGATTGATGGCGATGGCAAAGAGGAGAACGCTGAGGACCGATCCCTGGGGTACCCCGTTTTCCTGATGGAAAACGCGGGATAAATTACACCCCACCCGAACACGAAAGGACCGCTCCTTCATGAATTCCCGGAGGAAAATGGGAAGTCGACCACGAAGACCCCACTGATGTATGGTGCGTAGTATGCCAGTCCGCCAACAGGTGTCATAGGCTTTCGTAAGGTCAAAAAAGACGGCCACAGTTTGGCAGCGGCGCAGGTAGGCGTTCATGATATGAGTCGAGAGAGAAATCAGGTGATCAGTGCTGGAACGGTAACGGCGAAATCCGCATTGGATGTTGCACAGAAGGTTCTCCGACTCAAGCCACCAACGTAAGCGCCCAGTAATCATGCGCTCCATCACCTTACACACTGTACTGGTGAGGGAAATGGGGCGGTAACTGGAGGGCAAACGGCGGTCCTTACCCGGTTTTGGGACCGGAATGATAGTTGCCTCGCGCCAAGCTGTAGGGAAAACTCCGTCACGCCAGATGCGGTTGTACATACGGAGTAGATAGTCTTTACTAGCAAGGGAGAGGTGTTGAAGCATAGCCACGTGAACACCATCAGGCCCAGGAGCGGAAGAGCGAGAGGAGCATAACGCCGAGTCCAGCTCCCGTAAGCTAAATTCGGCGTTGTAGCACTCAAGGTTAGCTGAGCGGAAAGATAATTCCTGGGCCTCAATCTGAGATTTGAGGACCCGAAACGTCGAAACGTAGTTAGCAGAGCTGGAGGCGGCAGCAAAAGTGCTACCCAGGCAGTTAGCAACATCAACCGCATCTACAACAGTGAGAGGTCCATCCTGAAGTCCAGAAATGGACAAGGGTGGCCGTTTACCGGCAACACGACGGAGTTTCTCCCAAACCACAGAAGAAGGGGTGGCGTGCGAGAAAGAGGCAACAAAGGAAGTCCAGGACGCTCTTTTGCTAGCCCTAAAAACACGTCGGGCTCGTGCGCGCAGCTGTTTATAAGCTACCAAGTTCTCGACGGTGGGGTGTTGTTTAAATACCCTAAGAGCTTTCCGGCGTGCGCGAAGGGCATCGCGGCACTCAAGAGTCCACCACGGGACAGGCAAACGCCGAGGCTCCGTGGAGGATTTCGGAATAGATTGCTCGGCAGCGGAGACAACAACTGAAGTGAAATGGTCGACCAGAAGGTCGATAGTAGTAAATTCGGAATCCTTGAATGTGGCAGCTTCGGAAAAGAGCACCCAGTTAGCCTTGGAGAGTTGCCATGAGGCTGCACGCGAGCGGGGAACGTTGTGGGAGAGCAACGTTAGCACACATGGGCAGTGATCACTGGAATGAGTGTCAGATACTACATGCCATTGGAAACAATGAGCAAGCTGTGTGGAGCAGAGAGAAAGATCGAGGTGGGAGGGAGTACCGGTGGAATCGGAAAAAAAGGTGGGTTCACCAGTGTTTAAAACAAGGAGAGGAAACTGGTCAAAGAAGTCAGCAAGTAGGGTTTCCCTTGCACACGCCCTAGGAGAGCCCCAACACGGATGATGGGCATTAAAATCCCCCAAAAGAAGAAAGGGTGTGGGGAGCTGCGAAGCTAGTTGAGAGAGGCCCGCAGGAAGGACGGAGTCTGAAGGGGGGAGGTAAACTGTGCATAAGGTAAACGATAAACCTGGAAGACTGAGCCGAAGAGCAACAGCTTGCAAAGTAGTGTTAAGAGGTAGAGGTTGACCAAAAACATCAGCACGTGTAAGGATCATGACACCACCATGAGCAGGAGAGCCCACTTCCGGCACAAGGTCGAAGCGTACCGGAATATAATGACGCAAATCAAAAGCATCCTGAGGGCGAAGTTTGGTCTCTTGTAAACAAACCGCTATGGGGTTGTAGGACCGCAACAAGAGCTGGAGCTCTGCCCTATGTGAGCGCACACCACGAATGTTCCACGTTAAAAGAGCCATGGAAAAGGACTAAGGGGGAGCGGCGGTTTTAGGGAGAAAATTCAAGATAGCAAGAGCGCCAGGAATGCGGGTTCAGGTGGTCGGACGTCGTTTCTCCTTTTTTCGCACTTTGGCGCACTTGGGACCGACAAACGGTCGCTCCATGGGCGACTCCTCAGATGTGCGGGAGTCAGAAGAGTCCCTTCGAGAAGGGGATCGGGAAGCCGACTGAACAGAAGCCCTGCCGGTTCCTCGAATGCGACTACGGGAGCGGCACACCGTAGAAGTACCGGGAGTAGTGCTGACCGACACGGACCGTGAAACTGCAGCTGGGGCAGTAGAGGAGCTAGATGAGGCTGTTGGTGCCAACGCCTTAAAAGGATTGGCAGTCTCCAGCAAGTCGCATTGGGTTGACGCATCCGAAACATTGACGGTCCGTGTGGCAACAGACTGCGCAGGAGAGCGACGAACTGCGGATGCGTAACCTAAGCTGGCAGCGGGTTTCAGTTGCTCAAACCGTCTTTTTGCCTCTAGAAAGGACAGACGTTCTTTGACGCGCAGTTCCTGAATGGCCTTCTCATCAAGAAACTGCGGACACTGCCGGGAGCTGGAGGGATGTGTACCACCGCAATTGACGCAGACCGGGTCACGAGTACATATAGCATCGCCATGGGGAGGTAAACCGCAACGGTCGCATACAGCGTCAAAGGTACAGCGGGCCTGAGTATGCCCAAACCGCTGACACCGAAAACAGCGCATGGGGTTTGGGACATACGGTCGCACTGCAGCACGTTCGTACCCACAATAGATAGCGTCCGGTAATGTGGTTCCTTTGAAAGTGAGGAAGACTGTCCGCAACGGAACAGACTGTCCATCACGTTTACCAAGGAGACGGTACGCCTCGCACACATTCTGGTCAGTCAAATTAGATGCTATTTCCTCGTTAGAGAGGCCGTCCAAACTGGAGGTTGTCACGACCCCTCTACAGCTATTCAAAGTCTTATGTGGGGCTACCCGAATGGGGTAGGAACCCAAAAAGCAAGCCTTCAGGAGCTTACTGGACTGATCCTGGTTCTTTGTTTCTACCAAAAGGGTACCGTCTCTTAACCGAGTTGCAGATTTTAGAACGCCACATATCCGATCAAGCTCGCGTTGGATATAGAAAGGACTAATGTCTCGCATTGTCTTGTTTTCACAAGTCAGGGTCACGACCAAAAACGAATCAAATGGGGAAGGTTTGCGCGGAGGAGCCATGGTTAAAGGACCCCCTTCCGGAACTGTCGGCGTCAGCCTGCCATCCGGGGGTGAAAGAAAAAGACACCAAACCTTCACGGTCTGCGCCGTCATGGGAGACCCCTCCCACGACCGATCTCGATTGTACTTCAGAAGAGCTACCGTCCAACTACTGTTGCCCAAATGTGAGAACCGTTCACCACGTGACACCCCGGCTTTAGGCCCCTACCATAGGAATAACCGCCTGTGGCCCCCCACTTTAGGCCGTGCAGCAGTCAACAGACTCATGCACGGATTCAGGGGGCTTGTGGTTGATTACACCGGGGCTCCCGTCAGCGGTAACACGTCCGGCTGGTAATACTGGCCCAATGACTCACGGCCTTCGGACCATTAAAACCAGCCGGGCCTCATTGAGACTACGTGAGTGTACATGACGGTGTGGACGGGCTCCGCACCTAAGGTCACACACAGGGTCAGTAGGGAGTCCACTACAACCTTCACGCCTGAGACCTCCGGAGAGCACGCAAGTCGGAAGCCGCGCTGGAACCGTGGGACAGGAACCACGGAGATAGAAGAAAGATCCCTGGTGGTGAGGCAGGAGTTTATAAACCTAAACAGCTAAAGCTAAAATAGAACAATAAACCTAGAAGAGGCAGAAGCTTAAAACTAAGGGTGACCAACGTGGCACAACCAAAATGGGGTGAGAGGGTGACGATGGGGATGATTGGCTCGGGACCCCGGGATCGCCAATGCCCGTACCTACCGTAGTAGGCCCCTGGGGGACGATAAAAGAGCCAGGAGCTAACTTGCAAATAAAAAGGAGCAAATAAAAGATGGCATACAGCTCTGCTGAGAAGACCGAAGTGGAGTCCAAGGGTCGAAATTTATGAGCCTCACCGTTAACGAAGAATGCGCAACCCGTAGCGTTACCCAACTGGGAACCGTCTGTAAAGACCGGAACGTAGTTAGGGTAACGGCCCAGTAATTCGGCAAAAAGTTGTTGGAACGCCGAATGTGGGGTAGCGAGTCTAGGGTTGTTTGAAAGAGTTAGATCGAACCGCGCACGATTGAGCTGCCATGCAGGATAAGGGCAGATGGACGACCTCTCCACGCGAGGCATTCGGAGGCCATGGGAATGTAGGTGATCCCGAAATCTTATTCCCACGGGGCGTGTCCGAGAACCAGGGCGCATATAACGGTGGACTAAATCTGGACACAGAACTGGTTTAAAACAAGGATGATTGGGATAACTTGCCAACTTCGACACGTATGAGCACAGTAACAGCGAGCGACGAATATGGAGTGGAGGTTCGCCTGAGTCTGCATACAGGCAGTCGACTCGACTAGTGCGGAAAGCTCCTGTGGCAAGGCGGATGCCAGTATGATGCACGGTGTCTAAAAGGCGAAGTTTAGAGGCGGTCGCTGCGCCATAAATAAAACTGCCATAGTCCAGCTTGGACCGAACCAGAGAGCGGTACAGCCTCAACATTACAGTGCGATCGCCCCCCCCAAGATGCTCCAGATAATACCTTCAGCACCCGAAGAGAACGATCGCAAGAGGCTCGAAGGTGACGAATGTGGTGCTCCCAATTTAGTTGTCGGTCCAAGTAGAGGCCCAAGAACTTCAGGTGCGAGACAAATGGCAGGGGTGTGCCGTTCAAATAAAGATCAGGAGGCGGGTGAATACCTTGCAGGCGGTGAAAGTGTATACACTGCGTCTTCGAAGCTGAAAAACGGAAGCCGGTTTGAAGCGCCCAAGCTGCTAGCTGGGTAATGGTCAGCTGCAGTTGGCGCTCAATGTGATCTATGTTGGCAGACCTATAATAGATAGCGAAGTCGTCAACATAGAGGGATGATGGAATTCCACTTCGAACGGCACTAGTGATTCCGTTAATCGCTACGGCGAAAAGGGTGACGCTCAAAATCGACCCTTGAGGTACACCGTTCTCCTGTATCCGCTCCCGTGATATCGTGTTTCCTATGCGAACCCGAAAACGGCGAAGTCTTAAAAAATTGCATAAGAACTCGGGTAGATGACCACGCATACCGTAACTATGAAGGTTACGGAGTATGCCGTATCGCCAAGTGGTGTCATAGGCCTTCTCCAGGTCGAGGAACACACCCACGGCGTGCTGTTTCAGTAGAAACGCATCGGAAATATACCCCTCAAGGCGTGTTAGATTGTCGACACTTGAGCGATGGCGACGAAAACCGCATTGCAAGTTGGACAGATGGTTATGTTTTTCTAGCCACCAATTTAACCGAGCGCTTACCATTCGCTCCAACGTCTTACAGATGACACTCGTTAGGCAAATGGGGCGGTAGCTAGATGGTAGCGTGCGGTCCTTTCCGGGTCGAGGGATGGGGATGACAATACCCTCTGGCCAGGAGGAAGGGAAAACCCGCTCATGCCAAATGCGGTTATAGATGTTTAAGAGGAAACTTAGCGCCTCAGATGGAAGATGTAGCAGCATCTGTCGGTGTACGTCATCGGGACCTGGAGAGGAATCCTTTGCTAACGCCAGAGAATGGGCGAGCTCGGCTGCGGTAAAGGGTTGGTTGTACGGCTCGGTGCAGTCACTATTAAAATTAAGTGGTACCCGCTCCGCCTTTTCCTTAATAGGCAGGAAGAGAGCGTCATAGCGGGCAGTTTGGCTCGTGGCAGCAAATGTGGTAGCTAGGGCTTCAGCTATGTCCTGCTCGGTGGTGCACATGGATCCGTTGATGGCAAGGCCGGGAATTACCGACCGGCGATACTTGCCATACATCCGCCGAACAGCTGACCATACTTGTTGGGTAGAGCTGCGCCGGGAAAGCGACGACACAAATGCTTCCCAAGATTTACGCTTTGCGTTGCGCAGTGTAAAGCGTGCCCTAGCCCGAGAACGTTTGAAGGCGACGAAGTTCGCTTCTGTCGGGTGCCGCTGAAAAATGCGCAAAGCACGTTTGCGTGCTTTGACAGCCAAACTATATTCCTCGGACCACCACGGTACAGGAATACGACGTGGTGTAGGTGAGCCTCGAGGACTGCTGGATTCTGCTGCGAGCAGGATCGAGCAAGTAAAATATTCGACCATTTCGTCGATGGTGTCGAAACCATCGTCGATGAGGTGTATGAGGGATTGGAATTTTCCCCAGTTAGCTTTGGAAATAATCCAGCGAGGATGTCGAGAAGGTACACATTGGCGGCCAGAAAAATGAATGTTAATGGGGTAATGATCACTGCCAAAGAGGTCGGAAAGTACTGACCACTCAAGTAGTGGTACTAATGACGGACTGCAGAAAGAAATGTCTAGTACGGAATGTGTACCATAAGCGGATGATAGGAATGTCGGGTCACCAGTATTTAGCAGAAGCAGGTCGGACTTATCGAAGACGTCTACGAGGAGGCATCCACGGGCGTCATCAGTGTCTGATCGCCAGAGCGTGTGCTTGGCATTCAAATCTCCCACAAGGAGTAGTGGTGAGGGGAGCTGAGCCACTAGAGCTAGAAGATCCCGCTCTGTAACTATACTGAGCGGCGGCAGGTACATATTACAGATGGTAAAACTGATGCTCTCCAGCTGTATCCGAACGGCCACAGCTTGCAATGGTGTGGTAGTAGTAGTAGTGGAGCTTTAGGGCGCACAACTGCTAGGGTCATTAGCGCCCAGTAAAAAACCAATAACGTCAAAAAAAATTGAAAGTGAGTCCTCCGCTAAAACACCAAAAAACTTTACAACACTAAAAAGGTCACCGATACAGTGCTAAAAACTGCACTACGTGAACTATGAGACACTAAAACTGATACAACTCGCACAAAAGGCTAAAAGTATGATAAAAGGATAATCTGGGGGTCATACACGTGTGCCCAGTCCGCTATAATAAATGAAACGTAAAACACGAGCCACTGCACATGAAGTGTCTGCCAACACTTCAGGCAGGGTCGTCGGCATGTCCAAGGACACACGCAGCTGGGCTAAAGACTGGCACTGGACTAAAACATGCCGCACCGTCATGGGCTCGTGACAATGAGAACAGAGCGGTGTAGCATCAGAAGATAAAAGGTGACCATGGCTAAAACGGCAGTGCCCGATTCGCAGTCGTGCTAAAATCACCTCCTCGTGACGAGAGGTGCGCGACGAAGTGCTCCAGATGATTGGGAGGGGTTTTACCTTCCTAAGCTTATTCCTCCGACGGGCATTCCAATGACTGCTCCACCTTAACATGAGGGCGCGACGTAAATATGAGCTAAAATCGTCTGAGGGAACGCAAGAGCGAAAACATCTGGGAGCCAAAACAGCTGCCTTCGCGGCAGCGTCGGCAGCCTCGTTTCCAGATATGCCTACGTGTCCAGGTACCCACACAAAGGAGACGCAAGTGCCTGCACTGGCGAGAGTGTGAAGGCAGTCCTGGATTCGCTGTACGAGCGGATGATAGGTGTACAGCATCCGTAGGCTCTGGAGCGCACTCAGAGAATCGGAGCAGATAACCCAAGACTGTAAGGCTTGCCGACGAACATATAAAAGAGCTTGGTAAATACCGAACAGCTCTGCTGTAAAAACCGAGCACTGCGGTAAAAGACGAAAGCTAAAACTCTGCCGACCGTGAATAAAAGCACATCCCACTCCCGTATTATCCTTCGAGCCATCAGTGTAAATAAAACTGCAGGGTCGGTACTGCGCCTGAACTTCTAAAAAGCCCGAACGAAGGACTGAAGCTGGCGTCGACAATTTCGGCATGGACAGCAGGCTCAGATTTACCTGGATCTCGGAGCGTAGCCATGGCGAAAATCGAGTTTCTCCTTTGCGAAATGTCGCCGGTAAATCAACATCCAACAGCCGAAGCAGAGAGCGAAAACGAACGCCAGGAGGGAGTAGGGCCAGGGAGCGCACTGAGTATTGACGGTCCAGGGAATCATTAAAGAACGAGCTAAACGACGGATGATCCGGCAAAGTAAAAAGCCGGCAAGCGTAATTACAAAGGAGGACATCACGCCGATAGCGAAGCGGAGGTTCAGCAGCTTCCGCACACAGGCTGATGACCGGACTTGTTGGGAAGGCGCCAATACTCAAGCGGATACCACGGTGATGAACAGGGTCAAGTCTTTTTAAAATCGATGGTCGAGCGGACGAGTATACAATACAGCCGTAGTCAAGTTTAGATCGGACAAAAGAGCGATATAGCCTTAAAAGAACCGTCCGATCAGCTCCCCAGGAGGTGCCACTTAAAACACGTAAAACACTTAGAGAACGTTCACACCTGGCCTTTAAATGCGAGATATGAGAAGACCAACTAAGTTTCCTATCAAACACCAATCCCAAGAATTTTGTCTCGTCTGCGTAGGGAAGGGCATCGGCTCCCAGATACAGCGACGGCGGCGAAAATGCTTTCCTTCGCCAGAAGTTTACGCAGACGGTTTTCTCGGCGGAGAACTTGAAGCCGTTTTCCACACTCCAAGTAAAGAGTCGGTCAAGACACATTTGAAGGCGGCGGTGCAGGAGAGAAGTTCGCCGAGAACTACAATAGATGGCGAAGTCGTCCACGAATAAAGAAGAAGAAATGCCCAATGGGACGCACTCCGTAATGGGATCGATGGCAATAGCAAATAGTGTGACACTGAGTACCGACCCCTGCGGTACTCCGTTCTCTTGAATAAAAGCGCGAGATAACTCGGAACCCACACGTACCCGAAACACCCTATCACGCATAAACTCTCGAATAAATAGGGGTAACCTTCCACGAATGCCCCATTTATGGAGGGTGCGGAGAGTTCCATACCTCCAGCAAGTGTCGTATGCCTTCTCCAGGTCAAAGAACACAGCAACCGTTTGGCTCCTGCGTAAAAATCCATCCATAATGTGCGTGGACAACGAGACTAGGTGGTCGACCGTTGACCGGTAGCGACGAAAACCGCACTGAACGTTTGATAGAAGACGTTGGGATTCTAGCCACCATGTCAGTCGCCCGTTTATCATGCGCTCCATCACCTTGCAAAGGCAACTGGTGAGGGAGATCGGACGATAACTGGAAGGCAGATGGCTATCCTTTCCAGGTTTTAAGATAGGGACAACGGTAGCCTCGCGCCAAGCGGTCGGAAATGTTGCTGTGCGCCAGATATAGTTATACACTTGCAAGAGAAAGAGCTTACTAACTGAGGACAGGTGTTGCAGCATTACGATATGGACTCCGTCCGGCCCCGGTGTGGAGGGTCTGGAAGTTACCAGGGCCCGCTCCAGCTCTTGCATTGTGAAGAAGGCGTTATAACACTCATGGTTTAAGGATTGAAAGGATAGGTCATGCGTCTCTGCCCGGTGTTTGATGGGCAGAAAGTCCGGGTGATAATGGGAGGAACTAGAGATATGAGCAAAAGCTCCTCCCAGGGCATCAGCGACAGCTCTAGGGGTAACTACGGTGTTATTGTTAATCCGTAGGCCAGGCACCAGAATACGAGGAACTTTACCGGCCACGCGTCGCAGCTTGTTCCAAACCACAGAGGATGGTGTGAAGCGGTTAAAAGTCTCCACAAAACGCTTCCAGGATGTCTTTTTGATGGCCTGTATCACGCGTCGGGCATTTGCGCGTAGGCGCTTGAACCTGATCAAATTGTCCAGGGTAGGATGACGCTTAAAAGTTCGCAGTGCAGCCCGGCGCGCACGCACCGCCGCGCGGCATTCATCGGTCCACCAGGGAACGGGTAAACGCCGAGGCTGTGCTGAAGTGCGAGGTATAGCACGTTCGGCGGCAGATGTAATCACAGAGGTAACGTGCTCTACCATCTCGTCGATGTTGTCGGATACATGGTCGTCAAAGATAGCCAGGCTGCAAAAAAGGGACCAGTCAGCTTTGTGTAGCTGCCAAGTAGGTACACGGGAAGATGGTGTGTAGTTGGAAAGCAGGCTAATCAGGCAGGGAAGGTGGTCGCTGGAAAAGGTGTCAGAGACGACGTTCCACTCAAAGTGATGAGCAAGCTGTGCCGAGCAAACGGATAAGTCCAGGTGAGAGAGAGTGCTGGTTGAATCAGAAATAAATGTAGGTTCGCCAGTGTTGAGAATTGAGAGGTGATTCTGAACAAGGAATTCAGCAAGGTGCTTCCCCCTTACGCAAGCCCTAGGTGATCCCCAAAGAGGGTGATGGGCGTTGAAGTCTCCCAACAGCAAGAAGGGTGTTGGGAGCTGGGACACCAGATCGGAGAAGTCCGCAATGGCGAAGGGAGAAGAGGGCGGTAAATAAACAGAACATAAGGTAAAAGAGAGACCTGGGAGTCTAAGAGTAACGGCTACGGCTTGCAAGGTACTATTGAGCGGAAGAGGTTGGTAAAAAACGTCGTCCCGGATTAAAAACATAACACCCCCATGTGCAGGAGAACCGGGCTCCGGTGGTAAATCAAAGCGCACCGGAGTAAAACCAGGAAAGGTGAACGTATCCTGCTGGTGAAGTTTCGTCTCCTGCAGGCAGAAAATACTGGGGGACAGCAAATTACCCAACAGTTGTAGGTCTGGTTTACGCCTGCGCACGCCACTTGTATTCCACTGTAAAATGGACATCCTGGGGTAAAGGGAAAAAGCCGGTCACTTAGTTCACTTTGCTGGTGGCTGTCGCTTTAATTTTCCCTTCGGGTTCCGTGTTGGGCTCGGGCTTTTTGGAGCACTTGCTTCGTGCTCCATAGGCTCCTCGGGTGGAGGAGGGTCAGGGTCATTGGATAACGCGGTCAACGGGAGAAAACTGTTGCCAATACTCAAGGTTGGAAGGGAAGGCCCCTTCACACGGCTACGCCCCCTGGTGTCCTGGGAGCAAGAGCGCCGAGGAGGTGAAGGGGAACTGGCCGGGCCGGGACACTTGCCACTGGCAGGTGCCGGAGGGTCTTTGAGGAAGTCGGAGCGTTTTAGCGTGACTTTAAATTTCCGGGTGTCCGTACTCACTGAAATGGTTTTCGAGCTAGCGGTATTAGAAGTTGGCAATGCGACGCGAGGAGTAGCCACGGTTGAAGACACAGGGCAAGTTTGGGTGCCCATGTCACGCTTTAGTATTGGTTTTGAAACTATGGAACTAAAAGTACCAAACTTCAGGAGAGAAGGTTGTCGAGCCTGATGTCGTTTGCGGGCTTCAGAGAAGGATAGACGCTCCTTCACCCGCAGCTCCTGGATGGCCTTCTCATCCTGGTATCGCGGACAATCGCGGGAGGTCGCCGGATGTTGACCTTGGCAGTTCACGCAACTTGGGGCAGAGGGACAAGTCCCGTCATGACTGCCCTTACCACAGTTGGCACATACCGCAACAGTAGCCTTACAAGAGGTCTTGGTATGGCCATAGCGCTGACACTGGTAGCAGCGCATAGGCCGCGGAATGTACGGGCGCACAGGGATAACTTCATATCCTGCCTTGATCTTCTGAGGCAGTTCGAGCCGATCGAAAGTAACAAAAAGTGTGCGGCTAGGAACCTGCACACCGTCACGCATGACTCGCACACGGTACACTTCCGTGACACCCTGGTCAGCCAGATAACCCTGGATCTCCTCCTCCGGCATACCATCCAACAGCGGGCTGGTGATAACGCCGTTGGAAGAGTTGAGACTCCTGTGCTTTTCTACACGGATAGGATATCCGTGCAGGAGTTTCGCTTTCATTAACTTATCAAATTGGGAGGTAGAGTAGCTTTCAACCAACAATGAACCAGACAGTAAACGTGTACATGACTTCACGGGCCCAGCGATTTTATCCAGACCTGATTGAATTACGAAAGGGTTGACCTTTAAAAATGACTGACCCTCTTCTGTCCGATGGATAACTAGGTAACGCGCTGATAAAGACGTGTGTACCTCTCTTTCGTCTGCAACTTGTTTTCTGCGTTTAGGTGTAGTTGTGGCCATAAAACGTAGGAATAAATTTCATCCCCCAATGCTCCCCACCCACCACGGAGCCCAACAAGGGGTCATCCCACTGGGATGACAGGGCTACATAGGGGATATAGCGGGCTCGCCGTCCCACTCACCCTGGAGTTCAGTGTAACACCTTGTCCTGGCCGATTGATTAGGGGTGGGTTAGTCCCTAACCTCCCGTTTAGCTGAAGCAGTAGCCAAAGTGGTATATTGGAAATGCGCACCCTTCCCAAATTCAGAAAAATACTGTTACGAGCTCAGATACGCATCCCTCAACCACCAGGACAAACATTTCCACCGACACGGGTCTCCACGCACGGCCTACACGTGGGTGAGCCTGTTGATCGTCTCCGTCAACCACAAAGAGGAGCCCACACGAGGGAGACTGTTGGCTCAGGACCCCGGGATCGCCAATACCCGTACCTACCGTGGTAGGCCCCTGGGGGGAATGGTGTGGTGAGAGGTACGTGGGCGGCGGAAATGTTAGGCGCCACTAAGGTAGCAACGCCACCGCTTGCACGCATACCTGCAAGAGAATCGCTTCTAAATGCCGAAAAAGAGTGAAGGTGTAACGAGTGATTGGGATGTAAGTGGGTTTCCTGGAGGCAAATTATTGACGGTGACCGCTGAGAAACTAAATGTTGTAGGTCTTGAGCACGAGCTCGAAAACCATTGACATTCCACTGGATTATTTCCATGAGGAGTTTTTAATGGGCCGTTTTAACCTTTTTCTTGACCTTGGCTGACCTGGGCCCTACGATTCGAAAATCGTTAGCCTCCTGTGACTCCGCTGATGATCGGGAGTCAGAACTCCTACGGCTCGTAGAACGAGACCGGGATCTAACAGAAGGCGAGCGACTTCGCGATCTATGTTGTGGTCGGGATCTGCTTTTCGCGTTTACTACGGGATGGTTGTTACCCGCTGATGGCTTGGTGGCTGGAGTCTGTACGGCTGAAGCGGAGGCTGTGCTGGTGGATACACAAACAGTCTGAGACGTGGGTTTAACGGCTAGAAAGTCAGTCTGCGTGGATGCGTGGGCGACAGGGACGTGTTGAACAGCAACAGTGGTATTAGGATTACGGCGAGCTGCTGATGCATATCCAGTAGTAGTGGTAGCAGGCTTCAGTTGTTCGAAGCGCCGTCGTGCCTCTGGAAAAGTCAGGCGTTCTTTGACACGTAGCTCCTGAATGCTTTTTTCGTCCATGAATCTAGGACACTGTCGCGAGCTGGAGGGATGACTACCACCACAGTTCACGCAGCAAGGTGTTCGGCTGCAGTTTGAGTCGTCGTGTTTAGCTAGGCCACATTGCTCACAAAGAGCAGGATTGGTACACGCGACCTTAGTATGTCCGAACCGCTGACATTGGAAACAGCGCATGGGGTTCGGGACATACTGGTGGACACTCGCACGCTCATAGCCGCAATAGATGTACTCGGGTAACTTAGTCCCAGCAAAAGTTAGAAAAACCGTACGTAGTGGGTACTCCTTGCCATCTTGCTTTCGTGTTAGCCGGTACGCCTGACAAACGAGTTGGTCGGAGAGGCAACTTACTATTTCTTCATTTGCTAGACCATCTAAACTGGAGGTGGTGACTACTCCTCTGCAGGTATTGAGCGTTTTGTGTGGGGCTACCCGGATAGGGTAGGAGCCCAACAAAGACGCTTTCTGCAGTTTTTTAGATTGGTCCGCTGTTGTGGTCTCTAATAGTAAGTTGCCGTCTCGGAGACGCGTAGCGTTCTTGACAGGGCCACTGATCTTATCTAATTCTCGCTTAATGTAGAATGGGCTAATATCCTTAAACGTTTTTCCATCGCATGCCAAGGTCATCAATAAATAAGGGTCAATGAAGGAGGTTTTGCGCGGAGACATGATGATAGAGACCCCCATCCGGAACCGTCGGCGTCAGCCTGCCATCCGGGGGTTAAAGAAAAAACACACCGAATCTTCACGGTCTGTGCCGTCTTGGGGACCTCAGCCATGACCGATCTCATTTGTACCTCAGAAAAGCTACCCTTCAATATCCACTGCTTGTCCGTATGGGTAAACCGTTCACCACGCACACCCCGGCTTTATGCCCCTACCACAGGAATAACCGCCTGTGGCTCCCCACTTTAGGCCGCGCATGCGTTTAATGGGCACACGCGGATTCAGGGGACTTGTGGTTGATTACACCGGGGTTCCGTCAGCGGTAACACGTCCGGTCCGTGATACTAACCCAACGGCAAAACGCGGCCGTCGGGAGATTACCACAGACCGGGCCCTCAAGGAGCTACGTGGGTGTACTTGACGGTGTGGACGGGCTCCGCACCTAAGGCTACACATAGGGGCAGTGCGAAGGGTCCGCTCAACCTTCACTTTTGAGACCTCCGGAGAGCACACATGTCGGAAGCCGCGCTGAAAACCGTGGGACAGAACCACGGAGATAGGAGAGATCCCTGCTGGTGAGACAGGAGTTATAAACCTAAGACCTTACGTGCTAATAATAATAATAAAAACTAGAAGAGGAAGAGTGTGATGCTTACTGACAAGCAGGAACTCAACGTGGCACAGTTGATGGAGATGAAGGGGATGAATTGGGGGTGAGTGGCTAGGGACCCCGGGATCGCCAATCCCGTACCTACCGTAGTAGGTCCCTGGGGAAAAATACCAGAGCCTCTTCTGCCAGTTTTCGGGGTTACTGATGGGCCTTCTCGGCAGCCGTAGCGGTCGTGGGGTACACCAAGTCCCCACCGTACATCACCCCATCAGTCAGTCCCCTACTTCCTGTTGCCCACCCCTCGGGACGAGGACCACAGAGGTTGGATTTTGAGGGGCAGTAGTGTATTAGTAATGCGTACCCTCCCCGAATTCAGAAGAACACTGTTACGAGCTCAGATACGCATCCCTCAACCAACAGGACTAACCTTTCCACCGACACGGGTCTCCACGCACGGACTACACGTGGGTGGGCCTGTTGACCGTCTCCCTCAACCACGAAGAGGAGCCCACACGAGGGAGACTGTTGGCTCGGGACCCCGGGTTCGCCAAACCCGTACCTACCGATGTAGGCCCCTGGGGGGACGGTGGTATTAGGAGTACGGCGAGCTGCTAATGCATATCCAGTAGTAGTGGTAGCAGGCTTCAGTTGTTCGAAGCGCCGTCGTGCCTCTGGAAAAGTCAGGCGTTCCTTTACACGTAGCTCCTGAATACTTTTCTCGTCCATGAATCTAGGGCACTGTCGCGAGCTGGAAGTGATGATGATGATTGGTATAAGGGCGCTCAACTTCAGTGGTTATCAGCGCCCTTTAAAAAAAATTAGTCACGGCAAAGGCCAGACATAAAAGGTGCTAAAAACGGATAAATAAGAAAATAAAAACATACAAAAGGACACGTACGGAAGAAAACACAAACCAAAAAAACGAAGGAGAAAGAGAATTAAAAACCACCTTAAAACGTCCATAGTCAAATTCTAAAATCAAGGCGACGAAAAAATCTAAAAAGCTTCTCCACTACTTCACGATCGTCTGCCAACATTGCTGCAAAGGTGGTCGGCAGCTGCACAGACGCCCGAAGCTGTGCTAGGTGAGGACACTCTAGCAGCACGTGTCGGACGGACAACGACGCATGGCAGAATGGACAAAGTGGAGCAAGCGCCTTTTGAAAAATAAAACTATGAGTAGAAAAGCAGTGCCCTATACGCAACCGAGCCAAAATTACCTCTTCGCGACGACAGGAACGACAGGAGGTAACCCAGGGAATCGGAAGTTCCTTAAGTTGATTATTGCGGAGAGCGGACCACTCTTCATGCCAACAGGTTTCCACAGCTCTCCGCAGTAGAGCCCTAAAATCTTCCGATGTTACTGATGGTATGCGAACCCTGGGCTGTATGGTTGCCGTCTTAGCTGCCGAATCCGCCACCTCATTCCCTCGCAAGCCTACGTGACCAGGGATCCAGGCGAAACCACGCTTACGCCAGAAGCGCGTAAAACGTGGAGGGCATCCTGGATACGCTGCACAATAGGGTGGTAGCTGTACAGCTGCCGTAGGCTTTGAAGTGCACTGAGGGAATCAGATAGGATAAGACAGTCCCCCAACTTTCGTCTACGCACGTGTAAAATGGCCCGGTATATTGCATACAACTCTGCAGTAAAAATGGAAGTGCTAGTGTGGAAGCCGAATGTATAGGTTTCGGTTCCACACACGTAAGCACAACCGACACCATTTGAGCTCTTGGAGCCATCAGTGTAAGTGATAAAATGGTGCTCGTATCGCGCTAAAAATTCTAAAAAGCAGAGGCGGATACCAGACGTAGACATGGTAGATTTAGTATACTTAGTCATGCCCAGATCCACGTGGGACGCTCCGCGCAGCCCAGGGGGGCACATCCTCTCCCCCTGAAGATACAGTTTGGGCAGGAGCTCCCGAAATCGAAAACCAGGTGGCTTTGGTTTGGTGGAACTGTTCCTATAACGCGCGTCCATAGAGGTGGTAAAGAACGGCGTATACGACGGATTTGTGGGCATTCATTTTAGTCCACAGCCATAATTGGCGAGTAACATGTTGCGCCTGTAGTGCAGAGGAGGTTCTGCAGATTCAGCATACAGGCTAACAACACGGCTAGTTGGAAATGCCTCAACTGCTATACGTAGGCCACAATTATGGACTGGGTCTAATCTCTTCAGCACAGATGGTGGTGCTGAGCCGTAAACGATACTACCATAATCTAGTTTGGAGCGGATGAGTGCGCGATAAAGGCGCAGTAGCACTGTGCGATCCGCTCCCCACGATTTACCACTGAGTACCCGCAAGAGATTTAGGGATCGGTGACATCGTGCTTTCAGTTGCGCTATATGCGACGACCAACTAAGTGTGCGGTCAAATATCAAACCAAGAAACCTCTTCTCATCTACGAACGGGAGTACATCGGCGCCCAAACGGAGCGTTCGTGGTAGTCGACTCTGACGGCGCCAGAAATTAACACATTGTGTTTTCTCGGAGGAGAAGCGAAAGCCGTTGCTTATGCTCCAACGCTGCAGATTGTCTAAGGTGGTCTGTAGACGGCGCTCTAAAAACGGTGTGCGCGGAGATGTACAGTAGACGGCAAAGTCGTCCACAAATAGGCAAGATGAGACCCCCGGAGGAACACATTGAACGATAGAATTTATCGCAATAGCAAACAACGTAACACTTAGGACCGATCACTGTGGCACCCCGTTCTCTTGAACAAAGAGAGGCGAAAAAACCGAGCCGACCCTCACTCGGAAAACGCGGTCTTTCAAGAATTCCTGAAGGAAGAGGGGCAGGCGTCCACGTATATTCCAGGTGTGCAGAGTGCGCAGCAGCCCTGCCCTCCAACACGTATCATAAGCCTTCTCAAGGTCAAAAAATATTCCGACGGTTTGAGAGTTGTTAAGGAATCCGTTCATGATCTGAGTCGACATGGATACAAGATGATCCATTGTTGAACGGCGTCGTCGGAATCCGCACTGGGTGTCACTGAGTAGGTTGTGCGTTTCCAGCCACCATACCAACCGCCCATTTATCATGCGTTCCATCACCTTGCAAACGCAACTGGTGAGGGAAATAGGACGGTAGCTAGAAGGGAGGTGACGGTCCTTGCCAGGTTTCAAAATTGGTATAATAGTGGCTTCACGCCATTTGGCAGGAAACGTAGCATCAACCCAAACACGGTTATAGACCTGGAGCAGGAAGGGCTTACCTTCAGGTGAGAGATGTTGTAACATATGAACGTGGACTCCGTCCGGTCCTGGTGCTGTCAATCGCGAAGATGAGAGAGCGTGTTCTAACTCCGCCAAGGTGAAGAGGCGGTTATAATCTTCAAGGTTTCTGGAAGTAAAATCGAAACCTTGAGATTCTACGCGATGCTTAAATGAGATGAACTCTGGAGCATAATTATTGGAGCTAGACACCTGAGCGAAAGCACAGCCGAAGGTGTTGGCCACGTCCAACGGATCAACAACAACTCCCGCAGGTGTATGCAGACCAGCGATTGGCAAGTGGATCGATTTGCCGACCACACTCCGCAACTTATCCCATACAGCAGAGGAAGGGGTACGTCTGTTAAAAGTGGATACGAAATTGGTCCATGAGGCCTTTTTGCTATCCTTAATGATTTGCCTAGCTGTTGCACGCGCTTTCTTGTACTCAATTAGATTATTGAGGGTAGGGTGTCGTTGGAATACCCTTAGAGCACGTCTACGAGCACGAAGAGCATTGCGGCAGTCGGTGGTCCACCATGGGACGGGAAAGCGACTAGGTGGTGGAGCCGAAAGGGGAATAGACTGCGCTGCAGCGGAAAGAATTGTCTCTGTGAGATGGTCAACGAGAGCGTTCACAGAATCGTGCTCGTTGTAAGAAAAGACAGCCAGCTGGGAGTAAAGGGTCCAGTTGGCACGAGCAAAGCGCCATCTAGGTATACGCGATGTAGACACATCTGGTTCTAAGAGACTAAGAAGGCAGGGGATGTGGTCACTGGAATGTAAGTCGGAGATGACATTCCACTGTAAGGAAACCGCTAACTGGGATGAACACACTGCTAAATCAAGCTGGGAATAAGTGTGGAATGTGTCTGAAAGGAACGTCGGCTCTCCGGTATTCAGGAGAACCAAGCTATTGCGCTCCAGGAAGTTTGCAATGAGGTGGCCTCTCGAGCATGCCCGATGTGAGCCCCAAAATGGGTGATGGGCATTGAAGTCCCCCACTATGACAAACGGAGTTGAGTTGGGAGACCAGATCTTCAAGGTCAGCTAACGAGAGGTCATCAGATGGAGGTAGATATACACTGCAAATGCAAAACTCGATGGATTGCAGCTGAATCCTTACAGCTACAGATTGGATGTCGGATTGTAAGTGTAACGGATCGGCAAATATGTCATCCCTGAGGAGCATCATAGTGCCCCCGTGAGCAGGAATGCCCTCCTCCGGTGCAATATCACACCTCAGTGACGTGTAGCGTCTCATTTGAAAACTGTCCTGTGGCCGTATCTTAGTCTCTTGTAGGCAGACCACCAAAGGGTCATACTCATGGAGCAAAAGTTCGAGTTCTGGTCGAGTGAGTGAGTGAGTGTGTGGGGATTTAGGGCCCGTCGACATCAAGGTCATTTGGGCCCGAAGTCAATAATAAAACCTAAAACCTACACAAATCTAGCTAAAAGGGTACAATAAAATAAAACACTCAACCATTAAAAGCACATAAAAACCATCTAAAAACTAATAAATTAAAATCTCTAAAATTAATAAATATAAAATACAAGTTAGACTTGTTTATTAAAACCTATTTGTGAAACAAACCGCAGTGCCTTATCCACGGCCACTGGGTCGTCCCCTAAAACATCCAGCAAGTTAGCTCCCAAGCCTACTGACTGGCGAACGCGGGCGTACTGTGGGCAATCGAGCAATACATGCCGCACAGTGAGGCGTACTGCACATGGAGCACACACTGGGGCCGGCTCCCCTCTTAACAAATGGCCATGAGTGGCTCGTGTGTGTCCAATTCTCAGCCGGGTGAGTATCACCTCGGCTCGCCGGTTATCCCTGCAGGAAGTTAGCCAGGGTCGTACGCTGTCTTTAATTGCCCGGAGTTGTGTGCCTTGTAAAGCTGTCCAGGAGTGCTGCCAAGCAGAGAGGAGCTGGCGACGGAAAAAACGTTGCACGTCCTGGAATGGCACTGTAGTTGTTAAACTCCGGGGCAAACGGCAAGCAGACTTAGCAGCCGCGTCCGCCTCCTCGTTCCCGCAAATCCCAACATGGCCTGGGGTCCAAGTAAAAACAAAATTGTATCCACGACTGAGCATTTGCGAGATCTGGGTCTGTATTTTTAAAACCAGTGTGTGAGCGGTAGTGTGCTGTTGTAAGGCTTGAAGCGCACTTAGACAGTCAGTGCAGACGATAAAAGGGCCAGGAGCTAGCTTGCAAATAAAAAGGAGCAAATAAAAGATGGCATACAGCTCTGCTGAGAAGACCGAAGTGGAGTCCAGAAGTCGAAATTTATGAACCTCACCGTTAACGAAGAATGCGCAACCCGTAGCGTTACCTAACTGGGAACCGTCTGTAAAGACCGGAACATAGTTAGGGTAACGGCCCAGTAATTCGGCAAAAAGTTGTTGGAACGCCGAATGTGGAGTAGCGAGTCTAGGGTTGTTTGAAAGAGTTAGATCGAACCGCGCACGATTGAGCTGGCATGCAGGATAAGGGCAGATGGACGACCTCTCCACGCGAGGCATTCGGAGGCCATGGGAATGTAGGTGATCCCGAAATCTTATTCCCACGGGGCGTGTCCGAGAACCAGGGCGCATATAACGGTGGACTAAATCTGGACACAGAACTGGTTTCAAACAAGGATGATTGGGATAACTTGCCAACTTCGAAACGTATGTGCAGAGTAACAGCGAGCGACGAATATGGAGTGGAGGTTCGCCTGAGTCTGCATACAGGCAGTCGACTCGGCTGGTGCGGAAAGCTCCTGTGGCAAGGCGGATGCCAGTATGATGCACGGTGTCTAAAAGGCGAAGTTTAGAGGCGGTCGCTGCGCCATAAATAAAACTACCATAGTCCAGCTTGGACCGAACCAGAGAGCGGTACAGCCTCAACATTACCGTGCGATCGCCCCCCCCCCCCAAGATGCTCCAGATAATACCTTGAGCAACCGAAGAGAACGATCGCAAGAGGCTCGAAGGTGACGAATGTGGTGCTCCCAATTTAGTTGTCGGTCCAAGTAGAGGCCCAAGAACTTAAGGTGCGAGACAAATGGCAGGGGTGTGCCGTTCAAATGAAGATCAGGAGGCGGGTGAATACCTCGTAGGCGGTGAAAGTGGATACATTGCGTCTTCGCAACTGAAAAACGGAAGCCGGTTTGAAGCGCCCAAGCTGCTAGCTGGGTAATGGTCAGCTGCAGTTGGCGCTCAATGTGGTCTATGTTGGCTGATCTATAATAGACTGCAAAGTCGTCAACATAGAGGGATGATGGAATTCCACTTCTAACGGCACTAGTGATACCGTTAATCGCTACGGCAAAAAGTGAGTGAGTGTGTGGTGTTTAAGGGCCCGTCGACAGCTAGGTCATTAGGGCCCCAACGGCAAAAAGGGTGACGCTCAAAATTGAACCTTGAGGTACGCCGTTCTCCTGTATCCGCTCCCGTGATATCGTGTTTCCTATGCGAACCCGAAAACGGCGAAGTTTTAAGAAGTTGCATAGGAATTCGGGCAGATGACCACGCATACCGTAATCATGTAGGTTACGGAGTATGCCGTACCGCCAGGTGGTGTCATAAGCCTTCTCCAGGTCGAGGAACACGCCGAAGGCGTGCTGTTTCAGTAGAAATGCATCGGAAATATACTTCTCAAGGCGCGTTAGATTATCGACACTTGAGCGATGGCAACGAAAACCGCATTGCAAGTTGGACAGATGGTTATGTTTTTCTAGCCACCAATTTAACCGAGCGTTTATCATCCGCTCGAAGGTCTTACAGATGACACTCGTCAGGCAAATGGGGCGGTAGCTAGATGGTAGCGTGCGGTCCTTTCCGGGTCGAGGGATGGGGATGACAATACCCTCTCGCCAGGAGGAAGGGAAAACCCGCTCATGCCAAATGCGGTTATAGATGTTTAGAAGGAAACATAGCGCCTCAGATGGAAGATGTAGCAGCATCTGTCGGTGTACGTCATCGGGACCTGGAGAGGAATCCTTTGCTAACGCCAGAGAATGGGCGAGCTCGGCTGCGGTAAAGGGTTGGTTGTACGGCTCGGTGCAGTCACTATTAAAATTAAGTGGTACCCGCTCCGCCTTTTCCTTAATAGGCAGGAAGAGAGCGTCATAGCGGGCAGTTTGGCTAGTAGCAGCAAATGTTGTAGCTAGGGCTTCTGCTATGTCCTGCTCGGTGGTGCACATGGATCCGTTGATGGCAAGGCCGGGAATTACCGTCCGGCGATACTTGCCATACATCCGCCGAACAGCTGACCATACTTGTTGGGTAGAGCTGCGCCGGGAAAGCGAAGACACAAAGGCGTCCCAAGATTTACGCTTGGCGTTGCGCAGTATAAAGCGTGCCCTAGCGCGAGAACGTTTGAACGCGACGAAGTTCGCTTCCGTCGGGTGCCGCTGAAAAATGCGCAAAGCACGTTTGCGTGCTTTGCCAGCCAAACTACATTCCTCGCACCACCACGGTACAGGAATACGACGTGGTGTAGGTGAGCCTCGAGGAATGCTGGATTCTGCTGCGAGCAGGATCGAGCAAGTAAAATATTCGACCATATCGTCGATGGTGTCGAAATCATGGTCGATGAGGTGTATGAGGGATTGGAATTTTCCCCAGTTAGCTTTGGAAATAATCCAGCGAGGATGTCGAGAAGGTACACATTGGCGGCCAGAAAAATGAATGTTAATGGGGTAATGATCACTGCCGAAGAGGTCGGAAAGTACTGACCACTCAAGTAGTGGTACTAATGACGGACTGCAGAAAGAAAGGTCTAGTACGGAATGTGTACCATAAGCGGGTGATAGGAATGTCGGGTCACCAGTATTTAGCAGAAGCAGGTCAGACTTATCGAAGACGTCTACGAGGAGGCATCCACGGGCGTCATCAGTGTCTGATCCCCAGAGCGTGTGCTTGGCATTCAAATCTCCCACAAGAAGTAGTGGTGAGGGGAGCTGAGCCAATAGAGCTAGAAGATCCCGCTCTGTAACTATACTGAGCGGCGGCAGGTACATGTTGCAGATGGTAAAACTGATGCTCTCCAGCTGTATCCGGACGGCCACAGCTTGCAATGGTGTGGTGAGAGGAACGCGGGCGGCGGAAATGTTAGGCGCCACTAAGGTAGCAACG
Organism: Mantis religiosa; assembly: GCA_030765055.1. Lineage (NCBI taxonomy): Eukaryota > Metazoa > Arthropoda > Insecta > Mantodea > Mantidae > Mantis > Mantis religiosa. The sequence continues at coordinate 57,536,033 of CM060947.1, read as the reverse complement.
CCACCGCTTGCACGCATACCTGCAAGAGAATCGCTTTTAAATGCCGAAAAAGAGTGAAGGTGTAACGAGTGATTGGGATGTAAGTGGGTTTCCTGAAGGCAAATTATTGACGGTGACCGTTGAGAAACTAAATGTTGTAGGTCTTGAGCACGAGCTCGAAAACCATTGACATTCCACTGGATTATTTCCATGAAGAGTTTTTAATGGGCCGTTTTAACCTTTTTCTTGACCTTAGCTGACCTGGGCCCTACGATTCGAAAATCGTTAGCCTCCTGTGACTCCGCTGATGATCGGGAGTCAGAGCTCCTACGGCTCGTAGAACGAGACCGGGATCTAACAGAAGGCGAGCGACTTCGCGATCTAGTGAGTGAGTGAGTGTGTGCTGTTTAAGGGCCCGTCGACAACAAGGTCATTTGGGCCCTAAGTCAACACTAAAATCTAAAAGATACACAAATTAAGCTAAAAAGTAAAATAAAATAAAATCACTCAACTACTAAAAGCACATAAAAGAAGCCCATACCAAAACTAACAATTTAAAATCTTTAAAATTAACAAATTAAAATAACACTGAACTATTAAAAGTACATAAAAAACCCTGTTGCAAGTCTAATAATTTAAAATCGCTAAAATTAACACATATAAAATCCCAGTCAGACTTGTCTACTAAAACCAATTTCCGTAACGAACCGCAGTGCCTTAATCACGGCCACTGGGTCATCCCCTAAAATACTGGGCAAGTTAGCTTCCAAGCCTATTGATTGGCGAACGCGGGCGTACTGCGGGCAATCAAGCAGTACGTGCTGCACCGTGAGGCGTACTGCACACGGGGCACACACAGGGGCCGGTTCCCCTCTTAGTAGATGGCCATGTGTCGCTCGTGTGTGCCCAATTCTGAGCCGGGTGAGTATCACCTCGGCTCGCCGGTTATCCCTGCAGGAAGTTAGCCAGGGTCGTACGCTCTCCTTTATTGCCCGGAGTTGTGTGCCTTGTAAAGCTGTCCAGGATTGCTGCCAAGCAGATAGTAGGTGGCGACGGAAAAAACGTTGCACATCCTGGTATGGCACAGTAGTTGTTAAACTCCGGGGCAAACGGCAAGCGAGCTTTGCAGCCGCGTCCGCCTCCTCGTTTCCGGAAATCCCCACATGGCCTGGGATCCAAGTAAAAAGAAAATTGTACCCGCGCATGAGCATTTGCGAGATCTGGGCCTGTATTTTTAAAACGAGGGTCTGAGCGGCAGTGTGCTGTTGCAAGGCCTGAAGCGCACTCAGAGAGTCAGTGCAGACAATAAAAGAGCCGGGAGCTAACTTGCAAATAAAAAGGAGCAGGTAGAGGATGGCATACAACTCTGCTGAGAAGACCGAAGTTCGCGATCTATGTTGTGGTCGGGATCGGTTTTTCGCATTTACTACGGGATGGTTGTTACCCGCTGATGGCTTGGTGGCTGGAGTCTGTACGGTTGAAGCGGAGGCTGTGCTGGTGGATACACAAACGGTCTGAGACGTGGGTTTAACGGCTAGAAAGTCAGTCTGCGTGGATGCGTGGGCGACAGGGACGTGCTCAACCGCAACAGTGGTATTAGGAGTACGGCGAGCTGCTGATGCATACCCAGTAGTAGTGGTAGCAGGCTTTAGTTGCTCAAAGCGCCGTCGTGCCTCTGGAAAAGTCAGGCGTTCTTTCACACGTAGCTCCTGAATACTTTTTTCGTCCATGAATCTAGGGCACTGGCGCGAGCTGGAGGGATGACTACCGCCACAGTTCACGCAACAAGGTGGTCGAGTGCAGTTTGTGTCTTCGTGCTTCGGTAGGCCACATTGCTCACAAAGAGCACGATTGGTACATGTGACCTTAGTATGTCCGAACCGCTGACATTGGAAACAGCGCATGGGGTTCGGGACATACTGGCGGACGCTCGCACGTTCATAGCCGCAGTAGATGTACTCGGGTAACTTAGTCCCGGCGAAAGTAAGAAAAACCGTACGTACTGGATACTCCTTACCATCTTGCTTTCGTGTGAGCCGGTACGCCTGACAAACAAGCTGGTCAGAGAGGCAACTCACTATTTCCTCATTTGCAAGACCATCTAGGCTGGAGGTGGTGACTACTCCTCTGCAGGTGTTGAGTGTTTTGTGTGGGGCTACCCGGATCGGGTAGGAGCCCAACAAAGTCGCCTTTTGCAGTTTTCGAGATTGGTCTGCATTTGTGCTCTCCAATAGTAGAGTGCCATCTCGGAGGCGCGTCGCATTCTTTACAGGGCCACTGATCTTATCCAATTCACGCTTTATATAAAATGGACTAATATCCTTAAACATTTTGCCATCACATGCCAAGGTCATCCATAAATAAGGGTCAATGAAGGAGGTTTTGCGCGGAGACATGATGATATAGACCCCCATCCGGAACCGTCGGCGTCAGCCTGCCATCCGGGGGTTAAAAAAGAAAGACACCGAATCTTCACGGTCTGTGCCGTCATGGGGACCTCACCCATGACCGATCTCATTTGTACTTCAGAAAAGCTACCCTTCCACATCCACTGCTTGTCCGTATGGGTAAACCGTTCACCACGCACACCCCGGCTTTATGCCCCTACCACAGGAATAACCGCCTGTGGCTCCCCACTTTAGGCCGCGCTGCGTATAAAAGGCACACGCGGATTCAGGGGACTTGTGGTTGATTACACCGGGGTTCCGTCAGCGGTAACACGTCCGGTCCGTGATACTAACCCAACGGCAAAACGCGGCCGTCGGGAGATTACCACAGACCGGGCCCTCAAGGAGCTACGTGGGTGTACTTGACGGTGTGGACGGGCTCCGCACCTAAGGCTAAACATAGGGGCAGTGCGAAGGGTCCGCTCAACCTTCACTTTTGAGACCTCCGGAGAGCACATTTGTCGGAAGCCGCGCTGAAAACCGTGGGACAGAACCACGGAGATAGGAGAGATCCCTGCTGGTGAGACAGGAGTTATAAACCTAGGACCTTAAGTGCTAATAATTATAATAAAAAACTAGAAGGGGAAGAAGGTGATGCATACTGATCAGCAGTAGCACAGCGTGGCACAGTTGATGGAGGTGAGGGGGATGAAATGAGGGTGAGTGGCTAGGGACCCCGGGTTCGCCAATCCCGTACCTACTGTAGTAGGTCCCTGGGGGAGAATACCAGAGCCTCTTCTGCCAGTTTTCGGGGTTACTGATGGGCCTTCTCGGCAGCCGTAGCGGTCGTGGGTACACTAAGTCCCCACCGTACATCACCCCATCAGTCAGTCCCCTACTTCCTGTTGCCCACGCCTCGAGACGAGGACCGCAGAGGTTGGATTTTGAGGGGCTAATAAAGTGCGAAATCGTCAACATAGAGTGATGTTGGAATTCCGCTTCGAACGGCACTAGTGATGCCATTGATAGCTACGGCAAAATGTGCGACGCTTAAAATCGACCCTTGAGGTACGCCGTTCTCCTGTATCCGCTCCGAGGATACCGTGTTTCCGATGCGCACATGAAAACGGCGAAGTTTTAAAAAATTGCATAGGAAATCTGGTAGATGACCACGCATGCCGTAACCATGTAGGTTACGGAGTATTCCGTACCGTCAGGTGGTGTCATAGGCCTTCTCCAAGTCGAGGAACACGCCCACGGCGTGCTGTTTCAGCAGAAAGGCATCGGAAATATACCCCTCTAGGCGTGTTAGTTTATCGACACTTGAGCGATGGCGACGAAAACCGCATTGCAAGTTGGACAGGTGGTTATGTTTTTCTAGCCACCAATTTAACCGAGCGTTTACCATTCGCTCCAACGTCTTACAGATGACACTCGTCAGGCAAATGGGGCGGTAGCTAGATGGTAGCGTGCGGTCCTTTCCGGGTCGAGGGATGGGGATGACAATACCCTCTCGCCAGGAGGAAGGGAAAACCTGCTCATGCCAAATGCGGTTATAGATGTTTAGAAAGAAACATAGCGCCTCAGATGGAAGATGTAGCAGCATCTGTCGGTGTACGTCATCGGGACCTGGAGAGGAATCCTTTGCTAACGCCAGAGAATGGGCGAGCTCGGCTGCGGTAAAGGGTTGGTTGTACGGCCTCGTGCAGTCACTATTAAAATTAAGTGGTACCCGCTCCGCCTTTTCCTTAATAGGCAGGAAGAGAGCGTCATAGCGGGCAGTTTGGCTCGTGGCAGCAAATGTGGTAGCTAGGGCTTCAGCTATGTCCTGCTCGGTGGTGCACATGGAACCGTTGATGGCAATGCCGGGAATTACCGTCCGGCGATACTTGCCATACATCCGCCGAACAGCTGACCATACTTGTTGGGTAGAGCTGCGCCGGGAAAGCGAAGACACGAACGCTTCCCAAGACTTACGCTTTGCGTTGCGCAGTATAAAGCGTGCCCTAGCGCGAGAACGTTTGAAGGCGACGAAGTTCCCTTCCGTCGGGTGCCGCTGAAAAATGCGCAAAGCACGTTTGCGTGCTTTGACAGCCAAACTACATTCCTCGGACCACCACGGTACAGGAATACGACGTGGTGTAGGTGAGCCTCGAGGAATGCTGGATTCTGCTGCGAGCAGGATCGAGCAAGTAAAATATTCGACCATTTCGTCGATGGTGTCGAAACCATGGTCGATGAGGTGTATGAGGGATTTGAATTTTCCCCAGTTAGCTTTGGAAATAATCCAGCGAGGATGTCGAGAAGGTACACATTGGCGGCCAGAAAAATGAATGTTAATGGGGTAATGATCACTGCCGAAGAGGTCGGAAAGTACTGACCACTCAAGTAGTGGTACTAATGACGGACTGCAGAAAGAAAGGTCTAGTACGGAATGTGTACCATAAGCGGATGATAGGAATGTTGGGTCACCAGTATTTAGCAGAAGCAGGTCAGACTTATCGAAGACGTCTACGAGGAGGCATCCACGGGCGTCATCAGCGTCTGATCCCCAGAGCGTGTGCTTGGCATTGAAATCTCCCACAAGGAGAAGTGGTGAGGGGAGCTGAGCCAATAATAATGATGATGATGATGATGATTGTGTTTTAAGGGCGCTCAACTGCTGGGTCATCAGCGCCCATAAAAACCAGCGGAGCTAAAAATCAATAAAAAGGCTAAAACACTACAAGACTAAAAGACTAAAACTCTGAGACTTAAAGGCTATCAGTCAATTAAAAAACAAGATAAAAACGCCCGCACAACGGTAGGAGATGCTAACAAAATGGAAACTAAAAGCCAATAAAACTATAAAAGAGGTTAGAATGGTTAAAATCCCCAGGTTAGTAGGGCCTAAATTCTAAAATTTATAGATAAAACAAACGCTAAAACTTTTCCCACTGCCGTCTCGTCATCCGCGAGTATCTCTGCCAAGCTGGCCGGCAGCTGGAGAGACCTCCGGAGACGTGCGAATCTAAAGCAGTCTAAAAATACATGGCACACCGACAGGTCGGCACCGCAGAACGGGCAGGCTGGAGCCGGTGTCCGGTTTATTAAAAAGTTATGGCTAAAATAACAGTGTCCAATGCGCAACCGAGCCAAAATGACCTCTTCCCGCCGCGACACGCGACAGGAGGTCACCCAGTGATCCAGATGTTCTTTTACCATTCGGAGCTTGTTGTCACGGAGAGCAGACCACTCGTCGCGCCAGCACGAGAGCGCCGCCCTACGCACAACAAGCCGAAAGTCGTCCGCCGTCACACATGAGATGGTAACACTGGGATCAATGGTTGCCACCTTGGCTGCCAAATCTGCCATTTCGTTCCCGCGCAGGCCCACGTGACCAGGAACCCAGGCACACACCACGCTAACGCCAGAGGCGTGCAATACGTGGAGGGCATCCTGGATCCGCTGTACGAGAGGATGGTGGTTATACAGCGCACGTAGGCTCTGGAGTGCGCTAAGAGAGTCGCTTAAAATGAGGCAGTCACCCAACCCTCTGCGGCGAACATGTAAGAGGGCTCGGTATATGGCATGGAGCTCTGCAGTGTAAATGGAGGTGTTGCCATGGAGACCGAATGTAAAGGGTTCGGCCCCATGGACATACGCGAATCCAACACCAGCCGAGCTCTTGGACCCGTCAGTAAAAATTAAAATAAAGCGTTCATAATTCGATAAAAATTCTAAAAACAAAGTGCGGAGAGTACTCGTGGGGGTTATGGACTTGCCGTGCGCAGCCATACTGAGATCCACGGCAGGTGCAGCACACAGCCATGGCGGATACACCCTTTCACCCCGAGGAAGCAACCGCGGTAGCTCGAGAGCATGCCGCCGAAGAAGCTCCCGGAAGCGAAAACCTGGCGGCTTAGGACTTAATCGGGTGTTCCTATAATGTATGTCATAGCACGTTTCGGTGAAGGATGCAAACGTCGGATGCCCAGGCATACTTAGTAGTCCACAGCCATAGTTCCCCAGCAACACGTCACGCCGATATCGCAAAGGAGCTTCTGCCGCTTCGGCGTAGAGACTTACGACTGGGCTAGTTGGAAACGCCCCAGTAGCTATACGAATGCCAGAGTTATGGACCGTGTCTAGGAGCTTCAGCACTGATGGACGAGCTGAAGTATAAACGATGCACCCATAGTCCAGCTTCGAACGGATTAGTGTGCGGTATAAGCTGAGCAGTACTGCACGATCCGCTCCCCACGATTTCCCACTAAGTACCCGCAAAAGATTTAGAGAACGTTCACTTCGTGCTTTCAACTGTCCTATATGCGGGGACCAGGACAGCTTTCTATCAAAAACCAGTCCGAGAAATCTAGTTTCATCGGCGAATGGTAGCACTTGACGACCAAGTCGGAGCAGGGGTGGTAGTCGACGTTTCCGACGCCAGAAGTTAACACAGACTGTCTTCTCAGTGGAGAACCGAAAGCCGTTCTTAGAGCTCCAGTCGTAAAGGTTGTCTAAGCAATGCTGTAGGCGACGCTCTAGGAACGGAGTACGCTGAGAAGTACAGTAGACCGCGAAGTCGTCAACGAATAAGCACGATGAAACGCCCCGAGGAACACAGTTAGCGATAGAATTTATGGCTATAGCAAACAGTGTAACGCTGAGCACTGACCCTTGTGGAACCCCGTTCTCTTGAATAAAAAGGTTTGAGTAGACCGAGCCGACCCTTACTCGGAAAACGCGATCGTTCATAAACTCCCGAAGGAACACAGGTAGGCGTCCACGAATATTCCAGCCGTGCAGGGTGCGTAAGAGGCCTGCACGCCAACAGGTATCGTACGCTTTCTCGAGGTCAAAATAGATGCCGACGGTCTGACAGTTCTTAAGGAAACCGTTCATGATGTGCGTTGACATAGACACAAGGTGGTCTAGTGTCGAACGGCGACGGCGGAAACCACACTGGATGTTCGTCAGTAGGTTGCGAGTTTCCAGCCACCACACCAACCGCCCATTGATCATGCGTTCCATCACCTTGCAGACGCAACTGGTGAGGGAAATAGGACGGTAGCTGGAAGGAAGATGGCGGTCCTTTCCAGGTTTCAAAATCGGGATAATGGTGGCCTCACGCCACTTTTCAGGAAAACTGCCGTCAACCCAGATACGGTTATAGACCTCGAGTAGGAAAGCCTTCCCTTCAGGAGAGAGATGGTGTAATAATCGCACGTGGATACCGTCTGGTCCTGGTGCACATGGTCGGGAGGATGAAAGTGCGTGTTCTAGCTCTGCCATGGTGAACAGGCGATTGTAGTCTTCAAGATTTCTAGAAAGAAAGCAGAAACCTTGAGACTCCACCTGATTCTTAGTTGGGAGGAACTCAGGTGTATAATTATCTGAGCTAGACACATGAGCGAAAGCACTTCCAAGGGTGTTAGCCACATCAAACGGATTCACAACGACTCCTGAAGGAGTTTCCAAACCAGCTATCGGTAGGCGAGTTGATTTTCCGGCCACGCGCCTAAACCTATCCCATACTACAGATGAAGGTGTATGGCGATTGAAAGACGACACAAAAGCGTTCCAAGATGTCTTTTTGCTCTGCGTAATAACTTGCCTAGACCTGGCACGCAGCTTTCTGTACTGAATAAGGTTCTCCAGCGTGGGGTGGCGTTGGAAAACCCGCAGGGCACGCCTACGATCACGGATGGCATCCCGGCATTCATCCGTCCACCATGGGACAGGACGTCGACGAGGATTCGGTGACGTACGCGGAATTGATCGTTCTGCGGCTGAAAGTATCTGCTCGCTAAGATGTTCGACCAATTCGTTGACAGAGGCGTGCTCTTGGTGACTAAAAACCGCCAACTGGGTGTAAAGGGCCCAGTTGGCTTGATCGAAACGCCAGGTAGGCAAGCGCGTGGAACACACGTTCTGATCTAGGAGGCTAATAAGACAGGGGAAATGGTCACTAGAGTGTAGGTCAGAGATGACGTTCCATTGTAGGGAGACTGCTAGCTGTGGTGAGCATACCGCCAACTCCAGATGGGAGAAAGTGTTGAAGGCATCGGAAACAAAAGTGGGTTCTCCGGTGTTCAGGAGAACCAGGTTGTTACTGTCCAGAAAGTCGGAGACCACTCTGCCCCTCGCACAAGTTCGGGTAGAGCCCCAGAGAGGGTGATGGGCGTTGAGGTCTCCTACCAACAGAAAAGGGGTGGGCAATTGAACAACAAGATCTTGAAGCGTAGTAAGGGAAACGTCATCGGACGGTGGAATATAGATGTTGCAGACGACCAGTTGCATTGTCGGCAGTATTACACGTGCAGCAACTGACTGGATGTTAGAGAGTAAAGGTATGTCCTCCACATATACGTCATCTCGAACAAGGACCATCGTGCCTCCATGCGCAGGTATACCCTCTTCAGTGGCAAGGTCGCGCCTGAATGGAGTATACCGCCTGAGTTGAAAGGTATCCTGTGGGCGTAACTTGGTCTCCTGCAGGCAAACCACTAATGGATCGTGCGTATTAAGCAACAGATCAAGCTCTGGACGATGAGCCCTAAGCCCACGTATGTTCCACTGTAGGAACGCCGTTGGAGCGGTAGAATAAAAAAATTAAGGGGTATTCCCTCTCATGACGATTTCGAGGGTGGCCTAATCAGTTTACCCTTCTTTTTTGCTTTAGGGCTAACCCCTTTAACGTCCGAATCATCGGGTCGTTTTCTGGACGTCATCCTGGTAGTGTGCCCCACATCCTCCTGATCCATCTCCTCCACCGATGAGGTCCCTTTACCGATGGAGAACTTCAGTTCAAGGGGCCCAAAACGATTGGAGACGGAGATCGACGACGATGACAGGCGTCGTTCAGAGTCCTCCCCTGAAGACTCCTCAGAGGAGGAACTTCTAGAAGCCCTGGGACTCTTTTTTCGGCTGGCCGGTTTGCTGGAATCCTTTAGGAAATCGGATTTTTTATAGGTTTTCTTAAATTGTTTCGGCGATGCATTGTAAGTGAGTGAGTGAGTGTGGTGTTTAAGGGCCCGTCGACAACAAGGTCATTTGGGCCCCAAGTCAGCACCTAAAAACTATAAAAACTCAATTAAAAGGTAAAATACAATTAAAACACTAAACTATTAAAAGCACATTAAAATCATCCCAGTACTAAAAATTTAAAAACTCTAAAATTAATAAATTTAAAACACAAGTCAGACTTGTTTATTAAAACCTATTTTTAAAACAAACCGCAGTGCCTTATCCACGGCCAATGGGTCGTCCCCTAAAATACTAAACAAGTTAGCTCCCAAGCCCAAAGACTGGCGAACGCGGGCGTACTGTGGGCAATCGAGTAAAATATGCCGCACAGTGAGGCGTACGGCACACGGAGCACACACTGGGGCCGGTTCCCCTCTCAACAAATGACCATGAGTAGCTCGTGTGTGCCCAATTCTCAGCCGGGTGAGTATCACCTCGGCTCGCCGGTTATCCCTGCAGGAAGTTAGCCAGGGTCGTACGCTCTCTTTAATTGCCCGGAGTTGTGTGCCTTGTAAAGCTGTCCAGGAGTGCTGCCAAGCAGAGAAGAGTTGGCGACGAAAAAAACGTTGCACATCCTGGTATGGCACAGTAGTTGTTAAACTCCGGGGCAAACGGCAAGCAGACTTTGCAGCCGCGTCCGCCTCCTAGTTCCCGGTAATCCCCACATGGCCTGGGGTCCAGGTAAAAACAAAATTGTACCCGCGCCTGAGCATTTGTGAGATCTGGGCCTGTATTTTTAAAACTAGGGTCTGAGCGGCAGTGTGCTGTTGCAAGGCCTGAAGCGCACTCAGAGAATCAGTGCAGACAATAAAAGAGCCGGGAGCTAACTTGCAAATAAAAAGGAGCAAATAGAAGATGGCATACAGTTCTGCGGAAAAAACTGAAGTGGAGTCCAGAAGGCGACATTTATGAGCCTCACCGTTAATGAAGAATGCGCAACCCGTAGCGTTATCTAACTGGGAACCGTCTGTAAAGACCGGAACATAGTTAGGGTAACGGCCCAGTAATTCGGCGAAAAGTTGTTGGAACACCGAATGTGGGGTAGCGAGTCTAGTGTTGCTTGAAAGTGTTAGATCGAACTGCGCACGATTGAGCTGCCATGCAGGATAAGGGCAGATGGACGACCTCTCTACGCGAGGCATTCGGAGCCCATGGGAATGTAGGAGATCCCGAAATCTTATTCCCATGGGGCGTGTCCGAGCACCAGGGCGCATATAACGGTGGACTAAATCTGGACACAGAACTGGTTTAAAACAAGGATGATTGGGATAACTTGCCAACTTCGAGACGTACGAGCACAGTAACAGCGAGCGACGAATATGGAGTGGAGGTTCGCCTGAGTCTGCATACAGGCAGTCGACTCGACTGGTGCGAAAAGCTCCTGTGGCAAGGCGGATGCCAGTGTGATGCACGGTGTCTAAAAGGCGAAGTTTAGAGGCGGTCGCTGCGCCATAAATAAAACTGCCATAGTCCAGCTTGGACCGAACCAGAGAGCGGTACAGCCTCAACATTACCGTGCGATCGCCCCCCCCCCCAAGATGCTCCAGATAATACCTTGAGCACCCGAAGAGAACGATCGCAAGAGGCTCGAAGGTGACGAATGTGGTGCTCCCAATTGAGTTGTCGGTCCAAGTAGAGGCCCAAGAACTTCAGGTGTGAGACAAATGGCAGGGGTGTGCCGTTCAAATGAAGATCAGGAGGCGGGTGAATACCTCGTAGGCGGTGAAAGTGGATACACTGCGTCTTCGCAGCTGAAAAACGGAAGCCGGTTTGAAGCGCCCAAGCTGCTAGCTGAGTAATGGTTAGCTGCAGTTGGCGCTCAATGTGATCTATGTTGGCGGACCTATAATAGACGGCGAAGTCGTCAACATAGAGGGATGATGGAATTCCACTTCGAACGGCACTAGTGATGCCGTTAATCGCTACGGCAAAAAGGGTGACGCTCAAAATTGACCCTTGAGGTACACCGTTCTCCTGTATCCGCTCCTGGGATATCGTTTTCCCTATCCGCACACGAAAACGGCGAAGCTTTAAAAAATTGCATAAAAACTCGGGCAGATGACCACGCATGCCGTAACCATGTAGGTTACGGAGTATGCCGTACCGCCAAGTGGTGTCATAGGCCTTCTCCAGGTCGAGAAACACGCCCACGGTATGTTGCTTCAGTAGAAACGCATCGGAAACATACCCCTCAAGGCGTGTTAGATTATCGACACTTGAGCGATGGCGACGAAAACCGCATTCCAAGTTGGACAGATGGTTATGTTTTTCGAGCCACCAATTTAACCGAGCGTTTATCATTCGCTCCAACGTCTTACAGATGACACTCGTCAGGCAAATGGGGCGGTAACTAGATGGTAGCTTGCGGTCCTTTCCGGGTCGAGGGATGGGGATGACAATACCCTCTCGCCAGGAGGAAGGGAAAACCCGCTCATGCCAAATGCGGTTATAGATGTTTAGAAGGAAACATAGCGCCTCAGATGGAAGATGTAGCAGCATCTGTCGGTGTACGTCATCGGGACCTGGAGAGGAATCCTTTGCTAACGCCAGAGAATGGGCGAGCTCGGCTGCGGTAAAGGGTTGGTTGTACGGCTCGGTGCAGTCACTCTTAAAGTTAAGTGGTACCCGCTCCGCCTTTTCCTTAATAGGCAGGAAGAGAGCGTCATAGCGGGCAGTTTGGCTCGTGGCAGCAAATGTGGTAGCTAGGGCTTCAGCTATGTCCTGCTCGGTGGTGCACATGGAACCGTTGATGGCAAGGCCGGGAATTACCGTCCGGCGATACTTGCAATACATCCGCCGAACAGCTGACCATACTTGTTGGGTAGAGCCGCGCCGGGAAAGCGAAGACACAAATGCTTCCCAAGATTTACGCTTTGCGTTGCGCAGTATAAAGCGTGCCCTAGCGCGAGAACGTTTGAAGGCGACGAAGTTCGCTTCCGTCGGGTGCCGCTGAAAAATGCGCAAAGCACGTTTGCGTGCTTTGACAGCCAAACTACATTCCTCGGACCACCACGGTACAGGAATACGACGTGGTGTAGGTGAGCCTCGAGGAATGCTGGATTCTGCTGCGAGCAGGATCGAGCAAGTAAAATATTCGACCATATCGTCGATGGTGTCGAAACGATGGTCGATGAGGTGTATGTGGGATTGGAATTTTCCCCAGTTAGCTTTGGAAATAATCCAGCGAGGATGTCGAGAAGGTACACATTGGCGGCCAGAAAAATGGATGTTAATGGGGTAATGATCACTGCCAAAGAGGTCGGAAAGTACTGACCACTCAAGTAGTGGTACTAATGACGGACTGCAGAAAGAAAGGTCTAGTACGGAATGTGTACCATAAGCGGATGATAGGAATGTCGGGTCACCAGTATTTAGCAGAAGCAGGTCAGACTTATCGAAGACGTCTACGATGAGGTATCCACGGGCGTCATCTGTGTCTGATCCCCAGAGCGTGTGCTTGGCATTCAAATCTCCCACAAGGAGTAGTGGTGAGGGGAGCTGAGCCAATAGAGCTAGAAGATCCCGCTCTGGAACTATACTGAGCGGCGGCAGGTACATAATACAGATGGTAAAACTGATGCTCTCCAGCTGTATTCGGACGGCCACAGCTTGCAATGGTGTGGTGAGAGGAACGTGGGCGGCGGAGATGTTAGGCGCCACTAAGGTAGCAACGCCACCGCTTGCACGCATACCTGCAAGAGAATCGCTTCTATATGCCGAAAAAGAGTGAAGGTGTAACGAGTGATTGGGATGTAAGTGGGTTTCCTGGAGGCAAATTATTGACGGTGACCGTTGAGAAACTAAATATTGTAGGTCTTGAGCACGAGCTCGAAAACCATTGACATTCCACTGGATTATATCCATGAAGAGTTTTTAATGGGCCGTTTTAACCTTTTTCTTGACCTTGGCTGACCTGGGCCCTACGATTCGAAAATCGTTAGCCTCCTGTGACTCCGCTGATGATCGGGAGTCAGAACTCCTACGGCTCGTAGAACGAGACCGGGATCTAACAGAAGGCGAGCGACTTCGCGATCTATGTTGTGGTCGGGATCGGTTTTTCGCATTTACTACGGGATGGTTGTTACCCGCTGATGGCTTGGTGGCTGGAGTCTGTACGGTTGAAGCGGAGGCTGTGCTGGTGGATACACAAACAGTCTGAGACGTGGGTTTAACGGCTAGAAAGTCAGTCTGCGTGGATGCGTGGGCGACAGGTACGTGTTGAACAGCAACAGTGGTATTAGGAGTACGGCGAGCTGCTGATGCATATCCAGTAGTAGTGGTAGCAGGCTTTAGTTGTTCAAAGCGCCGTCGTGCCTCTGGAAAAGTCAGGCGTTCTTTGACACGTAGCTCCTGAATGCTTTTTTCGTCCATGGATCTAGGACACTGTCGCGAGCTGGAGGGATGACTACCGCTACAGTTCACGCAGCAAGGTGTTCGGCTGCAGATTGGGTCGTCGTGTTTAGCTAGGCCACATTGCTCACAAAGCGCAGCATTGGTACACGCGACCTTAGTATGTCCGAACCGCTGACATTGGAAACAGCGCATAGGGTTCGGGACATACTGGCGGACGCTAGCACGTTCGTAGCCACAATAGATGAATTCCGGTAACTTCGTCCCAGCAAAAGTTAGAAATACCGTACGAAGTGGGTACTCCTTGCCATCTTGTTTCCGTGTTAAGCGGTACGCCTGACAAACAAGCTGGTCAGAGAGGCAACTTACTATTTCCTCATTCGCAAGACCATCCAAGCTGGAGGTGGTGACTACTCCTCTGCAGGTGTTAAGGGTTTTGTGTGGGGCTACCCGAATAGGGTAGGAGCCCAACAAAGACGCTTTTTGTAGTTTTTTGAACTGGTCTGCAGTTGAGGTCTCTAACAGTAAGCTACCGTCTCGGAGACGCGTAGCGTTTTTTACAGGGCCACTGATTTTATCTAATTCACGTTTTATGTAAAATGGACTGACATCCTTAAACGTTTTGCCATCACAAGCCAAGGTCATCAATAAGTAAGGGTCAATGAAGGAGGTTTTGCGCGGAGACATGATGATATAGACCCCCTTCCGGAACCGTCGGCGTCAGCCTGCCATCCGGGGGTTAAAGAAAAAAGACACCGAATCTTCAGGGTCTGTGCCGTCATGGGGACCTCACCCATGACCGATCTCATTTGTACCTCAGAAAAGCTACCCTTCAAAATCCACTGCTTGTCCGTATGGGTAAACCGTTCACCACGCACACCCCGGCTTTATTCCCCTACCACAGGAATAACCGCCTGTGGCTCCCCGCTTTAGGCCGCGCATGCGTGTAATAGGCACACGCGGATTCAGGGGACTTGTGGTTGATTACACCGGGGTTCCGTCAGCGGTAACACGTCCGGTCCGTGATACTAACCCAACGGCAAAACGCGGCCGTTGGGAGATTACCACAAACCGGGCCCTCAAGGAGCTACGTGGGTGTACTTGACGGTGTGGACGGGCTCCGCACCTAAGGCTACACATAGGGGCAGTGCGAAGGGTCCGCTCAACCTTCACTTTTGAGACCTCCGGAGAGCACACATGTCGGAAGCCGCGCTGAAAACCATGGGACAGAACCACGGAGATAGGAGAGATCCCTGCTGGTGAGACAGGAGTTATAAACCTAAGACCTTAAGTACTAATAATCATAATAAAAAACTAGAAGGGGAAGAAGGTGATGCATACTGATCAGCAGTAGCACAGCGTGGCACAGTTGATGGAGGTGAGGGGGATGAAATGAGGATGAGTGGCTAGGGACCCCGGGATTGCCAATCCCGTACCTACCGTAGTAGGTCCCTGGGGAAAATTACCAGAGCCTCTTCTGCCAGTTTTCGGGGTTACTGTTGGGCCTTCTCGGCAGCCGTAGCGGTCGTGGGGTACACCAAGTCCCCACCGTACATCACCCCATCAGTCAGTCCCCTACTTCCTGTTGCCCACCCCTCGGGACGAGGACCGCAGAGGTTGGATTTTGAGGGGCGCGATGCATTGTAGACAACGGGCTTCTCGGCCTTTGAGGTTGAGGCCTTAGCTGGCAACTGTGGTGGGGATCTTCTTCCTGTTTGAGCGGTAGACGTCGAAGGTGCAGATCGTGTTGGCGGATTGGCAGGCTTAGCAGTCGGTGACGGAGTAATAACCTTCTCTGATATTGATGCCACAACGTTCTCGCAGGTTTGAGTGGCGATCTCCCTCCGCGGCACTGGCTTAGCAGCTACAGAGCTGTAGCTAGCGGACCGCGGAAGGGATGGCATGCGAGTACGGGCGAGTTTCCGGGCTTCCGAGAGAGAGAGAGAGAGAGAGATAATAGGGTTTAAGGGCGCTCACTACAAGGTCATCAGCGCCCTTTAAGGCCAATGAGGTTAAATTCGATCTACAACGCTAAAACTCTCAGTTAAATAAACAAAGATAAAAACCCGTATAACGGTATCTCAGAGACTAAAATAAAGGTTAAAACCATAAAAAGATTAAAATTCCAAATTAAAAGGGTCCTATATTCTAAAATGTAGATTTAAAATGAAACCTAAAACCTTGGTCACCGCTTGCTCGTCATCCGCCAGGATCTCCGCCATGCTGGCCGGCAGCTGGTGAGACCTGCGGAGACGTCCTAACCTAAGACAATCTAAAAGCACGTGGCGGACCGTCAGAAACGAACCGCACAGCGGGCAAACAGGTTCTGCGGTCCTACTTAATAAAAAACTATGACTAAAATAGCAGTGACCAATACGCAACCGAGCCAATATTACCTCCTCCCGCCGGGATAATCGACAGGAGGTCGCCCAGGGAATCGGAAGCTCCTTCACGGTCCTTAGCTTGTTGCCACGCAGAGCCGACCACTCATCGCGCCAGCACGAGAGCGTCGCCCTACGGACAACAAGTCTGAAGTCTTCCGAGGTGGCCAAGGGGAAGGTAGCACCAGGTGTTGTGGCGGCCACCTTAGCCGCCGAATCCGCGCTTTCATTACCCTGTATGCCAACGTGACCAGGAACCCACGCACACACCACGCTTACGCCAGAGACGTGTAAGACGTGGAGGGTGTCCTGGATAAGCTGTACAAGGGGATGGTGAGTGTACAGCTCACGAAGGCTCTGAAGGGCACTAAGGGAGTCACTCAAAATGAGGGAATTACCCAACTTTCGGCGGCGAACATGTAAAAGGGCTCGGTAGATTGCATAGAGCTCTGCGGTGTAGATGGATGTGGTGCCATGGAGACCGAATGTAAAGGGTTCGGCTCCATGGACGTACGCACACCCAACACCTGTAGAGCTTTTGGACCCATCGGTAAAAATTAAGCTAAAATCCTTATAGTCCGATAAAAATTCTAAAAACAAACTACGTATACTACACGTGGGAATCGTGGACTTCCGGTGCACTGCCAACCCAAGATCTACAGGGGATGCTGCACGCAACCAAGGAGGATACACCCGTTCACTCCTAGGATACATCCCAGGTAGCCCGAGTGCATGCCTTCCAAGAAGCTCCCGGAAGCGGAAACCTGGCGGCCTTGGTTTTACACGTGTGTTCCTATATCGCACGTCATAGAAGGAATCAAAAAAGGGGGCATACGTCGGATGCGAGGGCATAGCGTTTAAGCCACAGCCATAATTCCCCAGCAAAACTTCCAGGCGATAATGAAGAGGTGGTTCCGCTGCCTCACAATAGAGGCTTACTACTGGGCTAGTTGGAAATGCGCCAGTAGCCAACCGAAGGCCAGAGTTATGGACCGTGTCTAATTTCTTCAGCATAGATGGACGAGCTGAAGCATAAACGATGCACCCATAATCCAGCTTAGAGCGGATCAGTGTGCGATACAACCGAAGCAACACTGCGCGATCCGCACCCCACGATTTCCCAGTAAGTACCCGCAAGATATGAAGAGAACGCTCACATCGTGCTTTCAACTGTGCTATATGCGACGACCAGCTTAGCTTTCTATCGAAAATCAGCCCGAGGAACCGCGTTTCATCGGCAAATGGTATAACATGTTGCCCCAGTCGGAGCGAGGGTGGTAGTCGACGCTTGGAGCGCCAGAAGTTAACGCAAACCGTCTTCTCAGTGGAGAACCGGAAGCCGTTATTAGTGCTCCAGTCCTGGAGGTTGTCTAGGCATTGCTGTAGACAACGCTCTAGAAACGGAGTACGCTGAGAAGTACAGTAGATGGCGAAATCATCCACGAATAAGCACGATGAAACCCCACGAGTAACACAGTTAGAGATAGAGTTAATCGCAATAGCAAACAGTGTAACACTATGTACCGATCCTTGTGGGACCCCGTTCTCTTGGTTAAAAAGGTTTGATAAGACCGAGCCGACCCTAACTCGGAAAACGCGATTGTTCATAAACTCCCGAACAAACACAGGTAGGCGTCCGCGAATATTCCAGCTGTGCAGGGTGCGCAGCAGACCTGCACGCCAACAGGTATCGTAAGCTTTCTCGAGGTCAAAGTAGATGCCGACGGTCTGGCTGTTCTTAAGGAAACCGTTCATTATCTGCGTTGACATCGACACGAGATGGTCTACTGTGGAACGGCGACGTCGGAAACCACACTGGATGTTCGTGAGTAAGTTGTGGGTTTCCAGCCACCATACTAACCGCCCATTGATCATGCGTTCCATCACCTTGCAAACGCAACTGGTGAGGGAAATGGGACGGTAGCTGGAAGGCAGATGGCGGTCCTTCCCTGGTCTCAGGATTGGGATGATGGTGGCCTCCCGCCACTTGTCAGGAAAACTGCCGTCAACCCAGATACGGTTATAGACCTCGAGTAAGAAAGCCTTCCCTTCGGGAGAGAGATGTTGTAAGAATTGTACGTGGATATCGTCTGGTCCTGGTGCAGATAGTCTGGAGGATGAAAGTGCGTGTTCTAGCTCTGCCATGGTGAACAGGCGATTGTAGTCTTCAAGGTTTCTAGATAGAAAGCAGAAACCTTGAGATTCCACCTGATGCTTAATTGAGAGGAACTCGGGTGCATAGTGATCTGAGCTAGATACCCGAGCAAAGGCATGCCCAAGGGTGTTAGCCACGTCTAGTGGATCCACAACGACGCCTGAAGGAGTTTTCAAACCAGCAATGGGAATGTGGGTCGATTTTCCAGCCACGCGCCTTAACCTATCCCACACAACAGAAGAAGGTGTATGGCGATTAAAAGACCCAACAAAAGCAGTCCATGTTTTTTTTTTTTTGCAGTCCTTAACTACTTGCCGAGACCTGGCACGCATCCTCTTGTAATGAATAAGGTTCTCCATTGTGGGATTGCGTTGGAAAACCCTAAGGGCACGCCTACGAGCTCGGATTACATTCCGGCAGTCATCCGTCCACCATGGCACAGGACGGCGATCGGGATTGGGAGACGAACGCGGGATAGACCGTTCTGCGGCGACAAGTATTCGCTCGGTAAGATGTTCTACGAGCTCGTTAACAGAGGCGTGCTCCTCATAGCTAAAAACCGCCAACTGGGTGTAAAGGGCCCAGTTGGCGTTATCGAAACGCCAGGTAGGCAAGCGGGTGGAACACACGTTTTGTGCTAGGAGACTAATGAGACACGGGAAGTGGTCACTGGAGTAGAGGTCATGATGATGATGATTGGTATAAGGGCGCTCAACTTCAGTGGTTATCAGCGCCCTTTAAAAAATTAGTCATGGCAAAGGCCAGACATAACAGGTGCTAAAAACGGATAAATAAGAAAATTAAAACATACAAAAGGACACGTACGGAAGAAAACAAAAACCAACAAAAACGAAGGAAAACGAGAATTAAGAACCACCTTAAACCGTCCATAGTCAAATTCTAAAATCAAGGCGACGAAAAAATCTAAAAAGCTTCTCCACTACTTCACGGTCGTCTGCCAACATTGCTGCAAAGGTGGTCGGCAGCTGCACAGACGCCCGAAGGTGTGCTAGGTGAGGACACTCTAGCAGCACGTGTCGGACGGACAACGACGCATGGCAGAATGGACACAGTGGAGCAGGCGCCTTTTGAAAAATAAAACTGTGAGTAAAAAAGCAGTGCCCTATACGCAACCGGGCCAAAATTACCTCTTCGCGACGACAGGAACGACAGGAAGTAACCCAGGGAATCGGAAGTGCCTTAACGGACCTAAGTTGATTATTGCGGAGAGCGGACCACTCTTCATGCCAACAGGTTTCCACAGCTCTCCGCAGTAGAGCCCTAAAATCTTCCGATGTTACTGATGGTATGCGAACCCTGGGCTGTGATACCGAAATTATTGTTTGCAGGAGCAAAGAATAATGATAGACGTCGAAGGAATGTTGATTCTTTGTGAGACCAAGCCCCAAGGCCAGTTTAGTTGGGGAAACTGTTTATAACAATGCCATGAATGAAAGGAACAGTGACCTTAGAAGGTTTCTAAAGGAATTGTCACTTGACATACATGAATAGGGTATTCTTCGGATCGTTTACAATGGCGACCAAAACAGCCACAAAAGGACTTTGTTTGGTTTGGAAAAGGAATTTGGAGAGTGAAAGTTATATATAAAGATACACACGCGCGCAAAGGTGGTCAGCACTCTTCGGCTTGTCGCCGATGAAGGCGGGTGCGCGGCTAGAAAGACATCATAAACATTTATCCGGCGTGTAGCCGATATCAGGAAGAGTCAAACGTGCAGCCTATTAGGGTGGTCAACTTGTTCGGTCTTGAATATTTGTCAGGTCATCAAAATTTATCGAGAAATATAGTTAGCATTCAGTCACTATAAACCGTGATTGGTAACCCTCGGTCGGCAGCTTCCATTTCGAGGTTTGAAATAAGAAGCAGTGAATAAATAATTTGGAAACGGGCATTCCAGTGTTGTAAAATTTCCTTCTCACACACATCCACGCATACCCTGAGAGAAACCTCATTGCTCGCCGACTTCTGTGTACACCCATAAGCGAATTTGCTTCAAACTGGCGCGCCAACGCGGGGCTCGATAAGAGAAGGAGGTTCGGCACGATAGGAGAAGGACGTTCGACAACAGGAGGAGGTTCAACCTGAGAAGGAGGTTCAACCCTAGAAGTAGTTTCAACCCGACAACGAGGTTCAACAGTAGAAGGTGGTTCGACAGGAGGACGGTCGACCCATCAAGAAATTCGTCAACAGTTCGACTGTAAAGAAGAAACGAGGCCGGCATCGTCATCAGTGACATCATCAGGAGCCAGTAAAAAAACAATCAAAGGTACAGAGTGTTAAATTATATTCTAGACTACTGTGAATGTATTTAAGGAGTGGAAAAATGCTGAGTCAAAATTCTGTAGAAAGCATGGAAGTCCAGGAGGTTGATGCTAGTAGCAGTAGGCAGGAAGTCGAAGTACCAGAGTGTAGTAGAACGGCCCTAAATAATGTAGAAAGGGAAAGAATTATGTTAGAGGAAATGAGAAAAATGTTCGAAAGCTTAAGAAAAGACAATGAAAGTTTTAGAAAAGAGATGAAGGATAACAATCAAAGTTTAAATGAAAGTTTAAGTAAAAAGATAAATGATAACAGTCAAAGTTTAAAAAAGATAGAAGGAAAGATAGAAAGTGGTTTTCAGAAGTTAGAAGCAGGACAAATAGAACTAGGAAAGAAGTTAGATAATCAACAACAGTCGTTAGAAAATTTCGGGAAAGTTAGTCAGGAAGTAGAGAACGTAAGGGAAGAAGCTGATCAGGTAACAGACAATGTAGGAAAAGATGTTAGTGAGGAGACGGAGAATGCTGAAAATGAAGTTATAAATCTAACTAATGAAAGGTTAGATAGTGAAAACAGAAAACTTGGGGAGGAAATAGTACAGAAATTAGACGAAGAAATAGGAATGGCTAGAGAAAAGTTAGGAGAAACTAGGGGTAGACTAGAAGTATCAGAGTGGGAAAATAGAAAACAGACGAGGTTTTTGGGGGAAAACAAAAATCAAATGAATGAGGTAGCAATAGAGATCACGGTGACAAATGAAACATTGAAAAACATGCAAAATCCAAGGATAAACGAAACAGAAATGTTAAAATATTTCGGGCAAGGGGCACAGTTCCATCAGAATATGTGTAGAAATGATAGGAAAAGAGATCGATGTCCGATATCTAAGCTAAATGTGGAAAAATCATGGGGATGTATAATAAATAAGTCCTTTATACATGGAAAAGTCCGCAAAATTCTTTTGTATTTTCGAAGTACGTTGTGGAATGATGAAATTTCTTGTAAATGGTAGGAACTTAGGCTAAAGTGTTTAAAATTGCCATAACAAATAGTAAAAGGAGAAGAAACAAACTTGTAAAATGTATAGGTTAAGTTTGAACAGTGTAGTGTAAAATGTATAGGTTAAGTGTAAACAGTGTCGTGACAGTGCAGTGAAACTTAAAACTAAACAAGTAAAAAAAAAAATATAGTAATGAAAATCAGAACACTTAAAGACTCTTGAAAATAATATTTATATAGAATCATAAAGAAGTATTCGGAAATGTATGAAAAAAATAACCAGTTAAAAAAAAATATCAGAACAATGAAAGACTTTTGAAAAGAATATTTATATAGAATCAAGAAGAAGAACTCAGAAATGTTGTATACAAATATAATATTATTAATGTACCATTGATTTAAACATGGGAGTGTATATGTAGGAATTGTTTCAAGTGTAACAACAATATGAATTAATTTTAAGTAGATCAGATGGAGAAAGAGAGAGATGAGGTAGATTGAAATATTTTCCGAGTAATATTTGAAAGTTGAAAATTACAGAACAGAATGTTGGTAAATTTTAAATGAAATGTTGTTATGTAACCAGGTGACTAATTTTTAGGAAATGTCATGTAAAAATTAATGTTGTGAGAAGAAATTGTAAAATGAATTGGAAGTTGCTGACAAATGTCTAATATTTTGCGTTATATTCGGGCAAGACATATATATTATTTCATTATGGGATAGTAAAATAATATCTATGGGGGCATTTGATACCGAAATTATTGTTTGCAGGAGCAAAGAATAATGATAGACGTCGAAGGAATGTTGATTCTTTGTGAGACCAAGCCCCAAGGCCAGTTTAGTTGGGGAAACTGTTTATAACAATGCCATGAATGAAAGGAACAGTGACCTTAGAAGGTTTCTAAAGGAATTGTCACTTGACATACATGAATAGGGTATTCTTCGGATCGTTTACAATGGCGACCAAAACAGCCACAAAAGGACTTTGTTTGGTTTGGAAAAGGAATTTGGAGAGTGAAAGTTATATATAAAGATACACACGCGCGCAAAGGTGGTCAGCACTCTTCGGCTTGTCGCCGATGAAGGCGGGTGCGCGGCTAGAAAGACATCATAAACATTTATCCGGCGTGTAGCCGATATCAGGAAGAGTCAAACGTGCAGCCTATTAGGGTGGTCAACTTGTTCGGTCTTGAATATTTGTCAGGTCATCAAACTTTATCGAGAAATATAGTTAGTATTCAGTCACTATAAACCGTGATTGGTAACCCTCGGTCGGCAGCTTCCATTTCGAGGTTTGAAATAAGAAGCAGTGAATAAATAATTTGGAAACGGGCATTCCAGTGTTGTAAAATTTCCTTCTCACACACATCCACGCATACCCTGAGAGAAACCTCATTGCTCGCCGACTTCTGTGTTCGCCATTATATTATATTTGCATCAAATTGGCGTTCCAACGTGGAACTTGTGTACACCCTTAAGCTATACTGCTTCAGCTGTATGGTTGCCGTCTTGGCTGCCGAATCCGCCACTTCATTCCCTCGCAAGCCTACGTGACCAGGGATCCAGGCGCACACCACGCTTACGCCAGAAGCGCGTAAAACGTGGAGGGCATCCTGGATACGCTGCACAATAGGGTGGTAGCTGTACAGCTGCCGTAGGCTTTGAAGTGCACTGAGGGAATCAGATAGTATAAGACAGTCCCCCAACTTTCGTCTACGCACGTGTAAAATGGTCCGGTATATGGCATACAACTCTGCAGTAAAAATGGAAGTGCTAGTGTGGAAGCCGAATGTATAGGTTTCGGTTCCACACACGTAACCACAACCGACACCATTTGAGCTCTTGGAGCCATCAGTGTAAATGATAAAATGGTGCTCGTATCGCGCTAAAAGTTCTAAAAAGCAGAGGCGGATACCAGACGTAGACATGGTAGATTTAGTATACTTAGTCATGCCCAGATCCACGTGGGACGCTCCGCGCAGCCAAGGGGGTACATCCTCTCCCCCTGAAGATACAGTTTGGGCAGCTCAGAAACAAGCTGCCTAAGGAGCTCCCGAAATCGAAAACCAGGTGGCTTTGGTTTGGTGGAACTGTTCCTATAACGCGCGTCCATTGAGGTGGTAAAGAACGGCGTATACGATGGATTTGTGGGCATGCATTTTAGTCCAAAGCCATAATTGGCGAGTAACATGTTGCGCCTGTAGTGCAGAGGAGGTTCTGCAGATTCAGCATACAGGCTAACAACACGGCTAGTTGGAAATGCCCCAACTGCTATACGTAGGCCACAATTATGGATTGGGTCTAATCTCTTCAGCACAGATGGTGGTGCTGAGCCGTAAACGATACTACCATAATCTAGTTTGGAGCGGATGAGTGCGCGATAAAGGCGCAGTAGCACTGTGCGATCCGCTCCCCACGATTTACCACTGAGTACCCGCAAGAGATTTAGGGATCGGTCACATCGTGCTTTCAGTTGTGCTATATGCGACGACCAACTAAGTTTGCGGTCAAATATCAAACCAAGAAACCTCTTCTCATCTACGAACGGGAGTACATCGGCGCCCAAACGGAGCGTTGGTGGTAGTCGACTCTGACGGCGCCAGAACTTAACACATTGTGTTTTCTCGGAGGAGAAGCGAAAGCCGGTGCTTATGCTCCAACGCTGCAGATTGTCTAAGGTGGTCTGTAGACGGCGCTCTAAAAACGGTGTGCGCGGAGATGTACAGTAGACGGCAAAGTCGTCCACAAATAGGCAAGATGAGACCCCCGGAGGAACACATTGAACGATAGAATTTATCGCAATAGCAAACAACGTAACGCTTAGGACCGATCCCTGTGGCACCCCATTCTCCTGAACAAAGAGAGGTGAAAAAACCGAGCCGACCCTCACTCGGAAAACGCGGTCTTTCAAGAATTCCTGAAGGAAGAGGGGCAGGCGTCCACGTATATTCCAGGTGTGCAGAGTGCGCAGCAGCCCTGCCCTCCAACACGTATCATAAGCCTTCTCAAGGTCAAAAAATATTCCGACGGTTTGAGAGTTGTTAAGGAATCCGTTCATGATCTGTGTCGACATAGATACAAGATGATCCATTGTTGAACAGCGTCGTCGGAATCCGCACTGGGTGTTACTGAGTAGGTTGTGCGTTTCCAGCCACCATACCAACCGCCCATTTATCATGCGTTCCATCACCTTGCAAACGCAACTGGTGAGGGAAATAGGACGGTAGCTAGAAGGGAGGTGACGGTCCTTGCCAGGTTTCAAAATTGGTATAATAGTGGCTTCACGCCATTTGGCAGGAAACGTAGCATCAACCCAAACACGGTTATAGACCTGGAGCAGGAAGGCCTTACCTTCAGGTGAGAGATGTTGTAACATATGAACGTGGACTCCGTCCGGTCCTGGTGCTGTCAATCGCGAAGATGAGAGAGCGTGTTCTAACTCCGCCAAGGTGAAGAGGCGGTTATAATCTTCGAGGTTTCTGGAAGTAAAATCGAAACCTTGAGATTCTGCGCGATGCTTAAATGAGATGAACTCTGGAGCATAATTATTGGAGCTAGACACCAGAGCGAAAGCACAGCCGAAGGTGTTGGCCACGTCCAACGGATCAACAACAACTCCCGCAGGTGTATGCAGACCAGCGATTGGCAAGTGGGTCGATTTGCCGATCACACGCCGCAACTTATCCCATACAACAGAGGAGGGGGTACGTCTGTTAAAAGTGGATACGAAATTAGTCCATGAGGCCTTTTTGCTATCCTTAATGATTTGCCTAGCTGTTGCACGCGCTTTCTTGTACTCAATTAGATTATTGAGGGTAGGGTGTCGTTGGAATACCCTTAGAGCACGTCTACGAGCACGAAGAGCATTGCGGCAGTCGGTGGTCCACCATGGGACGGGAAAGCGACTAGGTGGTGGAGCCGAAAGGGGAATAGACTGCGCTGCAGCGGAAAGAATTGTCTCTGTGAGATGGTCAACGAGAGCGTTCACAGAATCGTGCTCGTTGTAAGAAAAGACAGCCAGCTGGGAGTAAAGGGTCCAGTTGGCACGAGCAAAGCGCCATCTAGGTATACGCGATGTAGACACATCTGGTTCTAAGAGACTAAGAAGGCAGGGGAAGTGGTCACTGGAATGTAAGTCGGAGATGACATTCCACTGTAAGGAAACCGCTAACTGGGATGAACACACTGCTAAGTCAAGGTGGGAATAAGTGTGGAATGTGTCTGAAAGGAACGTCGGCTCTCCGGTATTCAGGAGAACCAAGCTATTGCGCTCCAGGAATTTTGCAATGAGGTGGCCTCTCGAGCATGCCCGATGTGAGCCCCAAAATGGGTGATGGGCATTGAAGTCCCCCACTATGACAAATAGAGTTGAGAGTTGGGAGACCAGATCTTCAAGGTCAGCTAACGAGAGGTCATCAGATGGAGGTAGATATACACTGCAAATGCAAAACTCGATGGATTTTAGCTGAATCCTTACAGCTACAGATTGGATGTCGGATTGTAGGTGTAACGGATCGGCTAATACGTCATCCCTGAGGAGCATCATAGTGCCCCCGTGAGCAGGAATGCCCTCTTCCGGTGCAATATCACACCTCAGTGACGTGTAGCGTTTCATTTGAAAATTGTCCTGTGGCCGTATCTTAGTCTCTTGTAGGCAGACCACCAAAGGGTCATACTCATGGAGCAAAAGTTCGAGTTCTGGTCGATGGGCCCTTAAACCGCGTATGTTCCAGTGTAGGATAGTCATGGCTATAAGTATGGGATATGGCGTCAGGGAAAGACGCACATTACGTAGTCTGTGGCGGTGGTCGGATCAATTTGCCCTTTTTCTTGGGTGGCAAGGGTTCGGCAGGTTTGTCTTGCCGCTTCTTTGCTGCCGATGTTGCAGCGTGGTCGGAGAGTTCCTGCTCCATCTCTTCGATGGAGGAGGACCGTGTAGCTTCAGCGACTCTCGGCTCGAGAGGCTCGAACCGGTTGGAAACTACGACCGACGAAGATGACAGTCGCCGGTCTGAGTCCTCCCCAGATGACTCCGAAGATGATCGCGGAGGCGAGGATCGGGGACTTTTCTTGCCCTTACGTTTTACTGGAGCAAACTGGGAACTATCCTTGAGGAAGGCGCTTTTGTCGTAACTGGTCCTGAACTTTCTTTCCGGTGCCTGGTATATTACTGGCGGCTTGCTCATAGTAGATGGTCGGTCCGGTGACTTAGCTGAGGTGCTGGCTGTTGCTCGTGCCGGTGGCTGTTGCTTTGGAGAGGATCGTGGCGTAATTACTCTTTCAGCGATTGTTGCCCCGTTTATGTCGCAAGTTTTTGTAGCGATCTCACGTCTAGGTACCGGCCTAGCTGCAACGGCACTGTAAGAACCGGTCCTAGGGACAGAAGGCTGACGGCTGCGCAAGAGCTTCCGGGCTTCCACAAAGGACACCCTCTCTCTTACCCGGATCTCTTGGATAGCCTTCTCCTCTATAAAACGGGGGCATTCCCTGGAGTTGGATGAATGACTGCCGCCGCAGTTGACACAGACGGCAGGGGAGGTACAGACATTATCGTGTTTACCTGCCCCACAGTCAACGCAAGTAGCATCCCCATTACACGTTTCACTCGTGTGTCCAAAGCGCTGGCATTTGTAACACCTCAGTGGATTCGGAACGTACTGCCGCACTTCAATAGCTTCGTACCCTGCCTTAATCCTTTGCGGGAGTTCCACCCGGTCAAAGGTAAGGAACAGGGTACGAGTGGGCACTAGTTCACCTCGTTCCTTGCGGTGAACCCGATACACATTTGTCACTCCTTGTTCCGATAGGTTCTCCAGAATCTCGTCATTGGACATACCGTCCAATGCGCTGGTAGTGACAACGCCACGCGAGGAGTTCAGCGTCCTATGTAGCTCGACCCGCACCGGATAGCTGCCGAGTAGTTTGGCTTTCATGATTTTCGAAGCCTGTGTCGGAGAAAACGCTTCGACCAGGAGCGTTCCATTCCGAGATCGAGTGCAGGACTTCACCGGACCAGCAATGTTATCCAGACCTTTCTGAATCACGAATGGATTCACGGTGTTAAATCTGCGACCTTCCTCAGTTCTATGAAGTACCAAATAGCGAGGACCACATGACTCGGCTATTTCTTTTCCGCTTTTGCTTACAATGTTGGTATTGTGGTTGTTAGATTTTACCATGAAAAATGGCTAAAAGTTCATCCCCCAGTACTCCCCACCCACCACGGAGCCCAACAAGGGGTCATCCCACTGGGATGACAGGGCTATACAGGGGATATAGCAGGCTCGCCGTCCCACTCACCCTGGAGTTCGGTACAAGACCTAGTCCTGGCCGATTGGCTAGGGGTGGGTTAGTCCCTAACCTCCCGTTTAGGTGAAGCAGTACCCAAAGTGGTGTATTAGCAATGCGCACCGTCCCCGAATTCAGAAAAAGACTGGAACGAGCTCAGATGCGCACCCCTCAACCACCAGGAGAAACCTTTCCACCGACACGGGTCTCCACGCACGGCCTACACGTGGGTGGGCGAATTGACCGTCTCCCTCAACCACGAAGAGGAGCCCACACGAGGGAGGGAGTAGAGGTCAGAGATGACGTTCCATTGGAGGGACACTGCTAACTGCGGCGAGCATACTGCCAAATCCAGATGCGAAAAGGTGTTTAAGGCATCGGAAAGAAAAGTAGGTTCTCCGGTGTTCAGGAGAACCAGGTTGTTATTGTCCAGGAAATCGGAGAGAACTCTACCCCTGGCACAAGTTCGAGTTGAGCCCCAAAGAGGGTGATGGGCATTGAAGTCCCCCACCAACAGAAATGGGGTAGGTAACTGAACAACCAGATCTTGGAGCATGGTAAGTGATAGGTCATCTGAGGGTGGAATATACATGTTGCAGATAACCAGCTCCATCGTCGGCAGTACTATACGGGCAGCAACGGTCTGGATCTTAGTGCGTAAAGGTATCACGTCCACATATACGTCATCTCTGACCAGAATCATCGTCCCTCCATGTGCCGGAATACCCTCTTCCGGGGCAAGATCACACCGGAAGGGAGTATACCGCCTTAGTGCAAAGGGATCCTGAGGACGCAGTTTAGTCTCCTGCAAGCAAACTACTAGGGGGTCTTGTTTATTAAGAACGAAATCAAGCTCTGGGCGATGTGCCCTAAGCCCACGTATGTTCCACTGGATAATCGCCATTTAAACGGTAGGATAAGGTTAAAGGGATTAAGTGGAGGACTGCGGTGGCCGAACAAGTTTGCCCTTTTTCTTAGGTGTCGGGCTAACACCTTTTTTAGCCGCTTCATCTTGTCGCTTTTTGACATTCGACCGAGTAGTGGCGCTAGGGTCCTCCAAGTCCATGTCTTCCACCGGCGGTGGACCCTTCCCAACCGAGAACTTCGGTTCGAGAAACTCGAACCGGTTAGAAGTCGAGATCGGCGGAGATGGACAGTGCCGATCGTGTTCTTTCTCGGATGAGTCTTCTGAGGACGACCTCCGAGATGCCCGTGAAGCACCACATCGCTTAGGGCTTCGAGGAGACGCTGTTTTCTTGGTCGTGCGGCTAGATTGCTCTATTGGTGGAGTAGTTTGCACCCCTGTGGAAACACGAGAGGGAACGCCAGGACAGGTTTGTACTACGGCATCATGTTTCTCAACGGATTTGCGGACAGCGGCAGCAAAGTTCAGGCTGGTGGTCAGCTTGAGTTCAGAATAGCGCTTTCTTGCTTCTGGAAAGGTGAGGTTTTCCTTTACACGTAGTTCTTGTATGTGCTTTTCTTCCAGAAAACGGGGGCAATCGCGCGAGTTCGACGGATGCGCGCCTCCACAATTGACACATGAGGGGTCCTGGGTGCAATTGGAGCCGTCATGAGTATCGCGGCCGCAACGAGGACAAATGGGCGAACCGGTGCATCGCTGTTGCGTATGTCCGAACTTCTGACAGCGGTAGCAACGCTTGGGGTTCGGTACATAGGGTCTCACCGGTGCACGCTCATAACCGCACTGGATGAAGGTCGGAAGGACATAACGTTCAAAAGTAAGGAAGACCGTGCGTAAGGGAAACGGTTGGTCGTCCTTCTTTCCGATTAATCTGAAAGCTGACGTTACTCCTTGGTCTGAAAGACAGTTTACAATGTCCTCATTTGTGAGCCCGTCCAGACTCGAGGTGGTGACCACTCCACGACAGCTGTTCAATGTTTTATGTTTCTCCACTGTGATAGGGTAGGAACCCAGAAGACTAGCCTTTAGGAGTTTGGCTGCCTGGACGTCTTGGGCGATCTCAATGAGGAGACTGCCATCCTTGCACCGCGTAGCGTTCTTCACTGGGCCACAGATCTTATCCAGTTCGCGTTGGATGTACAACGGATTCACATGGGACATATTCTTACTTTCACAATTTAAGCGCATTACGTAAAAACGTGGGGTTGAATAAGGTGTGCGCAGAGGAGCCATGATGATAGGTCCCCCTTCCGGAACCGTCGGCGTCAGCCTGCCATCCGGGGGAAAAAAGCAAAGACACCAGAATCTTCCGGTCTGTGCCGGCCTGAGGTACCCACCTCAGGCCCGATCTCAGAGAGCACTTCAGAGGAGTTACCCTCCGACTATCACTACTGACCGGTATGCGATACTTT
Source organism: Mantis religiosa (assembly GCA_030765055.1). NCBI lineage: Eukaryota > Metazoa > Arthropoda > Insecta > Mantodea > Mantidae > Mantis > Mantis religiosa. The sequence goes on along the minus strand of CM060947.1, from coordinate 57,505,865 downwards.
CACCATAGGCAGGCCCGACTTTATGCCCCTACCACTGGAATAACCACCAGTGGCTCCCCACTTTAGGCCACGTGGTCTCAACAGAGCCAACGTGGATTCAGGGGACTTGTGGTTGATTACATCGGGCCCCAAGCAGCGGTAACACGTCGCGTCCTCTCGTGCACCCCGACGAAACCGGCCGTCGAGGAATCCGAGACGACCCGGCCCCCGGAGGGGCTACGTGGGTGTACATGGCTATGGAACGGCTCCGCACCTAATATCGCACAAAAGGGGTAGTGAGGAGGGTCCACTCAACCTTCACGCTTGAGACCTCCGGGGAGCACACAAGTTGAAAGCTGCGCTGAAAACCGTGGGACAGGAACCACGGAGAGAGGAAAGATCCCTGCTGGTGAGACAGGAGTTTATAAACCTACACACTTACAACTATAAGGGAACAATAAACCTAGAAGAGGAAGAAGCTTAACGCTAGTGGTGTCAAACGTGGCACATCCAAAATGGGGTGAGAGGGTGAAGATGTGGATGAGGATTACACCAGAGCCTCTTCTGCCAGTTTTCAGGGTTACTGATGGGCCTTCTCGGCAGCCGTAGCGGTCCTGGGGTACACCAAGTCCCCACCGTACATCACCCCATCAGTCAGTCCCCTACTTCCTGTTGCCCACCCCTCGGGACGAGGACCGCAGAGGTTGGATTTTGAGGGGCTTCCGGGCTTCCGAGGACACCTTCTCTTTCACCCGGATCTCCTGGATCGCCTTTTCCTCAACAAAGCGCGGGCAATCACGAGAGCTGGATGGGTGCTCTCCGGCGCAGTTCACACATTTAACCGGCGATGAACACGCACCGTCATGCTGTGACATCGCACAGTTAAAACATGTAGGCGCGGCGTTACAAAACGCGCTTGTATGCCCGAATCGCTGGCACTTGTAGCATCTTAGAGGGTTGGGTATGTAAGGGCGTACCTCAATTGTTTCATACCCTGCCCTAAGCCTTTGTGGGAGATCGACCCGATCAAAGGTCAGGAACAGGGTACGGGTAGGCACCAATTCCCCTCTTTCTCTGCGCTGCACACGGTAAACAGCTGTCACACCTTGGTCTTTAAGGTTCTCCATAATTTCCTCGTTGGACATAGCGTCCAACGCACGGGTGTTAACGACGCCGCGAGAGGAGTTCAGGCTCTTATGGATTGTGACGTTTACCGGGTAACTACCCAACAGGTTTGCCTTCAATATTACCGCTGCCTGGGAGACCGAATGAGCTTCCACCAGGAGCGTGCCATTCCGGGATCTAGTACAGGATTTCACCGGACCAGCTATCTTATCCAATTCCCTTTGTATAATAAAAGGGTTCAGAGACAGAAAAGTCTTCCCTTCTTCACTTCTAGATATGACTAAGTAGCGGGGACCACAGGGTTCAACTACTTCTTTTCCACTAACCTTCACAGTTTTGGTTTTAAGAGACTGCACCATTGCGATAATGTCCTCCACCATTGCAAACGTCTCCGATGGCGTGCTCACATCCTGGGCGCCACCCCGGCTTAGGTGAGAGTCCTGGCTTGGACCTTGCTCACCTTAGGGTCACACCTCCCAGTGTAAAGACAGAGGGACCCAATCGCCTTCAGGAGTGTAACAGCTCATGCAATGGCCCCTCCCCGGGACTGACCTTTATCAGCGGATACGAACACAGTCCCACATGGTAACAAGGGGCTGGGAGTTACGCATTACCCAGTCACCCCTTGCGCTTCCCTCTCCAACCACCCGCGCTATGTTACCCGTCAGACATGTGTTCAGGGAGGAATAAGAAAAGGAACAAAAAATAAATGGGGTCAAACACCGAAGTGGACCATATTTTGGGCGTTTGAAGAAACACTCTCACCTCGCGGAGGAACCCAATCGAGAGATTACACCAGAGCCTCTTCTGCCAGTTTTCGGGGTTACTGATGGGCCTTCTCGGCAGCCGTAGCGGTCCTGGGGTACACCAAGTCCCCACCGTACATCACCCCATCAGTCAGTCCCCTACTTCCTGTTGCCCACCCCTCGGGATGAGGACCGCAGAGGTTGGATTTTGAGGGGCGCTGAGCCAATAGAGCTTGAAGATCACGCTCTGGAACTATACTGAGCGGCGGCAGGTACATGTTGCAGATGGTAAAACTGATGCTCTCCAGCTGTATCCGAACGGCCACAGCTTGCAATGGTGTGGTGAGAGGAACGTTGGCGGCTGAGATGTTAGGCGCCACTAAGGTAGCAACGCCACCGCTTGCACGCATACCTGCAAGAGAGTCGCTTCTAAATGCAGAAAGAGTGAAGGTGCAACGAGTGATTGGGATGTAAGTGGGTTTCCTGAAGACAAATAATTGACGGTGACCGTTGAGAAACTAAATGTTGTAGGTCTTGAGCACGAGCTCGAAAACCATTGACATTCCACTGTATTATTTCCATTTACAGTGATTTAATGGGCTGTCTTAACTTTTTTCTTGACCTTGGATGACTTGGGGCCCACGATGCGAAAGGCGCTAGCGTCCTGCGACTCTCCAGATGTACGAGAGTCAGAAGAACTCCTTCGGCTCGCTGAGAGAGACCGGGATTTCTTCGAAGGTGTCCGACTGCGTGATCGGTGTGATGGCCGCGATCTGTTTCTTACAAGCACTACTTGGTTTGCAGTACTTGTGGACGGCTTAGGTACTTGTGTCTGTGAGCTAGAAGTGGTGGCAGTGGTGATGGTAGTAGTAGTGCTGGTAGTAGCTGTAAGTGTGTTTCGAGACGTCGGAGGAGCCGCTAGAAAATCGGTCTGTGTGGAAGCGTGAGCAACAGGGACGTGTTGGACGGCAACAGTGGTACCAGTAGTAGTAGTAGTGGGGCTTTAGGGCGCACAACTGCTAGGGTCATTAGCGCCCAGTAAAAAACCAATAACGTCAAAAAAAATTGAAAGTGAGTCCTCCGCTAAAACACCAAAAAAACTTTACAACAGTAAAAAGGTCACCGATACAGTGCTAAGAACTGCACTACGTGAACTATGAGACAATAAAACTGATACAACTCGCACAAAAGGCTAAAAGTATGATAAAAGGATAATCTGGGTGTCATACACGTGTGCCCAGTCCGCTATAATAAATGAAACGTAAAACACGAGCCACTGCACATGAAGTGTCTGCCAACACTTCAGACAGGGTCGTCGGCATGTCCAAGGACACACGCAGCTCGGCTAAAGACTGGCACTGGACTAAAACATGCCGCACCGTCATGGGCTCGTGACAATGAGAACAGAGCGGTGTAGCATCAGAAGATAAAAGGTGACCATGGCTAAAACGGCAGTGCCCGATTCGCAGTCGTGCTAAAATCACCTCCTCGCGACGAGAGGTGCGCGACGAAGTGCTCCAGATGATTGGGAGGGGTTTTACCTTCCTAAGCTTATTCCCCCGACGGGCATTCCAATGACTGCTCCACCTTAACAGGAGGGCGCGACGTAAATATGAGCTAAAATCGTCTGAGGGAACGCAAGAGCGAAAACATCTGGGAGCCAAAACAGCTGCCTTCGCGGCAGCGTCGGCAGCCTCGTTTCCAGATATGCCTACGGGTCCAGGTACCCACACAAAGGAGACGCAAGTGCCTGCACTGGCGAGAGTGTGAAGGCAGTCCTGGATCCGCTGTACGAGCGGATGATAGGTGTACAGCATCCGTAGGCTCTGGAGCGCACTCAGAGAATCGGAGCAGATAACCCAAGACTGTAAGGCTTGCCGACGAACATATAAAAGAGCTTGGTAAATACCGAACAGCTCTGCTGTAAAAACCGAGCACTGCGGTAAAAGACGAAAGCTAAAACTCTGCCGACCGTGAATAAAAGCACATCCCACTCCCGTATTATCCTTCGAGCCATCAGTGTAAATAAAACTGCAGGGTCGGTACTGCGCCTGAACTTCTAAAAAGCCCGAACGAAGGACTGAATCTGGCGTCGACAATTTCGGCATGGACAGCAGGCTCAGATTTACCTGGATCTCGGAGCGTAGCCATGGCGAAAATCGTGTTTCTCCTTTGCGAAAGGTGGCCGGTAAATCAACATCCAACAGCCGAAGCAGAGAGCGAAAACGAACGCCAGGAGGGAGTAGGGCCAGGGAGCGCGCTGAGTATTGACGGTCCAGGGAGTCATTAAAGAACGAGCTAAACGACGGATGATCCGGCAAAGTAAAAAGCCGGCAAGCGTAATTACAAAGGAGGACATCACGCCGATAGCGAAGCGGAGGTTCAGCAGCTTCCGCACACAGGCTGATGACCGGACTTGTTGGGAAGGCGCCAATACTCAAGCGGATACCACGGTGATGAACAGGGTCAAGTCTTCTTAAAATCGATGGTCGAGCGAACGAGTATACAATACAGCCGTAGTCAAGTTTAGATCGGACAAAAGAGCGATATAGCCTTAAAAGAACCGTCCGATCAGCTCCCCAGGAGGTGCCACTTAAAACACGTAAAACACTAAGAGAACGTTCACACCTGGCCTTTAAATACGACATATGAGAAGACCAACGAAGTTTCCTATCAAACACCAATCCCAAGAATTTTGTCTCGTCTGCGTAGGGAAGGGCATCGGCTCCCAGAGACAGCGACGGCGGCGAAAATGCTTTCCTTCGCCAGAAGTTTACGCAGACGGTTTTCTCGGCGGAGAACTTGAAGCCGTTTTCCACACTCCAAGTAAAGAGTCGGTCAAGACACATTTGAAGGCGGCGGTGCAGGAGAGAAGTACGCCGAGAACTACAATAGATGGCGAAGTCGTCCACGAATAAAGAAGAAGAAATGCCCAATGGGACGCACTCCGTAATGGGATCGATGGCAATAGCAAATAGTGTGACACTGAGTACCGAGCCCTGCGGTACTCCGTTCTCTTGAATAAAAGCGCGAGATAACTCCGAACCCACACGTACCCGAAACACCCTATCACGCATAAACTCTCGAATAAATAGGGGTAACCTTCCACGAATGCCCCATTTATGGAGGGTGCGGAGAATTCCATACCTCCAGCAAGTGTCGTATGCCTTCTCCAGGTCAAAGAACACAGCAACCGTTTGGCTCCTGCGTAAAAATCCATCCATAATGTGGGTGGACAACGAGACTAGGTGGTCGACCGTTGACCGGTAGCGACGAAAACCGCACTGAACGTTTGATAGAAGACGTTGGGATTCTAGCCACCATGTCAGTCGCCCGTTTATCATGCGCTCCATCACCTTGCAAAGGCAACTGGTGAGGGAGATCGGACGATAACTGGAAGGCAGATGGCGATCCTTTCCAGGTTTTAAGATAGGGACAACGGTAGCCTCGCGCCAAGCGGTCGGAAATGTTGCTGTGCGCCAGATATAGTTATACACTTGCAAGAGAAAGAGCTTACTAACTGAGGACAGGTGTTGCAGCATGACGATATGGACTCCGTCCGGCCCCGGTGTGGAGGATCTGGAAGTTACCAGGGCCCGCTCCAGCTCTTGCATTGTGAAGAAGGCGTTATAACACTCGTGGTTTAAGGATTGGAAGGATAGGTCGTGCGTCTCTGCCCGGTGTTTGATGGGCAGAAAGTCCGGGTGATAATGGGAGGAACTAGAGATATGAGCAAAAGCTCCTCCCAGGGCATCAGCGACAGCTCTAGGGGCAACTACGGTGTTATTGTTAATCCGTAGGCCAGGCACCAGAATACGAGGAACTTTACCGGCCACGCGTCGCAGCTTGTTCCAAACCACAGAGGATGGTGTGAAGCGGTTAAAAGTCTCCACAAAACGCTTCCAGGATGTCTTTTTGCTGGCCTGTATCACGCGTCGGGCATTTGCGCGTAGGCGCTTGAACCTGATCAAATTGTCCAGGGTAGGATGACGCTTAAAAGTTCGCAGTGCAGCCCGGCGCGCACGCACCGCCGCGCGGCATTCATCGGTCCACCAGGGAACGGGTAAACGCCGAGGTTGGGCTGAAGTGCGAGGTATAGCACGTTCGGCGGCAGATGTAATCACAGATGTAACGTGCTCTACCATCTCGTCGATGTTGTCGGATACATGGTCGTCAAAGATAGCCAGGCTGCAAAAAAGGGACCAGTCAGCTTTGTGTAGCTGCCAAGTAGGTACACGGAAAGATGGTGTGTAGTTGGAAAGCAGGCTAATCAGGCAGGGAAGGTGGTCACTGGAATAGGTGTCAGAGACGACGTTCCACTCAGTGATGAGCAAGCTGTGCCGAGCAAACGGATAAGTCCAGGTGAGAGAGAGTGCTGGTTGAATCAGAAATAAATGTAGGTTCGCCAGTGTTGAGAATTGAGAGGTGATTCTGAACAAGGAATTCAGCAAGGTGCTTCCCACTTACGCAAGCCCTAGGTGATCCCCAAAGAGGGTGATGGGCGTTGAAGTCTCCCAACAGCAAGAAGGGTGTTGGGAGCTGGGACACCAGATCGGAGAAGTCCGCAATGGCGAAGGTAGAAGAGGGCGGTAAATAAACAGAACATAAGGTAAAAGAGAGACCTGGGAGTCTAAGAGTAACGGCTACGGCTTGCAAGGTACTATTGAGCGGAAGAGGTTGGTAAAAACGTCGTCCCGGATTAAAAACATAACACCCCCATGTGCAGGAGAACCGGGCTCCGGTGGTAAATCAAAGCGCACCGGAGTAAAACCAGGAAAGGTGAACGTATCCTGCTGGTGAAGTTTCGTCTCCTGCAGGCAGAAAATACTGGGGGACAGCAAATTACCCAACAGTTGTAGGTCTGGTTTACGCCTGCGCACGCCACGTGTATTCCACTGTAGAATGGACATCCTGGGGTAAAGGGAAAAAGCCGGTCACTTGGTTCACTTTGCTGGTGGCTGTCGCTTTAATTTTCCCTTCGGGTTCCGTGTTGGGCTCGGGCTTTTTGGAGCACTTGCTTCGTGCTCCATAGGCTCCTCGGATGGAGGAGGGTCAGGGTCATTGGATAACGCGGTCAACGGGAGAAAACTGTTGCCAATACTCAAGGTTGGAAGGGAAGGCCCCTTCACACGGCTACGCCCCCTGGTGTCCTGGGAGCAAGAGCGCCGAGGAGGTGAAGGGGAACTGGCCGGGCCGGGACACTTGCCACTGGCAGGTGCCGGAGGGTCTTTGAGGAAGTCGGAGCGCTTTGGCGTGACTTTAAATTTCCGGGTGTCCGTACTCACTGAAATGGTTTTGGAGCTAGCGGTATTAGAAGTTGGCAATGCGACGCGAGGAGTAGCCACGGTTGAAGGCACAGGGCAAGTTTGGGTGCCCATGTCACGCTTTAGTATTGGTTTTGAAACTATGGAACTAAAAGTACCAAACTTCAGGACAGAAGGTTGTCGAGCCTGATGTCGTTTGCGGGCTTCAGAGAAGGATAGACGCTCCTTCACCCGCAGCTCCTGGATGGCCTTCTCATCCTGGTATCGCGGACAATCGCGGGAGGTCGCCGGATGTTGACCTTGGCAGTTCACGCAACTTGGGGCAGAGGGACAAGTCCCGTCATGACTGCCCTTACCACAGTTGGCACATACCGCAACAGTAGCCTTACAAGAGGTCTTGGTATGGCCATAGCGCTGACACTGGTAGCAGCGCATAGGCCGCGGAATGTACGGGCGCACAGGGATAACTTCATATCCTGCCTTGATCTTCTGAGGCAGTTCGAGCCGATCGAAAGTAACAAAAAGTGTGCGGCTAGGAACCTGCACACCGTCACGCATGACTCGCACACGGTACACTTCCGTGACACCCTGGTCAGCCAGATAACCCTGGATCTCCTCCTCCGGCATACCATCCAACAGCGGGCTGGTGATAACGCCCTTGGAAGAGTTGAGACTCCTGTGCTTTTCTACACGGATTGGATATCCGTGCAGGAGTTTAGCTTTCATTAACTTATCAAATTGGGAGGTAGAGTAGCTTTCAACCAACAATGAACCAGACCGTAAACGTGTACATGACTTCACGGGCCCAGCGATTTTATCCAGACCTGATTGAATTACGAAAGGGTTGACCTTTAAAAATGACTGACCCTCTTCTGTCCGATGGATAACTAGGTAACGCGCTGATAAAGACGTGTGTACCTCTCTTTCGTCTGCAACTTGTTTTCTGCGTTTAGGTGTAGTTGTGGCCATAAAACGTAGGAATAAATTTCATCCCCCAATGCTCCCCACCCACCACGGAGCCCAACAAGGGGTCATCCCACTGGGATGACAGGGCTACATAGGGGATATAGCGGGCTCGCCGTCCCACTCACCCTGGAGTTCAGTGTAACACCTTGTCCTGGCCGATTGATTAGGGGTGGGTTAGTCCCTAACCTCCCGTTTAGCTGAAGCAGTAGCCAAAGTGGTATATTGGAAATGCGCACCCTTCCCGAATTCAGAAAAATACTGTTACGAGCTCAGATACGCATCCCTCAACCACCAGGACAAACATTTCCACCGACACGGGTCTCCACGCACGGCCTACACGTGGGTGGGCCTGTTGACCGTCTCCCTCAACCACGAAGAGGTACACATTGTCGGCCAGAAAAATGAATGTTAATGGGGTAATGATCACTGCCAAAGAGGTCGGAAAGTACTGACCACTCAAGTAGTGGTACTAATGACGGACTGCAGAAAGAAAGGTCTAGTACGGAATGTGTACCATAAGCGGATGATAGGAATGTCGGGTCACCAGTATTTAGCATCAGCAGGTCAGACTTATCGAAGACGTCTACGAGGAGGCATCCACGGGCGTCATCGGTGTCTGATCCCCAGAGCGTGTGCTTGGCATTCAAATCTCCCACAAGGAGTAGTGGTGAGGGGAGCTGAGCCAATAGAGCTTGAAGATCACGCTCTGGAACTATACTGAGCGGCGGCAGGTACATGTTGCATATGGTAAAACTGATGCTCTCCAGCTGTAGCCGAACGGCCACAGCTTGCAATGGTGTGGTGAGAGGAACGTGGGCGGCTGAGATGTTAGGCGCCACTAAGGTAGCAACGCCACCGCTTGCACGCATACCTGCAAGAGAGTCGCTTCTAAATGTAGAGAAAGGCTGAAGGTGTAACGAGTGATTGGGATGTAAATGGGTTTCCTGGAGACAAATAATTGATGGTGACCGTTGAGAAACTAAATGTTGTAGGTCTTGAGCACGAGCTCGAAAACCATTGACATTCCACTGGATTATTTCCATGAAGAGTTTTTAATGGGCCGTTTTAACCTTTTTCTTGGCCTTGGCTGACCTGGGCCCTACGATTCGAAAATCTTTAGCCTCCTGTGACTCCGCTGATGATCGGGAGTCGGAACTCCTACGGCTCGTAGAACGAGACCGGGATCTAAAAGAAGGCGAGCGACTTCGCGATCTATGTTGTGGTCGAGATCGGTTTTTCGCATTTCCTACGGGATGGTTGTTACCCGCTGATGGCTTGCTGGCTGGAGTTTGTACGGTTGAAGCGGAGGTAGTGCTGGTGGATACACGAACAGTCTGAGACGAAGGTTTAACGGCTAGAAAATCAGTCTGCGTGGATGCGTGGGCGACAGGGACGTGTTGAACAGCAACAGTGGTATTAGGAGTACGGCGAGCGGCTAGTGCATATCCAGTAGTAGTGGTAGCAGGCTTCAGTTGTTCGAAGCGCCGTCGTGCCTCTGGAAAAGTCAGGCGTTCCTTTACACGTAGCTCCTGAATGCTCTTTTCGTCCATGAATTTTGGGCACTGTCGCGAACTGGAGGGGTGACTGCCGCCACAGTTCACGCAACAGGGTGTTCGACTGCAGTTTGGATCCTCGTGCTTCGGTAGGCCACATTGCTCACAAAGAGCAGGATTGGTACATGTGACCTTAGTATGTCCGAACCGCTGACATTGGAAGCAGCGCATGGGGTTCGGGACATACTGGCGGACGCTAGCACGTTCATAGCCGCAATATATGTATTCGGGTAACTTCGTCCCAGCAAACGTTAGAAATACCGTACGTAGTGGGTACTCCTTGCCATCTTGTTTCCGTGTTAAGCGGTACGCCTGACAAACAAGCTGGTCAGAGAGGCAACTTACTATCTCCTCATTCGCAAGACCATCTAAACTGGAGGTGGTGACTACTCCTCTACAGGTGTTCAGCGTTTTGTGTGGGACTACCCGGATAGGGTAGGAGCCCAACAAAGACGCTTTTTGCAGTTTTTTAGATTGGTCTGCAGTTGAGGTTTCTAACAGTAAGCTACCGTCTCGGAGACGCGTAGCGTTTTTTACAGGGCCACTGATTTTATCTAATTCACGTTTTATGTAAAATGGACTGACATCCTTAAACGTTTTGCCATCACAAGCCAAGGTCATCAATAAGTAAGGGTCAATGAAGGAGGTTTTGCGCGGAGACATGATGATATAGACCCCCTTCCGGAACCGTCGGCGTCAGCCTGCCATCCGGGGGTTAAAGAAAAAAGACACCGAATCTTCACGGTCTGTGCCGTCATGGGGACCTCACCCATGACCGATCTCATTTGTACCTCAGAAAAGCTACCCTTCAAAATCCACTGCTTGTCCGTATGGGTAAAGCGTTCACCATGCACACCCCGGCTTTATTCCCCTACCACAGGAATAACCGCCTGTGGCTCCCCGCTTTAGGCCGCGCATGCGTGTAATAGGCACACGCGGATTCAGGGGACTTGCGGTTGATTACACCGGGGTTCCGTCAGCGGTAACACGTCCGGTCCGTGATACTAAACCAACGGCAAAACGCGGCCGTCGGGAGATTACCACAGACCGGGCCCCCAAGGAGCTACGTGGGTGTACTTGACGGTGTGGACGGGCTCCGCACTTAAGGCTACACATAGGGGCAGTGCGAAGGGTCCGCTCAACCTTCACTTTTGAGACCTCCGGAGAGCACACATGTCGGAAGCCGCGCTGAAAACCGTGGGACAGAACCACGGAGATAGGAGAGATCCCTGCTGGTGAGACAGGAGTTATAAACCTAAGACCTTAAGTGCTAATAATTATAATAAAAAACTAGAAGGGGAAGAAGGTGATGCATACTGATCAGCAGTAGCACAGCGTGGCACAGTTGATGGAGGTGAGGGGGATGAAATGAGGGTGAGTGGCTAGGGACCCCGGGTTCGCCAATCCCGTACCTACCGTAGTAGGTCCCTGGGGGAGAATACCAGAGCCTCTTCTGCCAGTTTTCGGGGTTACTGATGGGCCTTCTCGGCAGCCGTAGCGGTCGTGGGTACACTAAGTCCCCACCGTATATCACCCCATCAGTCACTCCCCTACTTCCTGTTGCCCACCCCTCGGGACGAGGACCGCAGATGTTGGATTTTGAGGGGCGGCAGCAAAAGAGGTAGCTAGGGCTTCAGCTATGTCCTGCTCGGTGGTGCACATGGAACCGTTGATGGCGAGGCCGGGAATTACCGTCCGGCGATACTTGCCATACATCCGCCGAACAGCTGACCATACTTGTTGGGTAGAGCTGCGCCGGGAAAGCGAAGACACAAAGGCTTCCCAAGATTTACGCTTAGCGTTGCGCAGTATAAAGCGTGCCCTAGCGCGAGAACGTTTGAAGGCGACGAAGTTCCCTTCCGTCGGGTGCCGCTGAAAAACGCGCAAAGCACGTTTGCGTGCTTTGACAGCCAAACTGCATTCCTCAGACCACCACGGTACAGGGATACGACGTGGTGTAGGTGAACCTCGAGGAATGCTGGATTCTGCTGCGAGCAGGATCGAGCAAGTAAAATATTCGACCATTTCATCGATGGTGTCGAAACCATCGTCGATAGAGGTGTATGAGGGATTGGAATTTTCCCCAGTTAGCTTAGGAAATAATCCAGCGAGGATGTCGAGAAGCTACACATTGGCGGCCAGAAAAATGAATGTTAATGGGATAATGATCACTGCCAAAGAGGTCGGAAAGTACTGACCACTCAAGTAGTGGTACTAAAGACGGACTGCAGAAAGAAAGGTCTAGTACGGAATGTGTACCATAAGCGGATGATAGGAATGTCGGGTCACCAGTATTTAGCAGAAGCAGGTCAGCCTTATCGAAGACGTCTACTAGGAGGCATCCACGGGCGTCATCAGTGTCTGATCCCCAGAGCGTGTGCTTGGCATTCAAATCTCCCACAAGGAGTAGTGGTGAGGGGAGCTGAGACAATAGAGCTAGAAAATCACGCTCTGGAACTATACTGAGCGGCGGCAGGTACATATTACAGATGGTAAAACTGATGCTCTCCAGCTGTATCCGAACGGCCACAGCTTGTAATGGTGTGGTGAGAGGAACGTTGGCGGCTGAGATGTTAGGCGCCACTAAGTTAGCAACGCCACCGCTTGCACGCATACCTGCAAGAGAGTCGCTTCTAAATGCAGAGAAAGAGTGAAGGTGTAACGAGTGATTGGGATGTAAGTGGGTTTCCTGGAGGCAAATAATTGATGGTGACCGCTGAGAAACTAAATGTTGTAGGTCTTGAGCACGAGCTCGAAAACCATTGACATTCCACTGGATTATTTCCATTTAGAGTGATTTAATGGGCTGTCTTAACTTTTTTCTTGACCTTGGATGACTTGGGGCCCACGATGCGAAAGGCGCTAGCGTCCTGCGACTCTCCAGATGTACGAGAGTCAGAAGAACTCCTTCGGCTCGCTGAGCGAGACCGGGATTTCTTCGAAGGTGTGCGACTGCGTGATCTATGTGATGGCCGTGATCGGTTTCTTACAAGCACTACTTGGTTAGCAGTACTTGTGGACGGCTTCGGTACTGGTGTCTGTGAGGTTGAAGTGGTGGCGGTGGTGGTGGTAGTAGTAGTGCTGTTGGTAGCTGTAGGTGTGTTACGAGACGTGGGAGGAAAGTCGGTCTGTGTGGACGCGTGAGCTACAGGGATGTGTTGGACGGCAACAGTGGTACCAGGAGTGCGGCGGACGGCTGATGCATAGTTGCTGGTGGTAGATGGCTTCAGTTGTTCGAAGCGCCGTCGTGCCTCAGGAAATGTGAGGCGTTCCTTAACGCGCAGCTCCTGAATACTCTTTTCGTCCAGGAATCGTGGACACTGTCGCGAGCTCGAAGGGTGATCTCCGCCACAGTTAACGCAGCAGGGTTTTCGGCTGCAGTTCGGGTCTTCGTGAGCCGGAAGGCCACATCGTTCACACAGGGCTGGATGGTTACACGAGCCCTTAGTATGTCCGAAGCGCTGGCACTGAAAACAGCGCATGGGGTTCGGCACATATTGACGGACGCTAGCACGCTCATATCCACAGTAAATGTATTCAGGTAATTTAGTGCCTGAGAAGGTTAGAAAAACTGTGCGGAGGGGATATTCCTTGCCATCCTGTTTGCGGGTTAACCTGTATGCTTGATGATGATGATGATTGGTATAAGGGCGCTCAACTTCAGTGGTTATCAGCGCCCTTTAAAAAATTAGTCATGGCAAAGGCCAGACATAACAGGTGCTAAAAACGGATAATTAAGAAAATAAAAACATACAAAAGGACACGTACGGAAGAAAACACAAACCAACAAAAAAGAAGGAAAAAGAGAATTAAAAACCACCTTAAAACCTCCATAGTCAAATTCTAAAATCAAGGCGACGAAAAAATCTAAAAAGCTTCTCCACTACTTCACGATCGTCTGCAACATTGCTGCAAAGATGGTCGGCAGCTGCACAGACGCCCGAAGGTGTGCTAGGTGAGGACACTCTAGCAGCACGTGTCGGACGGACAACGACGCATGGCAGAATGGACACAGTGGAGCAGGCGCCTTTTGAAAAATAAAACTGTGAGTAAAAAAGCAGTGCCCTATACGCAACCGAGCCAAAATTACCTCTTCGCGACGACAGGAACGACAGGAAGTAACCCAGGGAATCGGAAGTGCCTTAACGGTCCTAAGTTGATTATTGCGGAGAGCGGACCACTCTTCATGCCAACAGGTTTCCACAGCTCTCCGCAGTAGAGCCCTAAAATCTTCCGATGTTACTGATGGTATGTGGACCCTGGGCTGTATGGTTGCCGTCTTGGCTGCCGAATCCGCCACTTCATTCCCTCGCAAGCCTACGTGACCAGGGATCCAGGCGCACACCACGCTTCCGCCAGAAGCGCGTAAAACGTGGAGGGCATCCTGGATACGCTGCACAATAGGGTGGTAGCTGTACAGCTGCCGTAGACTTTGAAGTGCACTGAGGGAATAAGATAGGATAAGACAGTCCCCCAACTTTCGTCTACGCACGTGTAAAATTGCCCGGTATATTGCATACAACTCCGCAGTAAAAATGGAAGTGTTAATGTGGAAGCCGAATGTATAGGTTTCGGTTCCACACACGTAAGCACAACCGACACCATTTGAGCTCTTGGAGCCATCAGTGTAAATGATAAAATGGTGCTCGTATCGCGCTAAAAATTGTAAAAAGCAGAGGCGGATACCAGACGTAGACATGGTAGATTTAGTATACTTAGTCATGCCCAGATCCACGTGGGACGCTCCGCGCAGCCAAGGGGGGTACATCCTCTCCCCCTGAAGATACAGTTTGGGCAGCTCAGAATCAAGCTGCCTAAGGAGCTCCCGAAATCGAAAACCAGGTGGCTTTGGTTTGGTGGAACTGTTCCTATAACGCGCGTCCATAGAGGTGGTAAAGAACGGCGTATACGATGCATTTGTGGGCATGCATTTTAGTCCACAGCCATAATTGGCGAGTAACATGTTGCGCCTGTAGTGCAGAGGAGGTTCTGCAGATTCAGCATACAGGCTAACAACACGGCTAGTTGGAAATGCCCCAACTGCTAGACGTAGGCCACAATTATGGACTGGGTCTAATCTCTTCAGCACAGATGGTGGTGCTAAGCCGTAAACGATACTACCATAATCTAGTTTGGAGCGGATGACTGCGCGATAAAGGCGCAGTAGCACTGTGCGATCCGCTCCCCACGATTCACCACTGAGTACCCGCAAGAGATTTAGGGATCGGTCACATCGTGCTTTCAGTTGTGCTATATGCGACGACCAACTAAGTTTGCGGTCAAATATCAAACCAAGAAACCTCTTCTCATCTACGAACGGGAGTACATCGGCGCCCAAACGGAGGTGGCCTCTCGAGCATGCCCGATGTGAGCCCCAAAATGGGTGATGGGCATTGAAGTCCCCCACTATGACAAATGGAGTTGAGAGTTGGGAGACCAGATCTTCAAGGTCAGCTAACGAGAGGTCATCAGATGGAGGTAGATATACACTGCAAATGCAAAACTCGATGGATTTTAGCTGAATCCTTACAGCTACAGATTGGATGTCGGATTGTAGGTGTAACGGATCGGCAAATACGTCATCCCTGAGGAGCATCATAGTGCCCCCGTGAGCAGGAATGCCCTCTTCCGGTGCAATATCACACCTCAGTGACGTGTAGCGTCTCATTTGAAAATTGTCCTGTGGCCGTATCTTAGTCTCTTGTAGGCAGACCACCAAAGGGTCATACTCATGGAGCAAAAGTTCGAGTTCTGGTCGATGGGCCCTTAAACCGCGTATGTTCCAGTGTAGGATAGCCATGGCTATAAGTATGGGATATGGCGTCAGGAAAAGACGCACATTACGTAGTCTGTGGCGGTGGTCGGATCAATTTGCCCTTTTTCTTGGGTGGCAAGGGTTCGGCAGGTTTGTCTTGCCGCTTCTTTGCTGCCGATGTTGCAGCGTGGTCGGAGAGTTCCTGCTCCATCTCTTCGATGGAGGAGGACCGTGTAGCTTCAGCGACTCTCGGCTCGAGAGGCTCGAACCGGTTGGAAACTACGACCGACGAAGATGACAGTCGCCGGTCTGAGTCCTCCCCAGATGACTCCGAAGATGATCGCGGAGGCGAGGATCGGGGACTTTTCTTGCCCTTACGTTTTACTGGAGCAAACTGGGAACTATCCTTGAGGAAGGCGCTTTTGTCGTAACTGGTCCTGAACTTTCTTTCCGGTGCCTGGTATATTACTGGCGGCTTGCTCATAGTAGATGGTCGGTCCGGTGACTTAGCTGAGGTGCTGGCTGTTGCTCGTGCCGGTGGCTGTTGCTTTGGAGAGGATCGTGGCGTAATTACTCTTTCGGCGATTGTTGCCCCGTTTATGTCGCAAGTTTGTGTAGCGATCTCACGTCTAGGTACCGGCCTAGCTGCAACGGCACTGTAAGAACCGGTCCTAGGGACAGAAGGCTGACGGCTGCGCAAGAGCTTCCGGGCTTCCACAAAGGACACCCTCTCTCTTACCCGGATCTCTTGGATAGCCTTCTCCTCTATAAAACGGGGGCATTCCCTGGAGTTGGATGAATGACTGCCGCCGCAGTTGACACAGACGGCAGGGGAGGTACAGGCATTATCGTGTTTACCTGCCCCACAGTCAACGCAAGTAGCATCCCCATTACACGTTTCACTCGTGTGTCCAAAGCGCTGGCATTTGTAACACCTCAGTGGATTCGGAACGTACTGCCGCACTTCAATAGCTTCGTACCCTGCCTTAATCCTTTGCGGGAGTTCCACCCGGTCAAAGGTAAGGAACAGGGTACGAGTGGGCACTAGTTCACCTCGTTCCTTGCGGTGAACCCGATACACATTTGTCACTCCTGATTCCGATAGGTTCTCCAGAATTTCGTCATTGGACATACCGTCCAATGCGCTGGTAGTGACAACGCCACGCGAGGAGTTCAGCGTCCTATGTAGCTCGACCCGCACCGGATAGCTGCCGAGTAGTTTGGCTTTCATGATTTTCGAAGCCTGTGTCGGAGAAAACGCTTCGACCAGGAGCGTTCCATTCCGAGATCGAGTGCAGGACTTCACCGGACCAGCAATGTTATCCAGACCTTTCTGAATCACGAATGGATTCACGGTGTTAAATCTGCGACCTTCCTCAGTTCTATGAATTACCAAATAGCGAGGACCACATGACTCGGCTATTTCTTTTCCGCTTTTGCTTACAATGTTGGTATTGTGGTTGTTAGATTTTACCATGAAAAATGGCTAAAAGTTCATCCCCCTGTACTCCCCACCCACCACGGAGCCCAACAAGGGGTCATCCCACTGGGATGACAGGGCTATACAGGGGATATAGCAGGCTCGCCGTCCCACTCACCATGGAGTTCGGTACAAGACCTAGTCCTGGCCGATTGGCTAGGGGTGGGTTAGTGCCTAACCTCCCGTTTAGGTGAAGCAGTACCCAAAGTGGTGTATTAGCAATGCGCACCGTCCCCGAATTCAGAAAAAGACTGGAACGAGCTCAGATGCGCACCCCTCAACCACCAGGAGAAACCTTTCCACCGACACGGGTCTCCACGCACGGCCTACACGTGGGTGGGCGAATTGACCGTCTCCCTAAACCACGAAGAGGAGCCCACACGAGGGAGACTGTTGGCTCGGGACCCCGGGATCGCCAATACCCGTACCTACCGAAGTAGGCCCCTGGGGGATCCTGTATGCTTGACAGACAAGCTGATCTGAGAGACAGCTAACGATTTCCTCGTTGGCAAGACCATCTAAGCTGGAGGTGGTGACTACTCCTCTGCAAGTGTTCAGCGATTTGTGTGGGGCTACCCGGATTGGGTAGGAGCCCAACAAATTCGCCTTCTGTAGCTTCCTAGATTGGTCTGCGCTGGTACTCTCTAACAATAATGTACCGTCTCGTAGGCGCGTCGCATTCTTAACAGGGCCACTGATTTTATCTAGTTCACGCTTTATATAGAACGGACTTAAATCTTTGAACGTTTTGCCTTCACATGCCAAGGTCATTACTAAGAACGGGTCAATGAAATAGGGTTTGCGCGGATACATTTTGATTAGGACCCCCATCCGGAACCGTCGGCGTCAGCCTGCCATCCGGGGGTTAAAAAGAAAGACACCGAATCTTCACGGTCTGTGCCGTCATGGGGACCCCACCCATGACCGAACTCATTTGTACCTCAGAAAAGCTACCCTTCAATATCCACTGCTTGTCCGTATGGGTAAACCGTTCACCACGCACACCCCGGGTTTATGCCCCTACCACAGGAATAACCGCCTGTGGCTCCCCACTTTAGGCCGCGCTGCGCATAAATGGCACACGCGGATTCAGGGGACTTGTGGTTGATTACACCGGGGTTCCGTCAGCGGTAACACGTCCGGTCCGTGATACTAACCCAACGGCAAAACGCGGCCGTCGGGAGATTACCACAGACCGCGCCCTCAAGGAGCTACGTGGGTGTACTTGACGGTGTGGACGGGCTCCGCACCTAAGGCTACACATAGGGGCAGTGCGAAGGGTCCGCTCAACCTTCACTTTTGAGAACTCCGGAGAGCACACATGTCGGAAGCCGCGCTGAAAACCGTGGGACAGAACCACGGAGATAGGAGAGATCCCTGCTGGTGAGACAGGAGTTATAAACCTAAGACCTTACGTGCTAATAAGTATAATAAAGAACTAGAAGAGGAAGAATGTGATGCTTACTGACAAGCAGTAGCTACACGTGGCACAGTTGATGGAGATGAAGGGGATGAATTGAGGGTGAAAGGCTAGGGACCCCGGGATCGCCAATCCCGTACCTACCGTTGTAGGTCCCTGGGGGAAAATACCAGAGCCTCTTCTGCCAGTTTTCGGGGTTACTGATGGGCCTTCTCGGCAGCCGTAGCGGTCCTGGGGTACAGAAAGTCCCCACCGTACATCACCCCATCAGTCAGTCCCCTACTTCCTGTTGCCCACCCCTCGGGACGTGGACCGCAGAGGTTGGATTTTGAGGGGCTGAACTTGATGGATGTTCACCGCTACAATTTACGCATTCCGGAGGTGATGTACATGCATTTTCATGCATGCCGGCTCCACAGCTGACACATGTAGGTGCGCCTTTACAGAATGCACTAGTGTGACCGAACCGCTGACATTGGTAGCATCTCAGAGGGTTAGGTATGTATGGTCTAACCTCAATCCCTTCATATCCTGCCCTGATTCTTTGAGGGAGATCTATCCGATCAAAGGTCAGAAACAGGTTACGAGTAGGAACCATATCCCCTCGTTCTCTCCTTTGGACACGATAGACTGCAGTTACGCCTTGTTCCTGGAGGTTCTCCTGAATATCCTCGTTGGACATTCCATCCAACGCGCTAGTGTTTACAACACCGCGCGAGGAATTCAGGGTCCTATGCATCTCCACTTTGACTGGATAACTGCCCAGCATGTTGGCTTTCAGTATCTTTGCTGCCTGGGATGCGCCCCTCAAAATCCAACCTCTGCGGTCCTCGTCCCGAGGGGTGGGCAACAGGAAGTAGGGGACTGACTGATGGGGTGATGTACGGTGGGGACTTGGTGTACCCCAGGACCGCTACGGCCGCCGAGAAGGCCCATCAGTAACCCCGAAAACTGGCAGAAGAGGCTCTGGTGTAATCTCTCGATTGGGTTCCTCCGCGAGGTGAGAGTGTTCCTTCAAACGCCCAAAATATGGTCCACTTCGGTGTTTGACCCCATTTATTTATGTTCTGTTATTTTTCGTTTTCCTCCCTGAGCACATGTCTGATGGGTAACATAGCGCGGGTGGTCGGAGCGGGAAGCGCAAGGGGTGACTGGGTAACGCGTAACTCCCAGCCCCTTGTTACCATGTAGGACTGTGCTCGTATCCGCTGATAAAGGTCAGTCCCGGGGAGGGGCCATTGCATGAGCTGTTACACTCCTGAAGGCGATTGGGTCCCTCTGTCTTTACACTGGGAGGTGTGACCCTAGGGTGAGCAAGGTCCAGGCCAGGACTCTCACCTAAGCCGGGGTGGCGCCCAGGATGTGAGCACGCCATCGGAGACGTCTGCAATGGTGGAGGACCTTACCGCAATGGTGCACTCTATTAAACTCAAAACTGTGAAGGTTAGTGGAAAAGAAGTAGCTGAAGCCTGTGGTCCTCGCTACTTAGTCGTATCTAGAACCGAAGAAGGGAAGACTTTTCTGTCTCTGAACCCTTTTGTCATACAAAAGGGATTGGACAAGATAGCTGGTCCGGTGAAATCCTGTACTCGATCGCGGAATGGCACGCTCCTGGTAGAAGCTCATTCAGTCTCCCAGGCAGCGGTAATATTGAAGGCGAACCTTTTGGGCAGTTACCCTGTGAACATCAGTGTGCATAAGAACCTTAACTCCTCGCGCGGAGTAGTCAACACCCGCGCTCTAGATGGCATGACTAATGAGGAGATCGTAGAGAACCTAAAAGACCAAGGCGTAACGGCTGTTTACCGGGTGCAGCGACGGGAGCGTGGAGAACTGGTGCCTACCCGTACCCTGTTCCTGACGTTTGATCGGGTAGACCTCCCGCAACGACTCAGGGCAGGGTATGAGACCATTGAAATTAGACCCTATATACCTAGTCCACTGCGGTGCTTCAACTGTCAGCGTTTCGGCCATACGAGCAATTTCTGTACTGGTGTGCCCATGTGCGTGGAGTGTGGTCTGCCAAAACACGAAGATGCCTGCACATCTCCGGCAAAATGTGCTAACTGTGCTGGTGCACACCCCTCTAGCTACCGAGAGTGCCCACGCTTCCTGGAGGAAAAGGCGATACAGGAGATCCGGGTTAAGGAGAAAGTATCCTTCTCTGAAGCCCGGAAACTTCTGCGTAATCGTCAACCGTCCGTTCCGCGGTCCGGTACATACAGCTCAATAGCAGCTAAGCCGGTACCGAAAAAGGAAATCGCAACCCAAACCAGCGATTGTGAGGCCACCATATCGGACAGAATTATCACTGCCACACCAGCTCCGCAGCGGTCAAAGCCGTCACCGTCTACATCTACCTCACCTGCATCGGCGAAGAAGTCGGCACTGTCGCCATCAAAAACATCTGCCACGACCACAAAAACTAAGACACCTGTAGTTTACGATGCACCGCCGCTAAAGTTTAAGACCAGCTATCAGAGATCAGATTTCCTCAAGGATACGAGTGGCACGACCAAGAAAAAGAAAGGTAAGAAGGCATCTCGAAGTTCCTCTGAGTCTTCTGGTGAGGAATCGGACCGACAACTTTCATCTTCGTCGGTCTCAGTCTCCAATCGGTTCGAGGTTCTGGAACCCAAGTTCTCTATGGGGAAAGGGGCCTCTTCCGCAGAGGAAATGGAGCAGGAGGATGGTGATCACACTGCCAGAATGCTTGTTAAAAAGCGGCAGGATAAACAGGACATACCAGGTGTTAGCCCAACACCGAAAAAGAAGGGTAAACTGATTCGGCCACCACCGAAGTCATCTTAATCTGCCTTAGCTAATAATATTCCTATTCCACTACCACCACGGCTATCCTATATTGGAACATCCGGGGACTCCGGACGCGTCGGTCGGAGCTTGATCTGTTGCTCCATAAGCACAGACCTTTGGCTGTATGCTTACAGGAGACAAAGCTCCGTCCCACGGCCTCCTGTAACATCTCACGGTATACCCCTATACGGTGTGATGTAGAACCAGAAGAGGGTAGTCCAGCGCACGGAGGCACTTTAATGCTGGTCAGAGATGATATATACTTCGATGCTTTACCTCTACAAACAGACATTCAATCAGTGGCTGTCCACATTACCCTGCCGTCGTTACAATTCACCCTTTGTTCTATCTATGCCCCACCTTCTGAGGACCTCTCACTCACTGAGCTGCAAGACCTGATTCTGCAGTTACCCACACCTTTTCTGCTGGTGGGAGACTTCAACGCCCACCACCCTCTCTGGGGTTCCACCAAATCTTGTGCCAGAGGTAAAGTCATCGTGAAATTCCTGGACAACAATAACCTAGTTCTCCTGAACACCGGAGAACCAACCTTTCTTTCGGATGCATTCCACTCCATGTCGCACCTTGATTTGGCGGTTTGCTCACCACAGCTAGCAGCCTCTTTACAATGGAATATCATCTCTGACTTGCACTCTAGCGATCACTTTCCATGTCTCGTGACTCTCCTGGTACCATACGTACCCTCCACCCGTGGGCCTGCCTGGCGCTTCGATCATGCCAACTGGGCCCTTTACACCCAGTTGGCTGTTTTTAGTTACGAGCACGAGTCTGTGAATGACTTGGTGGGACCCCTCACCGACCAGATTCTTTCTGCAGCAGAGCGGGCTATTCCCCGTTCTAGTGCTGCTCCCCATCGAGTTACTGTTCCGTGGTGGACCCCTGATTGCCGGAACGCTATTCGTGACCGCAGACGCGCTCTGCGGTTCTTCCAAAGACACCCTACCTTGGATAACCTGATTGCCTACAAGAAAATGCGTGCTAGGTGCAGGCAAATAATTAGGGACAGCAAAAAGGCATCGTGGAATACCTTTGTATCTTCTTTTAATCGCCATACACCCTCCTCTGTTGTATGGAATAAGCTAAGGCGCGTGGCCGGAAAACCGACACACATGCCGATTGCAGGTCTGAAGACACGTGCAGGGGTCGTTGTGGATCCGTCCGATGTGGCTAACACTTTTGGCAGCGCTTTCGCTCAAGTGTCCAGCTCGGATAATTACGCGCCAGAGTTCCTGTCCATTAAGGCTCAGGTCGAAGCTCAAGCTCTCTGCTTTCATTCCAGGAATAGTGAAGTTTACAACCGCCTCTTCACTATGGCAGAGTTGGAACACGCCCTTTCAGCTTCGCGACTATCTGCACCAGGCCCGGACGGAATCCACATGCAAATGCTGCAACAGCTCTCCCCTGAGGGCAAGACCTTCCTGCTGGAGGTCTATAATCGGATATGGGTGGAAGGGAGTTTCCCCGAACGGTGGCGAGAAGCCACCATAATACCCATACTGAAGCCCGGAAAGGACCGGCATCTCTCTTCCAGCTACCGCCCTATCTCTCTAACAAGTTGTACATGCAAGGTGCTGGAACGCATGATTAACGGACGGTTAATGTGGTGGCTGGAACGACATCACCTTCTAACCAACATCCAATGCGGTTTCCGCCGACGCCGTTCAACAGTGGACCACCTTGTGTCGCTCTCGACACAAATAATGAACGGCTTCCTTAAGAAGTGCCAAACCATCGGGATTTTTTTTGACTTAGAGCGGGCTTATGATACCTGTTGGCGTGTAGGAATACTACGCACTCTGCACTCCTGGAACATTCATGGTCGCCTGCCAATTTTTGTTCAGGAGTTCCTGAAGGACCGCTCCTTCCGAGTAAGGGTCGGCTCGGTTTATTCTACTCCTTTTATTCAGGAGAATGGAGTACCCCAGGGTTCGGTACTTAGTGTCACGCTATTTGCCATCGCTATCAACTCCATCTCGCAATGCGTTCCTCCAGGAGTCTCGTCCTGCTTATTCGTAGACGACTTTGCGGTCTACTGTACCTCCCAGCGAACACCGTTTCTGGAGCGCCGTCTACAGCGATGCTTGGATAATCTTTTCGATTGGAGCTTAAGAAACGGTTTTCGTTTCTCAGCTGAGAAAAGCATTTGCGTGAACTTCTGGCGCCATCGGAGTCGATTACCACCTACGCTCCGATTGGGACCTCATAAACTACCGTTTGCAGACGAGACGAGATTCCTTGGTTTGGTGCTTGATAGAAAGCTCAGCTGGTCCTCGCATATAACACAACTGAAGGCCAGCTGTGACCGTTCCTTAAATATCCTGCGGGTACTCAGTGGGAAGTCCTGGGGAGCCGACCGCACGGTGTTGCTACGACTCTACCGCAGTCTCATTCGCTCCAAGTTGGACTATGGTTGCATCATATACGGCTCAGCACGTCCATCTGTGTTGAAAAAATTAGACGCAGTCCATAATCGTGGCATTCGTATTGCTATTGGGGCTTTTCCCACTAGCCCCGTCATAAGCCTGTATGCCGAAGCTGCAGAACCGCCTCTGCAGCGCCGGCGTGATATTTTACTAGGGAATTATGGCTGTGGTCTACATTGCATGCCAAAGCATCCATCGTTTGTTCCTTTTTTCAACACGTCACAAGACGACCGTTATAGGAACACCTCCCGTTTTCCAAAGCCACCTGGTTTTCGTTTTCGGGAGCTTATTACAAGGCTTCACCTCCATCTGCCTAAAATGTTCCTTAAGAGCGAGAGAGTGTACCCACCCTGGCTACGTGAATTTTCCCACGTGGATCTGGGCATGACACGGTGCAAGAAGTCACTGATGGCTCCCAGTAGTATACGTACGTGTTTCCTAGAATTTTTATCCCGTTTTAACGATCGGGTTTTAATTTATTCTGATGGCTCCAAGAGCCCAGAAGGTGTAGGGTGTGCGTTTGTCTGTGGAACCGAACCCTATACATTCGGTTTCCACAGCTGCACCTCAATTTTTAGCGCTGAAATTTATGCGATCTACCGAGCCGTTTTATATGTACGACGACACCAGATAGGCGACTGCGTTATTTTTAGTGATTCCCTGAGTGCACTTCAAAGCCTTCGGCAGCTGTACAGCTACCATCCCATTGTACAGCGAACCCAGGACGCCCTCCACGTTTTAGACACCTCGGGTGTTAGCGTGGTATGTGCATGGGTGCCTGGACACGTTGGCTTACCAGGGAATGAACTGGCGGATTCGGCGGCAAAGTCGGCTGTCAGTCAGCCAAAGACCAGAGTACCCTTCGTCTGTTCGGAGGACTTCCGTTTTGTGATGCGGATAGCCGTGTTGTCCTCCTGGCGCGCAGAGTGGTCCGCTCTTTGCGGAAATAAGCTCCGCTCTGTGAAGGACGACCCAGTGTGTTGGGTAACCTCTTGCCGTCCATCCCGTCGAGAAGTGCACTTGGCTCGGTTGCGCATAGGCCACTGTTTCTTTACGCATTCTTATCGTTTTAACAAGGACCCCGCTCCAGTTTGCCCGCTTTGCGGGGATGCCCTCTCTGTCCGCCATGTTTTAATTAGCTGCTCTAACCTGGCTCGCCTTCGCCGGTCCCTCCAGCTGCCGGCTAGCTTGCCAGAGGTATTGGCGGACGACCAAAAAGCTGTGGCCAAAGTTTTTAAGTTCTTTTATACTCTCAATTTTAGAATTTAGCTTTTAACTTTCTATCCATTTTAACTGTCGAATGTTTTTAAGCATGTTTTAGTTTTGACGCACGAAGTGTGTGTATTATATAGGCTGGACACCACTTGGTTGTTTTAATCTAGTCTTGTCATGATTAGCTTTTTAGGGGCGCTGATGACCGCGCTGTTGAGCGCCCAAAACCACCATCATTCATTCATGCCTGGGATGCTGTAGTTGCTTCCACCAGCAGCGTGCCATTTCTAGATTTTGTACATGATTTAACAGCACCAGCTATTTTGTCAAGACCTTTCTGTGTAATAAACGGATTAACCGTAGAAAAAGTTCTACCTTCCTCCGTTCGTTTAATAACTAAGTAGCGAGGACCACACTCAACTACCTGTTTAACACTGTTTTCAAACAAGTCCTTTCCACGTTTATTGTTTTTTGGGGGTGTAGGTTAACCATAATAGTTTGTCTAAATTTCATCCCCCAGTGCTCCCCACCCACCACGGAGTCCAACAAGGAGTCATCCCACTGGGATGACAGGGCTACACAGGGGATATAGCGAGCTCACCGTCCCACTCAACATGGAGGTCGGTACAATACCTAGTCCTGGCCGATTGATTAGGGGTGGGTTAGTCCCAAACCTCCCGTTTAGGCGAAGCAGAAGCCAAAGTAGTGTATTAGAAATGCGCACCCTCCCCGAATTCAGAAAATCACTGTTACGAGCTCAGATACGCATCCCTCAACCACCAAAAAAAACCTTTCCACCGACACGGGTCTCCACGCACGGCCTACACGTGGGTGGGCCTGTTGACCGTCTCCCTCAACGACGAAGAGGAGCCCACACGAGGGAGACTGTTGGCTCGGGACCCCGGGTTCGCCAAACCCGTACCTACCGAAGTAGGCCACTGGGGGGCCAGTTTTCGGGGTTACTGATGGGCCTTCTCGGCAGTCGTAGCGGTCCTGGGGTACACCAAATCCCCACCGTACATCACCCCATCAGTCAGTCCCCTACTTCCTGTTGCCCACCCCTCGGGACGAGGACCGCAGAGGTTGGATTTTGAGGGGCATCATTTCATCGATGGTGTCGAAACTATCGTCGATGAGGTGTATGAGGGATTGGAATTTTCCCCAGTTAGCTTTGGAAATAATCCAGCGAGGATGTCGAGAAGGTGCACATTGGCGGCCAGAAAAATAAATGTTAATGGGGTAATGATCACTGCCAAAGAGGTCGGAAAGTACTGACCACTCAAGTAGTGGTACTACTGACGGACTGCAGAAAGAAAGGTCTAGTACGGAATGTGTACCATAAGCGGATGATAGGAATGTCGGGTCACCAGTATTTAGCAGAAGCAGGTCAGACTTATCGAAGACGTCTACGAGGAGGCATCCACGGGCGTCATCAGTGTCTGATCCCCAGAGCGTGTGCTTGGCATTCAAATCTCCCACAAGGAGTAGTGGTGAGGGGAGCTGAGCCAATAGAGCTAGAAGATCACGCTCTGGGACTATACTGAGCGGCGGCAGGTACACGTTACAAATGGTAAAACTGATGTTATTCAGCTGTATCCGAACGGCCACAGCTTGCAATGGTGTGGTGAGGGGAACGTTGGCGGCTGAGATGTTAGGTGCCACTTAGGTAGCCACGCCACCGCTTGCACGCATACCTGCAAGAGAGTCGCTTCTAAATGCAGAAAAACAGTGAAGGTGTAACGAGTGATTGGGATGTAAGTGGGTTTCCTGGAGGCAAATAATTGACGGTGACCGTTGAGTAGTAGTAGTAGTAGTAGTATTACAGTTTTGGGGGCGCACAACTGCTTTGGTCATTAGCGCCCTAACAACGCTAAAAGGTTAACAGGAAGATGACAGGCATGAAGCCTGCAGGTCGAATTGTTAAAAGATTAAAACATCACTAAAACAATGCCAGTAGTGGTAAAACAATAAGAGCCAGTTTGACTGAAGGGCCGAAGAGCAGAAAAGGTGGAAAGAGAATTGTTATATACGACGACCCAAACCGCTTAGGTGAATAAAGCGTAAAACTTGCTCTACAGCGCTTGATGTGTCCGCTAGCATCTCTGCCATAGTTGTTGGCAGACCTAAAGATACACGTAAGGGAGCTAAAAACTGGCACTGTGTTAAAATATGTCGCACCGTTAGTGGCTCACCGCAGCGAGGGCAGACTGGTGCCGGATCTGAACACAAGAGATGGCTATGACTAAACCGGCAGTGCCCGATACGTAGTCTGGCTAAAATTACTTCTTCACGCCGGCAACCACGGGAGGAAGTGTGCCAGGAGACAGGGAGGGGTTTCACTTCCCGAAACTTGTTCCGCTTGACAGCGCTCCAAGAATTTTTCCAGCGAGAAACGTGAAGTCCCCGTAAAACAGCGCTAAAATCAACCGAGGGTACCTGAGAGCTAGAACACCTGGCACATGAAAGGGCAGCTTTCGCGGCGATATCAGCGTCCTCGTTACCTGGCAGGCCTACATGTCCAGGGACCCACACGAAGGACACGCTGATGCGACCGTCAGCGAGCAAGTGAAGGCGATCCTGGACACGCTGCACTAAAGGGTGGTAGGCGTACAGCGACCTGAGGCTCTGGAGGGCGCTTAAAGAATCTGAGCAAATCACCCAGCGCTGCGATCCTTGCCTATGAATATATAAAATAGCTTGATTAATAGCAAACAGCTCGGCGGTAAAAATCGAGCACTGCGGTAAGAGGCGAAATTTAAAACTCTGGTCACGGTGAATAAAAGCACATCCGACTCCTTGGTCGTCTTTCGAGCCATCTGTGTATATAAAATTACAGTGGCCATAATGAGACTTAAGTTCGAAAAACGACGTACGAATGTTCGAAGGAGGGGTGGTGGATTTCGGCATAGCCGTTAACCTCAGATCAACGGGGATTTCCAACCGGAGCCAGGGGGCAAAACGGCACTCTCCCCTGTGGAACACAGATGGCAATGTGATGTCTAAGAGTCGCAAAAGTAAGCGAAACCGAACGCCTGGAGGGAGCAACGCTAGGGGGCGCGTCGAGTACTGGCGATCCAAAGAGTCGTTAAAAAACGGTTTAAAAGAGGGATGTTCCGGCATACTTAAGAGTTTGCAGGCGTAAATGCACAGAAGAACATCGCGCCGATATGAAAGCGGTGGTTCGGCGGCTTCCGCACACAGACTCACTGTTGGGCTAGTGGGAAAGGCACCAGTACTCAACCTGATTCCACGGTGATGGATTGGATCTAGGCGACTTAAAATCGACGGACGAGCCGAGGAGTACACGAGGCAACCGTAATCGAGTTTGGATCGGACTAGGCAACGGTAGAGTCGTAGAAGTATTGTCCGATTTGCGCCCCAGGATGTGCCACTTAAACCGCGGATAAGATTGAGAGAACGGTCACACCTTGCTCTTAAATACGTAATATGAGACGACCAGCTCAGCTTTCTGTCAAAGATCAATCCTAAAAATTTTGCCTCGTCTGCGAATGGAAGGACAGCTGGGCCGAGGTGTAGAGAAGGCGATAGAAATGCCTTCCGGCGCCAGAAGTTAACGCAGACGGTCTTCTCGGCGGAAAACCTAAAGCCGTTTTGGATACTCCTGTAGAGTCGATCTAGACAACCTTGGAGGCGGCGTTCGAGCAGACACGTCCGCCGAGAGCTGCAATAGATGGCAAAGTCGTCGACAAACAAAGAGGAGGAAATACCCTGTGGAACACACGCTACAATAGGATTGATCGCAATGGCAAACAGTGTGACGCTGAGCACCGAGCCCTGCGGTACTCCGTTCTCTTGGATAAAAATACGGGATAAAACTGAACCCACGCGCACGCGAAAGACTCTATCCCTCATGAACCCTCGAATAAAAAGGGGTAGACGACCACGGATACCCCAATTATGTAGTGTACGCAGAATGCCGTACCTCCAACATGTGTCGTACGCCTTGGCCAGATCAAAAAAGACGGCAACCGTTTGATTCCTGCGCAAAAAATTGTCCATAATGTGTGTGGATAGGGATACAAGGTGATCGGTTGTGGAACGGAAGCGTCTGGAGCCACATTGGACGTTGGACAACAGATGCTGGGATTCCAGCCACCAAGTTAACCGCCCGTGTATCATTCGCTCCATCACCTTGCAGATGACGCTGGTGAGGGAGATAGGGCGATAGCTGGAAGGTAGATGGGGGTCCTTACCAGGCTTTAAAATCGGGACGATGGTGGCCTCGCGCCAGGCGGATGGAAATGTGGCGGTACGCCATACGTGGTTGTATACACTTAGAAGAGTGAGTGAGTGAGTGGTGTTTAAGGGCCCGTCGACAGCAAGGTCATTTGGGCCCTAAGTCAACACTAAAATCTAAAAAATACACAAATTAAGCTAAAAGGTAAAATAAAATCACTCAACTACTAAAAGTACATAAAAAGGCCACTACTAAGACTAACCATTTAAAATCTCTAAAATCAACAAATTAAAAATAACACTGAACTATTAAAAACACATAAAAACCAGTTCCAAGTCTAATAATTTAAAATCGCTAAAATTAACAAATATAAAATCCAAGTTAGACTTGTTTGTTAAAACCAATTTCGGTAACAAACCGCAGTGCCTTAATCACGGCCACTGGGTCGTCCCCTAAAATTCTTGGCAAGTTAGCTCCCAAGCCTATTGACTGGCGAACGCGGGCGTACTGGGGGCAATCAAGCAGTACGTGCCGTACCGTGAGGCGTACTGCACACGGGGCACACACAGGGGCCGGTTCCCCTCTCAAAAGATGGCCATGAGTTGCACGTGTGTGCCCAATTCTCAGCCGGGTGAGTATCACCTCGGCTCGCCGGTTATCCCTGCAGGAAGTTAGCCAGGGTCGTACGCTGTCTTTAATTGCCCGGAGTTGTGTGCCTTGTAAAGCTGTCCAGGAGTGCTGCCAAGCAGAGAGGAGTTGGCGACGGAAAAAAACGTTGCACGTCCTGGAATGGCACTGTAGTTGTTAAACTCCGAGGCAAACGGCAAGCAGACTTAGCAGCCGCGTCCGCCTCCTCGTTCCCGCAAATCCCAACATGGCCTGGCGTCCAAGTAAAAACAAGATTGTATCCGCGACTGAGCATTTGCGAGATCTGAGTCTGTATTTTTGAAACCAGTGTGTGAGCGGTAGTGTGCTGTTGTAAGGCCTGAAGCGCACTTAGACAGTCAGTGCAGACGATAAAAGAGCCAGGAGCTAACTTGCAAATAAAAAGGAGCAAATAAAAGATGGCATACAGCTCTGCTGAGAAGACCGAAGTGGAGTCCAGAAGTCGAAATTTATGAGTCTCACCGTTAATGAGGAATGCGCAACCCGTAGCGTTACCTAACTGGGAACCGTCTGTAAAGACCGGAACGTAGTTAGGGTAACGGCCCAGTAATTCGGCAAAAAGTTGTTGGAACACCGAATGTGGAGTAGCGAGTCTAGGGTTGTTTGAAAGAGTTAGATCGAACCGCGCACGATTGAGCTGCCATGCAGGATAAGGGCAGATGGACGACCTCTCCACGCGAGGCATTCGGATGCCATGGGAATGTAGGTGATCCCGAAATCTTATTCCCACGGGGCGTGTCCGAGAACCAGGGCGCATATAACGGTGCACTAAATCTGGACACAGAACTGGTTTAAAACAAGGATGATTGGGATGACTTGCCAGCTTCGAGACGTATGAGCAGAGTAATATCGAGCGACGAATATGCAGTGGAGGTTCGCCTGAGTCTGCATACAGGCAGTCGACTCGACTGGTGCGGAATGCTCCTGTGGCCAGGCGGATGCCAGTGTGATGCACGGTGTCTAAAAGGCGAAGTTTAGAGGCGGTCGCTGCGCCATAAATAAAACTGCCATAGTCCAGCTTGGACCGAACCAGAGAGCGGTACAGCCTCAACATTACCGTGCGATCGCCCCCCCAAGATGCTCCAGATAATACCTTGAGCACCCGAAGAGAACGATCGCAAGAGGCTCGAAGGTGACGAATGTGGTGCTCCCAATTGAGTTGTCGGTCCAAGTAGAGGCCCAAGAACTTCAGGTGTGAGACACATGGCAGGGGTGTGCCGTTCAAATGAAGATCAGGAGGCGGGTGAATACCTCGTAGGCGGTGAAAGTGGATACACTGCGTCTTCGCAGCTGAAAAACGGAAGCCGTTTTGAAGCGCCCAAGCTGCTAGCTGGGTGATGGTCAGCTGCAGTTGGCGCTCAATGTGATCTATGTTGGCAGACCTATAATAGACTGCGAAGTCGTCAACATAGAGGGATGATGGAATTCCACTTCTAACGGCACTAGTGATGCCGTTAATCGCTACGGCAAAAAGGGTGACGCTCAAAATCGACCCTTGAGGTACACCGTTCTCCTGTATCCGCTCCCGTGATATCGTGTTTCCTATGCGAACCCGAAAACGGCGAAGTTTTAAAAAGTTGCATAGGAATTCGGGTAAATGACCACGCATACCGTAACCATGTAGGTTACGGAGTATGCCGTACCGCCAGGTGGTGTCATAAGCCTTCTCCAGGTCGAGGAACACGCCAACGGCGTGCTGTTTCAGTAGAAACGCATCGGTAATATACCCCTCAAGCCGTGTTAAATTATCGACACTTGAGCGATGGCGACGAAAACCGCATTGCAAGTTGGACAGATGGTTATGTTTTTCTAGCCACCAATTTAACCGGGCGTTTATCATCCGCTCGAAGGTCTTACAGATGACACTCGTCAGGCAAATGGGGCGGTAACTAGATGGAAGTGTGCGGTCCTTTCCGGGTCGAGGGATGGGGATGACAATACCCTCTCGCCAGGAGGAAGGGAAAACCCGCTCATGCCAAATGCGGTTATAGATGTTTAGAAGGAAACATAGCGCCTCAGATGGAAGATGTAGCAGCATCTGTCGGTGTACGTCATCGGGACCTGGAGAAGAATCCTTTGCTAACGCCAAAGAATGGGCGAGCTCGGCTGCGGTAAAGGGTTCGTTGTACGGCTCGGTGCAGTCACTATTAAAATTCAGTGGTACCCGCTCCGCCTTTTCCTTAATAGGCAGGAAGAGAGCGTCATAGCGGGCAGTTTGGCTAGTAGCAGCAAATGTGGTAGCTAGGGCTTCAGCTATGTCCTGCTCGGTGGTGTACATGGAACCGTTGATGGCAAGGCCGGGAATTACCGTCCGGCGATACTTGCCATACATCCGCCGAACAGCTGACCATACTTGTTGGGTAGAGCTGCGCCGGGAAAGCGAAGACACATAGGCTTTCCAGGATTTACGTTTTGCGTTGCGCAGTATGAAGCGTGCCCTAGCGCGAGAACGTTTGAAGGCGACGAAGTTCCCTTCCGTCGGGTGCCGCTGAAAAACGCGCAAAGCACGTTTGCGTGCTTTGACAGCCAAACTGCATTCCTCGGACCACCACGGTACAGGGATACGACGTGGTGTAGGTGAACCTCGAGGAATGCTGGATTCTGCTGCGAGCAGGATCGAGCAAGTAAAATATTCCACCATTTCGTCGATGGTGTCGAAATCATCGTCGATGAGGTGTATCAGGGATTGGAATTTTCCCCAGTTAGCTTTGGAAATAATCCAGCGAGGATGTCGAGACGGTACACATTGGCGGCCAGAAAAATGTATGTTAATGGGGTAGTGATCACTGCCAAAGAGATCGGACTGCAGAACGAAAGGTCTAGTACGGAATGTGTACCGTAAGCGGATGATAGGAATGTCGGGTCACCAGTATTTAGCAGAAGCAGGTCAGACTTATCGAAGACGTCCAAGAGGAGGCATCCACGGGCGTCATCAATGTCTGATCCCCAGAGCGTGTGCTTGGACTTCAAATCTCCCACAAGGAGTAGTGGTGAGGGGAGCTGAGCCAATAGAGCTTGAAGATCACGCTCTGGAACTATACTGAGCGGCAGCAGGTACATGTTGCAGATGGTAAAGCTGATGCTCTCCAGCTGTATCCGGACGGCCACAGCTTGCAATGGTGTGGTGAGAGGAACGTTGGCGGCTGAGATGTTAGGCGCCACTAAGGTAGCAACGCCACCGCTTGCACGCATACCTGCAAGAGAGTCGCTTCTAAATGCCGATAAAGAGTGAAGGTGTAACGAGTGATTGGGATGTAAGTGGGTTTCCTGGAGACAAATAATTGATGGTGACCGTTGAGAAACTAAATGTTGTAGGTCTTGAGCACGAGCTCGAAAACCATTGACATTCCACTGGATTATTTCCATAAAGTGTTTTTAGCGGGCCGTTTTAACCTTTTTCTTGACCTTCGCTGATTTTGGCCCCACTAATCGAAAATCGTTAGCCTCCTGCGACTCCGCTGATGTTCGGGAGTCAGAACTCCTACGGCTCGTAGAACGAGACCGGGATCTAATGGAGGGCGAGCGACTTCGCGATCTATGCTGTGGTCGGGATCGATTTTTCACAGCTACTACGGGATTGCTGTTACCCGCTGATGGCTTGGTGTCTGGAGTCTGTACGTTTGAAACCGAGGTGGTGCTGGTGGATATACAAACAGTCTGAGACGTAGGTTTAACGGCTAGAAAGTCAGTCTGCGTGGATGCGTGGGCGACAGGGACGTGTTGAACAGCAACAGTGGTATTAGGAGTACGGCGAGCTGCTAGTGCATATCCAGTAGTAGTGGTAGCAGGCTTCAGTTGTTCGAAGCGCCGTCGTGCCTCTGGAAAAGTCAGGCGTTCCTTTACACGTAGCTCCTGAATACTTTTTTCGTCCATGAACTTTGGGCACTGTCGCGAGCTGGAGGGATGACTACCCCCACAGTTCACGCAACAAGGTGTTCGACTGCAGTTAGGATCGTCGTGCTTCGGTAGGCCACATTGCTCACAAAGAGCAGGATTGGTACATGTGACCTTGGTATGTCCGAACCGCTGACATTGGAAACAGCGCATGGGGTTCGGCACATACTGGCGGACACTAGCACGTTCGTAGCCACAATAGATGAATTCAGGTAATTTAGTCCCAGCAAAAGTTAGAAAAACCGTACGTAAAGGGTACTCCTTGCCATCTTGCTTTCGTGTTAGTCGGTACGCCTGGCAAACAAGCTGATCAGAGAGGCAGCTTACTATCTCTTCATTCGCAAGACCATCTAAGCTGGAGGTGGTGACTACTCCTCTACAGGTATTAAGTGTTTTGTGTGGGGCTACCCGGATAGGGTAGGAGCCCAACAAAGTCGCTTTCTGTAGCTTTTTCGATTGGTCTGCGCATGTGCTCTCCAATAGTAAGGTGCCGTCTCTAAGGCGCGTAGCGTTTTTGACAGGGCCACTGATCTTATCGAGCTCACGCTTTATATAGAAGGGACTAACATCTTTAAACGTTTTGCCATTACATGCCAAGGTCATTACCAGAAAAGGGTCAGTGAAAGTGGTTTTGCGCGGAGACATATTGAATTGGACCCCCATCCGGAACCGTCGGCGTCAGCCTGCCATCCGGGGGTTAAAGAAAGAAAGACACCGAATCTTCACGGTCTGTGCCGTCATGGGGACCTCACCCATGACCGATCTCATTTGTACTTCAGAAAAGCTACCCTTCAATCTCCACTGCTTGTCCGTATGGGTAAACCGTTCACCACGCACACCCCGGCTTTATGCCCCTACCACAGGAATAACCGCCTGTGGCTCCCCACTTTAGGCCGCGCATGCGTGCAATAGGCACACGCGGATTCAGGGGACTTGTGGTTGATTACACCGGGGTTCCGTCAGCGGTAACACGTCCGGTCCGTGATACTAACCCAACGGCAAAACGCGGCCGTCGGGAGATTACCACAGACCGGGCCCTCAAGGAGCTACGTGGGTGTACTTGACGGTGTGGACGGGCTCCGCACCTAAGGCTACACATAGGGGCAGTGCGAAGGGTCCGCTCAACCTTCACTTTTGAGACCTCCGGAGAGCACACATGTCGGAAGCCGCGCTGAAAACCGTGGGACAGAACCACGGAGATAGGAGAGATCCCTGCTGGTGAGACAGGAGTTATAACCCTAAGACCTTAAGAACTAATAATCATAATAAAAAACTAGAAGGGGAAGAAGGTGATGCATACTGATCAGCAGTAGCACAGCGTGGCACAGTTGATGGAGGTGAAGGGGATGAAATGAGGGTGAGTGGCTAGGGACCCCGGGATCGCCAATCCCGTACCTACCGTAGTAGGTCCCTGGGGGAAAATACCAGAGCCTCTTCTGCCAGTTTTCGGGGTTACTGATGGGCCTTCTCGGCAGCCGTAGCGGTCGTGGGGTACACCAAGTCCCCACCGTACATCACCCCATCAGTCAGTCCCCTACTTCCTGTTGCCCACCCCTCGGGACGAGGACCGCAGAGGTTGGATTTTGAGGGGCTACACTTAGAAGAAACCTTTTTCCAAGTGAGGTAAGATGTTGCAACATAAGAAGGTGTATACCATCTGGACCAGGTGCGGAGGGTCGGGAGGAGGCTAGGGCCCTCTCTAGTTCGACCTCGGTGAAATCCGTGTTGTAATATTCGGTATTGGAGGAGGAAAAGGAGAGCTCATGGGATTCAACGCGGTCTTTCTTGGATAGGAATGCTGCAGGATAGTGGTAGGAGCTGGAAACATCAGCGAAAGCAGTACCCAAGGCGTCAGCAACGGCTCCGGGTATAACGATGGTGTCATTATTCAGTCGAAGACCAGGAATCGTGAGCCTGGAAGCTTTGCCAGCAACGCGGCGAAGCCGGTCCCATACAAGAGAAGATGGTGTGGAGGGATTAAACGACTCGACAAAGCGGTTCCAGGAGGCCCGTTTACTGTTTGTAATAATGCGCCGAGCTCTGGCACGAAGTCGTTTGTACGTGACCAGATTGTCAAGAGTAGGGTGGCGCCGAAATACCTTAAGTGCCTTCCTCCGTGCTTGGATCGCGACTCTGCATTCATCAGACCACCAAGGGACTGGCAAGCGTTTCGGGTGGGAGGAGGAGCGGGGGATGGCTTGTTCGGCCGCGGATGTAATGACGGAGGTTAGGTGATCCACCATCTCGTCAACATCACTGAAAAGACGGTTCACGAAGACAGCCAAGCCGGAGTAAAGGGGCCACTGCGCTCTGTGGAATTGCCAGTGCGGTACACACGACGATGGAGCAGTGTGTGTAAGCAAGCGTATGACACACGGAAAATGGTCGCTGCCAAAGCAGTCAGAGAAGACGTTCCACTGTAAGCGGGGTGTAAGCTGATGGGAGCAAACTGCTAAGTCGAGGTGAGAAAAATGGCCACTGGAGTCGGACAGAAAGGTAGGTTCGCCGGTGTTTAGAACAGAGAGATTAGACTGAGCAAAAAAGTCAAAGAGGTCGTTCCCCCTTGCACAAGCCCGTGGTGATCCCCATAGAGGGTGGTGGGCATTGAAGTCTCCCAACAGCAGATAAGGCGTCGGGAGCTGCGCTACTAAAGCTGCAAGATCGGCAATAGGGAGAGGAGATGAAGGTGGAAAATAAACAGTACAAAGCGTAATTGAAAAACCAGGGAAACGTAACCTGACTGCAACAGCTTGCAGGTGGGTGGTAAGCCTATGAGTTTGATAATAAACGTGGTCACTGATAAGTAACATAACACCGCCATGGGCAGGAGAACCAGGAGTCGGTGGGAAATCAAAGCGCACCGATGTGTAGCCAGGAAAGGTGAAAGCATCCTGGCTGTGAAGCTTTGTCTCCTGCAAACACCAAATACTGGGTGACAGCGAAGATGTGAGCATTTGTAATTCAGTTCTGCGTGTACGAATGCCACGGGTGTTCCACTGAATAATAGACATTGGGAGGCAAATATAAAATAAATGGTCAAGCTTTTTCACTTGGCCAGAGGTTGACGCTTTAATTTACCCTTATTCGTGCGCGTGGGACTGGGACTCTTAGGAGTCGTGGGATCCTCCTCCATAGGCTCGGTTGGAGGGAGAGGGACGGATGCACCGGAAACCGAACACAGGACTTCAAAGCGGTTACCGGTGGCCGTGGGGATCGCAGAACTGCGCGAAGCCCGGCTACGGCCTCTACTATCTTGGGACCGTGATCTCCGAGGTGGTGAGGGAGATGAGGCTTTCGATTCGAGCGGTTTACTAGCAGAAGCTGGAGGGTCTTTTAAGAAGTCGGAACGTTTGGGCTGGGTCTTGAATTGTCGAGGTTGAGTACTAACAACTATTTTCTTCGGACTGCGCGACCCAGAAGGGCGTTCATTCACTTTGGCCGGAGGGGCGAGAACAGAATCCGGGCCCGTTTGGGTACCGAAATCCCGCTTAGATACTGGGGTGGAAACCACTGAACTAAACGTACCAAATTTTAAGAGAGAAGGCTGCCGAGCAAGGTGGCGTTTGCGGGCCTCTGCGAAAGAAATTCGTTCTTTCACCCGCAGCTCTTGGATGGCCTTCTCGTCTAGAAAACGTGGGCAGTCGCCTGAATTAGCTGCATGAGAACCTCGACAATTTACGCAGCAGGGAGGAGTCGGACAAGCACCCTCATGGGCCTCGTCGCCACAACTGGCGCAAATAGGCGTGGTTGCTTTGCAGGTTAACTTTGTGTGACCGTACCGTTGACACCTGAAGCAACGCATAGGCCGTGGAATATAGGGTCGAACGTTAATCACTTCATATCCAGCCTTAATTTTAGATGGC
Organism: Mantis religiosa; assembly: GCA_030765055.1. Lineage (NCBI taxonomy): Eukaryota > Metazoa > Arthropoda > Insecta > Mantodea > Mantidae > Mantis > Mantis religiosa. The sequence goes on along the minus strand of CM060947.1, from coordinate 57,468,486 downwards.
AGCTCTAGACGGTCAAAGGTGAGGAAAAGCGTGCGAGTCGGTACCGGAACACCGTCACGCATGGTTTTAACGCGGTACACAGAGATGACGCCTTGGTCTGATAAGTAACCCTGGATTTCTGCTTCTGGCATGCCGTCTAGTAGGGAGGAGGTAACGACGCCCTTGCTTGAGTTGAGGCTTCTGTGTTTTTCGACGCGGATGGGATATCCGTGGAGTAATTTGGCCTTTAATAATCGATCGAACTGTATGGCAGTATGCGTCTCAACCAACAAAGAACCAGTTCTAAGACGAGTGCAGGATTTCACCGGGCCAGCGATTTTATCAAGTCCCGTTTGTATAGCGAAAGGATTCACTGTTAAAAAGGTCTGAGTCTCTACAAGTCGACTTATTACTAGGTACCGAGCGCTTGAAGCTACGGGTGCCTCTATTACATCATTCACTTGTTTTCGTTTCGGTGTAAGGTTTGCCATAAAAAGTATGGATTTGCTTTCATCCCCCAATGCTCCCCACCCACCACGGAGCCCAACAAGGGGTCATCCCACTGGGATGACAGGGCTACATAGGGGATATAGCGGGCGCGCTGTCCCACTCACCCTGGAGTTCAGTGTCACACCTTGTCCTGGCCGATTGATTAGGGGTGGGTTAGTCCCTAACCTCCCGTTTAGGTGAAGCAGTAGCCAAAGTGGTATATTGGTAATGCGCACCCTTCCCGAATTCAGAAAATCACTGTTACGAGCTCAGATACGCATCCCTCAACCACCAGGACAAACCTTTCCACCGACACGGGTCTCCACGCACGGCCTACACGTGGGTGGGCCTGTTGACCGTCTCCCTCAGCCACGAAGAGGAGCCCACACGAGGGAGACTGTTGGCTCGGGACCCCGGGATCGCCAATACCCGTACCTACCGTAGTAGGCCCCTGGGGGGTGACCGTTGAGAAACTAAATGTTGTAGGTCTTGAGCACGAGCTCGAAAACCATTGACATTCCACTGGATTATTTCCATAAAGAGCTTTTAATGGGCCGTTTTAACCTTTTTCTTGACCTTGGCTGACTTAGGCCCTACGATTCGAAAATCGTTAGCCTCCTGTGACTCCCCTGATGATCGGGAGTCAGTACTCCTACGGCTCGTAGAACGAGACCGGGATCTAATAGAAGGCGAGCGACTTCGCGATCTATGTTGTGGTCGGGATCGGTTTTTCACATTTACTACGGGATGGTTGTTACCCGCTGAGGGCTTGGTAGCTGGAGTCTGTACGGTTGAAGCGGAGGTAGTGCTGGTGGATATACAAACAGTCTGAGACGTAGGTTTAACGGCTAGAAGGTCAGTCTGCGTGGATGCGTGGGCGACAGGGACGTGTTGAGCAGCAACAGTGGTATTAGGAGTACGGCGAGCTGCTAATGCATATCCAGTAGTAGTGGTAGCAGGCTTCAGTTGTTCGAAGCGCCGTCGTGCCTCTGGAAAAGCCAGGCGTTCCTTTACACGTAGCTCCTGAATACTGTCACCCAATTATCGGGAAGCACCACAAACAACAGCTGAGAAGTGACCGGAGGCCACGCCACGCCCACTCATTTGTCTCCTGTCACTAACTGAAGGGATGGTTAGGAGAGGGATGTCGGGCCCCTGAGCCGTCTCTTTACCCTTCTCCTAGGTTCTGGAAACTCGGGACATTCAATCTAATCGAGAACCTTCTAGATCGGCAAGCAGACCCTATATAAGCAACACGTCGTGCCAGGGGCAGTCAGTCAGTGTTTGACGTGCTAGCGAACGAGCGCCGTGTTAAGGAACGAGAAGACTGTGTACGTGCATCGGAGTATTGTCCGTAATTACTAGTGCAAGTGAAATTGTAACGGACGAACTGGTGAATTGTAATTGTGTGCAGCACGTAATTCTGTGTAATTGGCAAGTGTTAACTGTAAGTCGGTAGAAATAAAGAACATTGTTGAGTTTGTGTAATTGGACTTTTCATTTCACGAACCCACAAAGTCACAATTGGTGTCAGAAGTGCGACATAACACAATGGAGGCAGCATTAGAAAAGATTTTAGCGGAACTGAAAGAAATGAAGACGGCAAATGAAAACCTCGCTGCAAAAACAGAAGCGGCAAACAACAACCTCACCGCCGAGTTGAAACAAATGAAGACGGCCAACGACAACATCACCGAGAAGATGGAAGAAATGAAGGCGGAGTTAACCACAGAAATGAGAGCAGCGAACGGCAGTCTGGCCACGGAAATGAAGGCGGCGAACGAGGCTCTCGCCACAAAGTTTGAAGAACAGTTGGCCGGCGTAAAAGAGGACGTCACAGAGTTAGGCGAGCGCGTCGAAGACCTGGCAAGCCGCGTTAATGAGCTGGAAGGAAAAGCCGACAGCAGCGTGAAGTCCCTGAATGCCATGGTGGAGGACGTCGTCGGCAGGAAGCTGAAGGATTTAAAGGCCGACACGCCGGGACGCGACACATCTGCGCGCGTCAAACCTCCCAAGTTTGACGGCGCGTCAACGTTTGAGGTCTTCCGCCGCCAGTTCGACACAGTGGCCAGGCACAACGGATGGTCGCTGGAGGAGGAGGCCACACAGTTAATAGCCAGCCTCCAGAGAAGAGCCGCGGAAGTCCTAAACGCGGTGCAGACGACGGCGGCCCCCAGGGACATCTGGGAAGCCCTGGAGGATCGCTTCGGGAACCACCGCTTAGCCGCAGCATACCGCAGCCAGCTAAAGACAAGGTCACAGCAGCCGGGGGAGACGCTGCAGGAGTTCGCCATTGCAATCGAGCAGCTGGCTAGCAAGGCCTTGGTTGACCTGCCACTGGAGTTCGTATCCCGGGAAGCCGCCTACAATTTTGTCGACGGGGTACGGGACACGGAGATTCGTCAGCGCCTAATGCTCGGGGAATATAAAACCATCCACGAGGTGCTGACAGTGGCATTAAGGATGGAGGCGGCCAAAATAACATCCATCCAGACGTCGAGAACGAGGAGTGTCCGCTACGCCGGAGACAGAAGACCAGCTGAGGGACGCCGGCAAACACTTAGTGGCCTGTGTTGGGGGTGTGGACAGCCCGGACACCTGCAAGAGAGACTGCCCACACCAGGAAGAGCAGCCGGAAAACGAGTAAGGGCCGTCGTGGAGAGGGGCACGTCGGCGCCATCACCACCATCCCCTCGAGTGACTATGCGCGCCGTCAGCCGGCGTATGGATGACAGCCTCATCGCGGACGGTTGGGTAAGAGGGAAGCCGTGGCGCGTGCTGGTGGACCCCGGGGCGGCCGTGACCATCATCAGACCTGACGTGGCGAAGGGTTTGCTGACAAGGATGCCAAGCCGGTCATACCAGCTTGTTACGGCATCGGGCGACACCTTGCCTGTGGAGGAGGCCCTGCTGGAGCTGTACTTGGGACGGAGTGCCGTGCGTCTGTGGGTGTTCGTCGCGAAGGTGGCTGAGGAGGTGATCCTGGGACTGGATGCCCTCAGGAGCCATGAGGCGACGGTCGACGTCGGCAAGAAGGTTCTGCGGCTTAACGGAGAAGAGGTTATACTCCGTCAACCCGAAGAGCGCCTTGGAATTTGCAGGGTCGTCTTGGACGAAGACGTGGTTGTCCCCGCGAGGAGCGAGGTGGTGGTGACGGCGCGACTGGAGGGCCAGAGAACCAGGAACATGATGCTGGACCAGAAGACGCCTGTAAACGGACTGTGGGTAGCCAGGGCATTGCTGTCGTGCCGAGAGGAGGTGCCCGTGAGACTGCTAAATCCTACGGACGCCGATCACGACGTCCAGGCCGGGACGGAGTTGGGAATGTGCGAGCCCGTGGTGAGCGTAACAGCTATCGACGAGACCCAGGTGCCGGCGCTGAAGCAACACCTGGGGCCCCGGCTAGAAAGCTTGGTGGAGAGGGCGGCCGACCACCTGACCACAGAACAGCTGGAGAAGGTTCGACAACTGCTAAGGCGGTATCAGCGCGTCTTCAGCCAAGGTGATAGTGACTACGGCCGCACGGACAAAGTGCTTCACCCCATCGACACCGGGGACGCCCGGCCTATTCGGCAACCACATAGACGCGTTCCGCTGGCGAAGCAAGGGGCGGTATGAGACATGCTGGAGGACATGAGATCCAGGGGAGTGATTGAAGAGTCTGACAGCCCTTGGTGTTCCCCTGTAGTCTTGGTGACAAAGAAGAACGGCGAGCTGCACTTCTGCGTAGACTACAGAAAGTTAAACGCCGTCACCCGGAAGGACTGTTTTCCCTTACCCCGGATTGACGACACCCTGGACACGCTAGCTGGTGCACAGTGGTTCTCGACCCTGGACCTGAAGTCGGGCTACTGGCAGGTAGCTCTAGACCCGAGAGACAAGGAGAAGACCGCATTCTCGACGGGCCAAGGGCTCTGGCAGTTCACGGTTATGCCCTTTGGCCTCTGCAACGCACCAGCTACCTTCCAGCGCCTTATGGAGTCACTGATGAAAGGGCTGACCTACGATGCCTGCCTGCTATACCTCGACAACATCATCATCGTCGGGAAGACTTTTTAAGAACACCTCGAGAATCTGAGTAAGGTGCTACAGAGACTGCAGGCGACCAACTTGAAGCTGAACGCGAAGAAGTGCCAGCTCTTCCGCAAGGAGTGAGTGAGTGTGTGGTGTTTAAGGGCCCGTCGACAACAAGGTCATTTGGGCCCCAAGTCAACACTAAAAATATAAAAACTATAACATTTCAGTTAAAAAGGTAAAATAAAACACTCAACGATTAAAAGTACATAAAAACTCATCTCAACACTAATAGTTAAAAGCTCTAAAATCAATACTCAACTGTTAAAAGGGCATAAAAACCATCTAAAACTTATAATTTAAAATCTCTAAAATTAATAAATATAAAATGCGAGTCACACATGTTTATTAAAACCGATGTTAAAAACAAACCGCAGTGCCTTATCCACGGCCACTGGGTCGTTCCCTAAAATACCGTGCAAGTTAGCTCTTAGGCCCAAAGACTGGCGAACGCGGGTGTACTGCGGGCAATCCAGCAATACATGCCGCACAGTGAGAGGTACTGCACACGGAGCACACACAGGGGCCGGTTCCCCTCTTAATAGATAGCCATGCGTTGCACGTGTGTGCCCAATTCTCAGCCGCGTGAGTATTACCTCGGCCCGCCGGTTATCCCTGCAGGAAGTTGGCCAGGGTTGTACACTCTCCTTTATCGCCCGGAGTTGTGTGCCTTCCAAAGCTGTCCAGGAGTGCTGCCAAGCAGATAGAAGTTGGCGACGGAAAAAACGTTGCACATCCTGGTACGGCACATTAGTTGTTAAACTCCGGGGCAAATGGCAAGCGGACTTAGCAGCCGCGTCCGCCTCCTCGTTCCCGGAAATCCCAACATGGCCTGGGGTCCAAGTAAAAACGAAATGGTATCCGCTACCGAGCATGTGCGAGATCTGGGCCTGTATCTTTAAAACAAGTGTGTGAGTGGCAGTGTGCTGTTGCAAAGCCTGAAGCGCACTCAGGCAGTCAGTGCAGACGATAAAAGAGCCAGGAGCTAACTTGCAAGTAAAAAGGAGCAAATAAAAGATGGCATACAGCTCTGCTGAGAAGACCGAAGTGGAGTCCAGAAGTCGAAATTTATGAGCCTCACCGTTAATGAAGAATGCGCAACCCGTAGCGTTACCTAACTGGGAACCGTCTGTAAAGACCGGAACGTAGTTAGGGTAACGGCCCAGTAATTCGGCAAAAAGTTGTTGGAACACCGAATGTGGAGTAGCGAGTCTAGGGTTGTTTGAAAGAGTTAGATCGAACCGCGCACGATCGAGCTGCCAGGCAGGATAAGGGCAGATGGACGACCTCTCCACGCGAGGCATTCGGAGGCCATGGGAATGTAGGAGATCCCGAAATCTTATTCCCACGGGGCGTGTGTGAGAACCAGGGCGCATATAACGGTGGACTAAATCTGGACACAGAACTGGTTTAAAACAAGGATGATTGGGATAACTTGCCAACGTCGAGACGTATGAGCAGAGTAAAAGCGAGCGACGAATATGCAGTGGAGGTTCGCCTGAGTCTGCATACAGGCAGTCGACTCGACTGGTGCGGAAAGCTCCTGTGGCAAGGCGGATGCCAGTATGATGTACGGTGTCTAAAAGGCGAAGTTTAGAGGCGGTCGCTGCGCCATAAATAAAACTGCCATAGTCCAGCTTGGACCGAACCAGAGAGCGGTACAGCCTCAACATTACCGTGCGATCGCCCCCCCCCCCAAGATGCTCCAGATAATACCTTTAGCACCCGAAGAGAACGATCGCAAGAGGCCCGAAGGTGACGAATGTGGTGCTCCCAATTGAGTTGGCGGTCCAAGTAGAGGCCCAAGAACTTCAGGTGCGAGACAAATGGCAGGGGTGTGCCGTTCAAATGAATATCAGGAGGCGGGTGAATACCTCGTAGGCGGTGAAAGTGGATACACTGCGTCTTCGCAGCTGAAAAACGGAAGCCGTTTTGAAGCGCCCAAGCTGCTAGCTGGGTGATGGTCAGCTGCAGTTGGCGCTCAATGTGATCTATGTTGGCAGACCTATAATATACTGCGAAGTCGTCAACATAGAGGGATGATGGAATTCCACTTCTAACGGCACTAGTGATGCCGTTAATCGCTACGGCAAAAAGGGTGACGCTCAAAATCGACCCTTGAGGTACACCGTTCTCCTGTATCCGCTCCCGTGATATCGTGTTTCCTATGCGAACCCGAAAACGGCGAAGTTTTAAAAAGTTGCATAGGAGTTCGGGTAGATGACCACGCATACCCAAACCATGTAGGTTACGGAGTATGCCGTACCGCCAGGTGGTGTCATAAGCCTTCTCCAGGTCGAGGAACACGCCCACGGCGTGCTGTTTCAGTAGAAACGCATCGGAAATATACCCCTCAAGGCGTGTTAGATTATCGACACTTGAGCGATGGCGACGAAAACCGCATTGCAAGTTGGACAGATGGTTATGTTTTTCTAGCCACCAATTTAACCGATCGTTTATCATCCGCTCGAAGGTCTTACAGATGACACTCGTCAGGCAAATGGGGCGGTAGCTAGATGGCAACGTGCGGTCCTTTCCGGGTCGAGGGATGGGGATGACAATACCCTCTCGCCAGGAGGAAGGGAAAACCCGCTCATGCCAAATGCGGTTATAGATGTTTAAAAGGAAGCATAGCGCCTCAGATGGAAGATGTAGCAGCATCTGTCGGTGTACGTCATCGGGACCTGGAGAAGAATCCTTTGCTAACGCCAGAGAATGGGCGAGCTCGGCTGCGGTAAAAGGTTGGTTGTACGGACACCTGGGAGCGAACTGAACGATTGACAAACTACGGCAGCGCTACTACTGGCTGAGACTCCGAGCAGATGCTGAGAGATGGTGCCGTCAGTGTCACGTGTGCGCGGCGAGTCGAGACCCTCAGACTAGGAGCCGGGGTCGCATGCAGCAGTACAACGTCGGAGCGCCATTCGAACGGATCGCCGTTGACATTGCTGGACCGTTCCCAGTTTCCGACCGAGGCAACAAGTACCTAATGGTGGTCGTGGACTACTTCACCAAGTGGCCGGAGGTGTATGCAATCCCAAACCAAGAGGCAAAGACAGTCACAGACTGCCTCGTGGAGCAAGTATTCTGTCGATTTGTGGTGCCGTTAGAGCTACACAGTGACCAGGGTACCAACTTTGAGTCCAACCTAATGAAGGAGGCACTACAAAGGCTTGGGGTGGACAAGACTCGCACTACGCCTCTACATCCCCAATCGGATGGCATGGTCGAAAGGTACATCAAGACCTTAGAGGAACACCTGAGGAAGGTCGTGGCCAGCCATCTGCGAGACTGGGACGTCAAGGTGCCACTGTTCTTGCTGGCCTATCGCTCGTCTACACACGACACAACTGGGATGACGCCAGCCAGCTTAATGTTCGGCCGAGAGTTACGCCTCCCTTGTGACCTGGCTTTTGGAAGCCCTCCGGAAGGGAAACAGCCAGCGACCGAGTATGTGGAGAACTTGGTGGACCATCTCCACGACATGCACGAGATGGCTCGCCAGAACATCCAGAAGGCGAGCGACCGCATGAAGACCAGGTATGACAGGCAAGCCAACAGCCAAGGGTTCCAGCAAGGTGACCTAGTCTGGTTGTACCGTCCTACCCGGACCAAGGGACGCTGCCCGAAGCTCCAGCAGCCATGGCAAGGACCGTACCGGGTGGTGAAGAGGATTAACGACGTGGTCTACCGCAACCAGATGTTGGTGGTACTCCTGGATCGTCTAGCCCACTACGATGGTGCTGTTCGGGACGACCAGCTTTGAGGAGGGAGCAGTGTCACCCAATTATCGGGAAGCACCACAAACAGCTGAGAAGGGACCGGAGGCCACGCCACGCCCACTCATTTGTCTCCTGTCACTAACTGAAGGGATGGTTAGGAGAGGGATATCGGGCCCCTGAGCCGTCTCTTTATCCTTCTCCTAGGTTCTGGAAACTCGGGACATTCAATCTAATCGAGAACCTTCTAGATCGGCAAGCAGACCCTATATAAGCAACACGTCGTGCCAGGGGCAGTCAGTCAGTGTTTGACGTGCTAGCGAACGAGCGCCGTGTTAAGGAACGAGAAGACTGTGTACGTGCATCGGAGTATTGTCCGTAATTACTAGTGCAAGTGAAATTGTAACGGACGAACTGGTGAATTGTAATTGTGTGCAGCACGTAATTCTGTGTAATTGGCAAGTGTTAACTGTAAGTCGGTAGAAATAAAGAACATTGTTGAGTTTGTGTAATTGGACTTTTCATTTCACGAACCCACAAAGTCACAATACTTTTTTCGTCCATGAATCTAGGGCACTGTCGCGAGCTGGAGCGATGACTACCACCACAGTTCACGCAACAAGGTGTTCGACTGCAGTTAGGATCGTCGTGTTTCGGTAGGCCACATTGCTCACAAAGAGCAGGATTGGTACATGTGACCTTAGTATGTCCGAACCGCTGACATTGGAAACAGCGCATGGGGTTCGGGACATACTGGCGGACGCTAGCACGTTCATAGCCGCAATAGATGTACTCGGGTAGCTTAGTCCCGGCGAAAGTAAGAAAAACCGTACGTAGTGGGTACTCCTTGCCATCTTGTTTTCGAGTTAGCCGGTACGCCTGACAAACGAGTTGATCGGAGAGGCAACTTACTATTTCCTCATTCGCAAGACCATCGAAGCTGGAGGTGGTGACTATTCCTCTACAGGTGTTAAGGGTTTTGTGTGGGGCTACCCGGATAGGGTAGGAGCCCAACAAAGTCGCCTTTTGCAGTTTGCGAGACTGGTCTGCACTGGTGCTCTCTAATAATAAGCTGCCGTCTCGGAGACGCGCAGCGTTTTTCACAGGGCCACTGATCTTGTCGAGTTCGCGCTTTATGTAGAACGGACTTATATCTTTAAAGGTTTTGCCATCACATGCCAAGGTCATCACTATAAAAGGGTCGGTGAATGAGGTTTTGCGCGGATGCATTTTGAATAGGACCCCCATCCGGAACCGTCGGCGTCAGCCTGCCATCCGGGGGTTAAAAAAGAAAGACACCGAATCCTCACGGTCTGTGCCGTCATGGGGACCTCACCCATGACCGATCTCATTTGTACCTCAGAAAAGCTACCCTTCAATCTCCACTGCTTGTCCGTATGGGTAAACCGTTCACCACGCACACCCCGGCTTTATGCCCCTACCACCGGAATAACCGCCTGTGGCTCCCCACTTTAGGCCGCGCTGCGTATAATAGGCACACGCGGATTCAGGGGACTTGTGGTTGATTACACCGGGGTTCCGTCAGCGGTAACACGTCCGGTCCGTGATACTAACCCAACGGCGAAACGCGGCCGTCGGGAGATTACCACAGACCGGGCCCTCAAGGAGCTACGTGGGTGTACTTGACGGTGTGGACGGGCTCCGCACCTAAGGCTACACATAGGGGCAGTGCGAAGGGTCCGCTCAACCTTCACTTTTGAGACCTCCGGAGAGCACACATGTCGGAAGCCGCGCTGAAAACCGTGGGACAGAACCACGGAGATAGGAGAGATCCCTGCTGGTGAGACAGGAGTTATAAACCTAAGACCTTACGTGCTAATAATAAGAAAAACTAGAAGAGGAAGAGTGTGATGCTTACTGACAAGCAGGAGCAGTGCGTGGCACAGTTGATGGAGATGAAGGGGGTGAAATGATGGTGAGTGGCTAGGGACCCCGGGATCGCCAAACCCGTACCTACCGTAGTAGGTCCCTGGGGAAAAATACCAGAGCCTCTTCTGCCAGTTTTCGGGGTTACTGATGGGCCTTCTCGGCAGCCGTAGCGGTCGTGGGGTACACCAAGTCCCCACCGTACATCACCCCATCAGTCAGTCCCCTACTTCCTGTTGCCCACCCCTCGGGACGAGGACCGCAGAGGTTGGATTTTGAGGGGCTCCAGTGTAGGATATCCGTGGTTAAATGCACTGGGAGAGATCGCAATTAATTAACGCCACTAGGTCGAGGATAGCGGTTGCCGGATCAACTTGCCCTTTTTCTTAGGTGTTGGGCTAACACCTTTCGCGGGAGGTTCCTCGACTTTTTTTAACAGCTGCCCGAGCAATGGCAGCGGAATCCTCCTGGTCCATATCTTCCTCTTGGGGTGACCCCTTACCTACAGAAAACCGAGGTTCGAGGAGCTCAAAACGGTTGGAACCCGAGAACGGCGAAGATGGGCAATGCCGATCTGAGTCCCTCTCAGAGGATTCTTCGGACGATCCCCGAGAAGACATCCGTGGATCACGAGGAACCTTGGATTCTTTAGGGGTGGAGGGTAATTTTTTCCGGGAACGGCCACCTCGAGTGTCAGATGTATCTGTTTGGACACCTATCGACACACGAGAGGGAGGACTAGAGTACGTTTGCACAACGGCGTCTTGTTTCGGAACAGGCTGTCGAACTGCTGCAGAATAGTTTAGGGTTGTAACAGGGTGTAGCTCATGGTAACGTTTCCGTGCTTCAGGAAATGTCAGGTGTTCTTTCACACGAAGCTCTTGTATGGTCTTTTCTTCCACAAACCGAGGACAATCGCGGGACGTCGATGGGTGCGTACCGCCACAGTTGACACAGGTGGGGTCCTGAGCGCACTGGGAGCCATCGTGAGCGTCGCGGCCGCAGCGGGAGCATACTGGCGAGCCTGTACACCGTTGCTGCGTGTGCCCGAACCTTTGGCAGCGGTAACAACGCATAGGGCTAGGAATATAAGGACGTACTGAGGCGCGTTCGTAACCACACAAGATGAATGTTGGGAGGGTGGTACGTTCGAACGTCAGGAAGACCGTTCGTAATGGAAACGGCTGGTCGTCCTTCTTTCCCATCAACCTGAAAGCTGCAGTCACCCCTTGGTCTGATAGACAGTTCACAATTTCATCTGTAGAGAGACCGTCGAGGCTGGCAGTAGTGACAACTCCGCGACAACTGTTCAGGGTCTTGTGCTTCTCCACATTAACAGGGTATGAGCCCAACAGACTGGTTTTCAACAATTTCTCGGCCTGGGTATCTTTGGCTATTTCAATTAGCAAGCTGCCGTCCCTACACCGTGTTGCATTTTTCAATGGACCACAGATCTTATCAAGTTCTCTTTGAATATAAAAAGGGCTCAAGTGTGTCATATTCTTACTGTCACTATTTAACCGCATGACATAAAAGCGTGGTGTTGATAAAGGGGAGCGCAGAGGAGCCATGGTTATAGGTCCCCCTTCCGGAACCGTCGGCGTCAGCCTGCCATCCGGGGGATGAAAATGAAAGACACCGAAATCTTCCGGTCTGTGCCGGCCCGAGGTACCCACCTGAGGCCCGATCTCAGAGAATACTTCAGAGGAGTTACCCTCCGACTATCACTACTTACCGGCGTACGACACTTTCACCATAGGCAGGCCCGGCTTTATGCCCCTACCACTGGGATAACCACCAGTGGCTCCCCACTTTAGGCCACGCAGTCTCAACGGAGCCAGCGTGGATTCAGGGGACTTGTGGTTGTTTACACCGGGCCCCAAGCAGCGGTAACACGTCGACTCTCCTCGTGCACCCCAGCGGCACACGGCCGCTGAGATATTCGAGGAGACCCGGCCCCTTTGGAGCTACGTGGGTGTACGTGGCTATGGAACGGCTCCGCACCTAATGCCGCACAAAAGGGGTAGTGAGGAGGGTCCACTCAACCTTCATGCTTGAGATCTCCGTAGAGCACACAAGTTGAAAGCTGCGCCGAAACCGTGGGACAGGAACCACGGAGACAGGAAAGATCCCTGTTGGTGAGACAGGAGTTTGTAAACCTAAACACTTAAAGCCTAGAATATAACAATAAACCTAGAAGGGCAAGAAACTTAGAGTTAGGGGTGTATAACGTGGCATATCCAAGATGGGGTGGAAGGGTGACAATGGGAATGATGATTGGCTAGGGTACCCCGGGGTCGCCACACCCGTACTCACAGAACGTGAGCCCCTGGGGGGTAGGGACCCCAGGATCACCAATCCCGTACCTACCGTAGTAGGTTCCTGGGGAAAAATACCAGAGCCTCTTCTGCCAGTTTTCGGGGTTACTGATGGGCCTTCTCGGCAGCCGTAGCGGTCCTGTGGTAGACCAAGTCCCCACCGTACATCACCCCATCAGTCAGTCCCCTACTTCCTGTTGCCCACCCCTCCGGCCGAGGACCGCAGAGGTTGGATTTTGAGGGGCGGGGAATAGACTGCTCAGCAGCAGCCAGAATAGTCTGTCGTAGGTGGTCTATCATGACGTTAACAGTGTCTTGGTCAGTGTAACTGAAAACGGCCAACTCAGAAAAAGTTTCCAGTTAGCCCAATCAAAGCGCGAGCTATGGACATACGCGGAGCGGTTAGTGGGGTGTAGCAGGCTAACAAGACAGGGAAAGTGATCGCTAGCGTGTAAGTCCGATAGGGCAGACCATTGGAAGGAAACCGCTAGGTGTACGGAAGAAAGTGCTAAATCAAGATGGGAAGAAGTATGGATAGTATCGGAAACATACGTAGGATCCCCAGTGTTCAGGATAGCAATATTATGGTTGGCCAGTAAGTCGGCAAAAAGTTGGCCTTCGGACAGGCACGTGAGGAGCCTCAAAGCGGGTGATGAGCATTAGCATCTCGAACCTACAGGAAAGGAGCGGGTAGCTGCGAGATTAGGTGGTCTAGATCGGTGATCGTGAGGTCAGCCGATGGAAGTAAGTAAAAGGTGCAAATGGTGAATCGAATGGATGACAGGGTGAGTCGTACAGCTATGGATTGAACGTCAGGCTGCAAGGGAATAGGTTCGACAAACAAATCGTTCCTCAGTAACAACATTGTGCCCCCGTGCGCGGGAACTCCGCGGTCCGGTAGATCACACCGTACCGCCCGATTTGAAATTGGTCCTGAGGTCGGAGTTTAGTCTCCTGAAGACATCACCAAAGGCTCGTAGTAATGGAGCAAAGCTTCGAGCTCTGATGATGGCTCCGAACTCCACGTAAGTTCCAGTGTATGATGGCCATGGGTATTTAAGCTGAGATTTGGAAAACCGCCACTATGTTGAGGACAGCGGTAGCCGAACTAAAATCGATTACTAAAATCGATATTAGTTTTGGCCCTTTTAAATGTCTTCGGATCCACGTTAAACGTTAACGCACAGCAACATCAAACGTAATACAAAATATGACAGAAAACAAAGCTGATATATAGGAGGCCTTGGACGATTCTTTGAAGGGAGCAAGTTTCTTTATTCCTCCGTATTTAAGAGTTTTAAAGTATACATTATTCATTGCTTCCAGTGCTACGAGTGAGATTAGAAGCGATTTTGAAGGATTTCTCCATACCCGGTCCCGGTTCGACTCAGGCCGTTTGGATTTCAACACAATCTAGAACAAACTTAGGTAACCTAAAATGTCTTCTCACACGGCTTCAGGAGTGTAACATCTCATGCAATGGCCCCTTTCCCGGACTGGCCTTTATCAGTGGATACGAATACAGCCCTACACCCTACACCCTTTGTGCTTCCACCTCCACCCGCGCCATGTTTTCCGTCAGAGGTGTGTTCAGGGCGGAAAAAGAAAGAGAAAAGGAAATAAAACAAATGGGCTCAAACACCGAAGTGGACCATGGTTGGGCGTTTGAAGGAACACTCACCGCGCGGAGGAACCCAGTCGAGATTACACCAGAGCCTCTTCTACCAGTTTACGGGGTTACTGATGGGCCTCCTCGGCAGCCGTAGCGGTCCTGGGGCACACCAAGTCCCCACCGTACATCAACACATCATTGGGTCCCCTACTTCCTGTTGCGTACCCCTCGGGACACGGACTACAGAGGCTGGATTCTGAGGGACGTGCGGACAAGGTTGTTGTTTTGCAGTCTTCGGGATAAAGATTTTCTCAGGGATAGTGGTCTCATGGATATCGCTGGTGTGGGTGACGATCTCTCTTCGGCACCGGCTTAGCTGCTACTGCGCTATTTGCAGTAGTCTGCGAGAGGAGTGGTATGGCAGTACGCGCGTGCTTCCAAGCTTCGGAGGACACCTCTTTCAACCGGATCTCTTGCATCGCCTTTTCCTCGACGAATCGTGGACAATCTCTAAAGCCGAATGGGGGTCTTCCATTACAGTACACACCTTTAATGTGCACGCACCATCGTGCAATGACATCAAAGTTACAGCACGTAGCCGTACCGTTACAGAACCCGCCAGTATATCCGAAGCGCTGGCACTTGTTGCATCTTAGCGAGTTCTGCATATAAGGACGTCCCTCAATGGTCTCATACCCTGCCCTGATCCTCCTTGGGAGATCTACCCAATCAAAGGTCAGGAACTATTCGTAGGCACAAATTCCCCTCGCTCTCTTCGCTACACATGGTACACAGCCGTCACACTCTGCTCTTGTAGTTACTCCTGAATTTCTTCGCAGACCATGCCGTCCAGCGCACAGGTCTTTCGCACACCGCTCGAGGAGTACAGGGTCCTGTGGACTGTGATGTTGGCCGGGTAGCTGCCTGAAAAGTTCTCCTTCAATAAGACACCTGCCTGGGATACAGAATTGTATTTCAAGAAAATTCAGTTATGTAGAAGCGATAAGGGATCACTGGACAAGATTTCATTGAAGAGAATGTGTTTAGTGGTGTATCGTACCTATATGAAGATTATAAGTGCAAAATTAGGAAGTAGTATACGTCGTTTTAGGTTAGTGTTTGCTTTCAAGGTGTTTTTTATTATTTTTTGCTTCATTATGAACAGACTAAAAGACATGTAAGAAAGGGAGTACGAAAACATCTCAAATCTGCAAAAGAACTTGTAAAATAGTAGCTACACGATAGCGCAAACATAGTCCCCTCGCTCTCTTCGCTACACATGGTACACAGCCGTCACACTCTGCTCTTGTAGGTACTCCTGAATTTCTTCGCCGACCATGCCGTCCAGCGCAAGGTGTTTCCCACACCGCTCGAGGAGTACAGGGTACTGTGGACTGTGATGTTGGCCGGGTAGCTGCCTGAAAAGTTCTCCTGCAATAAGACTCCTGCCTGAGATACAGAATTGTATTTCTAGAAAATTCAGTTATGTAGAAGCGATAAGTGATCACTGGATAAGATTTCATTGAAGAGAATGTGTTTAGTGGTGTATCGTACCTATATGAAGATTATAAGTGCAAAATTAGGATGTAGTATACGTCGTTTTAGGTTAATGTTTGCTTTCAAGGTGCTTTTTATTATTTTTTTGCTTCATTATGAACAGACTAAAAGACATGTGAGAAAGGGAGTACGGAAACATCTCGAATCTGCAAAAGAACTTGTAAAATAGTAGCTACGCGATAGCGCAAACATAGTCCCCTCGCTCTCTTCGCTACACATGGTACACAGCCGTCACACTCTGCTCTTGTAGGTACTCCTGAATTTCTTCGCTGACCATGCCGTCCAGCGCACAGGTGTTTCCCACACCACTCGAGGAGTACAGGGTCCTGTGGACTGTGATGTTGGCCGGGTAGCTGCCTGAAAACTTCTCCATCAATAACACTCCTGCCTGGGATACAGAATTGTATTTCAAGAAAATTCAGTTATGTAGAAGCGATAAGGGATCACTGGACAAGATTTCATTGAAGAGAATGTGTTTGGTGGTGTATCGTACCTACATGAAGATTAAAAGTGCAAAATTAGGATGTAGTATACGTCGTTTTAGGTTAGTGTTTGCTTTCAAGGTATTTTTTATTATTTTTTTGCTTCATTATGAACAGACTAAAAGACATGTAAGAAAGGGAGTACGAAAACCTCTCGAATCTGCAAAAGAACTTGTAAAATAGTAGCTACGCGATAGCGCAAACATAGTCCCCTCGCTCTCTTCGCTACACATGGTACACAGCCGTCACACTCTGCTCTTGTAGGTACTCCTGAATTTCATCGCTGACCATGCCGTCCAGCGCACAGGTTTTTCCCACACCGCTCGAGGAGTACAGGGTCCTGTGGACTGTGATGTTGGCCGGGTAGCTGCCTGAATAATTCTCCTTCAATAAGACTCCTGCCTGGGATACAGAATTGTATTTCAAGAAAATTCAGTTATGTAGAAGCGATAAGTGATCACTGGACAAGATTTCATTGAAGAGAATGTGTTTAGTGGTGTATCGTACCTATATGAAGATTATAAGTGCAAAATTAGGATGTAGTATACGTCGTTTTAGGTTAGTGTTTGCTTTCAAGGTGTTTTTTATTATTTTTTTGCTTCATTATGAAGACTAAAAGACATGTAAGAAAGGGAGTACGAAAACATCTCGAATCTGCAAAAGTGAGTGAGTGTGGTGTTTAAGGGCCCATCGATAACAAGGTCATTTGGGCCCCAAGTCAACATTAAAACCTAAAAGCTATAAAAAAATTAGCTTAAAAGTTAAAATGTAATAAAACCACTCAACTGTTAAAAGGACGTAAAAACCATCTAAAACTTATAATTTAAAATCTCTAAAATTAATCAATATAAAAGACAAGTTATACTTGTTTGCTAAAACCGATTTTAAAAACGAACCGCAGAACCTTATCCACGGCCACTGGGTCGTTCCCTAAAATAACGTGCAAGTTAGCTCTTAGGCCCAAAGACTGGCGAACGCGGGTGTATTGCGGGCAATCCAGCAAAACATGCCGCACGGTGAGAGGTACTGCACACGGAGCACACACAGGGGCCGGTTCCCCTCTTAAGAGATGTCCATGAGTTGCACGTGTGTGCCCAATTCTCAGCCGGGTGAGTATCACCTCGGCCCGCCGGTTATCTCTGCAGGAAGTTGGCCAGGGTTGTACGCTCTCCTTTATCGCCCGGAGTTGTGTGCCTTCTAAAGCTGACCAGGATTGCTGCCAAGCAGATAGGAATTGGCGACGGAAAAAACGTTGCACATCCTGGTATGGCATCCCAGTTGTTACACTCCGGGGTAAACGGCAAGCTGACTTAGCAGCCGCGTCCGCCTCCTCGTTCCCGGAAATCCCCACATGACCTGGGGTCCAAGTAAAAACAAAATTGTATCCGCGAAACAGCATTTGCGATATCTGGGCCTGTATTTTTATAACAAGGGTGTGAACGGCAGTGTGCTGTTGCAAAGCCTGAAGAGCACTTAGAGAGTCAGTGCAGACGATAAAAGAGCCAGGAGCTAACTTGCAAATAAAAAGGAGCAAATAGAAGATGGCATACAGTTCTGCGGAAAAAACTGAAGTGGAGTCCAGAAGGCGAAATTTATGAGCCTCACCGTTAATGAAGAATGCGCAACCCGTAGAGTTACCCAACTGGGAACCGTCTGTAAAGACCGGAACATAGGGTAACGGCCCAGTAATTCGGCAAAAAATTGTTGGAACACCGAATGTGGAGTAGCGAGTCTAGAATTGTTTGAAAGAGCGAGATCGAACTGCGCACGATTGAGCTGCCATGCAGGATAAGGGCAGATGGACGACCTCTCCACGCGAGGCATTCGGAGGCCATGGGAATGTAGGAGATCACGAAATCTTATTCCCATGGGGCGTGTCCGACAACCAGGGCGCATATAACGGTGGACTAAATCTGGACACAGAACTGGTTTAAAACAAGGATGATTGGGATAACTAGCCAACTTCGAGGCATATGAGCAGAGTAACAGTGAGCGACGAATATGGAGTGGAGGTTCGCCTGAGTCTGCATACAGGCAGTCGACTCGACTGGTGCGGAAAGCTCCTGTGGCAAGGCGGACGCCAGTATGATGCACGGTGTCTAAAAGGCGAAGTTTAGAGGCGGTCGCAGCGCCATAAATAAAACTGCCATAGTCCAGCTTGGACCGAACAAGAGAGCGGTACAGCCTCAACATTACCGTGCGATCGCCCCCCCCCCCAAGATGCTCCAGATAATACCTTCAGCACCCGAAGAGAACGATCGCAAGAGGCCCGAAGGTGACGAATGTGGTGCTCCCAATTTAGCTGTCGGTCTATGTCCAGGCCCAAGAATTTCAGGTGCGAGACAAATGGCAGGGGTGTGCCGTTCAAATGAAGATCAGGAGGCGGGTGAATACCCCGTAGGCGGTGAAAGTGGATACACTGCGTCTTCGCAGCTGAAAAACGGAAGCCGGTTTGAAGCGCCCAAGCTGCTAGCTGGGTAATGGTCAGCTGCAGTTGGCGCTCAATGTGATTTATGTTGGCAGACCTATAATAAACTGCGAAGTCGTCAACATAGAGGGATGATGGAATTCCACTTCGAACGGCACTAGTGATGCCGTTAATCGCTACGGCAAAAAGGGTGACGCTCAAAATTGAACCTTGAGGTACGCCGTTCTCCTGTATCCGCTCCCGTGACATCGTGTTTCCCATGCGAACCCGAAAACGGCGAAGTTTTAAGAAGTTGCATAGGAATTCGGGTAGATGACCACGCATACCGTAATCATGTAGGTTACGGAGTATGCCGTACCGCCAGGTGGTGTCATAAGCTTTCTCCAGGTCGAGGAACACGCCGACGGCGTGCCGTTTCAGTAGAAACGCATCGGAAATATACCCCTCAAGGCGTGTTAGATTATCGACACTTGAGTTTTTCTAGCCACCAATTTAACCGAGCGTTTATCATCCGCTCGAAGGTCTTACAGATGACACTCGTAAGGCAAATGGGGCGGTAGCTAGATGATAGCGTGCGGTCCTTTCCGGGTCGATTGATTGATTGATTGAGTTGAGGGCGCTCAACTGCAAGGTCATTAGCGCCTCAACAGAAACGATGGTACAAAAGGCAAGGGAACTTGCCAATAAAAACGATTGTAAAAGTCAGGGAGTAAAACAGCGCGCTAAAAAGTTAAAATCACGGTAACGGTCGCACAGCCTCAAGTGAACAACTCACGGAGCATCACAGAAGCATGGTATATAAAGGAGTGCACTTAGTGCTAGTACTACCCCACCCTCTAGCTAAAATCTAAATATGCAGTGCGAAGGGTATCTGCGATAGGAACTTAAAAACCTTTTGGACAGCTTGGGAGTCATCCGCTAGTACTGCTGCAAGACGGTCCGGCAGGTTCAGGGTGGCACGAAGCGGTCCTAGGGAAGCACACTCCAACAGTATGTGACGGACTGACAGACTGTCCCCACACAACGGGCAAACTGGTGGCGGTAACCGCTTTAAAAGGTACGCGTGTGTAAAAGCGCAGTGTCCAATGCGTAGCCGGGCCAGAATCACTTCTTCGCGACGAGAAGAACGCTGCGAGGTCCTCCAAGGAGACGGAGTTTCCTTTACCTCTCGCAGTTTGTTACGACGAAGAGTCAGCCAGTCCTCGTGCCACCGCGAAAGCACTTCTCTCCGAATAACTAGCCTGATGTCTTCAGAGGTGACGTAAGCAGTACGGATTTCGGGTGCTGTGGTTGCTGCCTTTGCCGCTAAATCCGCCTGCTCGTTGCCAGGCAAGCCAACGTGCCCAGGAATCCAAGCACAAACAACGCTAACACCAGAGGTGCTGAGAGCGTGAATGCCATCCTGGACACGCTGTACAATTGGATGATAGTTGTACAGCTCATGCAAACACTGTAGAGCACTTAGGGAGTCACTCAGAATCAGGCAGTTACCCAGGTTGCGGCGGCGGACGTGCAATAGAGCCCGGTAGATAGCGTAGAGCTCCGCACTGAAAATGGAAGTGCAACTAGGTAGACCGAAAGTGTACGTGGCGTTTCCGCAGACAAATGCGCTTCCAACATCTTGGGTACTCTTGGAGCCGTCAGTGTAGATTAAAATCCGGTCACCATAGCGGGAAAGAAACTCTAAGAAACCGGAGCGGATAACGGACGCCGGCAGCAGAGATTTCCGAAACTCCAACATCCCAAGATCGACGGTGGAGGCCGAACGTAGCCAAGGAGGATAAAGCCTCTCCCCCTTAGGAAAGAAACGAGGCAGTTGGAGAGCATGCTGCCGAAAAAGCTCCCGGAAACGAAAACCAGCAGGCTTGGGGTTATCCGGGCTATGCGTATAACGTTGATCCAGCACTGCGTCGAAAAAGGAGGTGAACGTGGGGTGCGTAGACACACACCTTAGCCCACAGCCATAACTCCCTAACAGGACTGTTCGTCTACAGGAAAGAGGAGGTTCTCCTGCTTCGGCATAAAGGCTAACGACCGGGCTAGTTGGGAAGGCACCGGTAGCCAGACGAATGCCCCGGTTATGGACGACGTCCAAGGATTTCAACACAGATGGACGGGCGGATGCGTAAACAACGGAGCCATAATCCATTTTGGATCTTACCAATGTGCGATATAGACGAAGCAAAGTTGTCCGATCCGCTCCCCAGGAAGTGCCACACAGTACCCGCAAGATGTTCAGCGAGCGGACACATCGCGCCTTCAGGTGTAGAATATGCGACGACCAGCTAAGTTTCCTGTCGAACGTCAGGCCCAGAAAGGTGGTCTCATCGGCAAAAGGAAGAATGGTTGGACCGAATCTGAGCAAAGGTGGTAACCGTCTGCGGCGACGCCAGAAGTTCACGCAGAGGGACTTTTCTATGGAAAAACGGAAGCCGGTTTGGCGGCTCCATGCAAAAAGATTGTCCAAACATTGTTGCAGTCTGCGTTCCAAAAAGGGCGTGCGACCGGATGTACAATAGACGGCGAAGTCGTCTACGAAAAGACAGGAAGAAACTCCGGGAGGAATGCATTGTGTGATGGAATTGATGGCGACAGCAAAGAGGGTAACGCTTAAGACCGATCCCTGTGGCACGCCATTCTCTTGAACAAAGAGGTCCGAGTACACCGATCCGACCCTTACACGGAAAACGCGCTCTTTCAGGATGTCTTGGATGAAAATTGGGAGGCGCCCACGCAGGTTACAGGCGTGCAGGGAGCGAAGAATGCCCGCTCTCCAACATGTATCGTAGGCCTTCTCGAGGTCGAAGAAGATCCCTACGGTTTGGCTGCGCTCAAGAAAGCCGTTCAATATTTGCGTCGACAGAGACACGAGATGATCGATAGTCGAACGCCGTCTACGGAAACCACACTGGGTATTGGTCAAGAGGTCGTGAGTTTCTAGCCACCATACCAACCGTCCATTAATCATCCGTTCCATTACCTTGCAAATGCAACTGGTAAGGGAAATGGGACGGTAGCTGGAGGGAAGATAACGGTCCTTGCCAGGCTTCAGTAGGGGTATAACGGTGGCCTCCCGCCACATATCGGGGAAAGTGGTGTCAGCCCATACACGATTGTAGACATGGAGGAGGAAAGCCTTTCCTTCAGGAGAGAGCTGTTGCAACATGCGTATGTGGACGCCATCTGGTCCTGGTGCCGAAGATCGAGAAGATGACAGGACATGGTCTAGCTCCGTCATGGTGAAAAGACGATTGTAATCCTCTAGATTGGCAGAACGAAAGGAGAAGCCTTGGGATTCCACCTGAGCCTTCATAGCAAAGAAGTCGGGCAGATAGTTATCGGAGCTGGACACTTGAGCAAAAGTACGTGCTAGGGTGTTAGCAACATCGAAGCTATCCACGACAGCTCCGGCAGCGGTCTTAAGACCGGCGATTGTCGTGTGGGCCGGTTTCCCGACAACTCGCCGTAACTTATCCCATACCACAGAAGATGAGGTATGTTGGGTAAAGGAGGAAACGAACTTTCTCCAGGAGGCGGTTTTACTTTCCTTTATGATCTGCCGAGCCTGGGCACGCATTTTCTTGTAAGTTACCAAGTTGTCCAGTGTTGGGTGATGCTGGAAAATTTTGAGGGCACGTCTGCGGGAGCGGATAGCACGGCGACAGTCATCGTTCCACCAAGGTACAGGCAATCTTCGGGATGGCGCTGACGACCGAGGAATGGAGCGCTCCGCGGCGGAGAGAATGGTCGTCGTGAGATGGTCCACCAGTGCATTCACAGAGTCGGTTTCATTATAAGTGAACAAAGCCAACTGAGAGAATAGGTGCCAGTTGGCATGATCGAAGCGCCATCTAGGGATATACGTGGAACTGGTATTAGGCAGCAAAAGATCTAAAGCACAGGGGAAGTGATCGCTACTGTATGGATCAGAAAGGACAGACCATCGGAAGGTAACTGCCAAGGGCGCAGAACAGACAGCCAAATCAAGGTGTGAAAAGCTGTGGTGGGCGTCAGAAAGAAAGGTAGGCGCTCCGGTGTTCAGGACCGTGAGGTTATGGGTATCCAAGAAATCGGCTATTAGTTGGCCTTTCGCGCACGCTCTGCGAGAGCCCCAGAGTTGGTGGTGGGCATTGACGTCTCCAACCAGTAGAAAAGGAGGGGGTAACTGGGAGACTAGATCCTGAATTTCGCTGAGCGAGAGGTCGTCAGACGGAGGCAGATAGATATTGCAAATGGTGAATTTGATGGAGGGCAGGGTAAGACGGACAGCCACAGACTGAATATCAGACTGTAACGAAACAGGTTCGATGAAGAGATCATTGCGGAGGAGTAGCATAGTGCCACCGTGGGCAGGAACCCCCTCGTCTGGCAAACGGTCACAACGTAGTACAGAGTACCGCCTGATCTGAAAAGAGTCCTGTGGACGGAGTTTCGTTTCCTGAAGACACACCACCATTGGCTCATACTCCTGGAGCAGAAGTTCAAGCTCCGGTCGATGGCAGCGGAGTCCACGTAGATTCCAGTGTAGGATATCCGTGGTTAAATGCACTGGGAGAGATTGCAATTAATTAACGCCACTAGGTCGAGGATAGCGGTGGCCGGATCAACTTGCCCTTTTTCTTAGGTGTTGGGCTAACACCTTTCGCGGGAGGTTCCTCTTGTCTTTTTTTAACAGCTGCCCGAGCAATGGCAGCTGAATCCTCCTGGTCCATATCTTCCTCTTGGGGTGACCCCTTACCTAGAGAAAACCGAGGTTCGAGGAGCTCAAAACGGTTGGAACCCGAGAACGGCGAAGATGGGCAATGCCGATCTGAGTCCCTCTCAGAGGATTCTTCGGACGATCCCCGAGAAGACATCCGTGGATCACGAGGAACCTTGGATTCTTTAGGGGTGGAGGGTAATTTTTTCCGGGAACGGCCACCTCGCGTGTCAGATGTATCTGTTTGGACACCTATCGACACACGAGAGGGAGGACTAGAGTACGTTTGCACAACGGCGTCTTGTTTCGGAACAGGCTGTCGAACTGCTGCAGAATAGTTTAGGGTTGTAACAGGGTGTAGCTCATGGTAACGTTTCCGTGCTTCAGGAAATGTCAGGTGTTCTTTCACACGAAGCTCTTGTATGGTCTTTTCTTCCACAAACCGAGGACAATCGCGAGACGTCGATGGGTGCGTACCGCCACAGTTGGCACAGGTGGGGTCCTGAGCGCACTGGGAGCCATCGTGAGCGTCGCTTCCGCAGCGGGAGCATACTGGCGAGCCTGTACACCGTTGCTGCGTGTGCCCGAACCTTTGGCAGCGGTAACAACGCATAGGGCTAGGAATATAAGGACGTACTGAGGCGCGTTCGTAACCACACAAGATGAATGTTGGGAGGGTGGTACGTTCGAACGTCAGGAAGACCGTTCGTAATGGAAACGGCTGGTCGTCCTTCTTTCCCATCAACCTGAAAGCTGCAGTCACCCCTTGGTCTGATAGACAGTTCACAATTTAATCTGTAAAGAGACCGTCGAGGCTGGCAGTAGTGACAACTCCGCGACAACTGTTCAGGGTCTTGTGCTTTTCCACCTTAACAGGGAATGAGCCCAACAGACTGGTTTTCAACAATTTCTCGGCCTGGGTATCTTTGGCTATTTCAATTAGCAAGCTGCCGTCCCTACACCGTGTTGCATTTTTCAATGGACCACAGATCTTATCCAGTTCTCTTTGAATATAAAAAGGGCTCAAGTGTGTCATATTCTTACTGTCACTATTTAACCGCATGACATAAAAGCGTGGTGTTGATAAAGGGGAGCGCAGAGGAGCCATGGTTATAGGTCCCCCTTCCGGAACCGTCGGCGTCAGCCTGCCATCCGGGGGATGAAAATGAAAGACACCGAAATCTTCCGGTCTGTGCCGGCCCGAGGTACCCACCTGAGGCCCGATCTCAGAGAATACTTCAGAGGAGTTACCCTCCGACTATCACTACTTACCGGCGTACGACACTTTCACCATAGGCAGGCCCGGCTTTATGCCCCTACCACTGGGATAACCACCAGTGGCTCCCCACTTTAGGCCACGCAGTCTCAACGGAGCCAGCGTGGATTCAGGGGACTTGTGGTTGTTTACACCGGGCCCCAAGCAGCGGTAACACGTCGACTCTCCTCGTGCACCCCAGCGGCACACGGCCGCTGAGATATCCGAGGAGACCCGGCCCCTTTGGAGCTACGTGGGTGTACGTGGCTATGGAACGGCTCCGCACCTAATGCCGCACAAAAGGGGTAGTGAGGAGGGTCCACTCAACCTTCATGCTTGAGACCTCCGTAGAGCACACAAGTTGAAAGCTGCGCCGAAACCGTGGGACAGGAACCACGGAGACAGGAAAGATCCCTGTTGGTGAGACAGGAGTTTGTAAACCTAAACACTTAAAGCCTAGAATATAACAATAAACCTAGAAGGGCAAGAAACTTAGAACTAGGGGTGTGTAACGTGGCATATCCAAGATGGGGTGGAAGGGTGACAATGGGGATGATGATTGGCTAGGGTACCCCGGGGTCGCCACACCCGTACTCACAGAACGTGAGCCCCTGGGGGGTTTCCGGGTCGAGGGATGGGGATGACAATACCCTCTCGCCAGGAGGAAGGGAAAACCCGCTCATGCCAAATGCGGTTATAGATGTTTAAAAGGAAACATAGCCCCTCAGATGGAAGATGTAGCAGCATCTGTCGGTGTACGTCATCGGGACCTGGAGAAGAATCCTTTGCTAACGCCAGAGAATGGGCGAGCTCGGCTGCGGTGCAGTCACTATTAAAATTAAGTGGTACCCGCTCCGCCTTTTCCTCAATGGGCAGGAAGAGAGCGTCATAGCGGGCAGTTTGGCTCGTGGCAGCAAATGTGGTAGCTAGGGCTTCCGCTATGTCCTGCTCGGTGGTGCATATGGAACCGTTGATGGTAAGGCCGGGAATTACCGTCCGGCGATACTTGCCATACATCCGCCGAACAGCTGACCATACTTGTTGGTTAGAACTGCGCCGGGAAAGGGAAGAGACATAGGCTTCCAAAGATTTACGTTTTGCGTTGCGCAGTATAAAGCGTGCCCTAGCGCGAGAACGTTTGAAGGCGATGAAGTTCCCTTCCGTCGGGTGCCGCTGAAAAATGCGCAAAGCACGTTTGCGTTCTTTGACAGCCAAACTGCATTCTTCGGACCACCACGGTACAGGGATATGTCGTGGTGTAGGTGAACCTCGAGGAATGCTGGATTCTGCTGCGAGCAGGATCGAGCAAGTAAAGTATTCGACCATTTCATCGATGGTGTCGAAACCATCATCGATAAGGTTTATCAGGGAATGGAATTTTCCCCAATTAGCTTTGGAAATAATCCAGCGAGGATGTCGAGAAGGTACACATTGCCGGCCAGAAAAATGAATGTTAATGGGGTAATGATCACTGCCAAAGAGGTCGGAAAGTACAGACCACTCAAGTAGTGGTACTAATGACGGACTGCAGAAAGAAAGGTCTAGTACGGAATGTGTACCATAAGCGGATGATAGGAATGTCGGGTCACCAGTATTTAGCAGAAGCAGGTCAGACTTATCGAAGACGTCCAAGAGGAGGCATCCAAGGGCGTCATCAGCGTCTGATCCCCAGAGCGTGTGCTTGGCATTGAAATCTCCCACAAGGAGTAGTGGTGAGGGGAGCTGAGCCAATAGACCTTGAAGATCACGCTCTGGAACTATACTGAGCGGCGGCAGGTACATGTTGCAGAGGGTAAAACTGATGCTCTCCAGCTGTAGTCGGACGGCCACAGCTTGCAATGGTGTGGTGAGAGGAACGTTGGCGGCTGAGATGTTAGGCGCCACTAAGGTAGCAACGCCACCGCTTGCACGCATACCTGCAAGAGAGTCGCTTCTAAATGCACAGAAAGAGTGAAGGTGTAACGAGTGATTGGGATGTAAGTGGGTTTCCTGGAGACAAATAATTGATGGTGACCGTTGAGAAACTAAATGTTGTAGGTCTTGAGCACGAGCTCGAAAACCATTGACATTCCACTGGATTATTTCCATTTAGAGTAATTTAATGGCCTGTCTTGACTTTTTTCTTGACCTTGGCTGATTTGGGCCCTACGATTCGAAAATCGTTAGCGTCCTGTGACTCCGCTGATGTTCGGGAGTCAGAACTCCTACGGCTCGTAGAACGAGACCGGGATCTAATAGAAGGCGAGCGACTTCGCGATCTATGTTGTGGCCGGGATCGGTTTTTCACATTTACTACTGGATTGTTGTTACTCGGTGATGGCTTGGTGGCTGGAGTCTGTACGGCTGAAACGGAGGTTGTGCTGGTGGATATACAAGCAGTCTGAGATGTGGGTTTAACGGCTAGGTCAGTCTGCGTGGAGGGGTGGGCGACAGGGACGTGTTGAACAGCAACAGTGGTGGTGGGAGTACGGGGAGCTGCTGATGCATATCCAGTAGTAGTAGCAGGGTTTAATTGCTCAAAGCGCCGTCGTGCCTCTGGAAAAGTCAGGCGTTTCTTTACACGTAGCTCCTGAATGCTCTTTTCGTCCATGAATCTAGGGCACTGTCGCGAGCTGGAGGGATGACTACCGCCACAGTTCACGCAGCAAGGTGTTCGACTGCAGTTTGGATCGTCGTGCTTCGGTAGGCCACATTGCTCACAAAGAGCAGGATTGGTACATGTGACCTTAGTATGTCCGAACCGCTGACATTGGAAACAGCGCATGGGGTTCGGGACATACTGGCGGACGCTAGCACGTTCATAGCCGCAATAGATGTAGTCGGGTAGCTTAGTCCCGGCGAAAGTGAGAAAAACCGTACGTAGCGGGTACTCCTTGCCATCTTGTTTTCGAGTTAGCCGGTACGCCTGACAAACGAGTTGATCGGAGAGGCAACTTACTATTTCCTCATTCGCAAGGCCATCTAGGCTGGAGGTGGTGACTACTCCCCTGCAGGTGTTAAGGGTTTTGTGTGGGGCTACCCGAATCGGGTAGGAGCCCAACAAAGTCGCCTTTTGTACTTTGCGCGATTGTTCTGCATTTGAGCTCTCCAATAGTAAGGTGCCGTCTCGGAGGCGCGTCGCATTCTTTACAGGGCCACTGATCTTATCTAATTCTCGCTTTATGTAGAACGGACTTATATCTTTAAACGTTTTGCCATCACAAGCCAAGGTCATTACTAGAAAAGGGTCGGTGAAAGAGGTTTTGCGCGGAGACATGATGATATTGACCCGCATCCGGAACCGTCGGCGTCAGCCTGCCATCCGGGGGTTAAAAAAGAAAGACACCGAATCTTCACGGTCTGTGCCGTCATGGGGACCCCACCCATGACCAATCTCATTTGTACTTCAGAAAAGCTACCCTTCAAAATCCACTGCTTGTCCGTATGGGTAAACCGTTCACCACGCACACCCCGGCTTTATGCCCCTACCACAGGAATAACCGCCTGTGGCTCCCCACTTTAGGCCGCGCTGCGCATAAAGGGCACACGCGGATTCAGGGGACTTGTGGTTGATTACACCGGGGTTCCGTCAGCGGTAACACGTCCGGTCCGTGATACTAACCCAACGGCAAAACGCGGCCGTCGGGAGATTACCACAGACCGGGCCCTCAAGGAGCTACGTGGGTGTACTTGACGGTGTGGACGGGCTCCGCACCTAAGGCTACACATACGGGCAGTGCGAAGGGTCCACTCAACCTTCACTTTTGAGACCTCCGGAGAGCACACATGTCGGAATCCACGCTGAAAACCGTGGGACAGAACCACGGAGATAGGAGAGATCCCTGCTGGTGAGACAGGAGTTATAAACCTAAGACCTTACGTGCTAATAATAATAATAAAAACTAGAAGAGGAAGAGTGTGATGCTTACTGACAAGCAGTAGCAGTGCGTGGCACAGTTGATGGAGGTGAAGGGGATGAAATGACGGTGAGTGGCTAGGGACCCCGGGATCGCCAAACCCGTACCTACCGTAGTAGGTCCCTGGGGAATCGAATCTGCAAAAGAACTTGTAAAATAGTAGCTACGCGATAGCGCAAACATAGTCCCCCCGCTCTCTTCGCGACACATGGTACACAGCCGTCACACTCTGCTCTTGTAGGAACTCCTGAATTTCTTCGCTGACCATGCCGTCCAGCGCACAGGTGTTTGCCACACCGCTCGAGGAGTACAGGGTCCTGTGGACTGTGATGTTCGCCGGGCAGCTGCCTGAAAAGTTCTCCTTCAATAAGACTCCTGCCTCGGATACAGAATTGTATTTCAAGAAAATTCAGTTATGTAGAAGCGATAAGTGATCACTGGACAAGATTTCATTGAAGAGAATGTTTAGTGGTGTATCGTACCTATATGAAGATGATAAGTGCAAAATTAGGATGTAGTATACGCCGTTTTAGGTTAATGTTTGCTTTCAAGGTGCTTTTTATTATTTTTTTGCTTCATTATGAACAGACTAAAAGACATGTAAGAAAGGGAGTACGAAAACATCTCGAATCTGCAAAAGAACTTGTAAAATAGTAGCTACACGATAGCGCAAACATAGTCCCCTCGCTCTCTTCGCTACACATGGTACACAGCCGTCACACTCTGCTCTTGTAGGTACTCCTGAATTTCTTCGCTGACCATGCCGTCCAGCGCACAGGTGTTTCCCACACCGCTCGAGGAGTACAGGGTCCTGGGGACTGTGATGTTGGCCGGGTAGCTGCCTGAAAAGTTCTCCTTCAATAAGACTCCTGCCTGGGATACAGAATTATATTTCAAGAAAATTCAGTTATGTAGAAGCGATAAGTGATCACTGGACAAGATTTCAGTGAAGAGAATGTGTTTAGTGGTGTATCGTACCTTTATGAAGATAATAAGTGCAAAATTAGGATGTAGTATACGTCGTTTTAGGTTAGTGTTTGCTTTCAAGGTGTTTTTTATTATTTTTTGCTTCATTATGAACAGACTAAAAGACATGTACGAAAGGGAGTACGAAAACCTCTCGAATCTGCAAAAGAACTTTTAAAATAGTAGCTACACGATAGCGCAAACATAGTGCCAAAAGTTTATTAAATGCAGGAACATTTTTGCCAAAAGCACACCCTAGAATTCAGTTGAACAACAGCTTCCCACTCCAGATGTACAAAATAAAAACTGCACCCCAACTGCAAGTCAAAATAAACTATCAATGTTTACCACCAATGAAGCAAACCTTTGAAATCTTCCTGTTGACTTCACATTGGTGCATTCAGACTTCTGGAAAAATATTTTCCATGTTACTAAATGTGGCAGGTGTGGTGAAAATATCTTGGGTGCCAATCTTACCAATTCTTTTGGATTTGAATCTAAATTAACTTAACTATAGTGCTTGCAATGCTGTGTGCAGTGAAACATACACAACTGCCAGAATAAATACAGCTGAATCTATAGGGCCACCATTTGAAGTAAACAAGAACGTTAAGCACTTTTCTTGAGTTAGGCAAAGGACATGCTGGATTGAACAGTTTTGCTTGGGTATGGTAATATCAGTTATAATCACTTCCACATATACACATAAAAATATGCTAAAGCACAATATAACATTGCTAGAGGACTCTAAGTGAAACACGTTTAGCTGTACCCGATGCTTACCTTGAAATGGAGCCCAATCTCAATGCACACTCAACTATAGATATAACAGTAAGTTACGCGTGAGTGAGTGAGTGTGGTGTTTAAGGGCCCGTCGACAACAAGGTCATTTGGGCCCCAAGTCAACACTAAAACCTGAAAGCTATAAAAAAAATTAGCTTAAAAGGTAAAATGTAATAAAACCACTCAACTGTTAAAATGACATAAAACCATCTAAAAATTATAATTTAAAATCTCTAAAATTAATAAATATAAAATACAAGTTATACTTGTTTGCTAAAACCGATTTTAAAAACGAACCGCAGAACCTTATCGACGGCCACTGGGTCGTTCCCTAAAATATCGTGCAAGTTAGCTCTTAGGCCCAAAGACTGGCGAACGCGGGTGTATTGCGAGCAATCCAGCAATACATGCCGCACGGTGAGAGGTACTGCACACGGAGCACACACAGGGGCCGGTTCCCCTCTTAATAGATGGCCATGCGTTGCACGTGTGTGCCCAATTCTCAGCCGGGTGAGTATCACCTCGGCTCGCCGGTTATCCCTGCAGGAAGTTGGCCAGGGTTGTACGCTCTCCTTTATCGCCCGGAGTTGTGTGCCTTCTAAAGCTGTCCAGGATTGCTGCCAAGCAGATAGTAGTTGGCGACGGAAAAAACGTTGCACATCCTGGTATGGCACCCTAGTTGTTAAACTCCGGGGTAAACGGCAAGCTGACTTAGCAGCCGCGTCCGCCTCCTCGTTCCCGGATATCCCCACATGGCCTGGGGTCCAAGTAAAAACAAAATTGTAACCGCGACTGAGCATTTGCGATATTTGGGCCTGTATTTTTGCAACAAGGGTGTGAGCGGCAGTGTGCTGTTGCAAGGCCTGAAGAGCACTCAGTGAATCAGTGCAGACAATAAAAGAGCCGGGAGCTAACTTGCAAATAAAAAGGAGCAAATAGAAGATGGCATACAGTTCTGCGGAAAAAACTGAAGTGGAGTCCAGAAGGCGAAATTTATGAGCCTCACCGTTAATGAAGAATGCGCAACCCGTAGCGCTACCTGAGAACCGTCTGTAAAGACCGGAACATAGGGTAACGGCCCAGCAATTCGGCAAAAAGTTGTTGGAACACCGAATGTGGAGTAGCGAGTCTAGAGTTGCTTTAAAGAGCGAGATCGAACACCGCACGATCGAGCTGCCATGCAGGATAAGGGCAGATGGACGACCTCCACACGCGAGGCATTCGGAGGCCATGGGAATGTAGGCGATCCCGAAATCTTATTCCCACGGGGCGAGCCCGAGAACCAGGGCGCATATAACGGTGGACTAAATCTGGACGCAGAACTGGTTTAAAACAAGGATGATTGGGATGACTTGCCAACTTAGAAACGTATGAGCAGAGTAACAGCGAGCGACGAATATGGAGTGGAGGTTCGCCTGGGTCTGCATACAGGCAGTCGACTCGACTGGTGCGGAAAGCTCCTGTGGCAAGGCGGATGCCAGTATGATGCACGGTGTCTAAAAGGCGAAGTTTAGAGGCGGTCGCTGCGCCATAAATAAAACTGCCATAGTCCAGCTTGGACCGAACCAGAGAGCGGTACAGCCTCAACATTACCGTGCGATCGCCCCCCCCCCAAGATGCTCCAGATAATACCTTTAGCACCCGAAGAGAACGATCGCAAGAGGCTCGAAGGTGACGAATGTGGTGCTCCCAATTTAGTTGTCGGTCCAAGTAGAGGCCCAAGAACTTCAGGTGTGAGACAAATGGCAGGGGTGTGCCGTTCAAATAAAGATCAGGAGGCGGGTGAATACCTCGTAGGCGGTGAAAGTGGAAACACTGCGTCTTCGCAGCTGAAAAACGGAAGCCGGTTTGAAGCGCCCAAGCTGCTAGCTGGGTAATGGTCAGTTGCAGTTGGCGCTCAATGTTATCTATGTTAACAGACCTATAATAGATTGCGAAGTCGTCAACATAGAGGGATGATGGAATTCCAATTCGAACGGCACTAGTGATGCCGTTAATCGCTACGGCGAAAAGGGTGACGCTCAAAATCGACCCTTGAGGTACACCGTTCTCCTGTATCCGCTCTTGGGATATCGTTTTTCCTATGCGCACAGGAAAACGGCGAAGTTTTAAAAAATTGCATAAAAACTCGGGTAGATGACCACGCATACCGTAACTATGAAGGTTACGGAGTATGGCGTACCGCCAAGTGGTGTCATAGGCCTTCTCCAGGTCGAGGAACACACCCACGGCGTGCTGTTTCAGTAGAATCGCATCGGAAATATACCCCTCAAGGCGTGTTAGATTGTCGACACTTGAGCGATGGCGACGAAAACCGCATTGCAAGTTGGACAGATGGTTATGTTTTTCTAGCCACCAATTTAACCGAGCGTTTATCATTCGCTCGAAGGTCTTACAGAGGACACTCTGTCAGGCAAATGGGGCGGTAGCTAGATGGAAGTGTGCGGTCGTTTCCGGCTCGAGGGATGGGGATGACAATAGCCTCTCGCCAGGAAGAAGGGAAAACCCGCTCATGCCAAATGCGGTTATAGATGTTTAGAAGGAAACATAGCGCCTCAGATGGAAGATGTAGCAGCATCGGTCGGTGTACGTCATCGGGACCTGGAGAAGAATCCTTTGCTAACGCCAGAGAATGGGCGAGCTCGGCTGCGGTAAAGGGTTCGTTGTACGGCTCGGTGCAGTCACTATTAAAATTAAGTGATACCGCTCCGCCTTTTCCTTAATAGGCAGGAAGAGAGCGTCATAGCGGGCAGTTTGGCTCGTGGCAGCGAATGTGGTAGCTAGGGCTTCAGCTATGTCCTGCTCGGTGGTGCACATGGAACCGTTGATGGCAAGGCCGGGAATTACCGTCCGGCGATACTTGCCATACATCCGCCGAACAGCTGACCATACTTGTTGGGTAGAGCTGCGCCGGGAAAGCGAAGACACAAATGCTTCCCAAGATTTACGCTTTGCCTTGCGCAGTATAAAGCGTGCCCTAGCGCGAGAACGTTTGAAGGCGACGAAGTTCCCTTCCGTCGGGTGCCGCTGAAAAATGCGCAAAGCACGTTTGCGTGCTTTGACAGCCAAACTACATTCCTCGGACCACCACGGTACAGGGATATGTCGTGGTGTAGGTGAGCCTCGAGGAATGCTGGATTCTGCTGCGAGCAGGATCGAGCAAGTAAAATATTCGACCATTTCATCGATGGTGTCGAAACTATCGACGATGAGGTGTATGAGGGATTGGAATTTTCCCCAGTTAGCTTTGGAAATAATCCAGCGAGGATGTCGAGAAGGTACACATTGGCGGCCAGAAAAATGAATGTTAACGGGGTAATGATCACTGCCAAAGAGGTCGGAAAGTACTGACCACTCAAGTAGTGGTACTAATGACGGACTGCAGAAAGAAAGGTCTAGTACGGAATGTGTACCATAAGCGGATGATAGGAATGTCGGGTCACCAGCATTTAGCAGAAGCAGGTCAGACTTATCGAAGACGTCTACGAGGAGGCATCCACGGGCGTCATCAGTGTCTGATCCCCAGAGCGTGTGCTTGGCATTCAAATCTCCCACAAGGAGTAGTGGTGAGGGGAGCTGAGCCAATAGACCTTGAAGATCACGCTCTGGAACTATACTGAGCGGCGGCAGGTACATGTTGCAGATGGTAAAACTGATGCTCTCCAGCTGTATCCGAACGGCCACAGCTTGCAATGGTGTGGTGAGAGGAACGTTGGCGGCTGAGATGTTAGGCGCCACTAAGGTAGCAACGCCACCGCTCGCACGCATACCTGCAAGAGAGTCGCTTCTAAATCCAGAAAAAGAGTGAAGGTGTAACGAGTGATTGGGATGTAAGTGGGTTTCCTGGAGGCAAATAATTGACGGTGACCGTTGAGAAACTAAATATTGTAGGTCTTGAGCACGAGGTCGAAAACCATTGACATTCCACTGGATTATTTCCATGAAGAGTTTTTAACGGGCCGTTTTAACTTTTTTCTTGACCTTGGCTGACTTGGGCCCTACGACTCGAAAATCGTTAGCCTCCTGTGACTCCGCTGATGTTCGGGAGTCAGAACTCCTACGGCTCGTAGAACGAGACCGGGATCTAATGGAAGGCGAGCGACTTCGCGACCTATGTTGTGGCCGGGATCTGTTTTTCACATTTACTACTGGAATTTTGTTACTCGGTGATGGCTTGGTGGCTGGAGTCTGTACGGCTGAACCGGTGGATGTGCTGGTGGATATACAAGCAGTCTGAGACGTGGGTTTAACGGCTAGAAAGTCAGTCTGCGTGGAGGCGTGGGCGACAGGGACGTGTTGAACAGCAACAGTGGTGTTGGGAGTACGGCGAGCTGCTGATGCATATCCAGTAGTAGTGGTAGCAGGCTTTAGTTGTTCAAAGCGCCGTCATGCCTCTGGAAAAGTCAGGCGTTCTTTGACACGTAGCTCCTGGATGCTTTTCTCGTCCATGAATCTAGGACACTGTCGCGATCTGGAGGGATGACTACCGCCACAGTTCACGCAGCAAGGTGTTCGACTGCAGTTTGGATCGTCGTGCTTCGGTAGGCCACATTGCTCACAAAGAGCAGGATTAGTACATGTGACCTTAGTATGTCCGAACCGCTGACATTGGAAACAGCGCATGGGGTTCGGGACATACTGGCGGACGCTAGCACGTTCGTAGCCACAATAGATGAATTCGGGTAATTTAGTCCCAGCAAAAGTTAGAAAGACTGTTCGTAAGGGGTATTCTTTGCCATCTTGTTTTCGGGTAAGCCGGTACGCCTGACATACAAGTTGATCAGAGAGGCCACTTACTATCTCTTCATTAGCAAGACCATCTAAACTGGAGGTGGTGACTACTCCTCTGCAGGTATTGAGCGTTTTGTGTGGGGTTACCCGGATCGGGTAGGAGCCCAACAAAGACGCTTTCTGCAGTTTTTTAGATTGGTCCGCTGTTGTGGTCTCTAATAGTAAGCTGCCGTCTCGGAGACGGGTAGCGTTTTTCACAGGGCCACTGATCCTATCGAGTTCACGCTTTATGTAAAACGGGCTGATATCCTTTGCCATCACATGCCAAGGTCATCACTAGAAATGGGTCAGTAAAGGAGGTTTTGCGCGGATGCATTTTGAATAGGACCCCCATCCGGAACCGTCGGCGTCAGCCTGCCATCCGGGGGTTAAAGGAAAAAGACACCGAATCTTCACGGTCTGTGCCGTCATGGGGACCCCACCCATGACCGATCTCATTTGTACTTCAGAAAAGCTACCCTTCAATATCCACTGCTTGTCCGTATGGGTAAACCGTTCACCACGCACACCCCGGCTTTATGCCCCTACCACAGGAATAACCGCCTGTGGCTCCCCACTTTAGGCCGCGCTGCGCATAAAGGGCACACGCGGATTCAGGGGACTTGTGGTTGATTACACCGGGGTTCCGTCAGCGGTAACACGTCCGGTCCGTGATACTAACCCAACGGCAAAACGCGGCCGTCGGGAGATTACCACAGACCGGGCCCTCAAGGAGCTACGTGGGTGTACTTGACGGTGTGGACGGGCTCCGCACCTAAGGCTACATATAGGGGCAGTGCGAAGGGTCCGCTCAACCTTCACTTTTGAGACCTCCGGAGAGCACACATGTCGGAAGCCGCGCTGAAAACCGTGGGACAGAACCACGGAGATAGGAGAGATCCCTGCTGGTGAGACAGGAGTTATAAATCTAAGACCTTAAGTACTAATAATTATAATAAAAAACTAGAAGGGGAAGAAGGTGATGCATACTGATCAGCAGTAGCACATCGTGGCACAGTTGATGGAGGTGAAGGGGATGAAATGAGGGTGAGTGGCTAGGGACCCCGGGATCGCCAATCCCGTACCTACCGTAGTAGGTCCCTGGGGAAGAATACCAGAGCCTCTTCTGCCAGTTTTCGGGGTTACTGATGGGCCTTCTCGGCAGCCGTAGCGGTCGTGGGGTACACTAAGTCCCCACCGTACATCACCCCATCAGTCAGTCCCCTACTTCCTGTTGCCCACCCCTCGGGACGAGGACCGCAGAGGTTGGATTTTGAGGGGCTGTATTAATGGAGGGTGACAGTATAGATATCAAAGCAAAAAGATTACAGAGAGTATACAAGAAGTAATGAAGAAAACATTGTTGAAGACAAGATTAGGAAATAAGGATTACAATGTGTGGAATAGTAGACTACAAAAGCTAAGGAGCAAACTACGGAAAGCTAGAAGAATTTACCAACGAACAATAATTGCACAAGAAAGAGAGAGAAATCTGGATATTTATAGAAGAATAAAGGAAAAATATAGACTAACAATGGAGGAATCTAGAGAAAACTCATGGAATAAGTTTGTAAAAGACAAACTATCTGATAATATATGGGGTATACCATACAAAATAGCGATGGAGAAAGTAAGAGTACCCGAAGTAATATCGACACTTAATAGGGGAAATGGAGAGATGACAAGAACCTGGCTAGAGTCTGTAAATTATCTGATGAGGAGCTTACTGCCATCAGACTCAATAGAAGGTGAAAATGAACATAGAAGTAAAAGAGAAGCATATGAATCTATGTATAGTGGCCAAAGGTTAATTTATCCATTCGATATATCAGAAACTAGACTTACTATCAGAGACTGTAAAAATGGGAAATCTCCTGGCCCAGATGGTATACCCGCAGAGGTTATAATGGCACTAGAAGAACCCTTGACTCCTTATCTAACAAACTTATTTAATGAATGTATTTAGGAAGGCAAAATTCCCTATTGCTGGAAAAATGCAAACATTGTAATATTAAAGAAAGCCAAAGACAAAGATCCAACAGATACTAAGTCATATAGACCTGTATGTTTGTTAAATACGCTTGGTAAATTACAAGAAAAACTTTTATACAAAAGGATAAACGAGTACAGAATCATGAAAGGTATGACGGAGCTGCAATATGGGTTCCGGAAATACAAATCAACTGAAGATGCGATCAATAAATCTATTGATAACGTAAAGAAAAATCCAAATAAATATGTGATAAACATATTTTTTGATATTTCCGGCGCCTTCGACAATTTATGGTGGCCGGAACTCTTTAGAATAATGAGAAACCAGGATTATCCTAGATGCCTTTACAACATATTAAAATATTACTGTACTGACAGAACAGTTACGCTTATAGGACAAAATAGAAAAATTATCAGAGATATAACAAAAGGGTGCCCGCAGGGCTCCATATTGGGACCTGTATTTTGGGACATACTAACCGAACCCATGTAGCCAATGCAGATGACTTAATGATCATCATAGATGGCAATAATAGAAAAGAGTTGGAGGAAAAGGCAAAGATAGTAATAGACACATTGCATAACTGGTGTCTTGAAGTTAAGCTAAAAATAGCACCTTCAAAATGTGCGTATGTAATTACAAAAGGTAAGCTAAAAAGAAATCCAACAATTAAAATAAACGATGCAGTGATCTCAAGAAAAAACTACTATAAATATCTGGGAATAATGATAGACGAAAATTTAACCTTTCAGAAACACAGAGTATATAAGACAAAAAACACTAGGTGTTATGGGTAAGCTAACTTCAATAGTACAAAGAACCACTAATATCTCACATGATGTGATTAAAATATACCACACCAGTATAGCAGTAGGAATAATGTCATATGGCAGTAGTACATGGGCGCAGAGATTAAGAAATAAAAGGAATGTAATATTAATTAGGAGAACTCAACGACAAATATTATTAAGATATGCAGGAGCTACAAAGACTACCCCCACCATGGCGCTACTTGTAATACTCGGAATATGGACAATGGATCTATTAATAAGATTTAGAGGAGCGGAATATTGGCGTAAGAAGGACAGAGAGAAAGTAGCTGAAATAATAGGAGAGGAGTGTGAAACTAGATGGCAGATAAGAAGGAAACTTTTTAAGGACTGGCAGCACGAATGGGATAATATAGAAGAGGGCCGTAGAGTACATGAAATACTACCAGATATAAATGAAAGATTGAAAATGAAGCATTTCAACCCGTCCAAAGGAATTATACAATTTATAACTGGTCATGGACCATATGCCACCTATTTACATAGACTAGGAAGAAGAGAAACAAGGCTATGCACTATATGTGAAATAGATGATACACCAGAACATCAAACCTTTGAGTGTGGAATACATGACAATCAAGTTGGCGAATTAAGACAGGAGCTTCAAGGCAAAAACACTTGGACAATTGTAAGAAACGAGGTTGATTTTAAGAAGCTTGATGAACTAACTATATATCATCAAAGGCATGGAAAGAGTACACCCTATCTAGGTATCGCAGACGTAGGAAACCTGAGAGAACTGCCACATTGATACCAGTAAGAAGATCCATAAGGCCAATCGAAAGACAGGAGCAGCGAAGAGACCTAAGTCCTATATTTGAGCAAACATTGGCAGATTTAGATGACATAGATGAGGAACTCGAGGAAATCATCGGAATACAAAATATCACAGGATAGGAAACAAATAGAAGGAACTCCTTATAGAAGAGTATAAATTCGAGACTTGACAGCAATATATTAAAACATAAACAAACGTATAAATGTTCAATCTACACATAGGTTAGGTTCAGTCATCAAGAAGCAATGATGACTGATAGGTTAGGCAACTGCAAAGTT
The DNA here is from genome assembly GCA_030765055.1 of Mantis religiosa. Taxonomy (NCBI): domain Eukaryota; kingdom Metazoa; phylum Arthropoda; class Insecta; order Mantodea; family Mantidae; genus Mantis; species Mantis religiosa. The sequence goes on along the minus strand of CM060947.1, from coordinate 57,429,693 downwards.
AAGCAGATAATTAGATATAATTTGTCTACAAAATTATAAATAAAGTTAAATTAAATGTAAAGATGAAAACAAAATGTTAGAATGTTAATTTAGGTTCCGATATAGATTCAAGTAATCGGAACATAAGAATGTAGAATTTATTTATTTATTAAGTTCCTGACCTCGTTGGATTCCTTTAGACGATGGTAGAATATGTCGTTGACGATGGGGTAGAGTTTGATTAGCGTCTTCCAATCTTCTTCCACCAGAGACCAGCTCACCGTCTCGGCACGTTGCGATTGCTTGAGGATGATGTTGGGAGTTCCAAACACGTACGGCTGCTCGTTCACGAACAGCTGAAGAAAATTGAGATCTAGGTGTAGGAAGTTAAACGGGTTTTTGTGAAAATCGCCGCTATACGCCGAATCGGATACGAACGCGATGGTCACCCTGCGAGGTGCTTTGCCCACTAGCATGTCGTGAAACTTTTTGCTTATCGTTCCTCTGGGGATGTTAAAAGGTTGAATGTCCACTTCGTCTAGAGGCATCTTGCCGTTCTGCGCGGACAGTAAATTTTGGTGTGCCAGAAGGAGGGAAGGAGAAGGAAAGATGCACGTCACGTTAAGCGTGGCGGTCGTTATCACGGTTTTTCCCTTGAGTTCTCCGACAGACATCAGATGAAATTCGGGCGTCGACGGCGTTAATTTCACGGTCATGTCGATGTTATTGGGAAGATATTTGTCCTGAGAAAACAGAGAACACGATAATCGCCCCAGCAATTCGAACTCCGTGCTACCCTTCGTGTGCTCGAAACGACAGGTTACGCCCTCGTTGCCGTCGAAAACGTCAAACTTTCCCGCCGTGTCTTTCTTCCATAGCGACGCTTCGAGCCACGAATTTTGCGAATCGGGCGAGTAATTGAAGAGCTGCTCTATATACGTTCTGTAAGGATAACCGGGTTGCGGAGGTGTGACGGTGACATTATTTAAAACTACTTCCACCTGCTGAAAGAGCGCGTTAAGAGGGTTATTCACGAGGGTGATCTTATCCGTATCTTTTAAAACCTTATCGTCGTGAGAGACGATCTTGCACCGCAGGTATAGATCTATTTGAGAGAGGTCGATGTAAGCGTCGGCATTGCCCTTGTAGTGAAAGACGATGGGGGAATTGTAGGAAATTACGTTTTGGGGTTCTAGTTCGATGATCGAATAGCGATGTACGCTCGTTTGCACGGGACGTTCTTCGAAAATGTTAAATGCGGAATTTACGTAAACCTTCGACATTATGCAAATATATCGCGCGGGGTTACCTTTCTCTTCGCTAATTTGCGCTTGCGCGTCTGCTTACACGTGCTCTTGCGGGGTCGCTTCTTCTTGTTGTTTTTAGTCTTTCTTGCGGGCGCCTTCTTGCGTCGCGCGCGCTTCCTTTTCGACTGCGCGAGTTTTCGAATTTTACGAGCTTTTATTCCCGAACCGAGCATCGAGTCCAGCGCACGATCGGCTTTATGTTTCAGATTAGTCCCGCCCTCTAAGTCTTTCTTTGAGGGAAGCTTTAAACGGCCTTTGAGACATGACATCGGATAATACGTTGCCGCCCACGTTTAATAGTTCCTTGCCGACGGACTTTGCTGCGGATTTAACGTACGGAGACATGAATCGAAATAAACTGCTTAAAGCGCCGAAAAGACCTCGGCCCCTCTGAAAGCGTTTCCCCTTGTACAGCACCAGAGAGTCGCCTCGACCGGATTGATCGAGGAAGTACTTAACGAGTTCTCGATGATCCATAAGGTCTAAACCAGAGAACCACGGCCGAAGAAAACCCGTCGATAAATGGCAATAATTCGCCCGTACCGGTTCTTAAATCTATTTGCACGATCTGAAAATCGTGTTGAAGAACGGGCACCCAGTTTAACGGGGCGAACGTCCTTTCCATCGCCAAATGCTTGTGGTCGACGTCCACTTCGACTATGGTGCTTTCGATGATCGGAGCAAACGTGTGGCTCACCATCTGAGGTTCTATGATGTTGCAGTAAACGAAAATCTCGTACGGAAAATTAACGTACGGATTCATCGGAAATTGAGCGCGTTTCACTTTGGTAACGTCGGTAAAAGGCGCGAATCCTAAATGCCTGCATAGATCCGAGGAGAGGAAGAGCTCGCGCATGACGTTTCTGCTGCCGTCGTCGCCCGAATTTCGCTTACTTTGCGATCTTCTAGATTCGCCGTGTGCAGGATCTTCGCCGGCGACCGCGTGTTCGGCGTGCGCTGCGTCGCTAACCTCGTATTCCGGGCGGTTCGTGTGATTATTTCTGTCTGGTTTCGACCTCGGTGGCGGGGGTGACTGCGGCTGCGACGGCGGCGGCTGGAGCACCCGCATCTTTGCGCATCTTTTCTTTCCTTTCTACGGCCTGAGGATTAACGCTAACGATGCCGGCCTCTTTATTGAATAAAAAGAATTTGTCGACGTGAGCTTCCTTTTTTATTTTATCGTTAAGCATCGTCAACAGCATTACGTTATCCATCACGGTCGTTTCTTCCAATTCGTATCTGAATTCCACTTCTCGAGGAAGCTCCTTGCGAAGGAGCGTGCCTTTTATGAAGTTACCGCCTTTTGCGACATTTAAAAACGAACCCGGGGATCTGATCTTCGTGAGGGCTACCTCCCATTTGCCTTGAAGAACCGTGCGTTGCGGCAGCATGTTCCAGAACTGAGACGTCGTGTTGTTTTCGAATATGCTTGCGGATCCGTTGCTGGTTAAAGTAACGGAAAATGGCTCCGTGCGAATCATGACGGAGCCGTTATTTCGGACCGCTTAATCCAAGTATTAAATTTATCGGGATAACCTTTCCACTTCACGAGCACCTCCTTACTGCCGCCTCTGGTGCGTGTGCTCAAGATCTTATCTATCTTGTAAACCTTGGGAAGGGCGACTTTCTGCAATTCCGCGTAAAAGATCCCCTCGAGTTCTCCCGCGAGATCCTTCAGTCTGTAGACCGCGGGCACGCTTCTGATCGCCCGGTGTCTCACAAATATTTCGTTCGTCCAATTGTGCTCGTAACCCTTGTCGAACACGAGTTTTAATTTTGAAATTCGAACGTGATCGCCAACCTTGTAGGTTAACGGTTTGGAAGCCGCAAAGTTTTGCAATCTTTTCCCGTATAAATTATTGTACACCTCTAATATATTAGAAGTTTACCTGTATGGGAGCCATTTTTATCGATCTGTGATACGAACCATTATACGACTGCAGCAATTTAGGTAGCGCGTCCACGTAGCGATACGTATTTTTGTGAGTGAAGTATCTCCACATTTTAGTTTTCAAGGTTCTATTGAATCTCTCCACCACGCTAGCTTTTACGTTGTTGTTGGTGGTATAATGTCTCACGCCCTTAGATTTTAGGAAGCTTTGAAAGACTCTGTTTGTGAATTCCGTACCTTTATCCGTTTGAAGTATTTTAGGAATGCGCTTATATCGGCTGAAAACGGCAGCGAAAGCCCTGGTGACCTCTTTGCCGGATTTATTTTTGAGAGGTAAGGCCCATGCAAACTTAGAAAATACGTCGATTATCGTCAAGATATACGAATACGGTCTGTTATATTTGGATATGTTATCTAGCACGTTGATATCGCTTTCCCAAAGGTCGTCAATATTGGTCACGTGATATATTTTCGTCGGAAAGCGCTTTCTCACGGGTTTGTGGAGAGTGTAGCTCTCTTGTCCTTGCAGATAACGCTTAATTTTGTCGCTCGAGATTCCCGTGGCCCTGCGAAGCTTTTGCACGGTTCGAAGCCCCGCATAGTGATCGACCCGCGAATAGTATTTATCGAGTAGAGCAATTTCCTCGCGATTCAGCGAGCCTTTCGCCATTTCGCAGAGCGTAATAAATGGGTTTGCTTGCGCGTCGCGGTTCGAGTAGGGTACGGCGAAAATCTAACTTCTGTATCGGAATCGTCGCTATCCGAAGTTGGTACGCCTCTCTTCTTCGGAGGCTTCGGAGGTGCTTTTATCGATTTCGGTGCGGGCGTCTCTTTTCGGATTTCTTTTTTATCTTCGTTCTCTAATAATTTTGCTTCTTCTTACATGGCGTGAAGATACGGTCTTCGCAATTGCGATATGATGTCGTAGTAGTTGGTTAGCTTGTGTCTAAGCAAGCCCCATTTCTCGTCGGAAGGAACGTCTAACTTTTTTATTCTATGTCCTCTACTAAGCCGGTTAAGGTTTTGTCTACGACGTGTAACTTCTTTTCGCTTTCCGGTTGCGAATGAAGTAACATGATCTGCTTGGCGTGCTTCATGACGGCATTAATTTCGACACGAGAGCGCTACCTAAGGCGCTCAACACCGGAATGATGAAAGCCGATAAAAACCCGCCCTTTTGTATTAAAAGTTTTTTCTTCTTCTTTAACGGCGTTGCTCTATCGACCACCTTTCTCCACGTCTTTTTATACTTTTTAAGCGCCTTACACACTTTTCAGATAGCGGTATCGTTCCTTTACTAACGTTTAATATGCATTCGGTGATTGCCTTAAGAAGCGTCGAATCCGCATCTTTTAGTAATTTTTTCCTCGAGCTTGCTTTGCTCAACACGAACAGTGCTCCGCACCTTTTCGCTATCGAAGGTGAACATAGCTTACACACTTTTTATACGCTGCCGAAGACAGCCATGGAACGTTCTGCGCCGGCATCGTCGTCGGTAATGACCCTTTTTGTCTAGTTATGCCCACCTATATACATATATACACGTTATTTCGGCCTGAAGCAGGCGAGGGATTCGCCGGGTAAAACGCCCGTTCTGTAGCGATAAAGATCCGGCGTATGTTGAGTGCAGTCTAATACCAGATAACCGTGCGAATTCTCGGTTGCCTTGTTGAAAGCATCTAACAGGAATTTCGATTTTCTCGGTTCGAGTTGCTGAAACAGTTTATCGATCTGCAGTTTATCCCTATTATTTTTATATACCACGATATAATTGGAATTTAACGACATGGTCCTAAACTTTTTTCCTTGCGGAAAGAGATTTTGCAAGACGTATACCACTCCGAAATTTTCGTGATGAGAGTCCTTGGTGAAAAAATTAGATACCTCGTTGCTATCTGCCTCGTACATGAGATCATCCAACACGATAAGGTCGCCATTCCTAACGTTTTCCAATTCGGGTATTCCCGCGTGCGTGCGCACGTTGAAGGTGCAATTGTGAAACTCCCGCCCGAAATTAGGTGGATATTCGCGCGGATGACACCATAACGCTCTCTTGATCGGGTTATCGAACAAAGTATTGGCGTGACGTAATAGTTTCTTAACGAATGTGGATTTGCCGAAGCGCGAAGGACCGGCCACCTGTATGGTGCTTGGAAACCTGAACTTTACAGTGTCGGAATCGACGACTTCTGCAGGCGCCGAAGTTGCATTGTTAACGGTGTTCGCATCGAAGGTGCCGTCTTCGACGTGATCGTCGACACCGTCGTCGAGGCGACAGCCGTGCGCGTTGCCATAATCGACCGAATCGCTTTCGGCCGCGACGTCTCTCATCTCTACGCCATCCTCGCCGGGGTCGGCAGGTTCGAAGGGTCTGTAAATTTCGACATTTCGCGACTTCTTTCGATACGGCTTGAACCGCGCATCTCTCCAATCGCCGCTGCCCTCTTTAGCTCTTTCTTTCACGACAATCTCGTTTAATAATCTCTTAATAACCTCGTTAGGGCGCGTCATCGATTCGGCGTTATCACGCATGGCTAACTGTTGCTCTTTGGCGTAAGGCGCGTACCGCGCACGTCTGCGGACGTCGCTGTCCCTGCGAGTCATTTTTCCGTCGTACCTAGGCGTCGCGAAGGTGGAGTCTGCGTTTTCGGGTATTGCTTCGTCATCGTTTACGGCGTCGGGTTCCCCGATGTCGCGAACGGTGCCGTCGGTCGAAATCTCGGCAACGTACGGTCTCTCCGGCAGAATTGCGGATGCGGAACTTTCGCCGCGTTTTCTATTACTCTTAAAAGGCGCCTTGAGGGGGCAGCGTTTAGATGCTCTGTTCGGACGCTTCGCGGGGCTGAAAAATGCTTCGAGGCTCGAAAGCCGGTGCTTTGGCCTTTTTATTCTCACGCCAAAGTCTTCGTCTGCCGTTCTCTTACCCGCCCTGCTGTCACGATTCGACTTCGGATGTTTGACCTTGCGTCCAAATAACTCTTGATCTGCCGTTCGTTTCGTGGATCGTTTAACGTCGTTTATAGGGTTAAAGAATGATTCGATATTTAAAGGTTGGTACCTTGACAACTTAATTTCCTGATTCCAGTCTTCCTCGGCCGATCTCTTTGCCGCAGCTTTGTCGCCGCGATCTAATCTCGAATGTTTGGCGTTATGGCCAAATAAATCCTGCTGAACCGTTCGCTTTGCGCACGTCTCGGCGACACGATCCACCTTCGGATATTTCGCATGATGCGCAAATCGATCGTTATCCCTCGCCGCGCGTTTTTCGGCCGTGTCGGAATCTGTATCGAATCTTGGGAACTTAACGTTGCGATAGTAGTTATGATTTTCGTTAGCCGATCGTTTCGGAATTTGCACCGATTCGGTATTGCTCAACTGACTGACGTCGTAATTTAAGACGTCTTGATGCGGCAACGATCGCGACGACATGATAACAAATGTGACGCTTCTTTATTCTACGCGGGGATTTTTATACCCGAACGGAACTGTGTCGAATTCGTCGGCTCGTTTTCGTTTCCTGACCACCATGCGAAATATTTTTGTAACGGGCTGGGTGACCAACGTCCATAAGGGTTCTCTGGTAATTTGCGTATTGCAGAGGTTAATCGTCAGATCGTTATCCCTCAGTACGATGTCGCGCATGACGCCCGTGTAGACTTTGTTCAGATTGTGACAATTTAAAGTAATTCCCTTAATTTTACACATCACTTTCGTTCGATCGCCGTAACTCTGCGGTCCCGTGGATACAAATTGATCGATGTAGGCATTCTCTCCATATTTCTCCAACTCGTTGGTCATGCAACCTAAAAACGGACCGGTGGCAGGCAGCCACTGCCCTGGTCGCCATGTCGTGATAACCGAATCGGTGTCGAAGTACAAAACGCGTTCTCCTAGCCTCTTCAGATACGCGTAAAGTTCGAGTCGAGCATGCGCCGTGGTATACGCGGCGATGACTACGTTGGTTGTCGAATTCCGTTTCAGGCCATCTTTCACGTTTTTCCACACGACGTACATAATATCGTCCGTAGCCGGTAGGTACGTTTGAACCTCGAGGCTCGGATTGTTTAGTAATTCTATTAATCGCGAATAGTCTTTCACCAATTCGCAGACGGGCAAATTATCTTTTTGACCATATTTCCCCCAGAACGAATTGAGCATTAGCTTGGCCATCTCGCGTCTACCCGGATTGGAACGCACGGCATCGTAATCGAGCTTAACGCCCTCTCTCAATTCAAAATCCGTGATAAATTTTCGCTTCTTATTCTCGGTATCGCAATCGGCAGGCCAGTCCGAGGATTCGGTCTTAATTTTTAAGAACAAATTCACGTAGTTTTCGAATAATCCTTTTTGTCCAGTGACCAAGTCGTGTTGCACCATTTCGTATTCCCATATTTCGAAAATTTCCAACTTGACATAATTTTCCTCGAGAGCCGCTCTGACTTCGTCGACGACCCACGTCCCTAGAAGACTTCTCTGATCGTAATCGTGACGGCATTCGTCCAAGTTTTGCAACTGCGCGCATAATTTGCATAGAGGAAACATTAGCTTTCCGTTAACTCGCACGGGCAGGACGGCGTGGTATAGGGTCACGGGCGGTAATATCTTACACCTAATTAGCCCGCCTTTTACGGAATCCAGATCTGGAAAATCCTTAGTGTGCACCTTCGGATGACCGACCGGATACGGTTTGGTCTTGTTTACAAACGGGTATAAACTGCATACGTCGTAGTAGTATATCTTTTCGTCGGTATCGGCGGTTTCGCGGTACAACTTGGTGCAGTTGGTGCGTCCGCCGTAAAAGGCATCCCGAGGTTCCAGAGGTTCGGGAATTTCAAAACCTCTGACGTGCTCCGTCAGATCGAGGTTCGCTTTGCACATTGCGTTAAATTCGCATTCCCACATCTCGGTGACTTCGTATCCGGCGTTTCTCATCCTTTCCGTTAATTTTTCCGTGGATTCGAACCTGGAATTCATGGTTTCGTTACCACTGTTATGTAACACGGCCGATCTGTTGACGAAACAGCTTGCAACCGTGAAAGTAGCAACCGTGAAACATGTACACGTGCTTGACGTCGCCGTCTTCTCTGTATCCGTTGACCTTGTGATTTAAAATTTTCACTTCGCGAGAGTTAAGAGCATGGCGAATTGAAATGTGTTGGCTTTGTTCCAACCAGCTCAACCATATCAAGGCGATGCGCGATTACTTATCCGCTAAGCGGTATCCTCCGACAGGAAGAATGGAGATGGTATCCTCGGGCATGAAACGGTGCCTGTAGACGTTCATGCAAGCATTTGCAATCGTGACGCACTCCCTAAACGGATCGATTTTATTTTCCTGCATAAATTCGCTTCTAAATTTGGACACGCCAAAGCACAAGACCTGCACGTCCGTCTGACAATACGTTACCATTTCTTTTCTCATGTCGAACACGTAATCGGATGCCACCTGTTCGGCGTGCCACTTTTCGAACTCATTTTTGCCATCCACAGACATCTTTTCGGGGCAGAAGTATTTCTGGTCGGGTATGGGACCGATGTAATTCTTGTTTTCGGTAGTGTTAAATAGATAAGGAAAGTATCCCTTAACTTCTTTTAGATCGAACGTTTTTTAAAATTTTGCGAGCGAAAATGGTATAAAATTTAAGGAATCTAAAAAAGTAATGTTTTTGTACTTTATCTTGTATATGCGATTGCCATTCATTATTAATTCGAGAGTCCACTTCAGGGCTCCCACCATGTACCGAAGCAATATGTGACCGTCGTAGGATTTCAAGTTGTGAGCGATAACAACCATGTCTTTGAACGTCGTACGCGGCAAAAGAATGTAGTCGAACAGTTCGCGGGTCGGATCACTTTCGAACACCCATTCCTTGACGCCGCAGTGTTCGCAACGATGCATTCTCCGACAGACGTCGATGCAGTGGTTACATGCCTGGTAAACGGCGCACAGATTTGCCTCGTGCTCGAAAGCATCTTTTGCGGTTCCAAAAGGTTTCTCTTGCATGCACTCAAAGTCTACGAATAAAAACAAAACGTTCTTACTCAGCGGTTTTCTGCGATAGCGTCTGATGTAGCACTCGTGTTCGCCTGAGAAATAGTTACAGCACGTTGTGCAATATCTTTCCTCGCACGCGTGAGGAACCTTCCTGCGTTTCATGGTAAACATCTTATTGCACGTGAGGCAAACCTTTTCAACGTCGCACACCGACGTGTCACCGCCGTAAAACGCACCTTTCAGTAAATGATTGTCGTAGCACGTCTGGCCCTTAAAGTCTCGGTTACAACCGGAGCACGTCACGTATCGATCGAAAGAAGATACGCAGGAGAGATGACATTTGGAGCAGGCATGTTCGCAGCGATGCAGTTCCTTCTTATTTTGAGAAACGAAGTTGCATCGCCTACAATAATAACTGCACTTAAACGCTCTATGCAAATCTACAATCGCGTTAAAGTGATTGTCGTGATACAACAAATCCACATATTTATCGCTATCGTTTTTCGACTTGTACAGAATCTTATTGCCGCGATGTCCGTCGAAAACCGTGAAAAAATAGTGCTTCAAACTCTTCTCAAATTCGCTCACGTGTTCTATGCTGTATCGCGATGTCGGCTTTTGAAAAAGGTCACTTAGGATCATTGCACTGCGCTTTTGTACGTGTTCCGCTCTTTTCACCGAATTATAGTTTGGGTCTCGGGTAGTTTTCGATATGCAGACCGCTATGGCTCTAGGCAAGCAAAGTGAGTCCGTATTGTTAATAACGATGATGCCCTTATTCCTGAAACAAGTCTCACATTCGTTGAAACAGTTGCCTTCTAAAATTTTCGTGTATATGCAGGTGAATTTTAATGTTCCGGTCAGAAAGAAGTTCTCGTTACTTTGCAAAGTTTTTTCTAGCGCGTTTAGTATGACCTCCACTTTTAGCTGGTCGAAACGTCTGACGGTGATGTTAAAATCTCTATTAGGAAAAGCGGTATTTGAAATGGACATGCCGAAATAACTGGGCTCGTTATTTAATAAACGCTCGTTCACAAATTCTAAGTACTGAGAAAACACCCAATGAATCCATTCCATTAAGTCTATTTGTTCATCGTCGGGAATGGGATCGACTATCACTTGAGTTTCCGAATATCCCGAATAAAATCTGTCAAGAACCCTGCAACGTTCTCGAACAATTGTAAAAGTCATCACTGTAACTTACCAAGACTCGACCAAAGACGTATGCCTTCCTGCAGACTGTCCCACCTACGTTACACGTTTAAACGTAGCACCAGGAATGATGCAATATGCTATTGTGCATTGCGTTTTAGATGACGCGGCTTTTATCCTTCCGCCACTGACACGTGCGAGCCGACGCTGGCATGAAGTCAGCACTTTGAAAGGTTATTCCGGTTCGTTGCATTGACGTCAATGCACTGAAGCGTGATAACACGCGAGCTGTTGTTTTCGAGAATAACAAGTCCAAGGTCGTTACAGTCTACCGAATTGACGTGCGTGCAGCGAAGCGTGCTAATCTGCCATCTGTTGTTTTCGAGAGCAACAGATCCGAAGGTTATTACGGTCCATTGAATTGACGTCAATGCAGTGAAGCATGATAATCCGCCATCTGTTTTTTTTTCCGGAATAACAGATCCAAGTGTTGTTACGGTCCATTGCATTCACGTCAATGCGATGAAGCATGGCGACCTGCCGCATGTTGTTTACGAGAGTAAAGCATGTCATCACGCACATCGTTGCTTCATCGCGTGTCTTATCGCCTCGTCTTCCGCATATATAACCGCTGCTATAATCCCACACAATCATATCGACATTCGATCTGCTTTCGAGAAACATCCAGTTTTTTTCTCTCAGAAGACGACGCGTCAAAAATGGACTTCAACTTTAGCATCGGAAGTGAAATTTCTTCTTCTGCCTCACGTTCGAGAGATCCTCGCCTCGACAGGCCGGCTAATATTCCGCTGGACCTGTCGGAAAATGGAGACGGCGGCGACGTTCCGCTGGACTTATCCAGCAAGCGACTGGGAGGGGAGCTGCCGCCGGTTCCCGACTTCATCCCCCTCACCAGGGAAATTCTGGCCACGCTGAGGAGGTCCTTGGCAAGGCGGAATGGCGCTGCAGATATCAGCGTTCGAGTCCGGGTCCCGTTTCCCGGGGAACCCGTGCCGTTGCAGCAGCAACAGCAGCAGCAGCAGCAACAGAGGGAGGAACCGCTGCCCGCCGACGATCTCCAGGAGTCTACCGCTGCACCCCGTCAGCAGCAAGATTCATCTCCCGCAATGCCTGGCGGGTCCCAACCCGGTCCACTGATGATCGAGTCGTCTCAGGCGCCGATGGACCTGCCTGCTGCGGAAGAACCAGAGACGTCGGCGCAGCCGTCGTCCTCGCAACAGGTACCTCAAGGGCCGAGGTGCCTCTTTAGACAATCTATTAGAATACGAAGAGCTAGGGTTAGGACGCTTGTAGCTAACCTACGACATTGCCTCGCGGACGTGACCGACATGTTCCAGACCGACGTGCCCGATGACGCCGGGATGGAAGAAGAGACCCCGGACTTCGTGTCCGAGCTGAATGCGATGGGCTCGGGCGTTAACTTTGACGCCGGCGGACACGACGACGACAGTAACCCTGACGACGATAACCAAGACGACGGCGACAGTTTTCAGGGTTATACGATGGAAAACAACAACGTTTTCCAATATGAATTTTTGACCGTGGGTGCCATGCACCCAATCAGAACCCATACGGGATATGTTATATCCTGTCTGGGTGGTCATGTGATTCCCCCGGGGTGCATCGCGACGATACCGACAGGGCTAAAGATTAAGGTTCCCCAAGGGTATGTCGCAATGGTGTCAAATTTGGGGAACCTGTTGAATCGCGACATCACTGTCGCGCACAAAGTTATCTGTAACACGACGTCCCACGTATTGACCATTAACATAAGGAATAATTGGCTGACTGCATGGACTATCGATCACGGCGACCAGGTTGCGTTGCTGACCTCGGTGTGCAACGTGCCCGACGCACAATACACCGTAATGCAGGAGGACGGAGTCTGTCAAGCGTGTTAAACCCTAGCTCTTCTTTTCTACGCAGCAACGGTAACAACAAAAAAAATTCAAAAATAATGTATCACTTCCTGTTTAAAAACGCATTAACTCAGAATGTTACTCTTCTTTCTGTCTGTCGTAAAAAAAGAAAAACTATATATATTTTTCACCGCAACTCTTAGCTATCTTGTCAGGTATTCGAAATCGTCCTCGATTTCTTCCTTTTCCCTTTCCCCACTCGTTATCTGTAAATCGTCGTCGTAATTGACGTACAACTCTTCCTGAGACCCATCCTTATTCTTGGAAGCGCAGATGTTGGAATTCGTGAGATTGCGTATCAAATGCTTCAAACCTATGACCTCTTCGTACATGTGATTCACGTTGGACTTTATCTTATTCACTATACTTCGATGTTGCGTCAGATTGTGCTAATATCCAAGGCCACCTTCAGCTCTCTCAAAGCTTGGTCCGCCTTCGACAACCTTTCCCTAAGATCGTCGTTATCTCCCAAAGCGGTATCTAATTCGTCGTTCAAATTTGCAACTTTAGCATTACACTCTCGCTCCAACTTCTGCTTAATTCTATTCATGCCGGATTTACATTTTTCGGCGACAACCTTGCGCAAAGTATTGACCGGCACGCGACCCGACGATGCGGTCGCCGTGCCGGCGCCGCATTCGGATCTTATATTTAAGGTGCCTTCGGCGGACCAGGTGGCTCCGCGCTTGATCCTACCCGCAACCCTCTTTCCTCCCAAGTTCAGATCCCACTCGCCATTTCCGCAAGTCCCAAACACGTAAAGATAATTATCCGCAAAGTACGCGTTCATGTCTTCGACGACGCTGTACAACATCACTAACTCCGCCTGCTCTTCTGTCAATTTCCAGTTCAAACCCAGACCGGGCGGCAATTCCCTCTTACCTATCAATTTCTTGCAGTTCATCATCTCCACCAGAATCGAAGCGTTGCCGCTCGCCGTCATGTCGACGGGTTTGCCCGTAGAGGCGCACCCCGCATCGTCGACGCCTCCCGAGCCCCTCACGCATTCGCAAACGTCGTTCGCGACGAAACCTCGCCCGCATTCCATGTTTCCCACGTGCAAATTTCCGTAAAACATCCTACCGCACCGACGTCCCGACAAACACCTCGTCACCGGTCTCAAACAATCGTACACGTGGTTCAAGCTCTCCACGTTCATCAAAGCACCCTCGAACCTACACGCGCTGTTCGGCTCGTACATGCAGGAACAATTGGAATGCAATTCGTAGTTCTTCTCGCAAATGGTTGCATTTTCCAAACGACCGCTATCGTCGTCCGGCGTAAACCCGCACCTGCCGAACGTCACGCAGCTCCCTTGCGCTGCCGGTCAGCGCGCTCAAACAAGCCAAAACCGCCGTCGCCGCCAACATGGCCAAAACGCCCTCCGTAACGATAACAAGTAAAAAAAAACGTAAGTTGTCGACCCGTCGACGCTATATATACCCTCGAACGCATTGCGCAACATGACCCGTTGTTGTGCAACGTGCATTACCTCACCAGCTAAAAATAACCATAACGTCATCGATGATGGCACGCTGCGTCACGTGACTCGCTCAAGCGACCAATCGGAACGCAGCCGTCGAACGTCGTATATACCCCCTCCAACATGTGCGCGCTCGTCAGTCAGTCTTCGACAGCGCAACGGAACGGTCGCATCGCGGAGCTCGTTCTCTCTCTCTCTCGACGAAAAGAACCAACGAAAGGTACGTACGCACGCACACTTTTCCACTTTTTCGCGCAACACTCCTCTTTTTTGTTAAAAATAATGTAAACTAAGAAGCGAGCGCCCTTGCGTCGCGACGAAAAGAAAGAGTCTCAAATTTTCATTATTTTTTTAGCTTTTTTTTCTCGCATGATTCTTTTTTTCTTTTTCTTGCGCTTAGGCCGTCACCGCCTAAGAAGGAAAAGAGCGAGAAGGAGGAGCAGAAGAAGAGCAACCGACGAGAGCGGAGCAGCGCGCCATGGCCGAACAACGCGTCGATCAGCTCGTGCAAAGATACCTCGCCAACCACCGGCAACTGTCGCAGCTCGACCCGAAGGATCTCGACGCCTTGACGCTTCTGCTTCTCACCCTGGAGCGATTTCCTCCTCGAGACGTGGACGACGCCTGGAGCAATCTCAGTTCGCAGTGCAAAAACGCGTTCGCTCCCTATCGTCGATGCAAGGTGCATTTCAATCTCCCTTCCTGGTCCACGCACGTGAACGGACTGGCGCCCGTCGTCAAAGATTGCCATTTCTGTGTGCCGCCATTTGTATCAGATCAATAGAAAATAAAAAAAGACACGCCCTCCCGGAGGCACGCTGTCGAGTAGTAGTAGTGGGGCTTAGGGGCGCACAACAGCTGAGGTCATTAGCGCCCGAGCTCAGACTAGGTGAAGCCCAACTGAAATGTAAACGCTAAAAACAATAAAATCCACTAAAATCCACTAAAAGGTCCAAAAACACAATAAACATAAAAGATGCTCAAACTGTTAAAATAGCTAAAATAGGAGTGTCGAGATGAATCTAAAATGAGGCACGGCGAGGGATGTTGAAATAATATGGAACGAAGCATTCCGCTGCGCTGTAAAAAGTCGAAGAGGCCCTCCACAGCAGCAATATCATCCCTCAACATTGCGCTGAGGTTGGATGCCAAACCCAAGGAGGGCACGCTGTCGAAGGTCGCTCCGACGCCGAAGAGGGGGAGAAAAGGTGGAGACGCGCCTCGCGCACGTGGAGGCCAAGGACGTGTCCTCGAACTTTGGGGCTGAGGTTATCGACGACGACAAACACCAGTCAAAACATAACCTCAACACCAAAGTTCAAGGACACGACCTTGACCTCCATGCACTAAGGCGTGACTCATCTGACCTCTTTGGCGCCGGAGTGACCTTTGACCGTCTGCCTCCGGGAGGGTATTCACTACTGGCCGGGATCGGTTTTTCATATTTACTACGGGATGGTTGTTACCCGCTGATGGCTTGGTGGCTGGAGTCTGTACGGCTGAAACGGAGGTAGTGCTGGTGGATATAGAAGCAGTCTGAGACGTGGTTTTAACGGTTAGAAAGTCAGTCTGCGTGGATGCGTGGGCGACAGGGACGTGTTGAACAGCAAAAGTGGTATTAGGAGTACGGCGAGCTGCTAATGCATATCCAGTAGTAGTGTTAGGAGGCTTCAGTTCGAAGCGCCGCCAAGCCTCTGGAAAAGTCAGGCGTTCCTTTACACGTAGCTCCTGAATACTTTTTTCGTCCATGAATCTAGGGCACTGTCGCGAGCTGGAGGGATGACTACCACCACAGTTCACGCAACAAGGTGTTCGACTGCATTTAGGGTCTTCATGTTTCGGTAGGCCACATTGCTCACAAAGAGCAGGATTGGTACATGTGACCTTAGTATGTCCGAACCGCTGACATTGGAAACAGCGCATGGGGTTCGGGACATACTGGCGGATGCTAGCACGTTCATAGCCGCAATATATATATTCAGGTAACTTTGTCCCAGCAAAAGTTAGAAATACCGTACGTAATGGGAACTCCTTGCCATCTTGCTTCCGTGTTAGCCGGTACGCCTGACACACAAGTTGATCAGAGAGGCAATTTACTATTTCTTCATTCGCTAGACCATCTAGGCTGGAGGTGGTGACTACTCCTCTGCAGGTGTTAAAGTTTTGTGTGGGGCTACCCGGATCGGGTAGGAGCCCAACAAAGTCGCCTTTTGCAGTTTTTTAGATTGCTCTGCAGTTGTGGTTTCTAATAGTAGGTTGCCGTCTCTGAGACGCGTAGCGTTTTTGATAGGGCCACTGATTTTATCTATTTCACGCGTTATGTAGAATGGGCTAATATCCTTAAACGTTTTGCCATCACATGCCAAGGTCATCAATAAATAAGGGTCAATGAAGGAGGTTTTGCGCGGAGACATGATGATATAGACACCCATGCGCAACCGTCGGCGTCAGCCTGCCATCCGGGGGTTAAAGAAAGACACCGAATCTTCACGGTCTGTGCCGTCATGGGGACCCCACCCATGACCGATCTCATTTGTACCTCAGAAAAGCTACCCCTCAATATCCACTGCTTGTCCGTATGGGTAAACCGTTCACCACGCACACCCCAGCTTTATGCCCCTACCACAGGAATAACCGCCTGTGGCTCCCCACTTTAGGCCGCGCTGCGCATAAAGGGCACACGCGGATTCAGGGGACTTGTGGTTGATTACACCGGGGTTCCGTCAGCGGTAACACGTCCGGTCCGTGATACTAGCCCAACGGCAACACGGCCGTCGGGAGATTAACACAGACCGGGCCCTCAAGGAGCTACGTGGGTGTACTTGACGGTGTGGACGGGCTCCGCACCTAAGGCTACACATAGGGGCAGTGCGAAGGGTCCGCTCAACCTTCACTTTTGAGACCTCCGGAGAGCACACGTGTCGGAAGCCGCGCTGAAAACCGTGGGACAGAACCACGGAAATAGAGATCCCTGCTGATGAGACAGGAGTTATAAACCTAAGACCTTAAGTGCTAATAATTATAATAAAAAACTAGAAGGGGAAGGTGATGCTTACTGACAAGCAGTAGCTACACGTGGCACAGTTGATGGAGATGAAGGGGATGAATTGAGGGTGAATGGCTAGGGACCCCGGGTTCGCCAATCCCGTACCTACCGTAGTAGGTCCCTGTGGGAAAATACAGTTGATGGGGATGAAGGGGATGAATTGAGGGTGAGTGGCTAGGGACCCCGGGATCGCCAATCCCGTACCTACCGTAGTAGGTCCCTGGAGAAAAATACCAGAGCCTCTTCTGCCAGTTTTCAGGGTTACTGATGGGCCTTCTCGGTCTGCCGTAGCGGACCTGGGGTACACCAAGTCCCCACCGTACATCACCCCATCAGTCAGTCCCCTACTTCCTGTTGCCCACCCCTCGGGACGAGGACCACAGAGGTTGGATTTTGAGGGGCTCTAAGCAGAGTTCGATGTATTTATATTACTACTTCAATTTAACATACATCTGTCCTGATTTTGTTGTTCATCTCAGGCGCAAGCGGCCTCTACTCCGAACTTTCAAATTCGCCAGCAAGATGACACTATCTTTTCAAAAAAAATTATCTTTCTTAAAATCGGCCTCTACTCCAAACTTTTAAATTCGCCAGCAAGATGACACTATCTTTTCAAAAAAAATTATCTTTCTTAAAAATGTTTTATTTTATTTGCTCATTATTATCTCCGCTACCTTTTCTAACACGTCAATTTTCTTGGTTGTTGTTTCATGAATTTATCAGATATTCTTAATTATATACAATTATCATTGCTTCATAATTATACACGTAATCATTATTTCAGGAAAACAAGATGCATCCAAGGAAAAATTGGATAAACAAATTGACCCTGGTCGGCAGAAAGCGTAAAGCTGCCGACAGCGAACAAAAATCACCAGCGTCACCGATATTGACCGGGGTAGATTATATCATTTCTGCGCCGCAAGAATTTCAAGATGAATGTTTCTGTCGGAATTGCTGCTACAGTATCGCAATTGAGGGACTTGAAAACGCTAATGCTGGTATGCAATACTTATTTTATTGTTTGTATTTTACTTTTTACCACTTTCCCCATTGCATGCTCTGAGTTTCTTTCAGAAGATTGTGGCAGCTATTTAGTTTTTCCATCGTATCTCCTGCTCGACAAGGGATAGGTCACTCTATTGTAACTTTTAAACTAAGGACCTGAACATTGGCGAATTTATACTCAAACTCTCTAATTGAGATCTCCAAATATATAAGTATTTTTTAATATATTAATTTAATTATTTTAGTTTCATATTTTACATTTTAGATTATAACTTTTTGGATCACATGTGTTGTATAGCAGATAAAGAATAACTGTACATGACAAAATGGATAGTTTCAAATAAGCATAGTCCCTGTATCATTTATATATTAGAAAGCTAAATATCAAAAGGCATATAATGCGCATTACGCTTATCTGCATTTACAAACATCGGCCAACAAAGAAATAGAGTATAATGAGATGATTTATTCTTCAAACATTTTTTTGTGTTGCATAGCAGGTTGTACCAATTGCATGTACGGGATCTGGCTCTGCGAGCTGTTGCATCCCCTGCAATGTAAGTGCTCTTGACAAATTACTTTCATGAATTAGAAGCAGGCATTCTTTCCATTAATGTACTTTACGATATAAATATATATTATCACTCGCTAGTGAACACCGCAGCAGAATATAATCCTCTTCGCGCTTCAGGATATATTGATTTGCCTGCATGCATCAAGAGGAAGAAGCCTACTCTTAACATTACGAATAATTTTTGTTTCGCTTGGTGCATGTTGGCTTCAAAATTTCCCGCCAAGGTAAATAGATGCCGTCCAACATCGTACCCTGGGGAATTGCTATTCAAAGCATTCAATTATGAGCGAATTACATTCCCGCTTCCAATTGATCAAATTGAGCGTTTTGAGAAGCAAAATTCGGATGTACCTACAGCTGTATTTGCTCTAAATGCCAACAACTCGGTGGAGTCTATTCGCAAAAAATCTGAGAGGAAGGCTAGCCAGGTTAACCTGCTGATCATCGATGATAGTAATAAGTCTCATTACTGCCTCATTACCAACATATCGAGGCTTATTAGAAGTCAGATAACGGCAAATCGCAAGAAAATGTGGCTATACGAGGCATGCATGACAAGGTGTCCTAATGATGGTGCCTTGAGATTGCATAAACTAAAATGCAATAAAGTGAGTGAGTGTGTGGTGTGTAAGGGCCCGTCGACAACAAGGTCACTTGGGCCCGAAGTTAACTCTAAGAACTAAAAGCTACACAAACTAAGTTAAAAAGTAAGATAAATTAAAAACACTCAACTATTAAAAGCACAAAAAACTCATCCCAGTACTAATAATTTAAAATCTGTAAAACTAATAAATATAAAATACAAGTTAGACTTGTTTATTAAATCCGATTTTAAAAACAAACCGCAGAGCCTTTTCCACGGCCACTGGGTCGTCCCCTAAAATACCGTGCAAGTTAGTCCTTAGGCCCAAAGACTGGCGAACGAGGGTGTACTGCGGGCAATCCAGCAATACATGCCGCACAGTGAGGCGTACTGCACACGGAGCGCAAACAGGGGCCGGTTCCCCTCCTAACAGATGGCCATGAGTCGGACGTGTGTGCCCAATTCTCAGCAGGGTATCACTTCGGCCCGCCGGTTATCCCTGCAGGAAGTTGGACAGGGTTGTACGCTCTCATTTATCGCCCGGAGTTGTGTGCTTTCCACAGCTGTCTGAGAACCGCCTGTAAAGACCGGAACATAGGGTAACGGCTCAGTAGCTCGGCAAAAAGTTGTTGGAACAACGAATGTGGAGTAGCGAGTCTAGAGTTGCTTGAAAGAGCGAGATCGAACCGCGCACGATTGAGCTGCCATGCAGGATAAGGGCAGATGGACGACCTCTCCACGCGAGGCATTCGGAGGCCATGCGAATGTAGGAGATCCCGAAATCTTATTCCCATGGGGCGTGTCCGAGAACCAGTGCGCATATAACGGTGGACTAAATCTGGACAGAACTGGTTTAAAACAAGGATTGGGATAACTTGCCATCTTCGAGACGTATGAGTAGAGTGACAGCTAGCGACGAATATAGAGTGGAGGTTCGCCTGATTCTGTATACAGGCAGTCGACTCGACTGGTGCGGAAAGCTCCTGTGGCAAGGCGGATACCAGTATGATGCACGGTGTGTAAAAGGCGAAGTTTAGAGGCGCTCGCTGCGCCATAAATAAAACTGCCGTAGTCCAGCTTGGACCGAACCAGAGAGCGGTACAGCCTCAACATTACCGTGGGATCGCCCCCCCCCCAAGATGCTCCAGATAATACCTTCAGCACCCGAACAGAACGATCGCAAGAGGCTCGAAGGTGCCGAATGTGGTGCTCCCAGTTGAGTTGTCTGTCCAAGTAGAGGCCCAAGAACTTCAGGTGCGAGACAAATGGCAGGGGTGTGCCGTTCAAGTGAAGATCAGGTGCAGGGTGAATACCCCGTAGGCGATGGAAGTGGACACATTGTGTTTTCGCAGGCGAAAAACAGAAGCCGTATCGAAGGGCCCAGGCTGCCAGCTGGTTTATGGTCAAGTGCAGTTAGACGCTCTATATGATCTAAGTTACAAGAACGATAATATATCGCGAAGTCGTCAACATACAGGGACGATGGAACTCCGCCGCGAACAACACTAGTAATGCCGTTAATAGCCACGGCAAAAAGGGCGACGCTAAGAATCGACCCTTGAGGTACACCATTCTCCTGGATCCGCTCCCTTGAAATATTGTTCCCTATACGGACACGAAAACGACGTAGTGCTAAAAAGTTACCTAAAAAATTCCGGAAAGTGGCCTCGCATACCGTAACTGTGCAAGTTACGTAGTACGCCATACCGCCAGCTGGTGTCATAGGCCTTCTCCAGGTCAAAGAAAACTCCCACCATATGCTGCTGCAGTAAAAAGGCATCATGATCGTAAGCCTCAATGCGTGTTAGAATGTCCACACTGGAGCGATGGCGACGAAAACCGCATTGAAGGTTGGACAGCTGGTCAGATTTCGAGCCACCACACTAACCGAGAGTTTACCATTCGCTCAAAGGTCTTACAGACGACACTCGTCAGGCAAACGGGGCGGTACCTAGATGGAAGTGTGCGGTCCTTCCCGGGTCGAGGAACGGGGATGACACTACCCTCTTGCCAGGAAGATGGAAAGACCCGCTCATGCCAGATGCGGTTATACATGCCTAAAAGGAAAGACATCGCATCGGGTGGAAGATGTAGCAGCATCTGTCTGTGGATGTCATCGGTACCGGGAGAAGAGTCCTTAGCTAGGGATAAAGAATGTGCAAGCTCGGCAGCGGTAAGGGTTGGTTGTACGGCTCATTACATTCGCTATTAAAATTCAGTTTTAATCGCTCCGCAGCTTCCTTCATAGGCAGGAAGAGTGCGTCGTAACTAGCCATTTGGCTAGTAGCAGCGAATGAGGTGGCAAGGGCTTCGGTTATATCTTGCTCGGTAGTGCAGATGGAGCCGTTGAGGGCAAGTCCGGGATTGGCAGTTCGGCGATACTTGCCATACATCCGCCGAACAGCTGACCATTCCTGTTTGGCGGAGCTGCGACGAGAAAGGGAAGACACGTAGGCTTCCCAGGATCTTCGTTTCGCATTGCGAAGCACAAAACGTGCCCTAGATCGAGAACGTTTAAAACCAACGAAGTTCTTTTCTGTCGGGTGCAACTGAAAAAGTCGCAAAGCACGTTTGCGTGCTTTTATAGCCACACGGTATTCCTCAGACCACCAGGGTACAGGGGTATGACGTGGGGTAGAAGAACCTCGAAGAATGCTGGATTCAGCGGCCAGCAGGATGGAACATTTAAAATATTCCACCATTTCATCGACGGTGTCAAAACCATCGTCGGTGAGGTGTATACGGGAATGAAACTTTTCCCAGTCAGCCTTGGAAATAATCCAGCGAGGATGTCGAAGGCGCATGGTGGTGGACGGGATAAATGGATGTTAATTAGGTAACGATCACTCCCAAAAGGTCGGAAAGCACAGACCAATCAAAGAGTGGAACTAATACAGGGCTGCAGAATGAGACGTCTAGTACCGAGTGCGTACCATAAGCGGATGACAAGCATGTCGGGTCACCAGTGTTTAGAAAAATCAGGTCATACAAATCGAACGCGTGTACAATGAGGCAGCCACGAACATCATAAATGTCGGAGCCCCAGAGCGTGTTTTTGATATTCAGACCTCCCAAGATGAGTAACGGTGAGGGGAGCTGTATGGTCTCATACCCTGCCCTAAGCCTTTGCGGGAGGTCTACCCTATCAAAGGTCAGGAACAGGTTACGGGTAGGCACCAATTCCCCTCGCTCTCTCCGTTGTACTCGGTATACAGCAGTGACACCCGGATCTTCTAGGTTCTCCTTTAATTCCTCATTTGACATCCTGTCCAACGCACGAGTGGTGACAACCCCGCGGGAGAATTTTAGGGTCTTGTGCACCGCAATTGTGACGGGATAGCTGCCCAATTAAGTAGCTTTTAATAATGTAGCTGCCTGGGAAGCAGTGTTAGCTTCAAGGAGCGTGCCATTTCTGGAGCGAGTACAGGACCTGACTGGACCAGCAATTTTATCCAATCCCTTCTGGATGATAAAAGGGTTCAGTGTCAAAAAGTTCTTGCCTTCCTCATTTCTGGTTACAACTAAGTAGCGAGGACCATAAGACTCGACTACTACTTTTCCAACTGTGTTAAATAATTTATTATGAGTATTACTAAATTATACCATATAAATGGGCTAGGTTTCATCCCACAGTGCTCCTTACCGACCACGGAGCCCAAGGGGTCATCCCACTGGGATGACAGGGCTACACAGGGGATAGGGGATATAGCTAGCTCGCCGTCGATACAATACCTACTCCTGGCCGATTGATTAGGGGTGGGTTAGTCCCTAACCACGAAAAGGAGCCCACACGAGGGAGACTTGGCTCGGGACCCCGGGTGCGCCAAACCCGTACCAACCTAAGGTCCCTGGGGGGTAGTGGACGGGGGGATTTTGAAACCACTATAAAAACGATTGCCTGATAGACACATTATCCAGTCTGTTAAAGTGCATAGGCAACAAATCAGACACCAATTTTTTCTTCTTCGGGATATTCATCCAGACTTCATTTATAGAAAGGTAAAGGGTTCATTTATACAGTTATATAAGTACAAAGAGTGTCTATTTGCAAGAAAAAGTATTGAAGCGAATTAATCCTTTTATCCGAGATAAAAGATGTATACGTCGTGTGCATTATTTCAAAAATATTTCTTGTTCCAATCACAATTGAAATTCCTGGTAGTTTTATTATTACTCTTAGAGTGTTTATTTGCAAAGGAAAGTGTTATTCACTGCACTGAATGAATGCAATGAGGTTTCACGGTGAAACTTTCCAGGCATTGAAAATTATATGGAATATAATTTGAAATTTTAAAGCTATGGCGTCTAAAGCGAGAATGTAAAACATTTTTTATTTCTTCTGTGGTTTGAGATTCCTATTACAAGATAGCAAATGGGCTTCCTCCATAGTTAATAATAATTCAAGCATTTAAACAATGTCATTTGAAGAAAAAAACCTTAAGGAACGATTTTTTTTTTTTTTACAGAGAATAAACATTTACTACTTCATTTAAAAACTAGCTAGAATAAATCTGAAAATATCCTACTTATAAAATTGTAAAATAGAACGTTAAGGTTTTTTCCTTTCCATAAATTATTGTTAAGTAATTTTAGCGGTTAGAATCAATCATAAAGTAGGTATTGAACGCTGGAATTACCCATTGAATTAATAAAATGGAAATATTTCAAGCAATTCTAATAAATCTGCTTCGTTTATTTTGTTATATTTATGTCTATTATCAATTTAACTATTCCTTGTTTTTGGGGACATATCAGAGTTCTTACTTACAATGTTTTCAGTAATACTTTTCCTTTAAAGAACTTACATTAAACCGGCATATATGATTTAGCTGCTTTGGTTCTTGGTTCCCGAAACGTAAATTTACTTGCAGTGTCTCACGACTTCATCGATTTATCTGAGCAGCGTTCTATGTATTTATATTACTACTTCAATTTAATATACACCTGTCCTGTTTTTGTTGTTCATCTCAGGCGCAAGCAGCATCTACTCCGAACTTTTAAATTCGCCTGCAAGATGATACTATCTTTTAAAAAAAAAAATCATGTTTCCTAAAAATGTTTTATTTTATTTGGTCATTATTATCTCTGCTACCTTTTCTACCACATGTCATTTTTCTTGGTTGTTTCAAGAATTTATAAGATATTCTTAATTATATACAATTATCATTGCTTCATAATTATACTCGTAATCATTATTTCAGGAAAACAAGATGCATCCAAAGAAAAATTGGATAAACAAATGGACCCTGGTCGGCAGAAAGCGTAAACCTCCCGACAACGAGCAAGAATCACCAGCGTCACCGATATTGTCCGAGGTAGATTACATCATTCCAGTGCCGCAAGAATTTCAAGATGAATGTTCCTGTCAGAATTGCTGCTACAGTATAGCAATAGAGGGACTTGAAAACGCTAATGCTGGTATACAATACTCTTTTTATTGTTTGTATTTTACTTTTCTACCACTTTCCCCATTGCATGCTCTATGAGTTTGTTTCAGAAGATTGCGGCATTTATTTAGTTTTTCCATCGTATCTCCTGGTCGACAAGAGATAGTTAAAAAGTTACAATAGTGACCTAAGGACCTGAACATTGGCGAATTTATACTACATTCTCTAATTGAGATCTTCAAATATATAATTATTTTTGGATATATCAATTTAATTATTTTAGTTTCAAATTTTACATTTTAAATTATAACTCTTTGGCTCACATGTGTTGTATTGCAGATAAAGAATAACTGTACATGACAAAATGGATATAGTTTCAAATAAGCATAGTCTCTGAATCATTTATATATTAGAAAGCTAAATATCGAAAGGCATATAATGCGCAATACGCTTATCTACATTTACAAACATCGGCCCACAAAGAAATAGAGCATAATGAGATGATTTATACTTCAAGCATTTTTGTGCGTTGCATAGCAGGTTGTAGAGTAATAATATTGGAATATAAGAGAAGGAATTTGCCTTTAGCTATCATTCTGTGTATTTCAATTATATCATTGGAGATAGTAAAGCTAGTTTCACTAGATTTACTTAACCAGTTTTTAAGCTAGTTATATGATTAATTTCCCTGTTTTCAGAGCCAGAGCCAATGCCAAATCCCGAAGCCGAATAGTGCGGCTGCGCCAATTGCATGTACAGGATCCGGCTCTTCGAGCTGTTGCATCCCCTGCAATGTAAGTGCTCTTGACAAATTACTTTCATGAATTAGAAGCAGGCATTATTTCCATTGTGTACTTTAACATATACATATTATTACTCGCTAGTGAACAGCGCAGCAGAATATAATCGTCTTCGCGCTTCAGGGTATATTGAGTTGCCTGCATGCGTCAAGAGGAAGGCTATTCTTAGCATTAAGAATAATGATAATTTTTGTTTCGCTTGGTGCATGTTGGCTTCAAAATTTCCCGCCAAGGTAAACAGATGCCGTCCATCATCGTACCCTTGTGAATTGCTATTCAAAACATTCAATTATGAGCGAATTACATTCCCGTATCCAATTGATCATATTTAGCGTTTTGAGAAGCAAAATCCGGATGTACCTACAGCTGTATTTGCTCGAAAGGCCAACAACTCGGTGGAGTCTATTCGCAAAAAATCTGAGAAGAAGGCTAGGCAGGTTAACCTGCTGATCATCGACGATAGTGATAAGTCTCATTACTGCCTCATTACCAACATATCGAGGCTTATTAGAAGTCAGATAACTGCAAATCGCAAGAAAATGTGGCTATGCGAGGCTTGCATTACAAGGTGTCCTAATGATGATGCCCTGAGATTGCATAAACTGAAATGCAATAAATGTCAGACACTCAAAATGCCTGCGCAGGGTGAGAGTGTGTGAGTGTGTGGTGTTTTAGGGCCCGTCGACAAGGTCATTTGGGCCCGAAGTCAACATAAAACCTAAAAGCTACACAGACTAAGTTAAAAAGATAAAATAAAACACTCAGCTATTAAAAGCACATAAAAAATTCATCACAGTACTAAAAGTTTAAAATCTCTAAAATTAATAAATATAAAATACAAGTCAGACTTGTTTATTAAAACATTTCAGAAACAAACCTCAGTGCCTTAACCACGGCCACTGGGCCGTCCCCTAAAATACTGAGCAAGTTAGTTCCCAAGCCCAAAGACTGGCGGACGCGGGCGTACTGCGGGCAATCGAGTAATATATGCCGCACAGTGAGGCGTACGGCACAATGAGCACACACTGGGGCCGGTTCCGCTCTTAACAAACGACCATGAGTCGCTCGTGTGTGCCCAATTCTCAGCCGGGTGAGTATCACCTCGGCTCGCCGGTTATCCCTGCAGGAAGTTAGCCAGGGTTGTACGCTCTCCTTTCTTACCCGGAGTTGTGTGCCTTCCAAAGCTGTCCAGGAGTGCTGCCAAGCAGATAGGAGCTGGCGACGGAAAAAAACGTTGCACATCCTGGTACGGCACAGTAGTTGTTAAACTCCGGGGCAAACTGCAAGCGGACTTAGCAGCCGCGTCCGCCACCTCGTTCCCGGAAATCCCCACATGGCCTGGGGTCCAAGTGAAAACAAAATTGTACCCGCGACTGAGCATTTGCGAGATCTCGGCCTGTATTTTTAAAACGAGGCTGTGAGCGGCTGAGTGCTGTTACAACGCCTGAAGAGCACTTAGAGAGTCGGTGCACACAATAAAAGCGCCAGGAGCTAACTTGCAAATAAAAAGGAGCAAATAGAAGATGGCATACAGCTCTGCGGAGAAAACTGAAGTGGAGTCCAGAAGGCGAAATTTATGAGCCTAGCCGTTAATGAAGAACGCGCAAGCCGTAGTGCCACCTAACTGAGAACCGTCTGTAAAGACCGGAACATAATTAGGGTAACGGCTCCGTAGTTCGTCAAAATGTTGTTGGAACACCGAGTGTGGAGTAGCGAGTCTAGAGTTGCTTGAAAGAGCGAGATCGAACCGCGCACGATTGAGCTGCCATGCAGGACAAGGGCAGATGGACGACCTCTCCACGCGAGGCATTCGGAGGCCATGCGAATGTAGGAGATGCCGAAATCTTATGCCCATGGGGCGTGTCCGAGAACCAGGACGCATATAACGGTGGACTAAATCTGGACAGAACTGGTTTAAAACAAGGATGATTGGGATAACTTGCCATCTTCGAGACGTATGAGCAGAGTAACAGCTAGCGACGAATATAGAGTGGAGGTTCGCCTGAGTCTGCATACAGGCAGTCGACTCGACTGGTGCGGAAAGCTCCTGTGGCAAGGCGGATACCAGTATGATGCACGGTGTCTAAAAGGCGAAGTTTAGAGGCGCTCGCTGCGCCATAAATAAAACTGCCGTAGTCCAGCTTGGACCGAACCAGAGAGCGGTACAGCCTTAACATTACCGTGCGATCGCCCCCCAACATGCTCCATATAATACCTTCAGCACCCGAAGAGAACGATCGCAAGAGCCTCGAAGGTGCCGAATGGGGTGCTCCAAGTTGAGTTGTCTGTCCAAGTAGAGGCCCAAGAACTTCAGGTGCGAGACAAATGGCAGGGGTGTGCCGTTCAAGTGAAGATCAGGTGCAGGGTGAATACCCCTTAGGCGATGGAAGTGGACACATTGTGTTTTCGCAGGCGAAAAACGGAAGCCGTTTCGAAGCGCCCAGGCTGCCAGCTGGTTAATGGTCAACTGCAGTTGACGCTCTATATGATCTAAGTTACAAGAACGATAATATATCGCGAAGTCGTCAACATACAGGGACGATGGAATTCCGCCGCGAACGACACTAGTAATGCCGTTAATAGCCACGGCAAAAAGGGCGACGCTTAGAATCGACCCTTGAGGTACACCATTCTCCTGGATCCGCTCCCTTGAAATATTGTTCCCTATACGGACACGAAAACGACGTAGTGCTAAAAAGTTACCTAAAAATTTCGGAAAGTGGCCTCGTATACCGTAACTGTGAGAGTTAGGTAGTACGCCATAATGCCAAGTGGTGTCATAGGCCTTCTCCAGGTCAAAGAAAACTCCCACCACATGCTGCTGCAGTAGAAAGGCATCATGAACGTAAGCCTCAATGCGTGTTAGAATGTCAACACTGGAGCGATGGCGACGAAAACCGCATTGAAGGTTGGACAGCTGGTTATTGATTTCGAGCCACCACACTAACCGAGAGTTTACTTATCGCTCAAGGTATTACAGACGACACTCGTCAGGCAAATGGGGCGGTAGCTAGATGGAAGTGTGCGGTCCTTCCCGGGTCGAGGGACGGGGATGACAATACCCTCTTGCCAGGAAGATGGAAAGACCCGCTCATGCCAGATGCGGTTATACATGCCTAAAAGGAAGGACATCGCATCGGGTGGAAGATGTAGCAGCATCTGTCTGTGGATGTCATCGGGACCGGGAGAAGAGTCCTTAGCTAGGGATAAAGAATGTGCAAGCTCGGCAGCGGTAAAAGGTTGGTTGTACGGCTCATTACATTCGCTATTAAAATTCAATTTTATTCGCTCCGCAGCTTCCTTCATAGGCAGGAAGAGGGCGTCGAAACTAGACGTTTGGCTAGTAGCAGCGAATGAGGTGGCTAGGGCTTCGGTTATATCTTGCTCGGTAGTGCAGATGGAACCGTTGAGGGCAAGTCCGGGAATGACAGTTCGGCGATACTTGCCATACATCCGCCGAACAGCTGACCATACCTGTTTGGCGGAGCTGCGACGAGAAAGAAGACATGTAGTGAGTGAGTGTGTGGAGTTTTAGGGCCCGTCGACAGCAAGGTCATTTGGGCCCAGAAGACATGTAGGCTTCCCAGGATCTTCGTTTCGCATTGCACAGCACAAAACGTGCCATAGCTCAAGAACGTTTAACACCAACGAAGTTCTTTTCTGTCGGGTGCAACTGAAAAAGCCGCAAAGCACGTTTGCGTGATTTTATAGCCACACGGTATTCCTCAGACCACCAGGGTACAGGGGTATGACGTGGGGTAGAAGAACCTCGAGGAATGCTGGATTCAGCGTCCAGCTGGATGGAACATCGGGAATGAAACTTTCCCCAGTCAGCCTTGGAAATAATCCAGCGAGGATGTCGAAGGCGCATGGTGGCGGCCGGATAAATGGATGTTAATTAGGTAACGATCACTCCCAAAGAGGTCGGAAAGCACAGACCAATTAAGGAGTGGAACTAATACCGGGCTGCAGAATGAGACGTCTAGTACCGAGTACGTACCATAAGCGGATGACAAGCATTTCGGGTCACCAGTGCTCAGAAAAATCAGGTCATACAAATCGAAGGCGTGTACTATGAGGCAGCCACGAGCATCATCAATGTCGGAGCCCCAGAGCGTGTTTTTGATATTCAGACCTCCCAAGATGAGTAACGGTGAGGGGAGCTGTATGGTCTCATACCCTGGCCTAAGCCTTTGCGGGAGGTCTACCCGATCAAAGGTCAGGAACAGGTTACGGGTAGGCACCAATTCCCCTCGCTCTCTCCGTTGTACTCGGTATACAGCAGTGACACCCGGATCTTGTAGGTTCTCCTTTAATTCCACATTTGATATCCTGTCCAACACACGAGTGGTGACAACCCCGCGGGAGAATTTTAGGGTCTTGTGCACAGCAATTGTGACGGGATAGCTGCCCAATAAAGTAGCTTTTAATAATGTAGCTGCCTGGGAAACAGTGTTAGCCGCCACAAGGAGCGTGCCATTTCTGGAGCGAGTACAGGACCTGACTGGACCAGCAATTTTATCTAATCCCTTCTGGATGATAAAAGGGTTCAGTGTCAAAAAGTTCTTGCCTTCCTCATTTCTGGTTACAACTAAGTAGCGAGGACCATAGGACTCGACTACTACTTTTCCAACTGTGTTAAATAATTTATTATGAGTATTACTAAATTTTACCATATAAATGGGCTAGGTTTCATCCCACAGTGCTCCTTACCGACCACGGAGCCCAACAAGGGGTCATCCCACTTTGATGACAGGGCTACACAGGGGATAGGGGATATAGCGAGCTCGCCGTCGATACAATACCTAGTCCTGGCCGATTGATTAGGGGTGGGTTAGTCCCTAACCTCCCGTTTAGGCGAAGCAGTAGCAAAAGTAGTGTATTAGGAATGCGCACCCTCCCCAAATTCAGAAAAAAACACTGTTACGAGCTCAGATACGCATCCCTCAACCAGGAGGACAAACCTTTCCACCGACACGGGTCTCCACGCACGGCCTACACGTGGGTGGGCCTGCTGACCGTCTCCTTCAACCACGAAAAGGAGCCCACACGAGGGAGACTTGGCTCGGGACCCCGGGTGCGCCAAACCCGTACCAACCTACGGTCCCTGGGGGGTAGTGGACGGGGGGATTTTGAAACCACTCTAAAAACGATTGCCTGATAGACACATTATCCAGTCTGTTAAAGTGCATAGGCAACAAATCAGACACCAATTTTTTCTTCTTCGGGATATTCATCCAGAATTCATTTATAGAAAGGTAAACGGTTCATTTATACAGTTATATAAGTACAAAGAGTGTCTATTTGCAAGAAAAAAAGTATTGAAGCGAATTAATCCTTTTATCCGAGATAAAAGATGTATACGTCGTGTGCATTATTTCAAAAATATTTCTTGTTCCAATCACAATTGAAATTCTTGGTAGTTTTATTATTACTCTTAGAGTGTTTATTTGCAAAGGAAAGTGTTATTCACTGCACTGAATGAATGCAACGAAGTTTCACGGTGAAACTTTCCAGGCATTGAAAATTATATGGAATATAATTTGAAATTTTAAAGCTATGGCGTCTAAAGCGATAATGTAAAACATTTTTTATTTCTTCTGTGGTGAGGTTCCTATTATAAGATAGCAAATGGGCTTCCTTCATAGTTAATAATAATTCAAGCATTTAAACAATGTCATTTGAAGAAAAAAACCTTAAGGAAGGTTTTTTTTTTTACAGAGAATAAACATTTACTACTTCATTTAAAAACTAGCTAGAATAAGTCTGAAAAAATCCTACTTATAAAATTGTAAAATAGAACGTTAAGGTTTTTTCCTTTCCATAAATTTTTGTTAAGTAATTTTAGCGGTTAGAATCAATCATAAAGTAGGTATTGAACGCTGGAATTATCCATTGAATTAATAAAATGGAAATATTTCAAGCAATTCTAATAAATCTGCTTCGTTTATTTTGTTATATTTATGTCTATTATCAATTTACCTATTCCTTGTTTTTGGGAACATATCAGAGTTCTTACTTCCGATGTTTTCAGTAATACTTTTCCTTTAAAGAACTTACATTAAACCGGCATATATGATTTAGCTGCTTTGGTTCTTGGTTCCCGAAACGTAAATTTACTTGCAGTGTTTCACGACTTCATCGATTTATCTAAGCAGAGTTCTATGTATTTATATTACTACTTCAATTTAATATACACCTGTCCTGTTTTTGTTGTTCATCTCAGGCGCAAGCAGCCTCTACTCCGAACTTTTAAATTCGCCTGCAAGATGATACTATCTTTTAAAAAAAATCATGTTTCTTAAAAATGTTTTATTTTATTTGGTCATTATTATCTCTGCTACCTTTTCTACCACATGTCATTTTTCTTGGTTGTTGTTTCATGAATTTATAAGATATTCTTAATTATATACAATTATCATTGCTTCATAATTATACTCGTAATCATTATTTCAGGAAAACAGGATGCATCCAAGGAAAAATTGGATAAACAAATTGACCCTGGTCGGCAGAAAGCGTAAAGCTCCCGACAACGAGCAAGAATCACCAGCGTCACCGATATTGTCCGAGGTAGAATACATCATTCCAGTGCCGCAAGAATTTCAAGATGAATGTTCCTGTCAGAATTGCTGCTACAGTATCGCAATAGAGGGACTTGAAAACGCTAATGCTGGTATACAATACTCTTTTTATTGTTTGTATTTTACTTTTCTACCACTTTCCCCATTGCATGCTCTATGAGTTTGTTTCAGAAGATTGCGGCATTTATTTAGTTTTTCCATCGTATCTCCTGGTCGACAAGAGATAGTTAAAAAGTTACAATAGTGACGTAAGGACCTGAACATCGGCGAATTTATACTAAATTCTCTAATTGAGATCTTCAAAGATATAATTATTTTTGTATATATTAATTTAATTATTTCAATTACAAATTTTACATTTTAAATTATAACTCTTTGGCTCACATGTGTTGTATTGCAGATAAAGAATAACTGTACATGACAAAATGGATATAGTTTCAAATAAGCATAGTCTCTGTATCATTTATATATTAGAAAGCTAAATATCGAAAGGCATATAATGCGCAATACGCTTATCTACATTTACAAACATCGGCCCACAAAGAAATAGAGTATAATGAGATGATTTATACTTCAAGCATTTTTCTGCGTTGCATAGCAGATTGTAGAGTAATAATATTGGAAAATAAGAGAAGGAATTTGCCTTTAGCTATCATTCTGTGTATTTCAATGATACCATTGGCGATAAAAAAGCTAGTTTCACTAGATTTACTTTACCAGTTTTTAAGCTAGTTATATGATTAATTTCCCTGTTGTCAGAGCCAGAGCCAATGCCAGATCCCGAAGCCGAATAGTGCGGCTGCGCCAATTGCATGTACAGGATCCGGCTCTTCGAGCTGTTGCATCCCCTGCAATGGAAGTGCTCTTGACAAATTACTTTCATGAATTAGAAGCAGCCATTCTTTCCATTATGTACTTTAACATATACATATTATCACTCCTAGTGAACAGCGCAGCAGAATATAATCGCCTTCGCGCTTCAGGGTATATTGAGTTGCCTGCATGCGTCAAGAGGAAGGCTATTCTTAGCATTAAGAATAATGATAATTTTTGTTTCGCTTGGTGCATGTTGGCTTCAAAATTTCCCGCCAAGGTAAACAGATGCCGTCCATCATCGTACCCTTGTGAATTGCTATTCAAAGCATTCAATTATGAGCGAATTACATTCCCGTATCCAAATGATCAAATTTAGCGTTTTGAGAAGCAAAATCCGGATGTACCTACAGCTGTATTTGCTCTAAATGCCAACTCGGTGTAGTCTATTCGCAAAAAATCTGAGAGGAAGGCTAGCCAGGTTAACCTGCTGATCATCGATGATAGTGATAAGTCTCATTACCAACATATCGAGGCTTATTAGAAGTCAGATAACTGCAAATCGCAAGAAAATGTGGCTATGCGAGGCATGCATGACAAGCTGTCCTAATGATGATGCCTTGAGATTGCATAAACTGAAATGCAATAAATGTCAGACACTCAAAATGCCTGCGCAGGGTGAGAGTTTGTCGTTTAATGCATATTCCAAGTCTGCTCCTGTACCTGTTATTTATGCAGATATCGAATCTGTTTTGAGGAAGGTTCACTCATGCGAGCCCTCAGACGGAGAGAGCTGGACGCGATCCATATAAGAGCATGAGGCGATATCTGTACCGCTGAGTTATACGTAGGCATGACCAGTCACTGTCGCGATTTAAGCTCTTCAGAGGTGCTAATGCACTCGATGACTTCTTCACTGAACTTAGGAAGTTTGGTGACGAAGTCATTGAGGTATACAAGCAAATTGTACCACTGCAAATGACACCCCCGAATGAGCTGCATTTCAGCAATGCTGATCAATGTCATATATGCAGGAAAGGTTTTGCTATAGATATCAGGGTGAGGGACCATTGCCATATCACTGGAGCTTATCTCGGAGCGGCGCATGATACTTGCAATTTGAATAGGAAATTACCGAAGTTCATTGGGATTTTTTCACTACTTAATTAAAATAGCCACTTCTTGATAAGGCACATGGCTTAAGACAATGGGAACATTTCATGTATAGCACAATCTTCTGAGCGTTATATTGCATTTAGCAAAAGGTATAGGGGCATTGAATTCAGGTTTCTGGACACCTACAAGTGTCTTGATAAGTTATCCAGCCTAGCTGATATGCTAGATGACTTCAAGGTCACTAATGCCGAGTATTCCAACCCAGAACATCTAAAACTGTTGAGCATGATGATGTTCAAAGGGGATATTTCCTTACACCTATCTGGATTCTGTCGAAAAGCTCAAAGAAGAGCTTCCACGCATCGAGCTTTTCGATGGCATTTCGGAAGAGGAATATGCCCATGCGCTTAAGCTATGGAGCACATTCAACATAAAGAATCTCGGGGAATATAGTGCTCTATATTTGAAGACAGATACGCTTCTTTTAGCGGACGCAATCAAATTACTTTTTCTTGTTAAATAAAAATCGGCAATAAATTCTCTAGAAGAAAAAAGAATAATTATTATACTTACATGTATCGCTTTCGATACTGGGCAGTTTTCTGTGCATACTTTACGAGAAGACATCTGATCGTGGTATGAAGGTCTGTTGCAAACAATTGAATGCATAAAATCATTGCGTAACTCTGGTAATACGCGTAATGATGCGACTCCGCTGCACACTCACTCCCGAGATTTGACATATCAGACATAGCAAATAAATACGCTGAAGGAATCCACTAACTAATATGGCGCTCCAAGCCGGAGTCATATACTCTTTCAATGGTGGTGGGGGAATTCAGGAAAGGGGAAAGCGTTTGGTGGAAACAATTGATGACTTCCCTTAAAAGCCCTGGGAATGCATCCTTGTGTATACTCACACTTAAGAGGTTGGAAATAAATAGCATCTTGGACACAAAGACCTGCACCAGAAGTAGGGGAGCGACACATTTTGTCGTTCATACTTACAGCTGCAACAAAAATGTGTGTTGACATAAGACCTGACACAATCTTTGTCAGATCAGAATTAATGGGGCCCATTAATTTTATAAGAAAAAAAACTTCAAGTTTCACATGACTGTTTGCTTGGGGGTGCACTCACACCCCTACCAAAAACCCTGGGATAGCATTCTTGTGTTTACTCCCACATAATCTTTGTCGCGTAACAGGTGGTCGATCTCATCTCCCACATATCACAGACACTACGCGACACATAACAGGTGTTTAATCTCAGGCCCCACTATTTATGAGTCCATTAAACAGGCTTGCATTCTTTCACATAACAGACACCAGACAACACTTAACAGATGTTCACTCTCACCCCACCCCACATGTCACAGACACCTGTCAAGACATGTCTACCCCTTCCATACCACATGTAACACTTTGGGTTGTTCCCACCCCTCCTTCCCGCTCCCTTCCACCGACGCCTGTCTGACCTTGAAATTGATTCAGAAGCAACATATCCTTGCTACTTACATTATTCGCTAAATGATATTAGTTCAAGTTTTGATGAGGAATCAGGTGATACTCCAAAGGTATTTCTTAGGGAACTAGACGAATATTTCCTTATTAAGGGAATTCCGAATGAATTTCGAATGATAGTAAAACGCTGTTTGAAGAAAAATGCTCTTGAGTGGCCTAGGTTAACCTTGGCTTCACATGAAACATACAGCACTTTCAGAAATCTGTTTATAAATCGATTTTGGGGACCTGGGAGCCAAAGAAGAATAAAAGTTGAGTTAGCAACGAGTAGGTTTGAGTTTAGAAAAGGAATTTCTATGACCGAATATTTCTTAAAATTAGCAAAAAAAAAAGGCTGATTGATCCCGAAATTTGAGACAGAAATTGTCAACATGCTAATACGTCATTATCCACCACTTAATTATGGCTAAGCCTATCGATTTCTCTGATGATTGAGTTATCCGAATTTGAAGCACATAACCTCATTAATGATACAACATCGTGTGATGGTAACCATAATGTCCATATTGAGCGTGGAAGAAATCGACAGGAATCAACCTACAAATACTAGGAATAATATGACAAGTTTAAATTGGAGCGGGGCACCCGTAAGAAACTCAAGATTTGAAGGAAGAGGTTATGATCCTAGACGAACATATGAATGTAATTCCCGGAACAGGAAGGGGAGTTCAAAATAATGTGCAAAGGAATTCTAGCAATCAGTCGACGAGAAATGGAAGAAATGACCAAATAAACCATGTAAGATTTCATCGAGGAAACAATCAACGAATAAGTAACTTAAATAGGGGTAGACGTACTAATCTATTTAATGCAAATCAAAGATTTTAGGGGTTCGAGATCTCAAAGATCCAATCAAAATGAAAGAGTAGAAAATACACAAAGCACGGAGAATGATGTGAATATAAACTATAGTAACAACCTAAACAAAGTACTAATCACAGGGAGACGGAAAACTAAAAACGAATGGCAGGGACAGCATCACTGAAAACTCTTGGCAAACTTGCTGTTTGGAAATATACATTCGAATCACCGGGGTTGGTATAAATATTGTAATGTCAGAAAAGATCATAAATAACACTCCAAACGCTACTACATGATTCGCACCAATAGAGTTAATGACTGGAAAAGCCCCTGATCTTCTCATATTAAAGGTACCAACGACTTAGGAAGAGAATATGAATGTGATAAATGAAGAGAAGTGCGCCGAAGCATTTAAAAGAATACAAGAAAAAGCTAAAAAAATATTTAAGTACAAAGAAGAAAGGCCAAGTGGGATTCTGAAATAAATGATATGGTATTGGTGAAGACATTTAACATTTCGGATGCTAGACGAAAAATGTATTGGAGAATGAATTTAATTTATAAAGGTTCTTATAGAGTATTAAAAAATTTGGAGATCATACTTATGAATTGCAAGATTCGAATAAGAGCGTGGGAAGATATCATAAGACATTAATGAAACCTTTCTAAAGCCTTGACAGTCATTGAAACAATATAGATTATATACTATACATATGGGTTATGTATTATTGTTGTAAACGAAATTGTTAATTGGGGCCATTCTTCGAAATATGGAAATATATTAATTCCTTTATTTGGTTATTTTCCATATATTTCGAAGAGGGGCATTTGTAACAATAGTTTCGAGTTATATTTAGAAAAGTTATGAAAAGTTTATAAATTTATAACAAAAATTATTATGTAAATCTATTTAGTAATTCAAATAAGTAAAAATGTATGTAATTTTGTGATTGGCCGTAGTAATAATTGTATGAAGTAATGTGACGTGGAATGAAATCGGACAATCACAAAATTAAGATAATCATAGTTACGGAAAATCTATGATCTTGGTCGGGATGTTCTGTAATCGTGAGTATGATGAATAGTCGTGCAGGATCAAGAACCTTTATGTAATAGTTGGAACTGTCCAAATATAACACAGTAAGAATTTATCGATAGGCAGGAGGTAACCTGCAATTGACTAGGAAAGGAAATTCGAGTGAAACGTAATCCAGATAATACACATTCTTACAAAATTTGACTTCGAAGCTTTATTCCGAACTACGCCTGCAAACTGTTACATGACCCTTATTTAATCAAACACTAACATCAAGAAACTAAAAATACAACGAAATAACCCTGGTATATCTGGCTTCTCGACTTGGGTCTTCGAAACAGTCAACGTGCATCCCATCTCCAACATAGAAATCCCGCGCCAAACAGCGGCCGAACGTGTGGCTGATTAAGATGGAGAGAAATTAACTACGAATAGAATTCCTGTCCCAAAGCAGACGATGGCAAATTTGGAAAACGCATGTATGCAAGTTGATGAATTTCCTTATTATGAAGTAAATTATGACGAAGGCACAATTGCAGAGGGAGCGGAAGCTGAGGGAGGGGAGGAAGAGGCGCTGGAATACGAGACAAACTAAAAAACGGTAGCTGAAAATAAAGAAATGTATTAATACAATAACAATACAGCATCTTTTCAGTGCTTTTTTAGAGGCAGTAGAAAGTACGTGTATTATTTGAATAGTGAGTGTGTGGTGTTTAAGGGCCCGTCGCTAACAAGGTCATTTGGGCCCGAAGCCAATACTAAAACCTAAAAGCTATAAACATTTACCTAAAAAAGGTAAAATATAATAAAACACTCAACTGTTAAAAGGACATTAACAACGATCTAAAGACATACTTTAAAAACTCTAAAAGTAATAAATATAAAATACAAGTCAGACTCGCTGATTAAAACCGATTTCGGTAACAAACCGCAGTGCCTTAATCACGGCCACTGGGTCGTCCCCTAAAATACTGGGCAAGTTAGCTCCCAAGCCTATTGACTGGCGAACTCTGGCGTACTGCGGGCAATCAAGCAGCACCGTGAGGCGTACTGCACACGGAGCACACACAGAGGCCGGTTCCCCTCTTAATAGGTGGCCATGAGTTGCTCGTGTGTGTCCAATTCTCAGCCGGTTATCCCTGCAGGAAGTTAGCCAGGGTTGTACGCCCTCCTTTATTGCCCGGAGTTGTGTGCCTTCCAAAGCTGTCCAGGAGTGCTGCCAAGCAGAGGAGTTGGCGACGGAAAAAACGTTGCACATCCTGGTATGGCACAGTAGTTGTTAAACTCCGGGGCAAACGGCAAGCGGCCCTTGCAGCCGCGTCCGCCTCCTCGTTTCCGGAAATCTCCACATGGCCTGGGGTCCAAGTAAAACAAAATTGTACCCGCGCCTGAGCATTTGCGAGATCTGGGCCTGTATTTTTACAAGGGTGTGAAGGCTGTGTGCTGTTGCAAGGCCTGATGATGATGATTGTGTTTTAAGGGCGCTCAACTGCTGGGTCATCAGCGCCCATAAAAATCAGCGGAGCTAAAAATCAATAAAAAGGCTAAAACTCTACAAGACTGAAAGACTAAAACTCTAGGAGACTAAAAGGCTATCAATCAATTAAAAAACAAGATAAAAACGCCCGCACAACAGTAGGAAATGCTAACAAAAAGGAAACTAAAAGCCAATAAAACTATAAGAGGTTAGAATGGTTAAAATACCCAGGTTAGTAGGGCCTAAATTCTAAAATTTATAGATAAAACGCTAAAACTTTACCCACTGCCGTCTCGTCATCCGCGAGTATCTCTGCCAAGCTGGCCGGCAGCTGGAGAGACCTCCGGAGACGTACGAATCTAAAGCAGTCTAAAAATACATGGCACACCGACAGGTCGGCACCGCAGAACGGGCAGGCTGGAGCCGGTGTCCGGTTTATTAAAAAGTGATGGCTAAAATAACAGTGTCCAATGCGCAACCGAGCCAAAATGACCTCTTCCCGCCGCGATACGCGACAGGTCACCCAGTGATTCGGATGTTCTTTTACCATTCGGAGCTTGTCACGGAGAGCAGACTACTCGTCGCGCCAGCACGAGAGCGCCGCCCTACGCACAACAAGCCGAAAGTCCTCCGCCGTCACACATGAGATGGTAACACTGGGATCAATGGTTGCCACCTTGGCTGCCGAATCTGCCATTTCGTTCCCGCGCAGGCCCACGTGACCAGGAACCCAGGCACACACCACGCTAACGCCAGAGGCGTGCAATACGTGGAGGGCATCCTGGATCCGCTGTACGAGAGGATGGTGGTTGTACAGCGCACGTAGGCTCTGGAGTGCGCTAAGGGAGTCGCTTAAAATGAGGCAGTCACCCAACCCTCTGCGGCGAACATGTAAGATGGCTCGGTATATTGCATGGAGCTCTGCAGTGTAAATGGAGGTGTTGCCATGGAGACCGAATGTAAAGGGTTCGGCCCCATGGACATACGCGCATCCAACACCAGCAGAGCTCTTGGACCCGTCAGTAAAAATTAAAATAAAGCGTTCATAATTCGACAAAAATTCTAAAAACAAAGTGCGGAGAGTACTCGTGGGGGTTATGGACTTGCCGTGCGCAGCCATACTGAGATCCACGGCAGGTGCAGCACACAGCCATGGCGGATACCCTTTCACCCCGAGGAAGCAACCGGGGTAGCTCGAGAGCATGCCGCCGAAGAAGCTCCCGGAAGCGAAAACCTGGCGGCTTAGGACTTAATCGGGTGTTCCTATAATGTATGTCATAGCACGTTTCGGTGAAGGATGCAAACGTCGGATGCCCAGGCATACTTAGTAGTCCACAGCCATAGTTCCCCAGCAACACGTCACGCCGAGTTGCAAGGCCTGAAGAGCACTTAGAGAATCAGTGCAAACAATAAAAGAGCCAGGAGCTAACTTGCAAATAAAAAGGAGCAAATAAAAGATGGCATACAGCTCTGCTGAGAAGACCGAAGTGGAGTCCAGAAGTCGAAATTTATGACCCTCGCCGTTAATGAAATAAGCGCAACCCGTTGTGCTACCTAGGTGAGAACCGTCCGTAAAGACCGGAACATATTTAGGGTAACGGCCCAGTAGTTCGGCAAAAAGTTGCTGGAACACCGAATGTGGAGTAGCGAGTTTAGAGTTGCTGGAAAGAGCGAGATCGAACCGCGCACGATCCAGTTGCCAAGCAGAATAAGGGCTGATGAACGACCTCTCCACGCGAGGCATTCGGAGGCCATGGGAATGTAGGATATCCCGAAATCTTATTCCCATGGGGCGTGTCCGAGAACCAGGGCGCATATAACGGTGGACTAAATCTGGACACAGAACTGGTTTAAAACAAGGATGATTGGGATAACTTGCCAACTTCGAGACGTATGAGCAGAGTAACAGCGAGCGACGAATATGGAGTGGAGGTTCGCCTGAGTCTGCATTCAGGCAGTCGACTCGACTGGTGCGGAAAGCTCCTGTGGCAAGGCGGATGCCAGTATGATGCACGGTGTCTAAAAGGCGAAGTTTAGAGGCGGTCGCTGCGCCATAAATAAAACTGCCATAGTCCAGCTTGGACCGAACCAGAGAGCGGTACAGCCTCAACATTACCGTGCGATCGCCCCCCCAAGATGCTCCAGATAATACATTCAGCACCCGAAGAGAACGATCGCAAGAGGCTCGAAGGTGACGAATGTGGTGCTCCCAATTAAGTTGTCGGTCCAAGTAGAGGCCCAAGAACTTCAGGTGCGACACAAATGGCAGGGGTGTGCCGTTCAAATGAATATCAGGCGGGTGAATACCTCGTAGGCGGTGAAAGTGGATACACTGCGTCTTCGCAGCTGAAAAACGGAAGCCGATTTGAAGCGCCCAAGCTGCTAGCTGGGGAATGGTCAGCTGCAGTTGGCGCTCAATGTGATCTAAGTTGGCAGACCTATAATAACCTGCGAAGTCGTCAACATAGAGGGATGATGGTATTCCACTTCGAACGGCACTAGTGATGCCGTTAATCGCTACGGCAGAAAGGGTGACGCTCAAAATTGACCCTTGAGGTACGCCGTTCTCCTGTATCCGCTCCCGTGATATCGTGTTCCCTATGCGAACCCGAAAACGGCGAAGATTTAAAAAGTTGCATAGGAATTCGGGTAGATGACCACGCATACCGTAACCATGTAGGTTACGGAGTATGCCGTACCGCCAGGTGGTGTCATAAGCCTTCTCCAGGTCGAGGAACACGTCCACGGCGTGCTGTTTCGGTAGAAACGCATGGGAAATATACCCCTCAAGGCGTGTTAGATTATCGACACTTGAGCGATGACGATGAAAACCGCATTGCAAGTTGGACAGATGGTTGTTTTTCTAGCCACCGATTTAACCGAGCGTTTATCATTCGCTCGAAGGTCTTACAGATGGCACCCGTCAGGCAAATGGGGCGGTAACTAGATGGTAGCGTGCGGTCCTTTCCGGGTCGAGGGATGGGGATGACAATACCCTCTCGCCAGGAGGAAGCGAAAACCCGCTCATGCCAAATGCGGTTATAGATGTTTAAAAGGAAACATAGCGCCTCAGATGGAAGATGTAGCAGCATCCGTCGGTGTACGTCATCGGGACCTGGAGAAGAATCCTATGCTAACGCCAGAGAATGGGCGAGCTCGGCTGCGGTAAAAGGTTGGTTGTACGAATCGGTGCAGTCACTATTAAAATTAAGTGGTACGCGCTCCGCCTTTTCCTTAATAGGCAGGAAGAGAGCGTCATAGCGGGCAGTTTAGCTCGTGGCAGCAAATGTGGTAGCTAGGGCTTCAGCTATGTCCTGCTCGGTGGTGCACATGGAACCGTTGATGGCAAGGCCGGGAAAGCGAAGACACATAGGCTTTCCAAGATTTACGCTTTGCGTTGCGCAGTATAAAGCGTGCCCTAGCGCGAGAACGTTTGAAGGCGACGAAGTTCCCTTCCGTCGGGTCCCGCTGAAAAATGCGCAAAGCACGTTTGCGAGCGTGATCGAGCAAGTAAAATATTCGACCATTTCATCGATGGTGTCGAAACTTTCGTCGATGAGGTGTATGAGGGATTGGAATTTTCCCAGTTAGCTTTGGAAATAATCCAGCGAGGATGTCGAGAAGGTACACATTGGCGGCCAGAAAAATGAATGTCAATGGGGTAATGATCACTGCCAAAGAGGTCGGAAAGTACTGACCACTCAAGTAGTGGTACTAAAGACGGATTGCAGAAACTAAGGTCTAGTACGGAATGTGTACCATAAGCAGATAGGAATGTCAGGTCACCAGTATTTAGCAGAAGCAGGTCAGACTTATCGAAGACGTCTACGAGGAGGCATCCACGGGCGTCATCAGTGTCTGATCCCAGAGCGTGTGCTTGGCATTCAAATCTCCCACGAGCAGTGGTGAGGGGAGCTGAGCCAATAGAGCTTGAAGATCCCGCTCTGGAACTATACTGAGCGGCGGCAGGCACATGTTGCAGATGGTAAAACTGATGCTCTCCAGCTGTATCCCAACGGCCACTGCTTGCAATGGTGTGGTGAGAGGAACGTTGGCGGCGGAGATGTTAGGCGCCACTAAGGTAGCAACGCCACCGCTTGCACGCATACCTGCAAGAGAATCGCTTCTAAATGCCGAAAAAGAGTGAAGGTGTAAGAAGTGATTGGGATGTAAGTGGGTTTCCTGGAGGCAAATAATTGACGGTGACCGTTGAGAAACTAAATGTTGTAGGTCTTGAGCACGAGCTCGAAAACCATTGACATTCCACTGGATTATTTCCATAAAGAGCTTTTAGCGGGCCCTTTAAACCTTTTTCTTGATCTTGGCTGATCTGGGACCTACGATTCGAAAATCGTTAGCCTCTGTGACTCCGCTGATGTTCGGGAGTCAGAACTCCTACGGCTCGTAGAACGAGACCGGGATCTAATAGAAGGCGAGCGACTTCGCGATCTATGTGGTGGCGGGGATCGGTTTTTTGCATTTACTACGGGATGGCTGTTACCCGCTGATGGCTTGGTGGCTGGACTCTGTACGGTTGAAGCGGAGGCCGTGCTGGTGGATATACCAACAGTCTGAGACGTGGGTTTAACGGCTAGAAAGTCTGTCTGCGTGGATGCGTGGGCGACAGGGACGTGTTGAACAGTAACAGTGGTATTAGGAGTACGGCGAGCTGCTGATGCATATCCAGTAGTAGTGGTAGCAGGCTTTAGTTGCTCAAAGCGCCGTCGTGCCTCTGGAAAAGTCAGGCGTTCTTTTACACGTAGCTCCTGAATGCTTTTTTCGTCCGTGAATCTTGGGCACTGTCGCGAGCTGGAGGGATGACTACCGCCACAGTTCACGCAACAAGGTGTTCGGCTGCAGTTTGGGTCTTCGTGTGTCGGTAGGCCACATTTCTCACAAAGTGCAGGATTGGTACATGTGACCTTAGTATGTCCGAACCGCTGACATTGGAAACAGCGCATGGGGTTCGGGACATGCTGACGGACGCTAGCACGTTCATATCCGCAATAGATGAATTCGGGTAACTTTGTCCCAGCAAAAGTTAGAAAAACCGTACGTAATGGGTACTCTTTGCCATCCTGTTTTCGTGTTAGCCGGTACACCTGACAAACAAGTTGATCAGAGAGGCAACTTACAATTTCTTCATTTGCAAGACCGTCTAAGCTGGAGGTGGTGACTACTCTGCAGGTGTTAAGCGTTTTGTGTGGGGCTACCCGGATAGGGTAGGAGCCCAACAAAGTCGCTTTCTGTAACTTCTTAGACTGGTCCGCACTTGTGCTCTCTAATAGTAAGCTGCCGTCTCTGAGACGCGTTGCGTTTTTGACGGCCACTGATTTTGTCTATTTCACGCTTTATGTAGAATGGACTTATATCAAACGTTTGGCCATCACATGCCAAGGTCATCAATAAATAAGGGTCAATGAAGGAGGTTTTGCGCGGAGACATGATGAAATGGACCCCCATCCGGAACCGTCGGCGTCAGCCTGCCATCTGGGGGTTAAAGAAAGACACCGAATCTTCACGGTCTGTGCCGTCATGGGGACCCCACCCATGACCGATCTCGTTTGTACCTCAGAAAAGCTACCCTTCAATATCCACTGCTTGTCCGTATGGGTAAACCGTTCACCACGCACACCCCGGCTTTATGCCCCTACCACAGGAATAACCGCCTGTGGCTCCCCACTTTAGGCCGCGCTGCGCATAAAGGGCACACGCGGATTCAGGGGACTTGTAGTTGATTACACCGGGGTTCCGTCAGCGGTAACACGTCCGGTCCGTGATACTAACCCAACGGAAACACGGCCGTCGGGAAATTAACACAGACCGGGCCCTCAAGGAGCTACGTGGGTGTACTTGACGGTGTGGACGGGCTCCGTACCTAAGGCTACACATAGGGGCAGTGCGAAGGGTCCGCTCAACCTTCACTT
Source organism: Mantis religiosa (assembly GCA_030765055.1). NCBI lineage: Eukaryota > Metazoa > Arthropoda > Insecta > Mantodea > Mantidae > Mantis > Mantis religiosa. The sequence continues at coordinate 57,385,273 of CM060947.1, read as the reverse complement.
TTGAGACCTCCGGAGAGCACACATGTCGGAAGCCGCGCTGAAAACCGTGGGACAGAACCACGGAGATAGGAGAGATCCCTGCTGGTGAGACCTTAAGTGCTAATAATTATAATAAAAAACTAGAAGGGGAAGAAGGTGATGCATACTGATCAGCAGTAGCAGAGCGTGGCACAGTTGATGGAGGTGAAGGGGATGAATTGAGGGTGAGTGGCTAGGGACCCCGGGATCGCCAATCCCGTACCTACCGTAGTAGGTCCCTGGGGAAAAATACCAGAGCCTCTTCTGCCAGTTTTCGGGGTTACTGATGGGCCTTCTCGGCAGCCGTAGCGGTCCTGGGGTACACCAAGTCCCCAGCGTACATCACCCCATCAGTCAGTCCCATACTTCCTGTTGCCAACCCTTCGGGACGAGGACCGCAGAGGTTGGATTTTGAGGGGCACGTGTCCAGGAATCCAAGCAGAAACAATGCAGACGCCAGAGGTGCTGAGAGCGTGAATGGCACCCTGGACACGCTGTACAATTGGATAGTTGTACCGCTGTACACTGTAGGGCACTTTACGGAGTCACTCGGAATCAGTCACCCAGACTGCGGCGGAGGACGTGCAATAGGGCCCGGTAGATAGCATGGAGCTCTGCACTGAAAACGGAAGTGCTACTAGGTAGACCGAAGGTGTACGTGGCGTTTCCGCACACAAATGCGCTTCCAACACCTTGGGTACTCTTGGTGTCGTCAGTGTAGATTAAAATCCGGTCACCGTACCCGGAAAGAAACTCTAAACACGGCGGAGGACGAACGGAGCCAATGCGGATAAAGCTTCTCCCCATTAGGAAAGAGGCGAGGCAGTTGGAGAGCATGCTGCCGCAGAAGCTCCCGAAAACGAAAACTAGCAGGCTTAGGGTTAGTCGGGCTATGCGTATAACGTTGATCCAGCACTGCGTCTAACAAGGAAGCGAACGTGGGGTTGATAGGCACACACTTTGGCCCACAGCCATAATTCCCTAGCAGGACTGCTCGTCTACAGGACAGAGGAGGTTCTTCTGCTTCGGCATAAAGGCTAACGACCGGCTAGTTGGGAAGGCACCGGTAGCCTGACGAATGCCCCGATTATGGACGACGTACAAGGATTTCAACACAGATGGACGGGCGGATGAGTAAACGACGGAGCCAAATCCATTTTGGATCTTACCACTGTGCGATATAGACGAAGCAAAGTTGTCCGATCCGCTCCCAAAGAAGTGCTACACCGTTCGCAAAATATATTCAGCGATCGAAGACATCGCGCCTTCAGGCGTAGAAATTGCGACAACCAGCTAAGTTTCCTGTCGAACGTCAAGCACAAAAAGCTGATGTCATCGGCAAAATGGAGAATGGATGGGCCGAATCGGAGCAAAGGTGGTAATCGCCTGCGGCGACGCCTGAAGTTCACGCAGAGGCACTTTTCTGTGGAAAAACGGAAGCCGGTTTTGCGGCTCCATGCAAGAAGATTGTCCAAACATTGTTGCAGTAGGCGTTCCAAAAATGGCGTGCGCCGGGATGTACAATAGACGGCGAATTCCTCTACGAAAAGACAGGAATAAACTCCGGAAGGAACACATTGTGTAATGGAACTGATGGCGACGGCGAAGAGGGCAACGCTTAAGACCGATCCCTGAGGCACGCCATTCTCTTGAACAAAGGGGTCCGAATACAGAGCCGACCCTTACGCGGGAAACGCGGTCCTTGAAGAACTCTTGGATAAACATTGGGAGGCGCCCACGCAGGTTACAGGCCTGCAGGGAACGAAGAATGCCCGCTCTCAAACATGTATCGTAGGCCTTCTCGAGGACGAAGATCCCGACGGTTTGGCTGCGCTCAAGAAAGCAGTTCAATATTTGCGTCGACAGACGAGATGATCGACAGCCGAACGCCTACGGAAACCACACTGGGTATTGGTCTAGAGGTCGTGAGTTTCTAGCCACCCTACCAACCGTCCATTAATCATGCGTTCCATTACCTTGCAAATGCAACTGGTAAGGGAAATGGGACGGTAGCTGGAGAGAAGATAACGGTCCTTGCCAGGCTTCAGTAGGAGTATAACGGTGGCCTCCCGCCACATATCGGGGAAACACGATTGTAGACCTGGAGCAGGAAAGCTTTTCCTTCATGAGAGCTGATGCAACATGCGTATGTGAAGGCCATCGGCCCTGGTGCCGAAGATCGAGAAGATGACAGGACATGGTCTAGCTCCGTCATGGTGAACAGGCGATTGTAATCCTCTAGATCGGCAGAACGAAACAAGCCTTGAGATTCTACCTGAGCCTTCAAAGAAAGGAAGTCGGGCAGATAGTTCTCGGAGCTGGACACTTAAGCAAAAGTACGGGCCAGGGTGTTAGACACATCGAAGCTATTCACGACAGCTCCGGCAGCGGTCATAAGACCGGCGATTGGCGTGTGGGCAGGTTTCCCGGCAACTCGCCGTAACTTATCCCATACCACAGAAGAGGTATGTTGGGTAAAGGAGGAAACAAACTTTCTCCAGGAGGCCGTTTTACTTTCCTTAATGACCTGCCGAGCCTGGGCACGCATTTTCTTGTAAGTTACCAGGTTATCCAGTGTTGGGTGATGCTGGAAAATTCTGAGGGAACGTCGGCTGGAGCGGACAGCACGGTACGGGCAATCTTCGGGACGGCGCATTCGACCGAGGAATGGAGTGCTCAGCGGCGGAGAGAATGGTCGTCGTAAGATGGTCCACCAGGGCATTCACACAGTCGGTTTCATTATAACTCAAAACAGTCAACTGAGACAGCTGCCAGTTGGCGTGATCGAAGCGCCATCTACGTAAATACGTGCAATTGGTATTAGGGAGCAAAAGACCTAAAAAAATGAATGTTTATGGGCGCTCAACGGCACGGTCATCAGCGCCCTAAAAAGCAAAAACCTACTAAAACAGGAGGTAAAAAAAACTAAAATAAATCCATCCTAAATAAAATAAGGTAAAAGACAGGCGCGTTAGTAAAAACTAAGACTTAAAACCATGAAACAATAGAAATGTTTCAAAAGGTAAAATCCAGAATAGGGATAAAGTGGCTAAAAAATCCCAAGATACTTGAGATTAAATACTAAAATCCACAACTGAAACAAACGCTAAAACTTTGCCCACCGCCGTTTCGTCATCCGCGAGGATCTCCGCCAAGCTGGCCGGCAGCTGGAGAGACCTGCGGAGACGTGCCAAGCTAAAACAATCTAAAAGCAAGTGACGGACCGTCAGGTCAGCACTGCACAGTGGGCAAACGGGATCCGGGGTCCTATTCAATAAAAAGCTGTGGCTAAAATAATGCCCAATGCACAACCGAGCCAACGTTATCTCCTCGCGACGAAATGACCGACAGGAGGTAACCCAGGGGATCGCAAGTTCTTTCACAGATCTAAGTTTATTATTGCGGAGAGGCGACCACTTTTCCTGCCAGCAGGTTTGCACAGCTCTCCGCAATACGGCCCTAAAATATTCCGATTTCACAGATGGTACTCGAACCCTGGGCTTCATGGTAGCCGTCTTGGCTGCCGAATCCGCTATTTCATTCCCCCCACAATCCTACGTGATCAGGGATCCATGCACACACCACGCGAACGCCAGAAGCGTGTAATACGTGGAGGGCATCCTGTATCCGCTGCACAATAGGGTGGTAGTTTTACAGCTGCCGTAGGCTTTGAAGTGCACTGAGGGAATCACTCAGAAAAAAGACCTAAAGCACAAGGCAAGTGGTCGCTACTGTATGGAGCAGAAAGGACCGACCATCGGAAGGACACAGCCAAGGGCGCAGAACAGACAGCCAAATCAAGGTGTGAAAAGCTGTGATGGGCGTCAGAAAGAAAGGTAGGCGCTCCGGTGTTCAGGACCATGAGGTTATGGGTATCCAAGAAATCGGCTATTATTTGGCCTTTCGCGCACGCTCTGCGAGGGCCCCAGAGCGGGTGATGGGCATTGACATCACCAACTAGTAGAAAAGGAGGGGGTAACTGGGAGACGAGATCCTGAATATCGCTGAGCGAGAGGTCGTCAGACGGAGGCAGATAGATATTGCAAATGGTGAATTGGATGGAGGGCAGGGTAAGACGGACAGCCACAGACTGAATATCAGACTAACGAAAGAGGTTCGATGAAGAGATCAATCCGGAGGAGTAGCATACTGCCCCCGTGGGCAGGAACCCCCTCGTCTGGCAAACGGTCACAGCGTAGTACAGTGTACCGCCTGATCTGAAAAGAGTCCTGTGGACGGAGTTTCGGTTCTGAAGACACCACCATAGGCGCATATTCCTGCAGCAGAATTTCAAGCACCGGTCGATGGCTGCGAAATCCACGTAGATTCTAGTGTAGGATATCCGTGGTTAAATGCACTGGGAGATATCCCATTCAATTAACGCCACTATGTCAAGGATAGCGGTGGCCGGATCAACTTCACCCTTTTCTTGAGTTTCGGGCTAACACCTTTCGCGGCAGGTTTCTCTTGTCTTTTTTAAAAGGTGCACGAGCAATGGCGGCTGAATCCTCCCGGTCCATTTTCTCTTCTTGGGGTGACCCCTTACCTACAGAGAACCGAGATTCGAGCTCGAAACGGTTGGAACCCGAGAGCGGCGAAGATGGGCAATGTCAATCAGTCCTTCTCAGGACTCCTCGGACGATCCCCGAGAAGATGTCCGTGGATCACGAGGACCCTTGGATCCCCTAGGGGTGGAGGGTATTTTCTTCCGGGAACGGCCACCTCGCGGATCAGATGTATCAGTTTGGACTCCTATCGACACACGAGAGGACTAGAGCACGTTTGCACAATGGCGTCTTGTTTCGGAACAGGCTGCCGAACTGCTGCAGAATAGTTTAAGGTGGTAACAGGGTGTAGCTCATGGTAACGTTTCCGTGTCTCATGAAAGGTCACGTATTCGTTCACACGAAGCTCTTGTACGGTCTTTTCTTCCACAAAACGAGGACAATCGCGTGACGTCGATGGGTGCGTATCGCCAGTTGACAGGTGGGGGTCCTGAGCACACTGGGAGCCATCGAGGGCGTTGCGGCCGCAGCGGAAGCATACTGGCGAGCCTGTACACCGTTGCTGCGTGTGCCAGAACCTCTGGCAGCGGTAACAACGCATGGGGCTAGGAATATATGGACGTACTGAGGCGCGTTCTTAGATAAAAAAATGGCAATTGCATGTTTACTCCGCGTGGAATCTCAGTTGCCAAAGTTCCAACTTACAGTTGACCTGTTTCATTAGGTACAGAAGTTCGTTGTGTCACGATGTGGAGACCGTGAGAGGAATATGCAGTGGTAAATGCAAATGAACTAGTAGATAACGTTCAGTCAAGTGAAAAAGTGAAGTGTGAATTAATTGGAAAGTATTCCTGGGTCGAGTTGTGTTAGTGGAGAAACCTCAAAAAACGAAAGTTACAATGGGAACTCTTTCTAAGCAAAGTCAAGCGCTTGATTCGAAGGCATATAAATGTGGTGAAAAACAATATTGATAAGGGGTCATGTAGTGAAACTGCAAAAATTCTCGGTATTCACAGAAATAGAAAAATTGTGACGAAAGGAATACCGAAGACGCCGACCAAGTGTGGAAACAAAAGGAAACGTTTCTCTAAAGTGGATAATTTCACATGCGATTTAATTCGCCGAAAAATTTATAATTTCTATGCAAAAGGGAGAGCGCCCACCTTACATGAACTACTTGCACATTTGCAAGAAATTTGTGATTCTCCTTATGGACGCTGCACTTTGCGCGGCCTTCTAAAGGAACTGGGTTTCAAATACCGCACTTTAAATAAGAGAAGGGTTATGGAATCCAGCCGAATTGTAGCTTGGCGATATGTATACTTATCAAAACTAAGGAAGTTTCGCAGTAATGGACACAAGATAATTTGGACGAAACCTGGTAGGATACCCATGACGTAACGAGAAAAGAATGGGACGACGGTTCGTGTGCTTGCACCTTACCTGCTAGTGTCGAGGGGTAAAAAGTTTATGGTGCTTCATCGAAATTATGGTGATGCAATGACCGATAGTCACGACATGAATGCAGCAGTGTTTGAAAAGTAGTTTGATGGTAGGCTTATGACACACCTGCCAAGGAATGAAACATTTATAACTTTCGGACAGTGCTAGCTGTCATTCGCGTTTAAAATATAGAACACCTACAATGTCGATGAACTTAAAAGATATAGACGAATACATGAGGGTTTACAATATTGAAATACCTGAACCTCTGCCTATTAAAACTGTACTGGCAGAAATTAAAAAGGCAAATGTGGGCAAGTATTGCGTGATTGACGACATCGCTCGTAAACATGGGCACGAAGTTTTAAGGTTGCCGCCGTATCACTGCTGTTTCAACCCCATAGAAATGGTGTGGTTGAAACTGAAGAGAGAAGTGCGCAAGAGATGCAACACTTCCACTCAGCGCAAACGTTTGCGACTTGTTGAGAAGCTGTGTAAAAGGGATCGATGCAGAACCGTGGAAAAATTGGGTGCAGCATGTAAAGAAAGTAGAGGAAAGATACATTCGTCGGGATCAGCAATCTAGCGATAGCAGGTTCATCATTACCGTTGTCTCAGTGACGGAGAATCGGAATGAGGCACTTATATCTATGTGAGTTAATAGCACTGATTATAATAATTACGAAAATACCTACATGCTAAGTAGAAAATTTAACAATAGAGTGGTGGTAGTAACAATGGCAATAATAGGAATATGATAGTCTCCAAGTGCCTTATTTTGATTCTCGTAAAACCCAGTCTTTTCACAATGTGAAGTGCACGTGTTTAGTCAGAGAAAGAGGCTCTAGAAAGAACGGTGATGGTTGCAACCTTGCAGAAAGGAGCGGCAGGAAGGTCTATGTTGCAAAACGATTATAAGGGTTCGTCAAAGCAAGCGGCCGACGTGCACTTGCATTGACTAGACAGACTAATCGTCATAAGATGACAACCAGTATGCTTGTTTCGGAATTCTGACCGACACAACAGGGAGACTATAGCATCCACGGAGAACAGGCGCAACGGAGTTCGAGTCCGGAACACCGGCGGAGGTCGATGACGGAGACGACACAGCGGCCATCACCAGCGGAACAGCCCCAGGAAAAATCAACCTATAGTCTCCCCCAAGTTAAAGCGCCACATCAGTGTTATTCCCCTATCCAGGCTTACCCCAACAGACACATTAATGAGAAAGTGCAACAAATTTTAATTCTATACTAACGGCAATCTTTTGTCAAAATATTTATGCATGAGTAAACTGATGCTGCCAGTGATAGGACGCAAAATACTGTAAAAATGTTTTTTCTTTCTTCAAGGGTCAGTAATTATTGTGAGTGTATATTTAGGAACAGAAAAGTAGCAGGTAAACAATAAAATGGCCGATCATAGTAGCATGGTAGTTAACAGTGGACGAAGTGTAACCGCAGTATCAGACAGCGATTAGGAGGCAAAGAATAGAAATCTCGATACTGAAGAAAGGAATATTAATTAATAAAAAATGCTTTGATAAACCAATATATATAAAGATATATTAATATGAAATTAGACTGGTTAGGATAATGAATAAAATAGCGGTTTAGTTAAGGAATAAGGAGGAAAGAATATAATTTAATATAGCAGGCATTTTAGCATCAAGGCAAGATAGAGAAAATACTCTAGTAAAATCTACACGCTGTAAGCGACAGGAAAGACGGGCGTTATCTTCCTTGTGTCAGAAAGGGTTCAACGTCTGAGGACTATAGATAGCCTGTAGCAAGGAATGCGTTGAGACAAAAAGGCTTTCAGGGTGCGATGAAGCATGAAGGCTAGAGCGTCTTATATTTCTGTGATAACGATGTATACCGTTACAAAGAGCCCAGGGTAGGCGTTAAGTAAATGAGTTAGATGAGTTTTGGAAACCAATGAAAAATAAATCGAAATAAATCAGAAACCAATAGTAAATTAAGATTTGAAAAATGGAGAGAAGGGTGAGCTATTTTGATCATGTGATAAGTGAGTGGGGAGCAGAATTAGGTTCGAAATGAATCGCGAAATCGAGGAAAGTTACTTGATACATCATACTTGAAAAAGTCAGCCGTGTTAGTGTCGGTCGGGAGAAGATGTAATACGTTGGTAGAATTTAATTGGAAGTGGTCACCGTTGCAACTGTCTTAATGGAACAAACACACTACAAGAGAATTAAAATTTCAGTCGTCTGAGAATTATTGATTCTACTGGGCAACCAACACCTACAAACCCATTTTCCTATAGCCATTCACCTTAGAAGAGAACTCATAGCTCCAAATTTCAACAAGAATCCAAACAATTTAAATAATATGCGGTTTTGCAACATAATGGTGCTGACACGTTGGGGCGTCGAACAATAGAAAATGGGACGACTACGAGAAGACCGACGGCGACGCAGAACGACGACGACGCAGAAAGACAATTACAGTGAGAACGGCGGAGACGACCACGAAGAAGACGGCAACAACTACTTAGAAATTTCCCCCAATCAACAGAGAAGTTCAAGTTCTTCCTACATCAACGGAGACTACTAGACGACGAAAAGTGGTAAGGACATCAGGTTAACACCAAAGCCGTACAACAGAACTGTGAGTCACACATTCAGTTTATATTTTTGTGAAAAAATACCATTTTTGACATCAATATATGTATATAATGTATTAGTATTAAGTATTTCGAAAGGGCAATCAGTATATTTAATGGGGAATTTCGACGCTTTTAAGAAATAAGGTTTTACAGGATAAATTCAAAATGTCAAATTCTGGAGAAAAGCTAGCTATGGAGACAGAGAAAGAATTAGAAGTTAGTACTGGAGAGATAATGGAAAGCATTCGTACAGGATCGGTAGATGAAGGAGGAAATAGGGTCAGTAACTTAAATGTAAATAGAGAAGTGACAATCCCGGGGTTATGAATAACATACAAGAGATGTTTCAACAACTCATGGCACAAATGACTATCCAGAATCAAGCCCTAGAGAATAAATTTGTTGAACAGAGCCAGGAAATAGAAAATAGGTTGGGTAAACCAGGAGAGCAAAACAAATCAATAAATGCTAAATTAATAGACCAAAGTCAATCAATAGATGCCAAATTAATAGATCAGAACAAGGTTATGGACGAAAAATTGAGTAAAATTACGAGCCAAGGGAAAGAAACAGGCTAGAATTACCATAAAAATTCAGGAAATAACTGGGGAACTCCAAACTGTAAAGGAGGCCCTGCAGCGAGAAGTAGGTACAAGAAGTGACCTAGAAGCTACCAAATCTCTCGCTGCAGGAATTGAGAATAGAGGAGGAAATTAATAAGGAAATAGTAAGAGTAGATGAATTGACCACGACGCAGGTAACTTTTGTACGGGAAGTAAATGACCGGGTTGGCAGTGTAAATGATTGTATAGCAGCCGATATGGAGAAGTTAAAAGAACAAATAGCAGGAGTAACGATAAGGCAATCAGAAAATATTCAAATGTTAAGGGAGACCGTGAGCGAAGTATCGCAAAGAGACACAACCAGTTTACAGCTGACAGTCAGGTCAGGTACCTGAGAACTCTCTTTGTCTATGAATAAAACGATGAGAGGCTAAAATATGTGTTAAAAACTAAAATCCAATAGTAAAAGCGCAGAACGAGGTTATATTCGGGAGATGATGCCAAGTTGTCGGGTAAAAGCTAAAACACGGTCCACAGCTCCCGAGTCATCCGCTAAAATGCTGGGCAAGTCAGCGGCTATGTGCAAGGAAACACTAACTGGAGTTAAAATGGGACAGTGTTCCAGCACATGCCGGACAGTCAACGGCGCGCCACAGCGAAAACAAAGAGCCGGTTCTCTACCCAACAAATACCGGTGGCTAAAAGAGCAGTGCCCAATACGCAGTCTGCACAAAACGACTTCCTCCAAACGGGACAGACGGGAGGACGTCTTCAAGACAGAAGGAAGTGGTTGTATGGCGCGCAAATTGATCCCTGAAATATTAGACGAACACGCAGCCCAACGAGAAAGAACACGCTGCCGGAGATTGCATTTACAATCCTCCGCGGGGACAGAATGGGAAAAATACCTGGACATTAAAATGGCAGACTTCGCTGCGGCATCCGCTGCTTCATTCACTGGGATACCGACATGACCAGAGACCCATGCAAAACCTAAACGGACGCCAGCGGTCAACAGCTGAAGGACGGAATCGTGCACGGATTGCACAATTGGATGGTGGGTGTACAATGAACGAATGCTCTGCAGGGCACTCAAGGAATCCGTGCACAAAACAGCACTGAAAGCCTCGCTGGCGAACAAAAGAAAGGGTTCTTTCCAGGGCAACCAGTTCAGCAGTAAAAATGGAGCACTGCTCGTGAAGATGAAAATTAAAATTCTCAACACCAAACAAAAGCACATCCTACCCCACGATCATCCTTAGAACCGTCAGTGTAAATGAACACCGAGTCCCCAACCTGAGACTGCAGTTCGACGAAAGCAGCACGAAGAAGTTGGGAAAGAGCGGAGGAGTTGGAGGTTTTCTCCAACCCAAGATAAGGCGCGGGGTGTAGCCAAGGGGGGAAACGAATTTCTCCCCTAGGAAGAAACACTGGGAACTCGACAGCCAAGTCCTCAATAACCTTGAGAAACTGCACTCCTGAAGGGAGTAGGGCACGGGATCGACAGGCATACAAACAACCTAAAGACTCGTTATTGAAAGAATCGAACGTAGGGTGTTGGGGCATACTGGCCAAATTGCAAGCATAGTTGCAGAGCAACATGTCACGCCGATAACACAAAGGAGGTTCACCAGCCTCCGCACAAAGGCTCAAAACCGGGCTGGTTGGAAATGCACCAGTTGCTAGCCGGATACCTTTAGTGGTGGATGGTATCCAAGCGACGGAGAATAGAAGGCCGTGCAGAGGAATACACAACACACCCGTAATCAAGCTTGGAGCGAACCAGCGATCGGTAGAAGCGTATCAAAGTAGTAGTCGGCTCCCCAGGATTTGCCACTTAAAATTCGTAAAATGGTGACAGAACGTTGACACCGTGCTGTTAAATAAGCAACATGTGACGAAAACATTGCTTTCGATCAAACATCAGCCCAAAAAAACCTCGTCTCGTCCGCGAAGGGTAGCAGAGCTGCATCGAGGCGTAGAGAGGGCGGAGGAAATTCTTTGTAGCGCCAGAAGTTGACGCATATCGTCTTCTCGGCAGAAAAACGGAAACCGTTTTCATGACTCCAGGTGTACAGTATGTTTATTCAGACATGGCAGCTGAGAAAATATGCGCAGTGACTCACCCTCTCCGCCGCCTACTGGCAGAGAGTGGGGGTCAGTTACACTTGTGAAGTCGTTGAGGTTGCACGTGCGTCTTATGAATTTTTTAAGGCTCGGGTCCGTGTGATTTATAGTTTTATATGTAAATGACAGCGTACTTGTAAGTGCGTGCGTGATTGTGTGTGTGTGCGCGCGCGTGCGTGCGCGCCTGCCTTAAGTGTATTTTCTTTTAATGCAGACAATTATTTTAAAACATGTACAGCAAACTACAAGGTAAAGTGTTGCACTCCCAAACCACGGAAGTTGTTAGTAATCTTTATAAGTACATGAAAAGACATGCAGAAGCTGGCTTAGTAACTCTTAGCATCAAAAACATTGGGAAGAGTGTGGCTGAGGCAACAGGTGTTTCTAAAAGAAGTGTAAGGAGAATTATTAAGGAAACGAAAGACATTGAAGTACTTCGACTTCATTCTCCACACCACACAAAAAGAAACCAAAGAGGTCTTTTGGTGCCAGCTTGGACACTTTTAATGAGGCAGTAGTGCGCCGAACTGTGAACGAATTCTATATAATTCACAAAGACCGACCCTGAGGTAGTGCATGCTAAATTAAAGGATTCGATAAACTTTGAAGGGAGCGTATCCACACTAAGAAAAATACTCTTAAAGCTGGGTTTCGCAAGGAAACAGACAAAAAACACAAAAATTTTAATGGAGCGCCATGACATCAGAACTAAGCGCCTACATTTTCTCCGAATGATGCAGCAATATAGAAGCGAGGGCCGTCCCATAATATATATGGACGAGACGTATATCCATTCATCTCATACTACTCCGTATGCTTGGGGTATGAGTTTCCACGTCCTCTTAGCACCGGTATCCAAAGGTCAGCGTCTTATCATCATGCATGCTGGAGGCGAGCAAGGGTTTATCCCTAACGCGTATATTCGGTTCAAGTCCCAGCAAAAAACCGGTGACTACCACGATGACATGAACTATACGAATTATGAGAAGTGGATAAAAGAAAGACTGATTCCTAATCTTCCCCAAAATTCCGTATTGGTAATTGACAATGCACCTTACCACAATGTGATCCTTAGTAAGGCGCCCACTGCAAGTTCCAGAAGAGAATGATTTCGTGGCTGAAACAAAACCTCTCCATGGAACATTTTACAAACATTGATTTCTCCTCCCTGTACAAACCCGACATTTACAATATGATCATCCCCCTCAAACCCAAAATCCCCAAGTACAAAATAGTTTTCTTCAGGCACATAACTATACAGTTTTACGCCTCCCACCTTACCATCCCGAGTTAAATCCAATCGAACTGATTTGGGCTACTGTAAAGAACTGGATTGCAGAAAGAAATGTCGCGTTCAAAATGGATTACGTCATTAAGTTAGCTGACGAGAAGTTTGCTGACATTTCTGTGGAGGATTGGCAGAAAAGATGTCAACACGTCATTCAGATTGAACATGAATTCATGCGCAATGAAGGTTTGCTGGATGGAGGACAGGAAATCATCATTAATCTAGGAGATGACACCGATGAAAGCAGTGAGTCATCCGAGTTTTCTAGTGAAGATGAAGGGGGGAATTTTCCCAAAGAAAAAACCCCTCAGTCTGCGGCTGAACAATCTCCTAGTGTTACTTCTGTTGCCTGAAACCAGCCTCAAGGTAAGGTGCATGCGATTTCTCCTCTATCTTGCACGCATGTGGCTGCCAGTCATACTCCCACTCTCCTAGTTGCCCCTCTTCGACTCCGCAGCTAGCTGCCACCTCATGTTAACCAAGCTGTAAACGGAGTCAAGACATCGCTGAAGTAGGCGCCAGCAGGCAAGTGCGGCGAGAACTAAAACAGATGGCGAAATCGTCGACGAAAAGTGACGACGCTACTCCTGGTGGGACACAGTTAACTATAGGGTTAATGGCTATAGCAAAAAGGGTGACACTGAGTACCGACCCGTTAGGTATTCCGATCTCTTGGATGAAAGGTTGCGAAAGAGTCGAACCAACTCGCACCCGAAATACCCGGTCCTGCATGAACTCGCGAACAAAGATAGGAAAACGACCTCGAAAGCCGCATTGGTGCAGTGTACGTAGAATGCCATACCTCCAACAAGTGTCGTAAGCTTTCTCTAGGTCAAAAAATACGGCCAATCTGGCATTTGGTCAGGAAGCCATCGAGTATTTGTGTCGAAAGGCGAACAAGATTATCGACAGTGGAACGGTGCCGGCGAAAACCACACTGCACGTTCGCCAGAAGGCCCCTTGATTCGAGCCACCAAGTCAACCGCGTGTTTATCATGCGTTCGATAACCTTGCAAACTCAACTGGTTAGGGAAATCTGGCGGTAACTGGATGGTAGTTGGCGATCCTTCCCTGGCTTCAAAATGGGGACGACGATGGCCTCACGCCAGACTGTCGGAAAAATAACATCCTGCCAGACTCCGTTATAAGTCTGCATAGCAAAAGCTTACCCTCCACAAACAAATGCTTAAGAAACAGCACGTGGACACCATTGGGACCGGGAGCTAAAGGCCTAGAGGAGGCCAGAGCGAACTCTAGTTCCCGCAAGGCGAAGGGACTTATAATCCTCGTTGGAACCAAAGAGGAAAGACAACTCTTGGGCTTCCGCCGCGGCCTTCTGGGCAAGAAAGGCTGTGTCGGAATGGGCAGAGCTGGAAATCGCTTCGAAAGATTTGCCCAGGGTGGCGGATATTACCCGCAACTCAACATGGGTCTCAGTACCAACTCTGAGACCTGCTATAGGAAGGCGCTGAGGTACGCCGGCCACGCGCCTTAGTTTATCCCACACAACAGATTGTGGGGTGTTACAGTGAAAGCTCTCCATATAGCGCCTCCATGAATAAGGCAGTTGGCGTACGATTGTCAAGTTGAAATTTCGTGCGATGTACACGGGGAAGAAACCGCGTCCATCAGAGTTGGCCAAAAGTAATTGAGCCCAATTGTCGGTGTTACATTCCAGCCGCGTCAATCCACCATCTGCTAAAGAGTGATTACGCAAAATTATAAACAGACGTCCCCTACGCTTGTTGTCGTATCAAGGGAGAACGCATTTGACGACGCAAGGTCCGCTCAAAGTTCGTCTAGCGAAACTTTAGTAAATCCCAATTGAAATATAACTGATTGTCTTAAGAGAACAAAACTGTGTTTCCTTCCAGGTCCAACTGATCCACCCACATAACTGAATCCAAGAATCCCTGCTAGAAACCCCAAATCCTACATTTATGTGATTTAAGATAACTTCAAGAGCAGCCGTGAACTTCAACGTTCTCAACCATCATCTTAGAGGATGGTGGAGGCGCCTACCAGCATCAGAAGGTAAGAAAGCTTCCTGGAGAACGGAGGGTCCAAAGGTGACCGACACTCAGCGCCATCGTGTAGATGACGTAAGCGACTAATCAAGCATTATCGCGAATCCTCGTCGATCAATGGAAAAACGAACTCGTCCCCTTGCAAATTAATGGTGCCCAACTGCGGGGCGACGAGTTGCTGATCAATGGGACAAGGAGAACTAGGTCACCGAATTAGGACGACGATCATTGCAGATTAACGACTAACAGCGAGACCTCACCGTCACCTAAATGTAGCGCATAAAATTTAAAAGAGAAGGGCAGGCTACTCCTATCTTTCGTTTAAAAGTGCAAGTGAAAATAAAGGCTGTACATCGAGAGATCCGCTTCAATGAAGTAAGCAGAACCGAAAAACAATTTCAAATTAGCAAAAAATAATAGTAACCAATTAGGTTCGCAGAAAGCTGAAATGAACGAACAGTTCACAAATCAGTTTGAGTCACAAAAAGCAGACATTGGTAGTAAATTTGAAGTACAGGAAAGAAAAATAGATGAAAAGTTAGATATAAAAATTTAGATGTTAAAATCAGATACAAGGGGGGAAATGGTACTCAGAAAACAAATTGAAAGGAGAGCTAGAGAAATAGATTTGTTCGGTCTCCGAAATAGATGAAAATACGAGGGATATAAAAGATAGTGTACTCAGACTAGAAAATAACAGCAGTGACATGCACGAAGGAATTAGGGAAAATCAGGAGAAAATAACCAAACTTTCTGAAGTATGTGACAGTAGAGAGAGAAATACATGTGAAATTTCAGGAAGAGCAACGCCGCGTTGACACTCAGATTTGGGACTTTGAGAGATGATGTGTGATAAAGGGCGCACAACTGCGCGGTCATTAGCGCCCTTTAAAAACGAACACACAAAAAACAGATAAAAGAACTAAAAGCTCTCGACCTACTGAATAGAATCAATAAAATGCACACACACAAAATGGCAGAAGCCTAAAAGATTAAGAATACGGATAAAAAGCTTACACAATTGGACCACTAAATTCTAAAATTAATCTGTAAAAGCAATTTAAAACCTTGGCCACAGCAGCCTCGTCATCCGCGAGTGTCTCCGCCAAGCTGACCGGCAGCTGGAGAGAACTGCGGAGACGTGCTGAGCTAAAACACTCCACAAGCACGTGGAGGACCGATAGAGCGGCACCGCAGAGCGGGCAAACTGGAGCAGGTCTTATTTAGTAAAAAACTGTGTAAAATAACAGTGGCCAAGGCGTGACCTTCCTCCTTACGAGAGGAACGACAGATTACCCACGGAAGCGGAAGGTTCTTTACGAAGCGGAGTTTATTCCTGCGGAGAGCAGACCCTCTGCCTACCAGCAGGACTCCACAGCTCTCCGCAATGTCGGTTTAAAATCTTCCGGGGTAACAAGCTGTATGTACACCCCGGGCTGTGTCGTTGCCGACTTAGCTGCCATATTCGTACTTTCGTTCCCCGGTAAGCCAACGTGCGCAGGAATCCAGGCACACACCACGATCACACCAAAGATGTATAGGCATCCTAGATAAGCTGTACTATCGG
Organism: Mantis religiosa; assembly: GCA_030765055.1. Taxonomy (NCBI): domain Eukaryota; kingdom Metazoa; phylum Arthropoda; class Insecta; order Mantodea; family Mantidae; genus Mantis; species Mantis religiosa. The sequence continues at coordinate 57,369,107 of CM060947.1, read as the reverse complement.
ATGGTAGCTGTACAACTGCCGAAGGCTTTGAAGGGCTCTCAGGGAATCGCTTAAAATTAAGCAGTCACGAATATTGCGGCGACGGACAAATAAAATGGCTCGGTATATAGCATAAAGCTCTGCGCTAAAAAGTGAGGTGCTGCCATGGAAGCAAAATGTAGAGGGTTCGGAACCATGAACATAAGCACATCCAACACCGTCTACGGTTTTGGAGCCATCGGTATATATTAAAAAGTGGTCCGGATAACTAGATAAAAACTAAAAAGCAACTGCGGATGGTTGAGGGAGCCAGCCTAGACTTCTCGTACCGCGTCATGCCCAGATCGACGGGAGACATGCCATGTACCCAAGGAGGGTACACTTTCTCGCTCTTGGGAAGCATCTTTGGCAGGGTGATGTGGCCACCCCGGGTGGCTTGGGGTTGCGTGAGGTGTCCCTGTAACGCGCGTCTAAAATGGTGGTAAAAAGGGCGCAAACGTTGGGTGGGCAGGCATGCAGTGAAGTCCACAGCCATAGGTCGCTAATAAACTATCACGCCGATACCGCAGAGGCGGTTCTCCAGATTCCGCGTAAAGGCTGATAACAGGGCTGGTTGGGAACGCGCCAATAGCTAAGCGTAGGCCAGAGTTGTGGACTGTGTCTAGCTTCTGCAGCACAGATGGTCGTGCTGAGGCAAACACGATACACCCATAGTCTAATTTGGATCGGATCAGGGCGCGAGAGTCGCAGCAACACAGTCCTATCCGCTCCCCACGATTTGCAAATGAGCGCCCGTGAGAGATTAAAGAGCGGTCGCAGCGTGCTTTCAATTGTGTGATATGCGAAGACCAGCTCAGTTTCCTATCAAAGATGACACCAAGGAATTTCGTCTCATCTGCAAAAGGGAGTTGATCAGGGCCCAGTCGGAGTGTGGGTGGTAATCGACTCCGATGGCACCAAAAGTTCACGCACTGTTTTCTCAGCTGAGAAGCGAAACCCGTGTCTTAAGCTTCAAACATGAAGATCATTTAAGCAGTGTTGTAGACGGCGTTGCAGAAACGATGTACGCGGGGATGTAGAGTAGATGGCAAAGTCGTCTACGAATAAGCATGAGACCCATGGAGGATTGGATTGGAATAGTGGGTGTTAGGGCCCGTCGACAACGAGGTCATTTGGGCCCGAAGTTAACATTAAGAGCTAAAAGCCACACAAACTAATCTAAAAGATCAAATAAAATAAAAGCACCCAACAAAGGTACTCCAAAGGTTAAAAAATTATATAATAAAACGCACGACAAATAGAGTAAAATGCTACAAAAAGACCAACTAATCACCAGACTATTAAATTAAAATCTCTAAAAGTAACTAAGATAATGGAGAATAAAAAGGATCCCAGATTAGACTCCAAGGGTAGGAAGATAACAATGAACGAAGAGGTGAATGACCGTATCGGGGTAGAAAATTTATTAAAAGAGCGCGTAAACCAAGCAAGTAGGCTGAGCGAAACACAGAAAGGTGATATATGGGAAATTCTTATGGAAAAGGGAGAAGTGTTCTCTGAAAAGCCTGGAAGGTGCATTAATTATTCTCATTCTTTCGAGATGACTGACATAAAACCCTACTGCAATAAAGCTCGAGCGTTACCGTATACAATTAGAAACGAAGTCGACAAAGTGATACAAACTATGCTATCAGACGGCGTAATTGAAAATTACTCAATATGAATAGTACACAAAAGCACTGGGAAGGTTACAATTACGCTAGACGCCAGAAACTGAAATGCGCATTATAAGCCTGATAGATTGCAACCGGAAAGAGTATACGTGATTTTGAACTTCGTAAAGGGAAGTTCTTTTCGGAGCTGGATTTAACGTCATCTTTCTGGCAAATACCGTTGAGGGAAGATCTGAGAAAATATACTGCTTTTCTGTATTCTGGTGTGCTTTATCAATTTAAAGTTTGTGCCTTCGGGTTGAAGACGTGTGGATGCGCATTGTTAAGGGCGTTATAGGAAGTTTTCGGAGAAACACTAAAGAAATGTGTGGCTCACTATATTGACGACTTCATTGTGTTTTCCGACAGTGTAGAAGACCACCTAGAAGACCACCTTCAACACTTAAGGAATGTCCTAACTAAACTTAAAGCAAACATGACCGTTAAAACCAGCAAAACAGCGCTTTTATTAGACAGACTGAATTCCTGGGATATACTATTTCTGAAGAAGGGACTCGGCCGAATAGAAAGCATTAATAAGAGGTTTTTAGGAATACTCAACTACCAGTCAAGATTTATAGGTGATTTTACGTCGGTAGTAGGCCATTTGCGAGAATTGTTAGAAAAAAACGGATGACAAATGGAAATGGGGAATGGTACAAGAGGCCTTTGCGCAAGTTAAGAGGTTGTTCGCGGCTTCAATTTTATTAGAGAAACCGAGGGAAGACCTACCGTACATAATTTATACTGATACATCAGGTAAAGGGTATGGAGTGAGTGAGTGTGTGGTGTTTTAGGGCCCGTCGACAACAAGGTCATTTGGGCCCGGGTAAAGGGTATGGAGCTATCTTGACCCAGAAAGACGAGAATGACAGCCGTCACATAATCGCAGTAGCCTCGAAAAGCATTTCTAGAACAGAGTCGCAAGCTTGTACTACTGAAAAGGAAATTGGAGCCATATTCTACTCATTGACGAAATTTAGGGACTATATTTTCAACCAACCCATCACAGTATACACCGACCACGTAAGTTTGGCTTTTATGAATATTTGTAAACTGACAAACACCCGAATTTCCAGGTATATCCACGAAATTACATTCCACAAGATAGAAATCAAAACATTTTCAGTGACTTGTGGCGAATGAAGGAGAACCAGTCAATACTTGACACCATTAATGATACGAAGCAAAATGTGAGTTCTATACCTGGATACGATAGAGGGACGGGGATTATGGAAACAGTTGAAAATTTAGCGAAATTACAGAGCGAGGATGAAGAATTTAAGAAACAATTAGTGACCGCCAAACCAATTACGGAAACTACGTCGGAGACTGTAGGAATATATAAAGGAAAATTGTTACACGGCAGGAGGGAACCAAAATGTAGTTATACCCAGTCTTTACACCATAATTTGATTCTCGCATAGCATAAGTCTTTAGCGCATACGGGAAGTGAGGCTGATTTTAGAGATAAGCGAGCATTTTTATATCAAACGACTGGCAAGAAAAGCCAGGAAAGTGTGCTCGACGTGCGAGCTTTGTGAGGGCTAAGCCTTTCAACGTTAAATATGATACTGAACCGCAAGCGATTATACTGGAAGAACGCTTTAGTTACCGCCGATGCTCATGGAGAAATGCCCAAGGGTCAATCTGGGTGCAGGTATATTTTCGTGTTGTACGCTGTATTCAGTAAATTTGTGAAAAGTTGCCCAGTTAGAAACATTACAAACAAAACTTGTGTGAGTAAAATAGTCAATGACTACATACCAAAAGTACGGAGAGTTCGAGGCAGTGCTGACATATAACGCGACCGTCCATCGCAGCAAAGTATTCAGAGAGACATTAAACGATCATAATACCAAACTACATCATTGTTCTTTCTATTTTCCTTCTGGATACCCTACGGAGCACATTTTGAAAGACATGGGGATATATTTTCGTGTACTCACACAATCACAAAAATTGTGTGAAATATTGTGCGGTGATTGAGAAGATACTGAATAATACCATTAACCAGACAACAGCCTTCGCGCCGATTCAATTAATGCTCGAAATAGAACCAGCATTAATATTTTAATAAATCCCTAAAACCACCTAGGAAAACGATATTTTGTCGGAAGAGCAAAGGGCGAAAATTACCTTCGATAGACAGAGATAAAGCAGAGAAGAGAAAGGCGAGGGTAAAGAAGCGAAAGCATAAATGGGAGCCGAATATAGATCTCGTCCTTGCAAGAGACCATAAATTATCAAGTGCCCTCAAAGGAAAAAAAAACCATAGGTTTGAGTTAGTATATAAAGGTCCTGCAATAATTACAGCCAAATTCGGGGAGCACACGTATGAATTAGTTGATAGAAAAACTAAGAAATCTATTGGTCGCTGGCACAAACTGGTAAGATCCTTTCGAGAAATATAAAATATTCCTGAGAAATTTAAACGGTAAACTCACTGAAATTGGTTAGAACATTAAAGTACGGATCGAATTAGGTTAAGATGAAAGAAATGTGATTACTAATGTAAGGTGGCTACCATAATATGCAAAATAATCGTGATATCAAAAGTGAACAAAGTGAAAAAAAAATGTTTCTATGAAACGAGACTAAAACAATCTTAACCAGCAAAGACTCTTACAAAATATATAGAAGCAGAGACGAAAAAAATGTAAATACTGGTATATAAGACGATAGCAGTAATGGAGATATGATTGTAGAAATATAAAAGGGTATAAGTATGTATATTTGTCACAGGTATACCTGTTCATTCTCATTAAGTAAAGGGTAATTTATAAACCGAAACTGTAAAAGGCACAAAATATTGAAATGATATAATTTGGAAATCAGCGCATGTTAAAAAGGTACATGGCTTAGTTGATGTTAAAAATGTCAGAATGGGATAAAAGTGTGCGAGCAGGTAAGGAGGGTCAGAGACCAGGTACTTTGACTCAATTCCCGAGACCGGTTTTCTCGGAAATTGACTGCACACTTGGTCGACAAAAAAAAGTGAAAGCCCTCTCAGTTGGCGTGACGACGCGATGTTTCGCGCTAAAATTTGTAGGGGGTTCACGGGAAGTAACGGCATGATCGGAGACCACGGGGAAAAAAGGGAGACTTGCGTCGGAAAACTCGCGGCTCGTCGTCGTGAAACCTGATCTCGGATCAATTCACACAGCTGAATGGCCTTCTAGGCGCAGCAAGCAATCAGCAGCTTCGTGCAGCAGTCTTGATCCAGCCCGCCGCAGAAGCAGTGCCGAATGGCCTTCTAGGCGCAGCATGCAAGCAAGCAAAGCAGCAGCAGCGAGCTACAGGCTGCACTGCCGGCCTGAAGTCTTGCCGGCACTACAGCAGCAGCTTTTCCACTGGCGACTTCCAAATTTAATAGGGGGCCCCGGCCCGGCACAACACGAGCGTAAAGCCAAGCCACCCTCATTTTCACTCTACTCCTACACTTTCTTTTCCTAACTAGACGAACGGACTGATAGACAACGTAACAGCGGGCTAGTAAGACCACAGCCAAGGGTAAGTGCCTCCGGCCCCACACCCCGAGTCTCAAGTACTGGCGTAGGCGCCTCCCTAGAGGGGGTCCGGTCCACTGCCACCAGCCGGAGGGGGTGAGTGAGTGTGTGGGGTTTTAGGGCCCGTCGACAAGGTCATTTGGGCCCTAAGTCAACACTAAAATCTAAAAGCTACCCAAAGTTGAAAAGTAAGATAAAATAGAGACACTCAACCATTAAAAACACATTAAAACTCGTCCCAGTACTAAAAATTTAAAATCTCTAAAAGCAATAGATATAAAACACAAGTCATACTTGTTTATTAAAACCGATTTTAAAAATAAACCGCAGTGCCTTATCCACGGCCACTGGGTCGTCACCTAAAATACTGAGCAAGTTAGCTCCCAAGCCCAAAGACTGGCGAACGCGGGCGTACTGTGGGCAATCGAGTAAAATATGCCGCACAGTGAGGCGTACGGCACACGGAGCACACACTGGGGCCGGTTCCCCTCTCAACAAATGACCATGAGTAGCTCGTGTGTGCCCAATTCTCAGCCGGGTATCACCTCGGCTCGCCGGTTATCCCTGCAGGAAGTTAGCCAGGGTCGTACGCTCTCTTTAATTGCCCGGAGTTGTGTGCCTTCTAAAGCTGTCCAGGAGTGCTGCCAAGCAGAGAAGAGTTGGCGACGAAAAAAAAAAAAACGTTGCGCATCCTGGTATGGCACAGTAGTTGTTAAACTCCGGGGCAAACGGCAAGCTGACTTTGCAGCCGCGTCCGCCTCCTCGTTCCCGGAAATCCCCACATGGCCTGGGGTCCAAGTAAAAACAAAATTGTACCCGCGCCTGAGCATTTGCGAGATCTGGACCTGTATTTTTAAAACGAGGGTCTGAGCGGCAGTGTGCTGTTGCAAGGCCTGAAGCGCACTCAGAGAGTCAGTGCAGACAATAAAAGAGCCAGGAGCTAACTTGCAAATAAAAAGGAGCAGATAGAGGACGGCATACAACTCTGCTGAGAAGATCGAAGTGGAGTCCAGAAGGCGAAATTTATGAGCCTCACCGTTAATGAAGAATGCGCAACCCGTAGTGCTACCTGAGAGCCGTGTGTAAAGACCGGAACATAGGGTAACGGCCCAGTAGTTCGGCAAAAAGTTGTTGGAACACCGAATGTGGAGTAGCGAGTTTAGACTTGCTGGAAAGAGCGAGATCGAACCGCGCACGATCCAATTGCCAAGCAGGATAAGGGCTGATGGACGACCTCCACGCGAGGCATTCGGAGGCCATGGGAATGTAGGAGATCCCGAAATCTTATTCCCATGGGGCGTGTCCGAGAACCAGGGCGCATATAACGGTGGACTAAATCTGGACACAGAAGTGGTTGAAAACAAGGATGATTGGGATAACTAGCCAACTTCGAGACGTATGAGCAGAGTAACATCGAGCGACAAATATGGAGTGGAGGTTTGCCTGAGTCTGCGTACAGGCAGTAGACTCGACTGGTGCGGAATGCTCCTGTGGCAAGGCGGATGCCAGTGTGATGCCCGGTGTCTAAAAGGCGAAGTTTAGAGGCGGTAGCTCTGCCATAAATAAAACTGCCATAGTCCAGCTTGGACCGAACCAGAGAGCGGTACAGCCTCAACATTACCGTGCGATCGCCCCCCAAGATGCTCCAGATAATACCTTCAGCACCCGAAGAAAACGATCGCAAGAGGCTCGAAGGTGACGAATGTGGTGCTCCCAATTTAGTTGTCGGTCCAAGTAGAGGCCCAAGAACTTCAGGTGCGAGAAAATGGCAGGGGTGTGCCGCTCAAATGAAGATCAGGAGGCGGGTGAATACCTCGTAGGCGGTGAAAGTGGATACACTGTGTCTTCGCAGCTGAAAAACGGAAGCCGGTTTGAAGCGCCCAAGCTGCTAGCTGGGTAATGGTCAGCTGCAGTTGGCGCTCAATGTGATCTATGTTGGCAGACCTATAATAGACTGCAAAGTCGTCAACATAGAGTGATGGTGGAATTCCACTTCTAACGGCATTAGTGATGCCGTTAATCGCTACGGCAAAAAGGGTGACGCTCAAAATCGACCCTTGAGGTACACCGTTCTCCTGTATCCGCTCCTGGGATATCGTATTTCCTATGCGCACACGAAAACGGCGAAGTTTTAAAAAATTGCTTAAAAACTCGGGTAGATGACCACGCATACCGTAACCATGAGGGTTACGGAGTATGCCGTACCGCCAGGTGGTGTCATAGGCCTTCTCCAGGTCGAGGAACACGCCCACGGCGTGCTGTTTCAGTAGAAAGGCATCGGAAATATACCCCTCAAGGCGTGTTAGATTATCGACACTTGAGCGATGGCGACGAAAACCGCATTGCAAGTTGGACAGATGATTATGTTTTTCTAGCCACCAATTTAACGGAGCGTTTATCATTCGCTCCAACGTCTTACAGATGACACTCGTTAGGCAAATGGGGCGGTAGCTAGGTGGTAGCGTGCGGTCCTTTCCGGGTCGAGGGATGGGGATGACGATACCCTCTCGCCAGGAGGAAGGGAAAACTCGCTCATGCCAAATGCGGTTATAGATGTTTAACAGGAAACATAGCGCCTCAGATGGAAGATGTAGTAGCATCTGTCGGTGTACGTCATCGGGACCTGGAGAAGAATCCTTTGCTGACGCTAGAGAATGGGCGAGCTCGGCAGCGGTAAAAGGTTGGTTGTACGGCTCGGTGCAATCAGTATTAAAATTTAGTTGGACCCGCTCCGCCTTTTCCTTAATAGGCAGGAAGAGAGCGTCATAGCGGGCAGTTTGGCTAGTAGCAGCAAATGTTGTAGCTAGGGCCTCTGCTATGTCCTGCTCGGTGGTGCACATGGAACCGTTGATGGCAAGGCCGGGAATTACCGTCCTGCGATACTTGCCATACATCCGCCGAACAGCTGCCCATACTTGATGGGTAGAGCTGCGCCGGGAAAGCGAAGACACAAATGCTTCCCAAGATTTACGCTTTGCGTTGCGCACTACAAAGCGTGCCCTAGCGCGAGAACGTTAGAAGGCGACGAAGTTCCCTTCCGTCGGGTGCCGCTGAAAAATGCGCAAAGCACGTTTGCGTGCTTTGACAGCCAAACTCCATTCCTCGGACCACCACGGTACAGGGATATGACGTGGTGTAGGTGAACCTCGAGGAATGCTGGATTCTGCTGCGAGCAAATAAAATATTCGACCATTTCGTCGATGGTGTCGAAACCATCGTCGATGAGTTGTATGAGGGATTAGAATTTTCCCCAGTTAGCTTTAGAAATAATCCAGCGAGGATGTCGAGAAGGTACACATTGGCGGCCAGAAAAATGAATGTTAACGGGGTAATGATCACTGCCAAAGAGGTCGGAAAGTACTGACCACTCAAGTAGTGGTACTAATGACGGACTGCAGAAAGAAAGGTCTAGTACGGAATGTGTACCATAAGCGGATGATAGGAATGTCGGGTCACCAGTATTTAGCAGAAGCAGGTCAGACTTATCGAAGACGTCTACGAGGAGGCATCCACGGGCGTCAACAGTGTCTGATCCCCAGAGCGTGTGCTTGGCATTCAAATCTCCCACAAGGAGTAGTGGTGAGGGGAGCTGAGCCAATAGAGCTTGAAGATCACGCTCTGGAACTATACTGAGCGGCGCCAGGTACATGTTGCAGATGGTAAAACTGATGCTCTCCAGCTGTATCCGAACGGCCACAGCTTGCAATGGTGTGGTGAGAGGAACGTTGGCGGCTGAGATGTTAGGCGCCACTAAGGTAGCAACGCCACCGCTCGCACGCATACCTGCAAGAGAGTCGCTTCTAAATGCAGAGAAAGAGTGTAGGTGTAACGAGTGATTGGGAAGTAAGTGGGTTTCCTGGAGACAAATAATTGATGGTAACCGTTGAGAAACTAAATGTTGTAGGTCTTGAGCACGAGCTCGAAAACCATTGACATTCCACTGGATTATTTCCATGAAGAGTTTTTAATGGGCCGTTTTAACCTTTTTTGACCTTGGCTGACTTGGGCCCTACGATTCGAAAATCGTTAGCCTCCTGAGACTCCACTGATGATCGGGAGTCAGAAATACGGCTCGTAGAACGAGACCGGGATCTAATAGAAGGCGAGCGACTTCGCGATCTATGTTGTGGTCGGGATCGGTTTTTCACATTTACTACTGGATTGTTGTTACTCGGTGATGGCTTGGTGGCTGGAGTCTGTACGGCTGAAACGGAGGTAGTGCTGGTGGATATACAAGCAGTCTGAGAGGCGGGTTTAACGGCTAGAAAGTCAGTCTGCGTGGATGCATGGGCGACAGGGACGTGTTGAACAGCAACAGTGGCATTAGGAGTACGGCGAGCTGCTGATGCATATCCAGTTGTAGTGGTAGCAGGCTTTAGTTGTTCAAAGCGCCGTCGTGCCTCTGGAAAAGTCAGGCGTACTTTGACACGTAGCTCCTGAATGCTTTTTTCGTCCATGAATCTAGGACACTGTCGCGAGCTGGAGGGATGACTACCGCCACAGTTCACGCAGCAAGGTGTTCGAATGCATTTTGGGTCGTCGTGTTTCGCTAGGCCACATTGCTCACAAAGAGCAGGATTGGTACACGCGACCTTAGTATGTCCGAACCGCTGACATTGGAAACAGCGCATGGGGTTCGGGACATACTGGCGGACACTCGCACGTTCATAGCCGCAATAGATGTATTCGGGTAACTTCGTCCCTGCAAAAGTTAGAAAAACCGTACGTAATGGGTACTCCTTGCCATCTTGTTTTCTTGTTAGCCGGTACGCCTGACAAACAAGTTGATCAGAGAGGCAACTTACTATTTCTTCATTAGCTAGACCATCTAGGCTGGAGGTGGTGACTACTCCTCTGCAGGTGTTCAGAGTTTTGTATGGGGCTACCCGGATCGGGTAGGAGCCCAACAAAGTCGCCTTTTGCAGTTTCTTAGATTGCTCTGCAGTTGTGGTCTCTAATAGTAAGTTGCCGTCGCGGAGACGCGTAGCGTTTTTCACAGGGCCATTGATTTTATCTAATTCACGCTTTATGTAAAAAGGGCTGATATCCTTAAACGTTTTGCCATCACATGCCAAGGTCATCACTATATACGGGTCGATGAAAGAGGATTTGCGCGGATGCATTTTGAATAGGACCCCCATCCGGAACCGTCGGCGTCAGCCTGCCATCCGGGGGTTAAAGAAAGAAAGACACCGAATCTTCACGGTCTGTGCCGACATGGGGACCTCACCCATGACCGATCTCATTTGTACCTCAGAAAAGCTACCCTTCAAAATCCACTGCTTGTCCGTATGGGTAAACCGTTCACCACGCACACCCCGGCTTTATGCCCCTACCACAGGAATAACCGCCTGTGGCTCCCCACTTTAGGCCGCGCTGCGTATAATAGGCACACGCGGATTCAGGGGACTTGTGGTTGATTACACCGGGGTTCCGTCAGCGGTAACACGTCCGGTCCGTGATACTAACCCAACGGCAACACGGCCGTCGGGAGATTAACACAGACCGGGCCCTCAAGGAGCTACGTGGGTGTACTTGACGGTGTGGACGGGCTCCGCACCTAAGGCTACACATAGGGGCAGTGCGAAGGGTCCGCCTAACCTTCACTTTGGAGACCTCCGGAGAGCACACATGTCGGAAGCCGCACTGAAAACCGTGGGACAGAACCACGGAGATAGGAAAGATCCCTGCTGGTGAGACAGGAGTTATAAGCCTAAGACCTTAAGTGCTAATAATTATAATAAAAAACTAGAAGGGGAAGGTGATGCATACTGATCAGCAGTAGCAGAGCGTGGCACAGTTGATGGAGGTGAAGGGGATGAAATGAGGGTGAGTGGCTAGGGACCCCGGGATCGCCAATCCCGTACCTACCGTAGTAGGTCCCTGGGGAAAAATACCAGAGCCTCTTCTGCCAGTTTTCAGGGTTACTGATGGGCCTTCTCGGCAGCCGTAGCGGTCCTGGGGTACACCAAGTCCCCACCGTACATCACCCCATCAGTCAGTCCCCTACTTCCTGTTGCCCACCCCTCGGGACGAGGACCGCAGAGGTTGGATTTTGAGGGGCACCAGCCGGAGGGCAACCGCGCTGACCATAGACGGCGCAAGACCTAGACCGAACACTAACCCTGCCTCTCATGAGCGCAGAACCGGTGCAAAAGCGCAATAAGCTCACGGGGCAGCAGACTGCCGCTGCCACCTGCCAACCTATGGCAGCAACAGCTCCTTCCCACCCCTCACAGGTTCCACTGCCGGAGTCAGATGACTCCGACGCCGAGAGCTTCGTGCTAGTGGAGGGACGGAGAAGGAAGCAACGTCCCAAACCACCATCGCCCCAATCACAGGACCACCATCCAGCCCCACCCAAAGGGGGCCCTATCGTGGCAGACACTTTCCCAAATCACGTGGGAATTATTAGACCACTGGCCCAACGCCTGAAGATGAAATTCGAGGCACGCAGGAGGCCTAAAAAGGTTCACATAATCACCTCGAGCATGGAGGATCTTGAGGCAGCAAAGGCTGTACTTCGAGAGCGGAACAGCTCTACAGCTACTCGCTCAACGCCTCAACGCCCACAAGTAGAGAGGCGTATCATCAGAGGCCTAGACTCTGACTGAACTCCTGACGATGTCAGATTGGCGCTGAAGGAGGAACATGGCATAGAAACCATCTTTTGCCCAGCTGAGGAAGACTGTCCTCAGAAGAAGGCACCATTAAAGTACCCATTCCTCTTTTCCTGGTCCTTGTGGACAAGGTGCGAGAGGCCCAAGTCCAGCCCATTGACCTCGTCAGCAGGCTAATCTTCACTGTCGTGAAAGTGGAACGCTTTCACGGAAGAGAACCCGTGCAGTGCCACCGGTGCATGGGGTTCCATCACTCAAGCACTATATGTGAGGAAAGCTCGCATGCTTGAGATGCGCGGGCCCCCATGCCCTGAAGGACTGCCCCAAGCCACCCGAGGAGCGCCAATGTGCGAACTGCAAGCAGCAGCACGTGAGCGTCTACAAGGGCTGCGAAACAAGGCTGAGGATTGAGAGCCGCCACCAAAGCAACCCGGATACGGCCACCGTCCGCCCTGGTGTCTCCTTCGCGGCCGCCCTCAGGAAGGCCGAAACCACCCTGCAGAGGACAGAGGCATCCGCCCCCCTGAAGCACCTACTCCAGCACCGGCAACAGTGGCCGAACCCGCTGTACCCTCCACAAGCGGGGGCAATAAGAGCGGCAATCCGAAAAAGGGCGGAAGAATTAAGAAAAGTGGGAAATCCACTAATCCGCCCGCCGCAATGGAGCAGCCAGCAACCACTCCAGCTAGTACCCCGAAACCAGAGGCACCAGCTGCACCAGCACCGCAGGCAGCGACCCCGGTCGAACCTGCAACACATACACCAGCGAATGCCTGCGCAACTCCAGCAGCCTTCGGGGCCACTGTGTCCCAGGCTGACATGGAGGAATTCCGGGCCCTCTCCCAGTGCTTTGGGGACCTTCAAATTCAAAGGGCCCTTCCTGCATTGCGCAACTGCAAGCTGCAGGAGCTGTATCCTGGATCAGCGAAGTGATGGCCTCTCGACTTGTTCGGAGGCCATGGCGCGCCGCTTTCTGGAACGCAAATGGCATCCGGGGTCACCACCCTAGCGTACTTGAGTTTGCACAATCCTTCGGGATTGACATCTTAATGGTCTGCGAGACACCTGGATGTTGCCTCGCAATTCTCGCTGCCCAACTACGCCACCCATCGGTCCGATCGCGTCGGCCGACGAGGTGGTGGCACAGCCATCTTCATTCGGAACCACATCACCCACACGACCTTCCCACTCCCCCCACTCCAGCACGTGGAGGCTTGCGCCATCAGGCTCGCCATCGTTGGACTCGACACGTTGCTGATAGTGGCATACGACCCTCCCGACCACCGCTTCTGAGGCGGACTACACCACCCTACTAAACCTCCACCAAGTGGTCTGCATCGCAGGTGACCTCAACGCGAAACATGCCCACTGGCACAGCCGCACCTCAAATGCCAAGGGGCGCGGGCTCTACCGCCTCATCAGCGGTAACCCAGACCTCGTCGCGCATGGACCGAGAGGACCTACGTTCTACCCGGCCCGCGGTAAGCCGGATGTTCTCGACATCATGATCATCAAGAATTTCACATACCATCTAGATCTCTCTGTAGTCAACGAACTCGACTCCGACCACGACCCAGTCGTGGTGGACTCGAACGTTGGCATGCCAGCTCTGTTAAATCCAGACTGGACATACGAGGTCGACTGGGATACAGCCGTCCTTGACCTTAACCAAACCGTAGACCCACGACCGCGCATCGATTCTATCGAGGCGTTGGAAGCGGCAGCTACATCCTTCTCCCAACATCTCCTAAATGTGGTACGGGCGCACACGCACCGCATTCCCTCGGAATACCATAACCCCAGAACCATACCTCCTGAACTCCGGCAGTTGCTTAAAGCTAAAGCAGTCGTCCAGAAGCTATGGCAGCGTTTCCGCCACCCCAGGATTGAAGCAGTCTACCGGCGGTTTAAATCCCTGGCAAGACTGCTTCGTGCGCACCGCTCAGCGGCCTGGGAACACACCATGCAGAGGGTTGACCTCACTGAGAAGCAACCCTGGCGGATCATTCGCTCCCTCAGAAGGGACCGGTCCGAGCACCGGCATCCACTCCATGACAATCGTGGAAGGCTTGCGTTCGAGCCCCAAGAGAAGGCCACGTGTTTCGCAGACTACATGGAGAGTCAATTCGAACCAAGGGAAGACTCCCAAGACGACGAGTTAACCGAACATGTGGAGGACACGGTGGAATACCTCTACGATGCAACACCACCTCCACATGCGGAGATCCATATCCCCATCCTCACTCCTAAACAGGTGACCGCCCAAATCAAAAGCCTGAAACCTAATAAATCCCCTGGACACGATGGTGTCACAGCCATGCTCCAGCACCTTCCTCGTGAAACTGTGATCCATTTGACGCGGATTTACAACGCATGCCTCACCCTGCGCCACTTCCCAACTTGTTGGAAAGAGGCAAGGGTGGTATGCATATTGAAGCCGCGCAAGAATCCAGTCTTTCCGGAAACTTACCGATCCATCAACTTGCTCCCAATCGTCTCAAAGATCTTGGAACGATTGCTCCTCCCCGCCTAACTCCTCTCGTTGAGGAAAGGCTCACTCCCGGATCAGCAATTCGGTTTCCGTCGGTGCCATCCCACCACCTTGCAGTTACTGCGCTTGGCGGAGAAGGCTGCTCTGGGATTCCAGGACAACCTCAAAACCATCGCTGTGCTCTTGGACGTGGAGGCCTTTGCCACCACGTGGCACCAGGGGTTGTTCAAACTCAAAGCACAACTCCTCCCTCCCTACCTGTCAATACTCAGCAGCTTCAAGGACCGCACCTTCAGAGTGCGGGTCGAGGGGAAGCTATCCTCTGTCAGACCCATAGCGGCTGGAGTCCCGGAAGGCAGTGTCCTGTCCCCGCTACTCTTCGCCGCCTACATGTTTGACCTACCCACGGAACCGCGCACTGTTTTGTGTCAGTATGCCGACGATGTCATAGTTAAAAATATATTAGAAAAAGCATGGGAGCATAATATCGAAATACATCAAATATTTATAGATTTCCAAAAAGCGTATGACAGCATTAAAAGAGGGAAGTTACTCTCTATAATGGGAAGTTTTGGAATACCAAAGAAACTGATTAGTTTAACGAAAGCAACAATGGTAGAGCTCAAATACCATGTTAAAATAGAAACAAGTATAACAGATGAGTTTGAAGTACATTGCGGTTTGAAACAGGGAGATGGGCTGGCACCTACCCTTTTTAACATAGCATTGGAATATGTTATTAGACAAATGCACGTACGAACAAACTCAACAATTTTCTATAAGTCAGTACAATTAATAGGGTACGCAGATGATATTAATATAATGGGAAGAACGAGGACAGCAGTATCTGAAGCATACAGAGAATTAAAAGAAGGAGCAAAAACAATAGGCCTGGAAATTAACATATCTAAAACAAAAGCCATGATACAAAGTAGGAGAAGAAAGTATACAGGAACACTGGAAATGGACCAACATAACATAGATATAGTAAGGAACTTTAAATATCTGGTAACAATAATTAACAATAACGATGAATCGGAAGAAATAAAAACAAGAATCTTAATGGCTAATAAAGTTTATTACTCACTTCACGCAATACTTAGATCTAAACAAATCCATAGGAACAACAAAATTAGGTTATACAAAACATTAATAAAACCAGTACTGTGCTATGGAAGTGAAACATGGGTATTGACACAGAATTTGGAAGATGCCCTAAAAACTTTTGAAAGAAAGATTCTGAGGAAAATATATGGACCAATACAGGAAGGAGGGCAATGGCGTATAAGATGGAATGAAGAATTGTACAGCATATATAAAGATATAAATATTGTTCAGGATATTAAAATCAGGAGGATGAGATGGGCAGGTCATATAATAAGAATGGAAGAAGGAAGAATACCAAAAAGAGTCCTTAATGGTAAATTCTACAACACAAGAGCAGTAGGAAGACCGAGAATGAGATGGGAAGATGCCATACAGAGAGACACACAACATATATTGGGAATACGAGGGTGGAGGAAGAGAGCTGAAAATAGAGGAATGGAGGCACCTGCTGAAGGAGACCAAGGCCCAGAAGGGGCTGTAGCGCCACTCGAGAGAGAGAGAGAGATGCCGACGATGTCCTCATACTGGCGCAGAACAAGAACGTCCGCTACTGTCTCCCCCCTCTACAGCGTCAGCTCCACGCCATTGGCAGGTGAAGTGAGAAGTGGAGGATGGCCATTAGCCCGCAGAAGAGCTCGGCTCTTATGCTGGCTAAGACCCGCAGCTGGCGCCCAGAAGGTGACCTGCGGTTACGGCGAAGAATCCCCTGGGTTCGAACCGCCAAATACCTGGGAATCCAACTGGACCGCGGCCACACTTTCACTCCGCATGTCAGGGCATAGGCCGGCCTCGGCCACGCTGCACTCAGGCAACTCTACCCTATCTTTAGATCCACCATGCCCATCCGCCTCAAACTGTGGACATACCGTGCGATCATCCCGCCTCTGATCCTGTACGGATGTGAGGTCTGGGGATCGGTGGCTCATACCACCCTCCGCAGGCTGCAAGCCGTGCAGAACAGGGCCTTAAGGATGATCTACGGTACCGACCGAGGTTCCTATCTCACTTCCTGCACACCCAGTCTGGCATACCATACGTCGAAGACGTGCGTGAACGAACACGCTCGTTGTATGCCAAGATCACTCCCCACCCTAACCAGCTGGTGAATACACTTGGTCAATACGACTACCGTCTCCCCAGGAGCTATCGCCTACCCAAGGATGCCTTGGGTGTAGAGTCTGCCTCTCCACCTTCCCCTACCAATCACCGCCAGGGCACTTCGCGCCCTCGCCGCGGCTGGCAGGTTAACACCTGCAGTCGTGACCTGGGACGCGCGCACGACCTGGACTTATTAAACCTCAACACCCTAATTTCCACCTGGTCTCTCGCTACTGGTTGCACCACTGCTTGTCGGATCGCTAGCGACCCCAAAAAGCAAGGTGGAACTGGCACTGTTCCCCCAAGGGGGAATATCCCGGCACCAGAAGCATCAGTAGAGACCAACTGCACCGTCTTACTAAGCGACACGCGAGCTTGCGCAGAAACATACATCTATTATACCGCACGGGTAAATCCGCACAGCGGATAGGTACCGTGGCGTGTAACCCTCCGCCCGGGAGAACCCGCGCGACCTGCACCTGCTCTTGGAACAGTCGCGGAAGGAGGTTGGTCCAGTGGCAGTTGGCCGTCAACCTGACCGGCACTAATATTGCGATAGTGAGTGAATCTACTCTGCTGCCGTAGCAACTACGACGTATCGGCAAGCCTTTAATTCTATTTTGTTTGAATAAATGGCATTTCAAAGAAAGCTCTGGTTTTTCTGTGCTAAATCCTCGACGAGAAGCAGCATTTCGCTTAGTAATAGCGAAAGAGAACGGGTAGTCATTGTATTCCACCTTCTACAAAGCAGCCACGAGACGAAAAATTAACGACGCGTCTTTTATTCCCGCTGCAACACAGCAGTCACAAAGTGAGAATGAGATTCCCCAATATACTTTACCGTCAAAATAGGCCCAAGAAATTTAGTTTCAACAAATAGGGGAAGACCGTGTAATTTGGACCAGCGTGTATTTGGTCCAGGGTCAGTTTACGATGACTACCAACCAGACGACTATCTTGAACAGTCCTTGTTGCAAGTGTTCTCCCCTGTTTTCCGCATTCCAGCATCAGTAACCTTGGAGGGAGGTTGTGATTTTTACTGTGAGCGTTTTCTTTGTAATTTTGCCCTGCTTTTACTACAGTGTTTACCTCCACCTAGAGGCTTTCTTTGGAAACAAAACTACAATACAGAACACTCCAACACATCAAGGTAACTGTGGCGTAGATTTAAGTTGTTAATAAAATTTAGGTTTTTAAGATATGTGATATTCATCAACCTCAGCCCTGCAGTGTAATTTGGGCCGAAGGTAAAGTGTAATTTGGTCCAGACAAAATTACACGGATTAAGCAAGTTAGGTAATAGATTTCAAATAAACAGTAACTATGAAATAGTGGTCTTACATTAATGTAGTAAATGGTCATTTTTATAACTATTTCTGGTGCACAACATGTAAATTGTTTAACTTTTCAGATGACAACACGAGAACCTTGCAAATTTAAGGGCCTGTACTGTAAATGGACAGAGGAAAACCTCAGAAAAGCTCTTGAATCTATGAAAGGCATGCACATTAATGAAGCGGCACGGAGGTTTCAAATACCTTCGCACATTAAAAAGATTCAACGAAGCGAAAGCTCCAGTACCCTTTGTGGGAATTGGACGGTCCACAGATCTGCCAAATTAAGTCGAGGAAGAGCTAGTGAATCATCTTCTGCACTTAGAGATATGGGTACAACGTTAACAATTACACTACCTATAAGATTGATGATAATAATTGGCATGTTAAAATAAACGTACTTTTAAAAGTACCTTGCAACAATTTAATTATGTAAGCGTCTATTTTCCAGGCTGACATGAAAAGGAGTTCTGCAACTGGCATATGAAATTGCAAAGCGAAATAATTTAAAAACTCGCTTTTCCCCACGATAAGAAAACTGCCGGGAAGGATTGGTTCTCCAGTTTCATGCGACATCCTGAAATCAGCTTGAGAAGTCCAGAAGCAACCTTTCTTCGAGCCTCTGGATTCAACAAGGTAGTGGTCTAAGTTTTTCGATCTCTTGGAAAAGGTTGATGACAAGATGACAGCTGCTAGAATGTTCAATATGGACGAGACATCACATACGTTGTCCAGCGTCCAGAAAAGGTGGAGGCAAAACGAGGAACGCATCAAGTTGGAGAAATTACACCTGTGAACATGGACAGAAATTGGCTGGTGTGTACGCGTACAATGCAGTGGGATTTTATGTTCCACCAATGCAAAGTTTCGCGAGAAAACCTGGACAAGCTGGTATTTGGAGCACCTCCTGTAACTTTTCTCTTGTCAGGAGAACGGTTGGATGAACAAAGAGGTATTCTGTGAATGGATGCAGCATTTCATATCTGTGCTGAAGCCATCACTGTAAGAGAAGGCGCTAATTATACTTGATGGACATACACTCAAGGCTGGCTGCAATATAAACTGCAAGGAGTCATGGAGTTATTATGTTGTCCCTCCCAGCTCACTGCACTCACTAAATGCAGCCACTTGAGTGTTTCTTCCGACCTCTCAATACATATGAGCTCAGCAACTGCAGCAAGACAGAAGCCAGGGCAGCCTCTGATGACTACTTACATAGCATCATTGGTTGGAGAGGCATTTCCACGTGCTGCGACAATGTGTACAGCAGCAAATTCATTCAGGGCAACAGGCATTTGGCCAGTAGACAGATACGTTTTCTCGAATGCTGACTTTGCTCCATAACAGGTCACTGATAACCCTGAAATGCTTCCAAACTCTGCGGAACAAAACAGTGGTCATCCAGAAATTCTGCAGGTGGAAGAACATGTAAAACTGCACTGAAATATCAAATTTCAGTAAGACAGCAGGTAAGTCCTCTTCCATCCACATCACGAGAATCTTCATAGAGGACTGATTGTCCATTCAAAGGAGATAAGTCCTCTTCCATCCCAAGGGCAAAAAGAAGATTAATTTTCGAACAGAGGGAACCAAAAGCTCTGAAAAGACTTGCTGTATAGTATGCAGAGATCCTCGGGAGGAAGACTAGATACAATGCAATAAATGCAAAGGATGGACTCATTAAGAGTGTGCCGATATAAATTATTCTCTTTATTACTTTTGTGACAGGTGCATTTTGGAGTAAGCAGTGAAGCTCACCTTAAATTGGGACAAAGAAATTGAAATTCTGAGCAATGTTAGCAGTATACATAATGATTATTCATGTGCTAAAACAATCTTTATAGTGCATTTGTCAATAAAAGCTAATGTTAAAGCACATGAGTGGCTTTTAAATGTATTATGTAGTGGTCCAATTTACACACCTTATCAGACCAAATTGCACATCCCTGGTACAAAATAAATGCCTTAAGAAAAATATTATTGCAATTTGCAATTTATGTTGATGCCACTAAAAACTGTACATTCCCATAATGGTATAACTTCCTCTTATTAATACATTAAAGCAATTTGTGGACCTTATCAAAGTTATACTGTACAGTTTTTAGCACTTAAAACGGTCCAAATTACAGTCTTCCCCTAACTGTTCTACTCCAAGAGGAAGATAGGGGCACTATTGAACATTATTTCTTCAGGTTGGACAGAATCAATAATGAGATTAACTTTTTCCTATACAAGTAACAAATTAGAAATACCATATTTCTGACCGAGTATTTAATTTACTAGTCTTTTGTTCAAGGATTCAAGTATTGGTAGTGTTTTGTCGTTAATATTTTGTTATCTCAATTTAGTATTTAATTATTTCTTTATTCATTCATATCCTGATGATTATGTACACTCCCGAAACTTCAGTGTCTAATCATCTTTTACCTGGCTTGAAGCCCGAGAATATCTACAATTTGTATTCCTTATTTGTTGCAGTCATTGCTTTTTGGACATTAAATCGCTGTTGAATAGAACTGCAAAACATTTTAATTGAATTTATGGGTCTGAATAAGATCATATAATTACAATGCTATTTCAGAATTTAATTGCTTACCAAAATCTGTCGAAAATTTCTGAATCCCTTTAACCCCATTAAGTAACTATTCTGTAAAAACAGCAACATTTCCCCAAAACTTTTGGTTTAACTTATGAATGGCAACATAAGGTAACATTTGACAAATCTCCAAAGATCATTTTGCCACCACAAGTCAAGCATTTTTTAGAACCATCGAAATCTTGCCCCAAATTATATCTGAATCACAACTTCTATAAGCTTTAAAATGATAAAGAATTAGGAAGAAATGACATTACACAAAAAGAAAGAGTGAAATACATATCTATGTTGAAACCCCTTAAACTAGGAATAGTACATAAAACTTCAACATCAAAGGGATAATTTAACTTTTTACACTAAACATGTCAGCCTTGCATGTATAAAATTTACTGAACAGCAGAATCAAGCTCAGTTAATTGATATGTACTTTATATCACATCTAACAAAATGTCAACTTAGTATCTTAAGAGGTAGAATATCTTGGAATGTTCAGCTTATACTTCTTTATCTTATATAAACCCACCACATCATATGGGACAATGAATTAAATGGATGAAATGCTCAAATCAGCCTGTGGATAGGACTTAGTTATCTGACATTCATCTATCAGGATGTAGGGAAAACCCTGGAAAAGACCTTATCGAGATAACCCAACCTGACTGAGATTTGAACTTGGGACCTCTTGAACATAAGGAAGACATGCTAACACCTACGCTACAGAAGTGATTCTACCCAACAGAAAAAGTAACACCAAAACCAGTTATATTTTATTCCAAGCAATGTGACCATAGACAACAGACCATAGGACATTTAAGCACAGAGAAGATGTGCTTAAAAATCATATCTGTTCAAATCACATGACTACTTCTGCACAAACTATTGTTACAAACATTCCTCTACTTCTAATCTACTAAGTTTATCTACTTCTAATGACACTAAAGCAACAGCCCAAGTTAGGCAAATTTACTGGCATGTAAAAGAACTCCCGCAGGAATAAAACTCCAGCATACAAACAGCATTGGTATGATTCTAGCAACTGACAACACTTAACAAAGATCAATAAAACATAAAACGAGCCATTGGTTTTAGATACAACTTCCACATAATAACTTCATTTACTGAACACCAGGGTCCCGGTGGAATATTTATTTTCAGACTGTACATTTAAGCTGCTACCTTCTTAACAATGGCTAACAATGGCATATGTATTGTGCTCCTGTGAAGTTTCAAACATCTGCAAAATAGATGCTTGGGGTGTTGGTCTAAAGGTTGGCAACAGAAGCATACACCAATAACCGTGTCAGGAGCACTACAACTGTGAGGTTACTTCGGCTACCTTCTTAACAATGGCTAACAATGGCATATGTATTGTGCACCTGTGAAGTTTCAAACATCTGCAAAATAGATGCTTGGGGTGTTGGTCTAAAGGTTGACAACAGAAGCATACACCAATAACCGTGTCAGGAGCACTACAACTGCGAGGTTACTTCGGCAGGTTCCATCAGCCCTCGTGCGTGCCTCCGAAGTAGGACTTGGAGAAAATTTCTTACGTGACACATTCTAAAGAATATGCAATTTATTTGCCTTACGTTTATCAGTGATCATATTATTGCCATCTTTAATTTCGTTAATTCCATTATCAAAGTGCTTCCTACTGTTATTAATAACCTCATTATCTATGGCCCACAGTTGTTTATTAGTATTGTCTGTATTTGTTTATTAGTATTGTCTGAATTTTATGTTTAAAATAATTTGTCGTGCTACACAGCTTTTCAAAAGTAACTGTTTCAAAGTGCTTTATACTTAATAAATCATTACTATTTGGATATTTCTTGGTCAAAGCAGAAAGTGCATTCCTCTTAATTAACTGAACTAATGGAGGCTTTAACCAAGGTACTTTATTAATCACAGATAAACTTATGAGAATTGTTTACTGTTAGCAATACCCCCCCCCCCAAAAAAAAAGCAATATCCACCCCTTTGAATATATGTTTCCTTTGTAACAAAATCATTCTCATTAAAGTAGTTGCTCAAATTGTTATAATCAATTTTGGCAGTTACGGAGCGAGTGACTTCTATTTCACAATTTATCTTAGTTTTATCATAAGGTAATTTTAGTAAGTCCCCCAACAAAATTTTGTAAGTCCAACATCGGAGGCATGCACGAGCGCTGACGGAACCTGCCGAAGTACATGCGCCGACTTCAATAGCAGAAAATGTTCAACACTGCCACACTGATCTGACTAACCTACTTTTAAAAATTTAACTTTCGATATTACTTAAAATTACTTTTTCTTCTCTATATTTACAAAAGAATCGTCCGATATGACTTAACTTTCCATATGACTTATCTTTGGAGGACGTAAATCACAAAAAAATAAAATAAACAAAAAACAATCTTCTTCTACATTTAAAAAAGAATAAATAAAGCTGTACATTTAAAAAAGAATAAATAAAGCTGTAGTCAATGAACATACACTGCACAAGTTTGCTCGTAATACAGCCTGCTGACAAAACTATGTAATCAGGAGCACTTGCGCAGGTGGCAATTTCGATTTTTTATACCACGTACCTTTAGCAACGGACTCCAAAAACTGCTCATTATGCCCTCTCCTGCAGGAAAATACTTGGAATTTCCTCCCCCGTTTTGTTAGGGGATGCAAGACGGCATCGCACTCCCGGCACAACATTCTAGTTCTTAATAAACTTTCGTCATACAACAGCTGCATGCACTTTTCCCCATTTTCGCATAAAGGCGCAAGATCGATAAAACTTATAAACCGAGCCATTGATTTCAGACAAAACTTCCACCCAATAACTTTCGGTAGGTCCCTGGCCATTGGAACGCCACTGCATACTTTCCGCCCCTCCCCCTAAACGTCCTCTTCTACACGTCGCCACGATCGACAGTCAGTTGTCTTAATCAATAGCCAAGGACCTACCTAACTTTCTTTACTGAATGCCAGGGCCACGGTGGAAAATTCATTTTCAGATTTTACAGTTAAGCTGCTACCTTGCTAAACAGTGAAGCTTCCAACACCTGCAAAACAGATGCTTGGGTGATGGTGCAAAGGTTGGCAACAGAAGCTTACGCCAATAACCGTGTCAGGAGCACAACTGCGTGGCCGCCACTTCGGCAGGTTCCGCCAGCCCTCGTCCATGCATCCGATGTTGGACTTAGACAAAATTTCTTACGGAACATGTTCTAAAGAATATCCCTGTTTGTATTTCCTCCTTAAAAAGAGCCCGAATTAAATAAATAAAAATGAACATTTGTCAATATTACTATTATTTTTATTATACATTGCCACTTTCCTTACGCATTAGAGTATCCCAGTTTAATAAGGATAATAATGTTACTACGCAGTATTCCCATTGCAGTACCGCTAGTTTATAAGAAAAAATGTTTCCGACGATTCCCTGTATTCGCATATGAATAATAAGGTTACCACACAATATTCCCATTACAGTACCGCTAGTTTATAAGAAATATAAAATGTGTTTGCGACGTTTCCCTGTATGCGCATAGAGCATTAAAAGCCGCCGCCATACTGGGATTAATCCCAAATAGCGATAAGGCTATTATTCCAAGTTTCCTCTTCACTGTTTTGCTTTAGAATTATAACATGCAATATTAACAAACAAAAATTACTATTATAGCAAACCACCTGCTTCTGTAACTCTAAATGTTCCTTATCTTAGCCATTTCCACTCTACCAGACGCTACAACTTCTTCCAACAGCTTCCACCACTAGCTGATAGACAATAGAGGTCACAGACCGCCAAGCTGTTACGCGTCGCGTCAGTGAGTGTAGCCAACTATGAAACCAAACATCCCACAGTTACTATGGCCAACGTGCCAGCATAACATTAAGTTCCCCAAGAGACTCGTATTTTACTCGGTAAACCACTAGGGGTTCTCATATACAATGTTCCAAATGTCGCCCTTTGCGGCGACTTAGACTGTAAGTACTTAAGTCCCAGGCTTCACCATTAGGTGAATTGAAGGAAATTACCATGGCACGGTTAAGAGCAACCGGAGGCAGACCGAAAAATCCGTGGTTCAAATCCCAGCTATAGCATAGAATTTTTTAGTCTAACTCACAGATTAACAGTCTAACTCTACCTTTCCAAACCTTAGCCTAGACTAGTTGGAAGAACGATTAATCCCACTGTTGCTAACAAGTGATACCAAGCAACCTGATGGAAGAGATTATCCCTCACAATTTATTTACTCATTTATTTATTTATTATTCATTATTTATTTAGTGTCTATTATTTAAACTGCCCAACTGAACAAATGCATGTTATGAGTCAGAACATCTTTATGCATATAGGATCTGAAAAATGGGAAATAAATATACATTCTAAGTACTTGTTAGGTGCAATATTTACAAGAAACACAGTAGATGCTATTCTAGCATGAGATTTCTGCAAGAAATAATTGTTACAACTGGGAAAATAATTTACTTTGAAACAAAAGTAATGACTAAACGACTTTCTTCAGTCTACATTTGAATATGCTAATATTGCTGAGAATGTTGATGTTAAATAAGACCTGAAGCTTTCATGACGGCGAAAATGCTCAAGTTGTTCTCGGGAAGCAAGCCAGGTGAAAAGACATTAGAAATCGACGTTTTGGATGTGTGCATCTCTGCCATCAAGATATTTATTATATGTTATAACCCCTAATGAATCTTTGGATATAAAGTCTGTCTAGTCAACGCGAGTGCAGTTCGGCCGCCTCCTTTGACGAACCCTTATAATCGTTATACAACACAGCCCCTCCTTCTCCCAGTCCTTTCTGCAAGGTTACCACCTTTCTTGATACGTCATAGGTATCGTACGAGGTTTCGTCTAAACAAATTTATCTTATGTCCATTACTGCGAAACTTCCTTAGTTTATATATATATATATATTCAAAGTGCGGTATTTGAGACCCAGCTCCTCAGCGCCCACAAGGAAAATCACAAATTTCTTGCAAATGTACAACCAATTCGTCTAAGGTGGGCGCTCTCCCTTTTGCATACAATTTATCAATTTCTCGGCGAATTAAATCGCATGTGAAATTATCCACCTTAGAGAAACGTTTCCTTTTGTTTTCACGCTTGATCGGCATCTTTGGTATTCCTTTCGTCACAATTTTATTACTGTATTTCTGTAAATAGTCCGAATTTATCAGCTTCATTGCATGACCCCTTACCAAGATTATTTTTCAGCACATTTATGTGTTCAAAACAAGGCTTGAATTTGCTTAGAAAGAGTTCCCATTATAACTTTGTTTTTTGAGGCTTCTCCAGTAACATAACTCGGCCCAGCAACACTTTCCAATTCATTCACACTATTGTCTTTACTTTGATCTGACTGAAGGTTAACTACTACTTCAATTGCAATTACCACTGCATTTCCCTCCCATGGGCCACGCCGTGGCTCAGTGGTTAGACCATTTGGCTGTCACCAAGGCGGCCCGGGTTCGATCCCAGGCGACCGCAAAGTGCGATTTGTGGTGGACAACACGGCGCTGGGGCGGGTTTTCTCCGGGATCTCCGGTTTCCCCCGTCATCTCATTCCAGCGGTGCTCCATCTTCATCTCATGTATCATGTGTCATCGCCTGCGGTGCCGTATGTAGTAAAAGCGGGCGTTAAACACTACACATTCATTCATTCCCTCCCATGGTCTCCACATCGTGACACAAAAATAATTTCTGCACATAATGAAACAAACTGGAAATTGGAACTTTAGCAACTGAGACTCCACGTGGAGTAAACATGCGACTGTCATTTCGAAAAAAATCAGGGTTGCTATTGGTCCTCAACGACAGTGTTCCATTTCTGAAGTGTGGAGATAAGATTTATGACGATTAGTGAGCGGTAGGGTCCGTTTCCTTTGTGACGCAACTGCACTCGCGTTGACTAGACAAACACAAATATAAACAAAGACAAACTACTATCAAAATTCGCATTTCTGAACAAAAGATTGTTTTCAATATCAGGACCATCCACAAGCCACCTCCGAAGATTAAACATCTGTCGAGACCAGTAAAAGACAAACTGCACTTCCAAGTTCCGAGAGCGCATCGCATTCGCTGTGAATGTGGGACACCGTATATAAGACAAACCGGAAGGACCATCGCTACCAGAATAAACGAACATGAACGGAGCATTCGTTTAATGCAACCTGAGAAGTCTGGGCTGGCAGAGCATTGCTTTGATAACGACTACAGAATCAACTTTTGGGAGACGACCATCTTGGCAAAATGCAACCGTTACTGGGAGCGGCGAATTAAGGAGGCTTTGGCCATTTCCTCCGAGAGGAGCATGCTTAATCGTGATGCTGGATTTCAGTTCAGCTCCTCTTGGAAGCCGGCCTTAAAAATGGAATTCCTTCGACTTAAGAAACATAGATCAATACAGCTTTGTTAACGTTAGGTTTATCGTTGACAGCCAAAAAGGTTATACATACTTCTTTTCAAGTGCTCGGTGTATGTACGTAGCGTATACCAAATTTGCATTAATACGAGTTTTTAAGTTAAACAATGTCCATCCAGTCAGTTTCAGATTTTTTACATAAATATGGCCCTAACTGAATTAATAGAGAGGGAGTAGTGTTTTTACACATGAAGGGTGTTATAATGTGGACACACTGTCCGTTTTTCTTTCTAAAATGTTTTTCTTAACTTTTTTTATTCAAAAAGCCTCGGAAAACGTATTTCTAGTAAAATATTCCGATAATAAAGTTAAGTAGTTACGTTTCTTTGACCCAATTAATTTTCTATACTCACGCCATCTCCTGATCTGGCAATTACTGAAAACAGTATTTTGTTCAGAAATGCGAATTTTGATAGTGTTTTGTCTTTTGTCGGAGGCTAACCCCTTCCATAAGATGCATTGGGCCGGCTTAGCCATAGCACAAACCCGACAAGCTCTAACGCGTGCCGTAATATCTTTATTCATCCCCTGCCAAACAAATTGTTCACGAATCTTGAACTTTGTCTTGGCGATACCTAAATGACCACCCACGCTCGAAACATGGAAGTACTCAAAAACCATAGACACCAAAGCAGTAGGCAATGCTATTTTGTCGGTACCATCGTACGTGGCACGCGTAAGCAAAACAAGGTCCTTTAGACGGAACGGGGCCACCTGCTTACCAGTCTCAAGCTGCTTTAAAATACCAGACAACTTCGGATCACGACGCTGATTCTCTGATATGCTAGTAAAAATCTCGGGAAATGTCGTGCAGACATTCACGTCCATAACCTGCTGGACAGGAGGGGGAGATGAACTCGGCTCGGTCAAAATTCTAGTTAAGGCGTCTGCTTCACAATTGTCTACACCACGTATATGAACTGGCCTAAATTTAAACGCGGCGATGCGCACGCCCCAGCGCGCAAGTCGACCTGTTGAGCTGGGCGTCCCAAGCGCCCACGTGAGGGCCTGATTACCACATTCAAGTGTGAATTCCACAAGTTCGAGATATTAGCGATACTTTTCCAATCCAAATATTACGGCAAGGGTCTCCAATTCATATACAGAATACTTGCGTTCTGCCTCGGTCAAAGCACGCGAAGCGTAATAAACAGCTCGACGACCTTCGGGAAAATCTTGTAAAAGTACAGCCGCTAACGAACCTTTGCTGGCGTCGGTCTGGAGAACAAAGCGTAGACCAAAATCAGGAAAAGCTAACACCGGAGGATTGGCAGTCACTGTTTTCAGATCTTCGAAAGCACGCTGCTGATCTTCTGTCCACACGAACAGCACAACCTTGCGCCGAAGGCGATTCAATGGCTGCGCCCGAGCAGCAAAGTCGGAGATAAACTTGCTAAAGAAGTTGGTCATGCCGATAAAGCGTGCTAACGCGCGTAAATTACGCGGGGGAGGGAAATTCCGAACGACTTTCGTTCGGTCAGGGTCCACAGTGGTGCCAGCCGGAGACACTAACTGACCCAGAAAAGAAATCTGTGAAGCCGCGAAGGTACATTTACCCTTTTAATTGTGAGACCAGCACGTTTCCAAACGTGAGAATACCTCCCGGAGATGATCACAATGAGTACCAAAATCCTGAGAGTAAACTACATCATCCAAATAATGATACACATATTGGAATTTAATATCTGAAAATAAGTTATCCAACAAACGGGACAGAACTTGTGCACCAGTAGCAATCCCATATGGCACGCGCTGGAACTCTTACAGCCTCCAGGGCGTGGAAAATACAGTTATATGTTTAGACGACTCCGTAAGATGAATTTGAAAATACGCATTATTGAGATCCAGGACTGAACACTCTTGCTCCCGATAAAATAGTTGGCGGCTGTATGAAGATCCGAAATGGGTTGGGCTTCGATTCGTATTTTCTTGTTCAGTCTACGGTAGTCTACGACGGGTCGAAAATCCTTTTCACCTTTCGGCACCAAGAAAATGGGACTACTGTATGCAGAGGTAGACGGTCGAATGATTCCCCTAGCTAACATATCGTCAATTTTGGCTTTCAAGACCACCATCTTAGGTGGGGTCAGACGGTATGGCGATTGTTTAACATGGGTGTTATCGATAAGGTCAATGTGGCACGTGGTCAAATTAGTAAGACCTAGCTTATCGGAGAACAAGTTCCCATATTTCGACCAGAGGTGTTCCATACTCCTACTCTGCTCTGGAGTTAAATGGGACAACTGACCATGCATCGGAGCTACCTCTTGCACCAAACTCTCACTCCTAACCAGCGACTCTGAATGAGCTGAACTTGCGCCAAAATGGAATTTTCACATCCGGGCGAAAGCAAATGATATTTGGTGCAAACGGAAATCCAAACTCATTCCCACACGAGCCATAAAATCGGCCCGTAAAATAAGATTATAGGAGAGGTCAGAAAGCACGTAGTAATAATGTTTCCAAGTGAAACGGGGAAAACAGGTTGTCAAAAGAACCCTCGCTTTGACCTCAAACATCTGACCATTTTAACAGACACGCACTGGACTTGGCATGACTCGAACTTACTAGAATATTTGAGTAATGATTCATTCAAAACTTGTTCGTGAACTAAAGAACAGGTGCTTCCTGTATCTGATAAAGCCAATACACGCTGCTTATCAACAATGACCTGAACCACTGGTTTTGCATCGAAAGCGACGCCAGTTATGCGACGCACAGGCGGTACACATGCCCCAGCCGGTAGTAGCTCCTGGCGTCAAATGGGGCGTGCATTAGGACGTTTTGCACTTGAAGACAATGCAACACTAGAGCGAATACCGCGTGACACATTACATTGACGCATAAGATGATCAAAAGCACCACAACGAAAACACGTTCGTGAACGGGAGGCATATTTCGTACCTTGAGATAGCGTGGCATTACCCCTCGTATTCTCCTGCAACACTCGTGGAGGCGGGCGAGACACATCTATGCCCCTAGCATTATCCGCCAGAGCTTGTTCTGTCAAAAGAGGCAAAAGTGATTTTAACTCCACAAATGTAGTAGGTCTAGAAGAATATATCAACACCGAACGCACCTCAGGCGTCAAACCGGACAAAATGACGTCACATACCTGTTTTTCACTATCAGGTAGTAGCAATAATCGGGAAAATAACTTAAACCTAAGCATATAATCGGCAAAGGACTCATTGAAAGCTTGGAGTTTAAGATAGTGATCACGTGTAAGAGTTATTAATGCACGGCGTGGTATAAAGGCATCCCTGGTGGAATGCACGTAATGGATGAGAAACGTGTTTGACTCGCAACAACAAATTCAATATAACTCCCTTTGCCCTCGCGGCAATGACTTCTAAGAGCAGCGGTTCAGATACGTCACATAACAAGGCAGTCTTCCGCCTGTATTACAAACTTCAGGAAATCAAGAGCAGAGTTAACATCAACCACTTCTAAATTCGACAGTGATTCTACGTACCGTTGTAACGGGTGGGGCAATTTTAAAGATTTAAAAGCCGAATTTGAATTTACCGAAGGATCACATTACTGTCGGGCGGCGAGACGTCATCACCACTACCTCGCGGCAACCGGTCTATCAAGGTAGCGAATTCTGCCCGTAACTTTGGCAATGGCAAGGCAAAATTAAGATTAGGAAAATACCTCTGAAAATAATCGATACGCTGGACATAATGGTTTACACGGGCCGTTATTCTTCAAACCTGATGTTTCGATAAGCCACTCTCGGCCTCACAGTCGGACAATAATTCCATAAATTCGTCAAGGTCTTTTCACATAAAGATGGCGAATCCACAATTAATGGATGATTATCTGATAACTGTAGAATTGTCCAGTACCCTACGAAGTGCTTCCAAAATGGAGGGCACATCTCCTGACACCAGATAATCACCACCACGAGCACACAACTCAAATAAAAGTTCTGGTTTACGCAAATACGCCATGTCCACCATGGCGACCATGACTTGAAGCAACCAGAAATTAAACCGGAAATACTCGATTTAAAACCACGCTCTGCTACCAGACTGCACCAGAACTTTAATTAACTTCTCCCCTTTACAAATACATTTTAGTCTGTACAATGATTTCACGACAACGAACATTAAACATTCGTGAAAATAGAACATTTGCTTCTATATAAAAGTAGATTGAACAGTTTTGAATGTCCTTCAACTTCATGAGAACGAACGGTTTTAAAAATGTCCTTCACAAATCACACCGCTTGCTATGACGAGCCCTAAATCCCAACTACCACGCTCAAGGCAAGGTACCCAGCTTCGACCTCCCGATAGAGACGGTGGAGCAGGCAAACACTAAACAAAACACAATAAGCCACTACCATCGCCCCTATAGGGAAGTCTGACAATTACTTGCAATCAGCCTCTGTGCCAATCGGCACAGTTTATATTTGTGTTTTATCCAGTGATTCATTTGTGGTTATAACATTTAATAAATATCGTGATAATGGGAGAGATGCACATTCCCAAAACGTCGATTTCTAATTGTCTTTCCACCTGGCTTGCTTCCCGAGAACAACTTGAGCAATGTTTATGTTATCTGATAAGTGATTATACGAATAATATCACTGTATGTGAAGCTTCCCTCAAATAAGAACAGTGGTGCATGACAAAATCATAGTTGATTATTGCTTCCGGTATAGTAACACGTGATGGCGAATTTAGTCGATGATCTAACAGCATTTTTGTGTACTGCATTATATCTTAAGAATTTCCCCAAACATTATTTGATAGGATACGAATGAATTGAAGTATGAATAACAAAGACGCTTTAAATAGTATATACATAAAATTTGCCTGCCTCGGTAGCGTAGATGGTAGCATGTCTGCCTCACGTTCAAGAGGTCCCGAGTTCGAATCTCGGTCAGGGTGAGTTACCTAGATAAGGTTTTTCCCGAGTTTTCCCTTATCTTTCAAGACGAATGTCGGGTAACTCTAAGCTCCATGGACCCTAGACTCATTTGAGCATCATTTCACCCAATTCATTTACCGTCCGATATAACTTAATGTTGGGGCGGATGTAAATAAAAAAAATACATAAAATTTTTTATACTACTCTGCGAACCAAATTTTGTTTTATTTATTTAGTAATAACTTGATATGTCCACTCCATTTTAAGGCTTAGTTAATATGAAGATCAAGGAAAGTTGTGTTTGAACATTTAATACATTTATCATTAAGTTGAAGCATTTGATTATTCAAATTCTTATTTTGTATATGATTGAACAGAATGCCTGCCGTTTTGTTTTCACTATTAGTCTATATCCTTTCAAACTATTTTCGAAATTAATTGAACACATAATTTATTTTGTTGCATAACAGTAAGATTCTCTCTTCTAATAAGATGCTTATATAATGTGCATGGTGTGCTTCATTTATATTTTCTTTAGTTATTTATATACATTTATATATACATGAATTGACTTTGTTAGTCTCACAAAAACTCGAGAGCAGTTGAACCAATTTGCCTACTTTTGATTTTGAAATATTTCTGTAAGTCCAAGGAAGGTTTAAAAGGTGAGAAAAAACATGAAGTGATAATGGAGCGGATTATTAAATATAAAAGTGCATGTGCAAACTTTTAGGGAATACATACACCTTCTTTTATTTATGACAAACAAAAGCATTTCAGAGTAGAAAGAGTTTCCACTCCTTGCCAAAGTCCTCAAAGCTATTTCATTCACCTTAGTTTACTAAATAACGTTTATCGTTTGTTATAAAGACTGAATTTTTTTTTTATGTAGCGTGATGATATAAGTTTTGACGATTAGACACAAAATGAATATCTGAACGCACTATAATACAATAAATATTTGATCACAGGTAATTGTCAAATTTTGGTGAATCTTGGATACCTTCTTTATAATTAGTATTTGTGAATGTGTACTGAATTCACAAAGATTAATTAATTTCCTTTGTGACTTTGTAAAGTTTACAGAAACGTTTTTACTATGCCAAGGAGAAGACTTAGGTTGCAGAATTCAGTTAAATGTGCGACAAGCTACATCACGTACTGACCACACTGAAGAGCAGCAAGACGCCGCTAACGCTAATAGTCGTGTTGGTATGTTAGAATTGCGTTATTAAGTGTCTGTTTCTTCCGGGGGAGTTGTTGTCATACAAATCAGCTGATACAAGTATAAACCAGGATGACGTACTGAACTATCCCACAGAGTTTTTAAATTCATTAGAATTGCCTGTACTCCCACCTCAATTTAAAATTAAAAGTAGGATCATATGTGATCATGTTGCACAACATTAACCAATTACGACTGTGCAATGGAACTACACTGTGGGAAAGCTAATAATGTCATCCAGGCAACAATCATCAAGGGAAAGTACAAAGGAAAGAATATCTTGATCCCGCTTATTCTGATGATTCCAACGAATTTACCTTTTGATTTTAAGCATCTACAATTTCCTGCGCGTTTGTCCCTTGTGATGACCATAAATAAATAACAAGGGCAGTGCTGGAAGTCTACGGAATCAACGTGGAGTTTCCCTATTTCTCTCATGGACAATTATACGTGGCATGTTTGCACGTTGGAAAACCACCATCTTTATATATGTATGCACCATAACAAATGATAAAAACCTTTGTTTATCAGAAAGCTTTAAACTGATTAACTTAATTGTAACTGTGTTGTATTTAAATTTCACCTCCAATTGCAGAATAAATAACTAACTAATCCGAATTTGTTTTATTTATATAAGTTCAGACAACTATGAAGCTCGCCCGGATGACTAGTTATATTCATTTGGCCTTTTCCTCCGCAGAGGTGATTTGTTCAACCTGTTTTACATTTTCCAAATAAATCTCAATTCATTTTAATTCTACTCCTGATATCTTTACTGCTTCTGGCATTGAATATTGTTGTGCACTACGAAAATGAAATTAAATGTGTAGCGCTTAACGCCCGCCTTTACTGCAAGAAGCACCGCAGGTGGTTGCACTGAAGATACATGAGAGTAAGATGGAGCACCGGTGGAACGAGATAGCGGGAGAAACCGGAGATCCCGAAAAGAACCCGCTCCAGTGCCATGCTGACCACCACAAATCTCACTTTGCCATCGCCTGGAAACAAACCCAGACCGCCTTGGTGAGAGTCGAACATTCTAACCACTCAGCTCTGACACAGCCACAATGACAAATGTATTTTATAGGTCTACAATAATCCTGGTCCAACCTACTTCTTATCTGTTGCCTTGTACGCATGATCAAGAAAACTAATCGCAGTTGCTATTGTCGAGTTGTCTTCATGAACCCTGTATTGATTTTGGTAAAGACATCATATCTTTTTAAAAGAAATTTTGGTGTCATATGCATACCTTTTCTATATTTTTTGAGAAGACATACGTGATACTGGTCTAGTTTCCAAGCTCTTGTTCCAAAATGCCTTGGAACAGTGGTTTAAATATTAACAATTATTGTAAATGGTAAGATATTTGTCCTGAGATTAATGACTGACTTATTGGCTTGCAAAGAGTGCCTAGAATATCCTCTTAGCATTGCTTTGGTATGTAAAGTGGCATTAATAGTTTTATTTATTTCATTTAAGCTGACAGGGCTAAGAAAGATTGTTACCTTGTTTCTGTTTGGTAATCGATTCTAGTTTCTGAGCATTTCAATTACAATTTCTGTTGACATTGTGGCTATTAAAAGCTTTAGCAATTTCATGCGCATCTGTATGGAGCCATCTGTCTTGACTTGGTATTTTCAAATTGTTTCCTCTCTTTTGCCTTTTTGTAATCTCCGAAAGGTCCTTATGATTTAGTATGAAGCTGATGTACTCCTTAACGCAATGATATTTATCATTTTGCTTCTCCTTTGTTTCCTTAATGTCTTGTTATAATTTAGTATTTTTATTTTTATTATATATATTTTTAATGAGCCCATGTAGACTACACAAAGTACCTAGAGATGTTTCTTAGCTCTTCTAAGAACCCAAAGTTTTCTCATTCTTTGGCTATAGTGTTTCTTCCTCTCGTTTGTCAACATTGTTCCAGTCTTTTTCTTCGGTTTGTCCTATTGGTCAACTTGCCACTTTATTCACCTTCATTCTAAATATGTCCCTAACTAGGATATCGTCTTGAGTGATTCCTGTCAATTTTAATTCATTTTTCATCTCACCGAACCTTTCGTATTGACTACTTGTGCTTTACTTCAATTTTTGCAAAACTCCATGTAATTGAATTTGTTTTATGAGCCTATTTGAAGTTAATAATTTAAAATGTTCATAAAATTTTAACCTCCATTTCTAAATATAACTCTGGATCTCTGTATATTAATAATATAATAATAATCATTGTCATCATTATCATCATTATCATCATCATGAACAACCACAACTTAGCAATATCTTAATGCAGTATGCCAAATGTTTATAATTAGGTGAACCCAATTTTAAAATATTTCAAACGTGAAATGCACTACTTGCTCACTTTCTCGCTTTTTACTTTCTCTACCCATATATGTACAAATGCATCCCTTCCAAAAATTCAACACGAATATGTGTGAGTGCACTCACCTGGAATATACCTGGAGACTGACACAGCACTTAAGAGTGAATACAGCAACTTCAGATGGCGTAGCCTGCGAGCTACTCTCTGGATATCAATATAATCTCTCACAAGTTTCTCTCTACACTGTATATACTCGCCCTGATCAAAGGGTTTTGATACTGTCTGGACGATATTATAGAATATTCTGGTTACCACACAAGATCATGTCAAATATCGTCCTGAACTTTCACTGAAATGTTCAAACTACTTGCATATTTTGTCCACTCACTCAGGAAGATAGGAGATCCTATCACTACATCCTGTTTGTTCCATCAACATCGCTTATCACTGTGAAGCTGATATTGCATACATGGACATATTAGGTAAACATGGCCATCTGTAATTCACCTTAAGTTATTAACCAAGCAGGCCATATAGATGATGCAACAAATGCTTAGGTTTATTGAAATCCCAAATTGTGACATAGCACCAATCAGAATTAAGTATTGCGGTGGCTTAGCAACAAAAACAGAAAAAAGAACCAATGATTTCATTCTTAAATTTTTTCTTCTGGCTTTAACTCTCGAAGAGGGTAGACGAGTTTTCGGTAAAAGACTTCTTGTAACGAAGAGAAGTTATTGTAATTCATCATTTATGAACGTTTAGTAAACATTTAAAATATACATTGAATACGCGACGCTAAGATAAATAATTTAAGTAAAAAACCGTTGCATCATTTATAAATAAAAGAAGAAAATTAATATATA
This sequence comes from Mantis religiosa, assembly GCA_030765055.1. Lineage (NCBI taxonomy): Eukaryota > Metazoa > Arthropoda > Insecta > Mantodea > Mantidae > Mantis > Mantis religiosa. The sequence continues at coordinate 57,332,933 of CM060947.1, read as the reverse complement.
GTAAAGGGCTATATACATCAGTGGAAAAAGTCGCATGTAAAGAAGAAAATGATGTCGAGGAATATAATTCCAAGTAAAGTGAAGCTATATTAATTATTTTATTCCATAGTTGCCTAAAAGTGAAATCCCTTTTGTATCGATACCACATCTGAGAAGTTTCACATCTCATCGCTCGCCGCAGCTGCCGGAGAGAGGATTTATAGAAATCTTCGAAAACATCATCTTCACGGCTTTTAGACGAAAGGCTCATCGTTTCTACATCAAGATAAGGTTTGGCTTCTACAAGCATCGCCACACCGAGGGAGCACGAAACTTTTGCGCATGTGGGGCGTAGACTTCACAACGGGGCGAATCCTTCTTCAGATATGTCACCGCATCCTGTGATATAAATCCAAACCACAAGGAGGGGAACTGCTCCAACTGTAATCTTTCACTTATGCTTTTAGCAGGCATAATTTAAGTTCTGTGTCACTTGAAAATGAAGTGATACAATGCAAATGATACAAAGATTAATTTACCTCCTCATATAAGGCATACATATAAAAAGTATGCCAATCTGCTATTTGTCATACACATGAAAACAATTGGAATAATTTCTGGAAGTTCAGGAAGTCATTTGACATAACTGTAAGTGGTAATCAGAATGTTCGACAACATTCTCAGGGAAACTGCACAAGTTACAACTGTTTAAGGAAACTAACTTGAACATATTGGACAAGCTTGGAAATAGAGGCATAGTGTCTCTTAAATTAGTAAATAAATCATTAGGTAAACCAAGCTGTTTGTTTACCAATGAACAAAACCAAGTCCGGATTAATAACGTTGGGTGAGGTATACTTCACCATTAAAGCAGAGTGGATACGCATGCTGATGACACATTCCTGAGAAGGTAAATATAACTGAAATAATGCTGACCAATATGAAGACGAACAAGCACAGTCTTGCCGCTACGTGATGAACAAGATGAGCAATACTAACAAAGTGCTGTAGTCTTGACCACAGGAGTTTGGTGTAGATCCCTTTTGATATTGAACAAGTGCCTTTTTGTGCAGAAAGAAATAGCTTCAAATCCATACATAAGCAGAGAAGCACCAGTTCTTTGGGACTAGAACCGTATGCTTCTCTGCCTGACCTGCTTGTTCGTTTCCACAGTTTTTGGGAACCCAAAAGGAGACCACTTAGAAGTCATCAAGAAATATTGCTGCAAATATTAACTGTTTTGAAACAGATGGTTGACGGCTATAGCAATCTTGTAAACTATGCACTATGTTGGAAAGGTTTTGAGAATCATGGACAAATTAAATGAAGACAGAATATGAAATAAAATTAATGAGATGTTCAAACAAAAGCTGTGAAAGATTTATTTTTCTTCAACAAAGAAAAGGCATACCGACATTTTATTTGTCTTGTCCAGTTCTAAAGAAGCGATAAGAGATCTGATCTTCAAAGGTCATTTGTAAAATTTTCAATGAAATTTAGCTCATTAATATGTGTTAGAAGCATGGTTTATAGATCTAAGGACTAAACTTTGTTCTTCATAGGCAATGGATTGTAAATAATGAATACTTACATATAGGTATGAGTTTTAAAGCTGAGCAGTATAATTTAGTTTTTTTTTTAATAACAATTTGAACATAATCTCTTGAATAATCAATGATCTATTGAACCAACATGTTTACTTTGTTGAGTATACCTAATTTAGAAAATGATTTGCATCTAAAATAAAATTCATTTCAGTGTTATTTTTAAAGGTACCATGACCAAAGTCCTGTGCCGTGTTGTAGTGGGCTAGAGGGTTGTGCTTATGTCCCTCGCACCTGGGATTGATCGCACCCCTGGGGGGTGCGGATTTTATGTATAGGACCGTTGCCCACTCAGCATCAGAGGAAACTGAGGAGCTATGCTAGGTAGCAAACCCTGGTCTAGAAAGCCAACTTTCCAGCTAACCACATCTCCTCCCCGTATAGGTTGAATGATCACCTACCTCTGCCTCGCATATGTGGGCATGAAGCCGACATTCAAGTTGGCATTCTCAGGCCCACTTTAGGCTACTACACCATGGGCTTATGTCACCATGACTCAAGATATCCCAAACATTGGCACATAGAGGGGCACCTTGGGTCATTTCCTAAAAAGTTTATCTTAATTTTTTTTTCAAGAAAGATATTGAATAGTTTAAACATTACCAATTAGTGATGAAATAAGCATTATCATTCAGTGGTATATGACGTTGAAGATATTTAAATGCAATTTTGAGAGTTAAAATGTACTCATGGTGCTACTAGTTGTATTATTCTATGTAAACTCAGATGCAAGCTTCCAGAAAAGTAAAAAAAAGTAAATCATAACACAATCTGAATATGTAAATATTAGATGCTAAACTTAAGTTGGTATAGCCAACATAAACCTAAAATTTATTCCAGCAAGAACATTTTCAAGATCATTTTACAATAATTTTTTAATTTTTCAGAATCTATAGTTTATTTTAAGTAGTCTATTTTTTTTTAACATTAAGTACTAAGTATCTTTAACAAAAGTTATATACATTCAAGATTATCTAACAAAACATTAGATATCATATCCTGCTTCCTCAGTAAAATTAAATAATAGTACGTTAAACATTTCTGCCAAAGTGCCATCACATTGGGCAATGTAATATTACTATTACCAGCACCACTGTAACAGCAACCATGGACCAAATGCAGAAAAGCCATTTATCTCTCTTCTTGAAATGTGAAAATAATTGGCTTGCCTATGAAGAAAGTTGGTTGTACTTATGCTATTTGTTAATAACTCTGAATTGGCATAATTACTTTCCCTTAAATTTGATATAGAGGAGCCTTAGAATATCAGCCAACTTCACCAAACATAAGTCAAAGTCATAAGCACAGTATGTTAAATGAAAAACATATTACCTACTAAAGAGAATTCTGTAATATTCATGTGTGTGTCCACACTGTTACAGATTGCAAACTGCTTTTCTTCTACTGATGCTGCCCTGTGTTGCTCAAAACAGTGTTTGACTATGGCAATAAGAAAATACTGTAAGCTTAAGCAATAGTCATCTTTTAATATGTCACTATGTGGCTTAGAAATTTTGTTCTCTTTGCATGAGGTTGCTCACTGTCAAACATGAAATGAAACTGGAAACTTACGGCCAGTGGGTCTCACACCATAAAACATGAAACAAAACTGCAATTTTATGAAATAAAATTGGATATTTATATGCAGTAGAAAATTTCTTGTTGTCAAACATGAAACAGAATGTAAATTTGTGGAGAAGATCTTACACTATAAATTAACAAGATTATGAGCAGGAGAAGTTTTCATACTAAAAATTATACACTAAGCTGAAATTATAAGATTATAAGCAAGAGAAAACTTCACATTATCAAACATGAAATAAATTAGATCTATGGCTAGGAGAAGTTTTCATCCAAAGATGTAATTAAATTGGATATTTTTCGACAAGAGAAGGCTCACACTTTTTTTTTTTACCCTCCTTTTATAGTGGACTCACAACTGGATGTGTGCGTTCTGACCTGTTAAGGAGATAAGGAATTCTGGATCCAAGAAAATGTCCAGGATGGTGTATCAGACCGATACCTGGTATGAGAGTGGCGAAGTGGATGTTATGAAATATCATTGAAATGGATAAAAGGAAAGGAAAGATGACTGTGCAGCAATTGGTGGAATGAATGACGAGAGAAACAAGAGAAAACCTACACATCCTCTTTGTCCAACACAAATACCACATGCAGTCCTTGGAATAAAATTTTAGCTACCTAGCAGAAAGTCAAGATGATCACTGCACCATTGGCTCACACTGTCAAATATACAGTTGTACATTTACATGCAGGTCTCACACTATCAAACATGAAATAAAATTTTGACTTTACGGATAGGAAATTTTGGCTTTACAATAAGCAGCAGAAGTTATTCAAACATAAAATCAAGTTAGAAATTTGTGGGCAAAAGAAGAGCTAACTATATTAAACAAAATCTTAAATTTCTGGGCAGGAGAAACTCTCACTATCAATAATGAAATAAAATTGCTGCATAAAGACAGGTAACGTCTCTCACTATCAATTACTACTATCTAAATCTCAAGTCCTTGACTATCCAATTACTATTGGAAGTATATAGCAAGAGAAAGTTTCACATTATCAAAGATGAAGTGAAATTGGAAACTGGTGGACAATTCTTTTTTCTCACTATCAAACATGAATTACATTCAAAGTTAATGAGTAGCAAAGGGTCTCATACTATAAAACATTAAACAACATTTTAGTTGCAGTTCTGGGCTAGGCTAGATATAAAATTTTAAAACCTGAAATAAATTTAAAGGTTAATGGCCAGGAGAAGGTCTATTTATGGAATAAAATGTAAGTTTAAGGGCAGAAGACTTTACAATTTTATTTCACATTTGACAGTTTTTGGATACAAGGTCTCACTTTATCAAACATTAAATAAACTTGGAAGTATACTGATCCCAAAATTATGGGTTAAAACCCAACCCAAACTGATGGCTTTTAAGTGTACTTAAAAGCGACAAACCTATGTCAGTACATTTACTGGCATGTAAAAGAAGTCCTGTGGGATGAAATTCCAGCATACTGGCAATGCTGATATGATCCTGTTAATTGCAGCATCACTGATATACAAAATAATTTAATTAAATTTAAAATTAGAACAAGGATATAAAGTACCAAATATGAAATAAAATTATAAGATTATGTGCAGAAGTATGATTAATGAATACATATTTTGTTTGCTAATGATACTGTCAATTTTTAGGATCAGATCGTCACCACTGATGTGCTGGAATTTTATCCTCCAAGAGTTCCCTTATATGTCAGTACTTCTCTTAATTTAATAAAAAAAGAGGTGAATGTGGAAAAAGGAAATAAACAGGGGTGATGTGTGCAATGACGTGTTGGATGTGCCGCTTCCCCAAGAAATTCAGGAGAAAAACAAGAAGATTCATGCCAAACAATATTTTATTTGCTCTGGATACGTTTTCAAAATTCATTTGCAAACATCTATGGTGCTGCGGAAATTGACAGCACCTTAGATTCAAGTGATCAGACCCACGAGCTCATTCAGCACTGAATATTGCTTAGGAAGCAATTGCGACTCTTCAATAGTTGGCAAGCACTGACAAATTTCGTCATGTGAAGTCTCTGTAGCATGTGAAGAAAAGTTTACTTTTTTTATTTGATGTGATGCTTTTAAATGCAACTGTACGTATATTTCAATAGCATTAACAATAGTATTTTACATAGATTGGTATTTAGTGGTGTCAAATAGGAAGTTGTGAAGTTTTAAGTTATCAGCAAAAGTGTGTGAATTGCATACTTTCTCCATTTTAGACTAACAGTGCACGTGGTGTGGGTCAGTGCTAGGAAAAATTCTGAGTCTGTCTGTGTGGAGACAGGAAACGGGAATATGCTTGTAGTGTGACCAATGTTGCAATGCAAGAAGGGCCTACGTATGACTACAATAGAAAAGAGTACTGAAGAGTAGCCTTAGTTCCTTGAGTTTATTCTCTCTTATTTCGATGAAAATTATTTGGAGCTTCCATCACTTTGAAAGTCACCCCTTGCACTGGAAATAAAAGAAAAACAACTGTCTTTTCTTTGAAGAAATATAATACTTATGTCTACTCTATGTACCCTATCCTGGTGATTTATGTGTCAGTAAGATTCTGTGTTTGCTTTGGTATGGTGCTAACTTTGGAATAGATTAGTAATTCTGCACCTTTTTTTTTCTGCTACAACCTGGATGAATAATATTCAGAGATCTATGTGTATCACGTATACACAAATCCTATAGAGACTAAGATTCCTAAACAATGGATGATTTTTTTAATACCATTTATTCTGTAACAGAGATCCAAGAAAACAACCACATGGGTTGTGGCACCTGAGTCAAAGATGTGATTTACTATGCAGAACACTTCCATGGATGCAAAAAAATATATGTATCCATTATTAATTTATTTCAAATTTTGCATTACTTATTGTTTCTTCTATTTTATAGTTATTTTCATTTTAGGTACTTGAAACAAACTAGACAAATTCATGTTACAATCAATTAGAACAGCAAACGAAATAAAACTTGGTGCACGAATATCTTTGGCCTTCCCTGGGTAAATTTCTGCTATTTTCCAGCTTGCATCATAGAATTGGATAAAAATGAAGGGCCACTCATTGAGGCATTCTTCGTTTATGAATGTTGCAGTTCCAATGTGATCGAAGGGATCATAAGTGCAGTGTATAAAGCAATCAGGTGTTCTTGGACTGAAATCTTTGTTACCAAATCTAGTCGGTTGTTAGTAGTTATTTATGGAGAAAAGACCAAGGATGTGCCCTAGAAACCAGAGACAGTTGAAGCCTGAAGTTTGCACCAATAACGTCTTGCAACATGGACAGAGCTTTGTCCATGTGCAAGCAGGTACTTAAGGATGACTAGAAAGAATTCACTATGGAAAACATAGAGGCACATAGGGTAGTGCTTTGGTTTAAACAAATATTGTGATACATAAATATTATGAGTCAATATGGAACACATTTGCTTCACTTACAATCTAATTTAACAAAACATGTTTCAGAAGCCTTGGAAAACAAGAAGATAATATAAAATTTACATTCCATCTAGTTTTGCAGAAAAACTTTCAGAAGATTTTATCCAAACATAACATAAACATAGCTTTATACAATAAGCTCTGCTTGAGTCTGAAGAGACCACTTCCCAAAAAATATATTTCTAAAACGTAAAAACTGGGGATCTACAAAACTAACTGCCAAGAGTTCAACGTAACATAAACATCCATTTGAAAGAACACACCCGGAACATAAAATATAAACATAGACAGATCAGCCATTGCTGTATACATTTAGGAATCCCACTATAAAACAGATATGAACACTGAACTATTAAAAAAGTAAATGATCGCTGGAACTTGCGGTAAGGGAAATTCTCATCCAAATGTATAAGAACCGAATAAAAGAGCATAACGCAAAAACCTGCTATGTGCCATTATTTTAAAAAATAAAGTTTTTGCATTACAATACATCTATTGTAGCAACTGGCAATGTACGCATACAAACAAGATAGTGCCACGTGGAGATAAAGAGCATGCCGAAAAAGACCTGCTGGAACAAATAGAGTTAGATATATGGAAAATCCTAGTGACATCTTGATTGATAGAGAACATTCTACAACCATCTGGAATCATGAATGGTCGTATAAAAGAAGCCGTGGCTAGTTTATCAAGAATCGTAATGAGAGTTGTAAACAGTCGAATTGGAAGTTGAGAATCGTCGCATACAACTGTGTTTTGAAAGTAAACTCTTTTGTTTGTGGTCAACAACTTTGAGCATTGTATTGGTGTATGTTACGTAATTCTGCTACTGTAAGGGTAGGCCAAAGTGTATTTCTATGGAAATAAAGAACATCTTGAATTTCTGCAACTTGGACTTTTAATTCTACGAACCTACAAAGTCACAATTGGTGTCAGGAAGTGGAACATTCGACAGTGGACGCAGCATTGGAAAAGATTGTAGAGAAAATGGAAAAAATTAAGGCGGCTACCGATAACATCACCAAGAAGATGGAAGAAATGGAGACCGATGACAGTCGAGGGACGCCGGCGAACACCTAGTGGCGTGTGTTGGGGGTTTGGACAGCCGGGACACCTGGAGAGACTGCCCACACCAGGAAGAGCAGCTGGAAGAACGGGAAAGGCACGGCGTTGCGAGGTGCACGTAGGTGCCGTCAACCGACGGATGGATGACAGTCTCATTGCGGACGGTTGGGTGAGAAGGAAGCTGCGCCACGTGCTTATGGACACCGGAACAGCCGTGACTATCATCAGACCCGACGTAGCCAGGGGAGTGTTTGAAGAGTCTGACAGCCCTTGGTGTTCCCCTGTAGTCTTGGTGACGAAGAAGAATGGCGAGCTACACTTCTGCATGAACTACAGGAAGCTGAATGCTGTCACCAGAAAGGATTGATTCCCCTTACCCCAGATTGACAACACCCTGGACACGCTTGCTGGTGCACAGTGGTTCTCGACCCTCGACCTGAAGTCAGTTACTAGCAGGTAGCTCTGGAACCAAGAGACAAGGAGAAGACCGCATTCTTGACAGGCCAAGGGCTTTGGCAATTCACAGTTATGCCCTTCAGCCTCTGCAACGCACCAGCTACCTTCCAATGCCTCATGGAATTAGTGATGAGAGGGTTGACTTATGACGCCTGCCTGCTATACCTGGACATCATCATCGTCGGTAAAACCTTTGAGGACCATCTGGAAAACCTAAGCAAGGTGCTACAGAGACTGCAGGCGACCAACCTGAAGCTGAACGCGAAGAAGTGCCAGCTCTTCCGCAAGGAAGTCAACTACTTGGACCACGTAGTCTGAACAACCGGAGTGGCCACAGACCCGAAGAAGACACGGCCATGAGAGATTGGCTTCAGCCAAAAAATAAGCGAGAGATGCGCAGTTTCCTGGGGCTGTGCAGTTATTATCGCCGCTTCGTAAAGGGCTACTCCAACATCGCCAAGCCCCTCACCCGCCTGACAGAACACCGGCCTTATGCGTGGACGGAGGACGCCGAAGGCGCTTCACTGTGCAATACTCCTATTCTGGGATTCCCACAACCAGGTGGTCAGCGACCATTGCAATGGAGGCATCCTATCCCAAGTCCAGGACGGCCACGAGCGGGTGATAGCTTACTACAGTAAGACGCTGTCCAAGGCAGAGAAGAACTACTGCGTCACCCGGCGAGAGCTACTGGAGGTAATAAAGACCTTGGAACGCTTCCACAAGTACCTGTCCGGTCAGCCATTCCACCTGAGGACTGACCACTCCGCCCTAACCTGGCTACTGAGCTTTAGGAACCTGGAAGGCCAGACAGCCCGTTGGGTCCCGAGGTTGCAGAGTACTTCACCTCTGAGCATCGTAGAGGGAAGAGCCACAGCAACGTAGATGCCATGTCCCAAAGACCCTGTCCAGAAGAGTGTGGCCAATGCACAAGAGTGGAAGAGGAGCATGCCGCAGCTGTCAGAGTAGTCACGGCAGTGCCTGCGGATGGCTGGGATAGCGCAGGCCTGAGGAGGGAGCAGCTGGCGGACGCAGACTTGGGGCCACTCTTGAGGGAAGTGGAGGCAGGGACCTGATGGGAAGACACAGAGAGAACACTTCCCCGAAGTAAGGTCCTGTAAGTTTTGGAGGAAGTGCACGGTACTTCAGGAGGACACCTGGGAGCGAACCGAACGATCAACGAACTATGACAGCGTTACTACTGGCTGAGGCTTCGAACAGACGCTGAGAGATGGTGCCGTCAATGCCACATGAGCACGGTGAGTTGCGGGCCCAAAACTAGGAGCCAGAGTCGCATGTAGCAGTACAACGTCGGAGCGCCATTCGAATGCATCGCTGTCGACATAGCTGGACCATTCCCAGTGTCCGACCGAGGCAATAAGTACATTATGGTGGTCGTGGACTACTTCACCAAGTGGCCAGAGGTGTATGCCATCCCGAACCAGGAGGCAAAGACAATCACAGACTGCCTCGTAGAGCAAGTGTTCTACCGATTTGGGGTGCCGTTAGAGCTCCACAGCAACCAGGGCACCAATTTTTAGTCTTACTTGATGGAGACACTGGAAAGACTTAGGATGAACAAGACCCGCACAACACCCCTACATCCACAGTCGGACGGCATGGTGGAGAGATACATTAAGACCTTAGAAGAACACCCGAGGAAGGTGGTGGCCAGCAATCAGCGCGACTGGGACGTTAATGTGCCACTGTTCTTGCTGGCCTACCGCTCGTCAATACACGACACCTCTGGGATGCCCGCCAGCTTAATGTTCGGCCGAGAGTTACGCCTCCCTTGTGACCTGGCTTTTGGGAGTCCCCGGTAAGTGAAACAGCCAGCAACCGAGTATGTGGAGAACCTGGTGAACCATCTCCACGACATGCATGAGATGGCTCGTCAGAATATCCAGAAGGCGAGCGACCGCATGAAGACCCGATACGACAGGCAAGCCAACTGCCAAGGGTTCCAGCAAGGTGACCAGGTCTAGTTGTACCGCCCTACCCGGATCAAGGGACGCTGCCCTAAACTTTAACAACCATGGCAAGGACCGTACCGGGTGGTGAAGAGGATTAACGACGTGGTCTACCGCATCCAGAAGGTGCCATGAGGAAAGATGTTGGTGGTACACCTGGATCGTCTGGCCCACTACAATGATGCTGTTCGGGACGACCAGCCCTGAGGAGGGAACAGTGTCATGACTTGTGGCATATGCACACTAACAAGATAGTGCCGCGCGGATATAAAGAGCATGCTGAAATAAAGATACCACAGAGATAAAAGACCTGCCAGAACAAATAAAGTTAGATAAATGGAAAATTCAAGTGACATCTTGATTGATAGAGAACATTCTACAACCGTCTGGAATCATGAATGGCCGTACAAAAGAAGCCGTGGCTAGTTTATCGAGAATCGTAACGAGAGTTGTAAACAGAGTCGAACTGGAAGTTGAGAATCGTCCGCATACAACTTTGTTTTGAAAGTAAACTATTTTGTTTGTGGTCAGCAACTTTGAGCATTGTATTGGTGTATGTTACGTAATTCTGCTCTGTAAGGATTGACCAAAGTGTATTTCTACGGAAATAAAGAACATTTTGAATTTCTGTAACTTGGACTTTTAATTCTACGAACCCACAAAGTCACACAATATATCATTGTCAGTACAAACAAGACATGGGTATGTGCCACAGTGGTTAGTTTAGTTCATAATATCATCAGAAGATGGAAGAACTGCTATGTACTCACTTATTTACCAAGGATTCAGCTAATTTACGAACAGCTGATTTCCAAAATGGAGGGTAATGGTTCAGGAAATTTGCATGCAAATAATGCTGACATGTGGGAGAAAAGAATTATTTAATATAAGTTAGATGTGTAGAAGAGACTTGAGAATTGGTGCAAAGCAAAAGAGCAAAAACCACAAAAGATTACTAGATCCACATGTAAGACACATGACCTAGAATCTGAACTCCTGCATATTTTATTTAAATTCATAATGGGAAATAGTATATTTATATTATTTTATACATTTATAGATCTGTAAAACCTCTGTTCTTCTCTTCTTGTTGGTGACATGCAAGTGTCAAAATTGCAGTACTTTGTCACCTCAGCATAAAGTAAATTTGTTTACATTTTATACATGTGATTAAATTATCCAGAATTATTGGGGTTAATGCAAATTGTACCAAAGGAGCAGCAAAAACATGGTAAGTACATGATGCCCAAATACAGTCAGTGATACTCTACTGTTACATACTGCATACCAGATCAAGAAGGAAATTATGTCTAGGTATGTCAGACCAGATTTATAGATCTTTTTGCAGTATCTAGAAGCACTCTTCAAACTCTAGCCTTAAGAATAAGACATGGAAAATTAGTGTTTGAAGAGAAGAGAGGAAAGTTTGCTAAGCCAGAAACTGACCACTGAGGTTACAGAAAACAGAACACATAAGTAGCATACCAAGAAAGAGAATCACTTATGTGCTAAATCTGTAAAGGAATATCTTAGCCCAGAGCTCAACATCTACAAACTGTACCAATCAGCTAATCCTTTAATCACTGATTTATATAGAGATTAAGCCAAAGATTTTAAGGAATTATTTTCCAATCTTTCATTCAGACTACTATATTCTGACTTGCCGAACTTGTGAACCTTTAGTGTGAAATAAAATGTTAAAAATCTATTCCAAATTTGAAAATAAAAACTAAACTAGAACTACTCCACAGGAGATCTGAAAAGGTAATGGGATGACTCAAAGAGGAATCAAGAACTGAGGTGCCTGATAGCAACATATAGTGTACACAGAAGTGGAGCATGGTTTATTTTTTCCAACACTTTTAGATTCTGATGTTTTATAAGAGACAAAATATTGTGTTATAATTGTTGCTGTGCTTTTGCGTGATTTTAATAAAGCCTATTAAAGACTAACCCCTAATATAAAAAAAAAATGTAGAAAATATGAATATATTTAAGAAAAAGCTCAAAGCATGTTTAGTAGAAAATTCATTTTATTCAATTATGGAATATGTAAATGGATAGTTCTGTATAAACTAGCTAATTAAGACTGCGTGTGAATGAGCATTATTCTTAATTGTATTGTTTTAGTGTAAATTGAATTGTATTCCTATTGTACAATGTTGATGATTCCCTATCATGTAAACATGATCTTAAGGATGAAATAAATGAATATGTGCACATGTGGCATGAATTTATGACTGGGGAGGCAATATCTCCTTCATGTTCTAAACAATATTGATTTATGTGGAGTGACAATTGCACAGCTCAGAATAAAAACAAGATAATGATATTCCATTTTATCTTGAGTTACTTGAAGTCTTCAACATTACTGAACAAAAGTCCTTCATATCTGGCAATAGTATTGAGAAGAACAAGGCTGTGTAAGGTATTTGTAACTGAAGACCTACATGGTACTGTAAGATCTGCAACACTTCTTCTTCTACTTTACCTTACCCCTAGTAGCACCACTTACAGTGGTGTTAGGGGATTCTTGTTCCTTTATGCCTTAGGGTTGGCCTGAGGAACTAAAGCTTTGGATCCGATAGAGAACCAGGATGGGTGATCAGCCGGATGCCTGGTGTAAGGGTGAAGGATGTTCAGATGATGGTATGAGGGTGAGATGAAAGATAGGAAAAATGATGGAGCAACTGGCGAAATGCTGGTGTGGGAAACCGGAGGACTCGTAAAAATCCTGCCCCAGCGCCATGTTGTCCACTACAAATCTCACTTTGTGGTCATCTAGGATCAAAACAGGGCCGCCTTGGTGAGATCCAAACAGCCTAACCATTCAGCCACAGTGGAGCCCAAGATCTGTTACACATGCTAATAAATTTGAAGTTGTTGACTTAACTGAACAAAATTTTATCAATATTTAGACTGCTGCCGATTTACTAATAACAAAAAGATTGCAGATTTCAAACAATGTTAAGTTTCTCAGCAAAGAATTCCACAGACACAGACTTGATATATGCCTTTCGGATTGAATACTTGGAAATATGTTAATATTCTAAAAACTGCAGTGAAGCTTTCTCACATCAGGAATGTATTATTCAATGGATTTGAAGACCAAAGAGTGCTTAGCAAAAGAATTAAAAGGAAGACTTGTAATGAATGATACCATATTTGGATGCAAAATACAGACAATTTTATAAGAATTTGTATCATACTACATAATGTGGATTGATTTGCTTCTGAGTTTCTTTCAAATAGTGTGCTGTGTACTAAGACAAACTACTATTGGCACTTAGCTGATTTTTTAATAAAAAGGAAAAGACACTTAGCTATATAAAAATTATTTGTGGTTGGTTTATTGACACTCGTCACTTACTTTTTCATATATTTATGAGAGACTAGTTTCAAAGGCCCTGGCCTCCATTTTCAATCTCTTCCCAACTGGCATTTGTTGTTATCTGCTCTCTCTGGTGGTGGAACTATGAACTTTTTTGTCAAATTATCTGCTGGCGGGATTTCAAAGTTCATTACGCGATCCTTATTTTTCCAGATGAATATGTTCTCCCATGTTGTCAATCTATTTTGGTTTATCACTCCTTTTAATAATTTTGGATTTGGATCAATGTCATGGTTTTCATTCCAAAAATGAAATGCTACTGCTGACTTGTCTTCTTGTTTCAATCTGATGTTTCTAAAGTGTTCATTGACTCTGGTTTTTAAATTTCTTTTTGTTTGACCTATGTAGCATTTTTCACAATTCTTGCAATTTATTTGGTATATTCCAGATTTGTTACCTGAAGGAATTTCATCTTTTGTTTTTGAATTTAGTAATTTTAAAATTGAGTATCTATTAGTAGGTGCCAAGATGATATTTTGTTCCTTGAATATCTTTTTAAATTTATTAAATGTTTTTGGATGATATGTGAATGAACTGAATATGCTGTTGCTTTCTTTTTCTTTAATAAATGTGGTTGCTTCCTTAATGGTTTTCTTTAGTTTAGATTTTCTAATTTTCTTCAACACCAAACTTTTGTTGTATCCGTTTTCTTCTGCTATGTGTATTATTGCTTTTTGTTCCTTGAAATATTCTTCTTTTTCCATGGGTATGTTGACTAGTCTGTGTGTAAGGCTGTTTATTATTGCATGTTTATGTGTAATTGGGTTGTGGCTATTATTTTTTATATAATTTTCTGAATGTGTTGGCTTCCTGTAAATTCCAAATTTTATTTTTGTATCATTCCTGATGATATTTAGATCCAAGAAAGGTAGTTGTCCATTGATTTCCTTTTCTATTGTGAATTTGATAGTCCTTTCTTGCAGATTGAGTAATTTTAATGCATCATCTAAATGTTTACTTGGTACAATTGCAAAGATGTCGTCAACATATCTATACCAAACCTTGAAGATCAATGGGAAGGACTTTTTAATTTGTGTTTCAAATGCACTCATAAATAAGTTAGCCAAAAAAGGTGAAAGTGGATTGCCCATTGATAATCCTGATTTCTGCTTGTAGTGTTTTCCATTAAAGCTAAAGAAGTTTTGTTCAATGCATATTTTTGTTAGAGAAATATATTCTTCTGCTTCTATTGCTTCCATATCAATTGTAGCTAGCCATTTTTTTTTAACACATTCTGCAATTTTTCTGTTGGTATGCTTGGAAATAAAGATGTGACATCAAATGAAACCAGTCTGTCATTTTTGTCCAAATTTATATCTTTGATTTTTTCTACTAAATCTAAAGAGTTTCTTAAATTTGCACTTTCAAATTTTGGAAAACTATTAAATTTACTTAGTAACCATTTGGCCAAATTATATGTGGGGGCATTTATGCTACTAGTAATAGGTCTCATGCCTTTCCCTGTTTTATGAATTGACTGGTTTCATTTGATGTCACATCTTTATTTTCAAGCATACCAACAGAAAAATTGCAGAATGTGTTAAAAAAATGGCTAGCTACAATTGATATGGAAGCAATAGAAGCAGAAGAATATATTTCTCTAACAAAAATATGCATTGAACAAAACTTCTTTAGCTTTAATGGAAAACACTACAAGCAGAAATCAGGATTATCAATGGGCAATCCACTTTCACCTTTTTTGGCTAACTTATTTATGAGTGCATTTGAAACACAAATTAAAAAGTCCTTCCCATTGATCTTCAAGGTTTGGTATAGATATGTTGACGACATCTTTGCAATTGTACCAAGTAAACATTTAGATGATGCATTAAAATTACTCAATCTGCAAGAAAGGACTATCAAATTCACAATAGAAAAGGAAATCAATGGACAACTACCTTTCTTGGATCTAAATATCATCAGGAATGATACAAAAATAAAATTTGGAATTTACAGGAAGCCAACACATTCAGAAAATTATATAAAAAATAATAGCCACAACCCAATTACACATAAACATGCAATAATAAACAGCCTTACACACAGACTAGTCAACATACCCATGGAAAAAGAAGAATATTTCAAGGAACAAAAAGCAATAATACACATAGCAGAAGAAAACGGATACAACAAAAGTTTGGTGTTGAAGAAAATTAGAAAATCTAAACTAAAGAAAACCATTAAGGAAGCAACCACATTTATTAAAGAAAAAGAAAGCAACAGCATATTCAGTTCATTCACATATCATCCAAAAACATTTAATAAATTTAAAAAGATATTCAAGGAACAAAATATCATCTTGGCACCTACTAATAGATACTCAATTTTAAAATTACTAAATTCAAAAACAAAAGATGAAATTCCTTCAGGTAACAAATCTGGAATATACCAAATAAATTGCAAGAATTGTGAAAAATGCTACATAGGTCAAACAAAAAGAAATTTAAAAACCAGAGTCAATGAACACTTTAGAAACATCAGATTGAAACAAGAAGACAAGTCAGCAGTAGCATTTCATTTTTGGAATGAAAACCATGACATTGATCCAAATCCAAAATTATTAAAAGGAGTGATAAACCAAAATAGATTGACAACATGGGAGAACATATTCATCTGGAAAAATAAGGATCGCGTAATGAACTTTGAAATCCCGCCAGCAGATAATTTGACAAAAAAGTTCATAGTTCCACCACCAGAGAGAGCAGATAACAACAAATGCCAGTTGGGAAGAGATTGAAAATGGAGGCCAGGGCCTTTGAAACTAGTCTCTCATAAATATATGAAAAAGTAAGTGACGAGTGTCAATAAACCAACCACAAATAATTTTTATATTAATTTTGACGTCACTGTTACTAAATTCCTCCAAACACTAGCTATGTTTAATATTTCTGACTTTAACAATTCATACTACTATGTGACATGTAATATCATTAATTGCACATAACAATTATCCTACAATTGTACTATTTTGTATACACTTTAAACAGTACTGTCACGTTGAGAGTACACCACCTACTGTGGAGTGGGTACATGGGAATGACTCCATCTTTGTTGTCTACTGTGGAGGGGAGCAAGCAGGACTGCAGTCTTCAGGGGAGACGGCCAATAGCTGACATCAAGAACACATCCTGAAACAAGCTGTACTGATACTGTGCAAACACCATTAATGAAATTCCTTTCTTGGAAGTGTTGAAAACAGTGTTGTTATGATAATTAAAATAATGAGGAATAAAAACAGACTAAACTTTGGCATTTACAGAAAACCAACACAGACAGACAACTACATAAAAGCTAATGGCTACAACCCAAGATCCCACAAACAGGCAATCTTCAATAGTTTAGCACACAGACTGGTAAACATCCCTCTCACAGCAAAAGAATACAAAACAGAATACAACAAAATAATTGAAATAGCACAAAAAAATAACTTTCCCAAATCATTAGTGGACAAAAAAGTGAACTTAGCAAAAAAGAAGAAGCTACTAAAGGAAACCACAACCCTCTCAGCTACACAAACTAATATGATTTTCAAAAAATTCACTTACCATCCATGGGCCTATGGTAAATTCAAAAAAGCCTTCAAAAAACAAAACACTCAACTAGCACCAGTCAACCATTTCTCCTTAAGAAACCTAATTTGCTCAAACATCAAAGATGCCATTCCATCTAACAAAAAATCTGGTATATATCAAATTGAATGCTGTGACTGTAGTCAAATTTATATTGGAAAAACCAAAAGAAATTTAGAAACAAGAGCAAAGGAACACTTTAGAAACATAAAATATAAACAATTAGAAAAATCAGCAGCTGCCACACATTTTTGGAAAAAAAACCACAACATAAATCCAGAACCAAAACTACTAAAACATACATCAGGAAAACAAGAACCATCCACATGGGAAAAATTCTTCATTTCAAAAAATAGGAACAAAGTATTCAATTTCGACATCCCCCAGAAAGATTTGTTCAGCAAGTTCCTTGAACCGCCACCAGAGGAGACCTGTGACAAAATATCGTCAACTACACCAATGAGAACCACTCGATGGCTGGCTGAAAATAGAGGCAAAGCCTCTGAAACATGTTCCGGAAAAATTTAAAAGTAAGTGTTGTTTAGTGTCATTAATTGACTCTCTTTAAAGTTAATTAACCATTAATGAATATTCCAATTCAAGAACACTCAACTACTGGAACAATTTTTGCATGTGTCAGGGTATATAAAACCAATGCAAAGCCTAGCAGTGGGGTTTTGTATGTTTTTCGAGTTTCAAGTTACAGTTCGAGTTGACTTGATGAGTGCACTCTGTGTTTAGGAGTTGGCGCAGTGAAGTAATGCGCAAATCATTTGGTGAGTTGAGATATGTGAGTCAACAGAGCAATATAATGAAGTGTTGTACATTCTGAGCTCAATAGTGTGTGGTTGGCAAGCAGTGGAACTGTGCAGTGAAACAGTTTAAGAGTACAGTGAGTCCCAGATCCATTGTGCAGAATGAAGCAGTTCAAGAGTGAATACTGCACTTGTTATGTTCAGAGTTGGTGTGCAACTCCATATGAGATGCATACCATGTGTATGTCACAGTGATTATTAACAGTGCAACTAAGTGCATGTTAAAAATATATAAACATTAAAGAGATATCTTGAAGCAGTGTATTTGTGAAAAAGAGAAGGATTTTGCTGACAATAAAGGAGTTGAAGGTGAACTTTGTTTTGTCTTTTACGTTTTTATCATAGTATTAAATTTTAAGATGAACACCCCAGGGATATACTTTTTAATATATCCCTAAACAGCTGATGGCACTCAGCAAGTGCTTGAGTTACACTCTTCAGTTACTAATTTTGAAGTTCCACCTCCAGAATCTATACCAAATTTATCACATCTACCATGGACAGAGGAAAAAAAGAAATCAATGCTGCCAGTTAACATACAGCTGATGATAGAGGCAACGACTTCTAAACATATTTTGTAAACTACAGTGTAAGTGAAGTAAATGTGTTCCAAAATTGACTATACTACTGTTTTGAGCTTCATTCAATGTTACAAAGCTTTAAAAGTAATACATATTGTATTTATCTTAAATTGCTTGCTTTTAGTACCTTAGATTATTTTCTAGATTAAATTAATTGGGAGTCGATTAATGACACAAAACAACACTTACTTTTAAATTTTCCCGGAACCAGTTTCTGAGGCCTTCCCTCTATCTTCAGCTGGACAACGGTGTATCTCGGATGCAGAACGCCCTAGTGGTTTACCGGGGAAATATACGAGTCAAATGGAGAATTTAATGTCAGGACGGCTCGTTGGCCATGATAGCTCAATGGGTTAGAGCGACTGGATGGAAACCAGGAGTTCCGTGGTTCAAATACTGGCCATGGTATTGAATTTTTCATGTTGACTCTATCCATCAAAAGCCTTAGCCTATAAACGGCTAGTGTGGAGAAATGATTAATTTCCATAAATTAACTAAAATTTTCACTTTAAGTTCAAATTGATGACATTTGAAGTTACAAATGAAAATAAAACTTAAGCACAAATGAATTAACTACATTGCCTTATGTCTGCTATTGTCAGATCTCACTGAGTCCAAAGCAACATGCAGTTATTAAATTTTAGATGAGTCGCATTTTTTAACACATCTGCTTCACTTTCGTACCTATTTTGAGGACATGTTTCGCAAATCTTCGCTTGCATCTACGGCTCTTGTGCTCTTGAGTCGCACAAGAGCCGTAGATGCAAGCGAAGATTTGCGAAACATGTCCTCAAAATAGGTACGAAAGTGAAGCAGATGTGTTAAAAAATGCGACTCATCTAAAATTTAATAATTTTTCGCTTCACTGTGGTGTTCCAATACAGTTGAATCTCGATATAACATGCAGTTGTTTTGAGGTTAAGGCTCTACTGTACTGTACCTGTTGCATCCTGACTGCGATGTCCAATGTATTGCAATAATAATTCCATTGCTAAAGGACACATTTCACACTTTTCATTGCATCACAAACAAATTAATAATTTTGAGTCTAAATTATTGCTGTCTTTTACCTTCCCTTACATAAACTTGGGCCTGCTGGTAAATGACATTTTATATAGTTTTCAGTGATATTTTGCTGTGTGCTTACTCAAAAAATGTACACCTTTTCATCAATTTTATTTTTGCAAATATATATATTTGCAAAAATAAAAATGATATATATATATATATATATATATATATATATATATATATTAATTTTTATAATATATATTAATATATTAATTTTTTTTAATAAATCTTAGGCATTTGTAGATAAACTACTTACTTCACAAATGTGAGAAATTACTATTTGATTATAATATGAACAACTTCTGTTCTTTCTGTAACATTTCATTTGTAAATAGTTAAGCTTGAATGTCAAGTTCAAGTTTACAAATATCTATTAGGGTAACAGATTTTTTTAAAATTAGAAGGATTATAAACATTGTGAAACAGGCCCCTGGTATAATGGCAGAGGAAGGCTAAAATCAACACATCATCTTAATTTCAGTGCTTTATTTACATATTTTAAAGACATAAAAGATTTTGTACATATGTCTTTCTCAGAGAGCATTAATTCAAGTTCTGTTTTCATGTGTTCGCATATGTCTGTTGAGTTTAGATTTTGTGTAGAACGACTTTTTGCACAGCTGACAGAGGTATGGACGCTCACCGGTGTGTATTCGTTCGTGTATGACCAGATGCTGGTTTTCAATGAAGGATTTGTTACACCGAGTGCAAGTAAAGCGTTTTTCTCCCTTGTGGTAACGCATGTGTCTGGTTATCTCTGACTTTGTAAAGAACGAGAGGTCACAGAGTTCGCAAGGGAAGGCCTTGTGGCCCGTGTGAAGAAGCTCATGACGTTCCAGTCCTGATTTGGTGAAGAATGACTTGCTGCAAACGCTGCAAGCAAAGTCATTGATGCCAGAGTGACGTTTCTGGTGGGTCTTCAGATTGGTCAGTGTCGTGAAGGTCTTCTCACACAGTGTGCATCCATAAGGCTTTTCCTGCAAAAAATATTATTGCTCACATTCTGGCAATTTAACTTCAAAGTCTGTCTATTTCTTGCTATTATATCTACAATTATAACAAAACTATAACTGAAATATTTGTGAATATTTTATATTTGGTATATCTGATAATAACATATGCTATGGTCTACACTGACCCCAAAGAGAGTAATCTTTTGATACATCTTATGTTATCTTTTAATGCAAAGCAAAGTTACTTAGGAGTTACTGCTTACTCGATTGATTCTAACTGGGAGTTCTGCAGTGTAACGTTGCAAGTGAAAAACGTAACTGAAAAGCACAGCGCAATCACTTGTACTAATGAGTTTGAACAGGTTGTAAATGATTAGAACTTGCAAAATAAAATCATTGCAATTTGTACAGACAATGCTAGGAATATTGTACTTGGTATTGAGAAATCAAAATACAACAATGTTAGGTGTTCTGCTCATACAGTTAAGTCTCAATAAGGTGTTTAAAAGTGCTTCTATAAATACCCTCCTTAGTGAATGCAAAAAAGTAGTGGGCCACTTTAAACACAGTCCGTATCTATAAAATGAACTGTCTAAAAAGTTGAACGATCTTAATATTCCACAGATAAAATTAAAACAAGATGTAGTAACCCAATGGAACAGTACTTGTATTATGTTTGAAAGTCTCCTCACAGCTAACAGAGCAGTTACTGATATTTAGGTACCCAACCTTCAAATATTATTCCAATTAACTGAAATTGAATAGGAAATGACACAAAAGTTTGAATGTCTGAAACATTGCGATAGTTTAATCGATTAAAGTGACATGGTTAATTGATTAAAAATTTTGATCCATCTACAGCACCAGTTTATTACATATTTCACAGCACTTACCTGAGTATGAACCCTTTCATGATTGGTCAGCTGACTTTTCTGTACAAAAGTCTTGCCACACGCATTGCACAAGAAAGGTTTGATGCCATTGTGTCGATTCTCATGACTCTTGAGACCTGAGTAACTGTGGAATGTCTTCTCACACAAACTGCAAGCATATGGACGAACACCTGAGTGGTATCTTCTGTGCACATTGAGATCTTGTTTCCTTGCAAATGATTTGCCGCACTCCTCACAAAGAAAAGGCTTCTCCCCTCTGTGGATTATCTCATGCTTTTTAAGATTATCACGCTTAGAGAAAGACTTTGAGCAAATCTCACAAACAAAAGGAGCTTTATCATCACTAGAAACATGTTCGTCCAACAATTGCACATTTTCATCCTTGATCACAGTCACAGGTGATGGCGAAGAGCGAGTCTTTAATGTCCTTAATGTTGCTACTCTGTGTTTACTTTTAGCTGCTCTCCGGAGACGTGCTTTACGAATTTGCAAGGAAACGACCGCTCGTTTTCTTCGCTTCTTGTCTTCTTTCCTAAAACTTTTCTTCAGCATTGTCATCTCTCTCTGATACTGATCTGGGCTGCAGAGAACAAGGATGTTTTCAGAGTTAGATTCCACTTGATCATCTGAACTCAAAAAAGTTTTAAGCTCTTTGGGATTACTGGTATCTGAAAGCTGCCCATCACAGCTGTCTTCTGCATTGTGCAGCTTTACATTTTGGTTGGCCTCAGAGGTCACATATTTTACTTCAAATTCTTTATTGTTTGTGTTATCACAGCTGTCTTCATCTCCACTCTCCTCCTTAACCAGCATGTTCTGTTTGAAAATTAGAAAATATGTAATTAGGAACTCATATCAAATAAAACAAATAAGAATAACCCTAGTCTATGGATTGGAATATAGGAAAACCGAGAAATATTTTCTGTAATCAAGTGAAACTCTGATTGATTCTACCACAAGGTGTGCAAGGTGGGAGGTGACTGTTCCACTGTCCACCCAGGAGAGAAGCAAGAAGCTGCAGGCTTGAAACATCCCACAATTTTGTTCAGGAACCTTCTTCTTGCGATAAAATGTTCTTTTTGTGAACATTACATGGGATCATTGGCTTTATGTCTTTTCTAAAAGAAGTTAAGAAAAAGATTTTTGCATGCAAAAATACCCAATCCAGTCCATAGGACTATCATTTTAAAGGCCAGTTCACAGTAACAGAGAATGGTAACCAGAATGGGAACAACAAAGTTAAAATATAAATTGATAAAAACAAAAGACAAAACAAAACCGGACAACCCTACCCTTGCAAGATTATATGGATTGCCTAAAATACACAAACCCAACATACCCATGAGACCCATTGTAAATAATGTTAACATTCCTACTTACCTTCTGGCAAAATGGCTATCCAAAAAATTTCAGTCCTTTCCACAATTCAATACTCTGAGCATAAAAAACTCTTTAGACCTGGTAGAAAAAATTCAACATCTTATACTAAACCTTCAAGACACTTCAGTATCCTTTGATGTCCGTACCCTCTTCCCTAGCATCCCAATAGACAAACTTTTGACTCAACTTAAGAAATGGCTAACTTCTATTAACCTAGATGCCAATACAATAGAAGAATATTTGGCAATGACTGAAATATGTATACACCAAAATTATTTTGTTTTTGATGGAAAGTATTACAAACAAATTTCAGGACTGGCTATGGGAAGCCCGCTATCACTATTTTTGGCCAATCTATACATGAGCTTTTTAAAACATATATAACTAAAGCCTTCCCTCATATGTTTAAAACATGGTACAGATACGTAGACGACATCTTCGCAATAGTACACTACAAACAAATAGATGATGCTTTGAAACTATTCAACCTTCAAGAACCCAGCATACAATTCACAGTAGAAACTCAAGAGGACTGTACTCTACCTTTTTTGGACCTTAAAATCACTAAAAACAATGAAATACTGGAATATGGTATTCATAGAAAAGCAACACGCACAGATAATTACATCAAAGCAAATAGTTTCAACCCAATTCCACACAAACATGCCACCATCAACAGTCTCACACACAGATTAGTAAGTCTACCCCTCAGCCAGCAAGAATATCAAAAAGAATACCATCAAATCTTAAAAACTGCAATTAAAAATGTATATGGAAAAAGCCTTGTAATAAAAAACTAAAATCATTCAAACTTCAAGAGAGATTAAAACAGATCACAGCTCTTTCACCAATAAAACAAAAAATTAGATTTGCTAAATTTACTTACAGCCCCCTGGGCCAAAAAAAATTTCTAAAAAATATGCAAGAAATACAATATAACATTGGCACCAAAAAACAATTACAACATTAAAAACCTACTTAACAGTAATAATACTGATAAGATAAAACCAGAAGAAAAGTCAGGCATTTACAAGATTAAGTGTAAAGACTGTGAAAAAATTTACATAGGGAGGACAGAAAGAAACATAAGCACTAGAAACAAAGAACATTTTAGGCACTTAAGATACAAAAATATTGATAAGTCTGCAATAGCAGCTCATTTCTGGTCTGAAAATCATGCAATTGAAGATAGCACCAAATTACTATAATATGTACAAAAACATAATGAACTCATCATATGGGAGAGAATATACATAGAAAAACATAAAAACCAACTAATGAACTTCGAATTCCCGCCAGAAGACAACCCCACATTTAAATTCATCACAAAATCAACAGATGGCAGCAGCAACTCCAGAACTACCCACACAACTGGATCAAGCTTTAGTCACATTAGAGGCGATGATGCAAACGATGGTTTGCGAAACATGTCCTCAATATAGGTATGTAAGTGAAGCCGATGTGTAATAAATACAACTCATCTATAATTTAATAAAAGAAATGAATTCCTCTCTTGGAAGTGTTGAAAACAGTGTTGTTATGATAAATTAACTTTAAAGAGAATCGATTAAAGACACTAAACAACACTTACTTTTAAATTGTAAGTGTTGTTTAGTGTCTTTAATCGACTCTCTTTAAAGTTAATTTAAAAGAAATGAAGTTTACCTCAAATTTCTTTATTCGTCACTAAACCCCTTAGTTCAATGCTAACGTACAATCACCTTTTCTTTTACACAAATGCACAGCTTCAACTTGTTTCTTTAACGTTTGTCTCTTAAGCATGCACCAACTTGTGTTGCTGGTAATGTTTTTCATGTACACAAAAATTTACCTCTTACACAGAGCTGCATGCTGACTCTAAACACAATTACTCCGATATTTACTTGTGAACTGCTTCACTGCCTGTTCACACAGCCTGCCGACTCATCATGGAGCTTGCAACATACCATACTAATCTGTTCTGTCAACTCACACAACTCAATTGAATGACTCGTGAACTGCTTCACTGCATCAACTCTTCACCACGGTGGCCATTCTTGACTGACACTTGAAGCTCAAAACACACATCAACAAACACTTAAACTGTTCTTATACAGTCTGCCAAGATGACAAAGAAGCTTCTGGAACTGTACCAACCAGTAACATGCGTGTCATAGCTTGCCAACCCTTGTTCTACATGATTACTCATGCAGACAGGTATGTACTTACAAAATGTAAAGATTAAAACATGCTGTACAATTTAACCAGGCTTCTACTTCAAAAGTCTGACTTTCAACCAGAAAATTCTGAAAGTGAAAGACATTTTGTAGAGCAAGTAGAATTTAATGATTTGGCACACAACGTAAATTTATCAAAAGAAGAATTTGAACTTCTAGGTTCCAAGTTACAGCAATGGAAATTACTTGCACCTGGTACAAGAAGTACAGTTTCGAAATAGACATCAGAAATCTGGAAAATATTTTTCAATGGAGGAGCATATATGTTTCTGAATAGATATCAATTGTTTAATCCAGATGAATGGCAATTATTTATAGTTTGAAAGTAATGAGTCGGTAATTCAAACACAAACATCACTTAAATTATCCTTACTTGGACATGTTTCGGAGAACGGTTTGTCTCCATCGTCAGCAGTTTTCTGACTGGTTGGATCCGTGGTTTCCTGAAGGGAGCTGGTTGTCTGTGGTGGCATCTGTTGTCTGTGAGATGAACTTCCAAAGAGAGTTTCAGGCGGCAATTCGAAATTTAAAGTATACTGTATATGTGTTTTTTATAATTAGCAACTTTTCCCAAACATCGAGTTCGGCTACTACTACTACTAGGGGGATTCTGGGTTTATCTCACCCACGGCTGTTTTAGGGCTTATTTCGCCCTCTTCAGCCAGTTCGGTTGCATTACTGGCTGACTTTAATAGTTTTTTATTTTGTACAATTTCATGATTGGTAGACCAGAAATGGTGGGCTATTGCTGATTTTTCTATTTGTTTGTATTTCACACATCTCAAATGTTCCTGTAATCTAATATGTAAACTTCTTTTGGTTTTTCCTATGTAGAACTTATTGCAATCTGAGCAGTTGATTTTGTATATAGCTGATTTCTTGTTTTCAGGTACTAGGTCTTTCAGGTTGTTGCATAATAAGTTTTTTAAACTGAATTTATTTATTGGGGCTAGTGTGATGTACTTCTTGAATATCTTGTTGAATTTATGATGCACTCTGGGATGATATGTGAATTTCCTGAACTGTGTCTCGGTTTTTGATTCTGTTAATTTTGTGGTATCCAATATGTGTTTCTGTTTCTTGAATTTCCATATTTTCTTTTCTATTAATTGTTTACTGTATCCATTAATTGCAGCTATGTTAATCATGTGGTTATATTCTTTGTTGTATTCATTCTGTTTCAATGGGATGTTGACTAGTCTATGTGCTAAGCTGTTCAAAACTGCAGGTTTGTGGGGTGTAGGATTGTAGCACCCTATTTGTAGGGTGTAGGTTGTAATTATGTTTGTGTTGGCTTCCTGTAGATGCCAAAAGATATTTTTGTAAATTCATGGATTATCTTCAGATCTAAGAAAGGTAGGTAGCCATCTTTTTCTATCTCTATTGTGAACTTTATTGCTCTATTCTGTATGTTCAATAGTTTTAAGGAATGTTGTATGAATTTGTATGGAACCATGGCAAAAATATCAACATATCCAGTATTTGAAGATGTATGGGAGGGATGATGTGATATGTGTTTCAAAGTAGCTCACAAAGAGGTTGGCTAGGAAAGGTGAAAGTGGATTGCCCATTGTTAGACCTGAGGTCTGTTGATAGAATTTACCGTTGAATGTAAAGAAATTTTGATGTATGCATAAATGAGTAAGTTTTGTGAGATGTTCTATTTCTTCTGCTGAAATGTTAGTCTGTATGAGCCAATTCTTGAGTAGCATGAGTTCATCTGCTGGAATACTGGGGAAAAGAGAGGTGACATCAAATGATACTAGTTTGTCTTCTGTGTCCAAATACAAATTTGAGATCTTGTCTACTAATTCTAATGAATTTCTAATGGCTAGGCTGTGGAACTGTGGAAGTGATGAAAATGTATGTGCTAGATGTTTGGCGAACTTGTACGTAGGTGCATCTATGTTGTTGATTATGGGCCTCATTTTCTCTCCTGGTTTATGAATTTTCGGCAATGCATAAAGTCTCGGTAATACTGGGGGGGGTCTGGTTTGACTACAGATTTCTGTATATCAGATAATATCCGGACTTCTTTTAAGGTTCTCACGAATTCTTTCATACAGAGTTTCAGTGGGTCACTTTCCAATTTTGTGATATTTGTGTTTGTGTTTGAATTACTGACTCATTACTTTCAAAATCTCGAAATACATAACTTTTCTAACCTTTTGCTTTAAATAAGATGATTTATAGATTCATCAAAGTTCAGCTTACAGACTATGTTACTTCATAATGGCAACAAACTTCCATCTCTTCCAGTTTTCCATTCTGTAGGTCTTAAAGAAAATTATGAAAGTATGGCCAAAATTAACATGTTTTGAAATATGAGGTGCATTGTTGGAAAATATGTGGTAATCTTTAAGTAACTGGTTTGCTACTTGGATTACAATAGGGTTTCAGAAAATACTGTTCTTTTTTTGTAGATGTAGGACAGCCATGATACACAAAAACATTATGTGGTACAACAGAGAGACAAACGGCAGAAATATGTCCCAGAGAAGAGTAATGTAAAACAATCACCATTGGTTCAGCCTGACAAGATTCTTCTCCCCCCCCCCCCCTTACATATAAAACTTTGGCTGATGAAGAATTTGATAAAGGCATTCAACGACTGTAGTGGATTTGCATATCTGCAAGCCAAGTTTCCATAGTTAACTTATGCAAAACTGAAACAAGGAATTTTTATTGGACCTCAAATTCAAAAACTTGTGAGGACAAAATGTTTGAAAAAATGTTACAAATGGTGGAAATAGCAGCTTGCCAATCATTTACAGGGGCTGTGCATGGTTTTCTTGGAAACATAAAGGAAAAGAACTATAAAACTTCATCTCAAATTTGTTGAAATGCTACAAAGCCATGCCATGAGTTGTAGAATACCCTTGAAAATTCATTACCTCCATTCAAATATAGACTTTTTCCAGAAAATCTGGGAGATGTTAGTGATGAACAATGGAAATGGTTTCATCAGGACATTTGTCATGTCAAGGTTGTAAACACAGAGTAATGATGGGAGATTATTGTTGGTTGTTTGTGACGGAAAGCAGACAGGAGCTCAATAGGCAATCACATGTTACCAAGCACTTTTAAGCACAGTTACAGGTTTGTCCCTTAAATATATAGTCCAAATATTATTGCATACATATAAACCCACATTTTGAATAACCTAATCTTAATTCACCATGATATATAGTACTTTACTATATATCATTACATCATAGTAATAAATGTAACATAATACCTTATCTGGAACCTCATAGGTAAGAACCTAAGTGTCTTCAATCTTTTTAACCTGATGTGATAGGAGTTTTCTGTGGCAATTTTCAAAATCAGTGCACCTTTTACCTTAAGAATCACTTACTTTTATTGCAGAGGCATGAAAAATGTTTTCTTTTATTGGATAGTGTTACTGGTCCAAAGCTAATGCCTTATATGCTTAATTCAGAAGAAGGTCAAACAAACAGATCTAACCCAAACTTAACTGCACTTAAAATTCTAAAAATGTATGTCCCAAAAGTAATGTAAATTTGAGATACACTCCACTATTCCCAGAGAAATAGACAAGATTATTACTTTGTTAAAAAGCAAAACTAATGTTTGAAATGCGATAAGTAGCAAATTGTTAAAATATCTATTACCTACCAGAGTCAAAAAAGCCTCTTACATCATACATTAATCTCATTCATTTTTAAAGGGCTATTTACAGCAAAAATGAAACACACTATATTTAAGCCTGTATACAAAGAGACAAAAGCCACACTTCCAATTATAGGCTCATTTTGCTCTTGACAGCCTTTTCTGAAGTACTAGAGGAAACTGTATAGGTATAATGGGTTGTAAAATATATGTAGTTAAACAATCTCATCATCCTAGTTTGGATTAACAAAAAAAAAAAAAAAAAAAAAAAAAAAAAAAAAAAAAAAAAAAAAAAAAAAAAAAAGTCAACATAAATGCTGCATACATGCTAACTTCTGAAGTAGTAAGCCTTGTATAAAAAATGCTATAATTAGAAATATTCTGTGACTTAGTTAAGGCATTGGACACCATAAATCACAACCTATTATTGCAGGAGTTACAATTTTCCGTTTTCAGTGAGATCTTTTTAATTGGTACAGGTCTTAACAAATAAATTCCAGAAAACCAGGATATATGATTATGATTCTGAACTGGGTGTCATTATGAATCCTATTACTTTCTGTAAGCTTAATGGTGAATAAAGATTATGATTACTAAGGTGTTCCATAAAATTCTATGCTCGGACCTTTATTATATTTGATATTTATCAATGACTTGCCATACAATCTAAGTAAAGAATCAGTAGCTAAACTCTTTGCAGATAATATTTAACTGACGAGAAATTAACTTGTAACTGATGTTTTTCTGCACCCAGCCATCTCAATATACTGTTGCATACTCGTGTCCATCTGCCCTTCTATATCATTCAATGTCCAAAAGACATAAAAGAGCAAAGTTCTGAATGTAATAAAACAGATTGCTTAAATTCTTACATACATAGAATCAAATAAGAATATGTATTCGGAAACCTGCAGAATTTTTCACTAAACCCTTAACTGTCACAACGCTGAAAATGTCATGCCTGACACTAATGCATTATATCCTAACTAATCAGTAACCTGATAAGTCCCTGCCAGCTGACACATATAACACAAGTGTCAATCACAAGGTAATTTGTCGCCCACAGTAAGAGTACTTATATCTCAAAAGTAACAGCAGTTAAGAAATTCTGCTAATAAGTAATTAATAGTAAGTAAGTAGTCTTTATTTCCATTCCCATTACAAATTATTATACTTTTACATACTCATTACTACTCTGAGTTGCTGGCTATCCTTGGGCCCAATAGACTCAAACTCTAAGGCTGTCGAGCTAATGGGTCCCTATTGACAATTTACTCTAAAATAATTTCATCTTCATTTTTGTCATATTTACTTATCTTCCTCAACCACTTGGCTCTTACTTTGCCCAAAAAGTTCCCAATTTCAATTTATTTTTTCCTTGTTTTTACACTCATTAACTTCATTGCTTAATTTCTATTGGTAGCCTTGCCCATTCTTTTTTACCTATCTTCTCCCTAAGCAACCTAGTTTCTTCACATTCTAAAACAAATGCCATTTTTTATCCCTTTGGTGACACAATGGGCATTTCTCCAGATCCCTCCCTCTTCCCAAACCCTTCAGTTTTACCACCCTTGTTCTGGCTCATGCAAAGCCTTCTGTTGCTGCTTTATCACAAATATCAATGTATTTTCCCCTGTTCCACATCACTTTCATCTCTCTATAAATTTCCAGTGAGCTTTTCAAGTTGAAGCTTCCTAATATTTCTTGCCTTTCAATATCTTCCGTTCTTAACCTACGTTCTTTCCAACATCCACTTTGCAATAATTCCCAGTTTTCCCACATGACACCCAACCCTATTTTTAACATCATTTCATCTTATTTAGCCATGAATCTTTCTGATTTAGTCTTTCCTGTACTATCAAGCACTGACGTAGAATATTCTGCTCATCTAAATGACTAGTTCTCGCCCAATATTTTAACACCCTTTCCACCATTATCCCTCTATTTCCCAGTCTTCCCAATTCTGCTTGCGCCACTCCATTTGGTGAAGCTTGTGGTAAGCCTAAAACTTGTTTGCAAAAGTTTCTCTGTATCACATTCATATTTGCACCTCCTTCCTCCAAACCCCATATCTCTGCCCCATAGAGCATTTTTGCTTCTAATATGGCTGTGTAAATTCTATCCAGCTGTTTTATTTGCATTCCTGATAATTTATCTAGGCATACTTTAATAGCTTTTAATGCAATTTTACCTTTTGCAATTGCCATTCTCTTCTGCTCTTTCCAACCACCCTTACTGCTTAATTGTACTCCTATATAATTAAATGTATTGACCAACTCAATTTCTCTTCCTTGCCAGTACCATTTCTCCTCTTTTCTTAACTTGTTGCCTTTCTTAAATACCATAATTTTGGTTCTGTTTACATAAATTCTAAGGCTCCATTCCTTACAAAATTTATCTACTGATCGAATTGCTCTATCTATTCCCACTTTGGAAATAGCTCCTGCTACTAAATCATCTGCAAATAGCAACCCAGGTATTTCCCTGTTATTAATTATTGGCACATGCCTATTTTCCATTCTAATTGCATCTAAAATATCATATATAAACAGATTAAACAGTATGGGGCTCAACTTACAGCCCTGCCTCAATCCTATATTATTCTGAATGAATCTTGTTACTTTATTATTTGCCATCTTTATACAAAACTCATTGTCTGAATATATACTTTGTAACCTCTGAATAAATCTGCTACTCATTCCTTTTTTACTCAATTTGTACCATAGTGCTTCACGATTTATTGTATCAAAGACCTTTTCAAAGTCAATAAATAACACATATACCCTACCCCCCTTATATTCTGCTAATAAAGGATCTGAACAGCTCAACATTTGATTTGATGCAAATAAGCTATTATTAAATTACAGTGAAAGAATCTTTATTCAATTAAAACCA
Organism: Mantis religiosa; assembly: GCA_030765055.1. Classification (NCBI taxonomy): domain Eukaryota; kingdom Metazoa; phylum Arthropoda; class Insecta; order Mantodea; family Mantidae; genus Mantis; species Mantis religiosa. The sequence continues at coordinate 57,301,459 of CM060947.1, read as the reverse complement.
AAGCAATGAATTAATAATCATTCCTGTAGGTCCTTATTTAAAATAAAAATAAAAAAATTCTTACTCCTGGTGAATGACTTGCGCTATCTTCCAGATAATAATTATTTCATAAGAAACCTTGTTTTGCATGATCACATGCAAAGAATGCAGGTGATTTTCATTAGCCAGCTTAAAACTGTTCCAAAAAGTACTATTCTGCAATTTAGAAAACAGTATAATATTCTTCCATGTTACCTAAAAGTGTTATGCAATCCTAGAAAAATAAGATCTTCAAGAAATAAGTTTTATATCACTCCCCATATACTACAGAGAAATTCTTTAAAATATATTATGTAATATCATGTTCAGGTGAATATTCAATACACGGGCCAGATTTACATATGATGGTAACATACACATAATAGTTACTGCTGACCTACTGTAATCCATTTTGCAAAGTTTATTCCGGAATTGATGGTGATTTACAAATTTTGCCTTATATAATTAAAGAAAAATGTTTATCGGTGGTGAATACATTATAAGTCTTGCTGTATGTTCCATAATTGACATATTCACGATAGGACCAAACGAACAAATAATTTGGCGAAATCTGAGATTTTTAAATCACTTTTACCTCTGAAACACCTTCATCTTCTGAATTCTCTGGAGACCGTTTTAAATACTGCTTCAGTGTGGCATAAGAATTTTCGCATTGTATTTTAAATCTGTACGATCGATCTACTTCACGAACACAATGCTGACAGATTAAAGCCGGAAGACCATCACCTTCAAAAACCTGAAATTTTAAAAATTATCAGCATTTCAACTAAAATTTGCTTTAAGGTACACAATTTAAGTTCTTTCCAACAGTTATATGGTAATGATGATAAATGTAATAGCTTAAACGGCATTTATTTACATATTAGCAAAAACTAACCTCAACCGAAACAAAGGACATGATTCTCGTAGGTAGCGGCACGCTAAAAATGGAAGTCATTTGCTCATCTTTCAGCAGACACAAACGACATATTTCGTCCAATTTAAGCGTTTCGTTGCTTTCACTCATTTTAAAAGCATACGCTTTTTATTTTCCTTCTAATCTCTTAACCGCATAAAATGTATACAAGCCGGCAGCCATTTGTACCACAGCCTTCCTTACGTACCTAAAAGATCTATTCCAGATGTATCTATATCTATACATCTGTGATCTATACTATACTGTTTTGTTTTATTATGCATGCCGAATTAAATTCTTTAGTTATTCTCTTAAGTTATTTTATTGATCTGTGTTCTCTACTGAGTTATCTCAGCAATAACCTTTATTACTATACATCATTTTTAAGCTCTGAAATATACTTCAGTTGCAATAATCATTATTTAAATGTTATAAAACAATTATTTCTGAGATTTTGGCTGAAATACTAATATGTTCCAAAATTATTTTTTCTAAAATCATTGGAAAGCAGGACAGAGGAAACAGGTATTATTCAAAGCAAAATTAAAAGTAATATTCTATTTAATGTCATTTTTTATTATTTGTAGGAGGTTCTTTTAACAATTCTGGGTTTTCTTTCAAAGGGCTGCATCCCTCTTTTCCAAACATTTAATAGCCATTTTAAGAACACCCTCACGAGTTTTGTTACCACCAATAAATCCAGTTGCATGTGCAAACACACAACCATCTATCCCCGATACTTTTGACAGTTCTTCATCCCTTAAACCTTTCCACTCCTCCAGCAAGCTTAGCCGAAGAATAAAACTCCCCACAGCAACTGGAACACCCTGCACTCGCCAAGCGCCCTTGATATCTTGGAACAGAACATATTTTATGCAAGGTTCTATGTTCATGTCTTTTTCTAAAGCAAACAAATGTTCTTTCCATGGGCATGAACTTACAAGTTCTATTATTTCGCCTGACTTATGAACCTCATACCTTTTATTTATTGCTTCTTTCACAAGATGCCTTGCTGGCCACCAAACTGTTGCTTTATGTATTACTCTTTCCTCAAATTCCTTTCCAACCATTTCCAAAGCTTTGTAAAAACCTTCAGTTTCATCCTGATTCTTGCTGTTCCATTCAGGATTCAGATTAGCCACTCGAGAACTCAGGTTTGTTGTAATTCTGTATGTTGGTTCTCCATCAAACATTGGAACACCATTATCAATGCCATCTATCTCCTGAATAAAATATTCATATACCTGGTCATACACAATGTTAATAGCTTCATCATCCACAGTATCCCCAAGTATTACTTTCAGAATCTGCTCTCCAAAATGAAAATACACCAATCCAGCACTGCTTAACTTTGTTTTCCATGGTTTCTTTGGGTTCAGTGAGTTCATGCATTCATTAAACTCTCTCTGATGATGATCATACCGATGACTTGCTGGATCATATTTCCCCCCCACATCAACAACAATGTCACATTTCTCTAACTCATCCAGGTCACGTGTTCTAACTATTTCTGCATCTTTATATTTTGGCAATTTTTTAAGCATGTAGCAAGCCAGAACTTCATCACAATGAAATACTCCATTGTGAGTCCCAATCTTGAGTTGTGCTCTTTTGCTGTTACTCTCTCCAACCATTACAGAGTTCTTGTTGCAAAACCTGAAATTAAAATGTCAGATTGTATACAATGCAAGGTAAACATAGGTAGGTAACTATATTATGCACTTATATCATTAGGGTTAAAGTGTATAACATAAAGGTAAAAACGTTTGATAATGACACTTTCAATCTGCAATATTTAATTTATTTTATATTTTAACATTCGTAATATACTTATGAAAGCTAATGTTGCGGGAGGACCCAACATTTAAAAAAATATATTTATCACATTCTAAACACTGTAATGTTTAAGTTTTTTATTCTTTTTGGATACGCGAGGCTCTTAGGGCAAACGTCGCAGAAGATGTCTTTTTTGTGCAAGAGTTCATTTGTCCCAATTGAGAATAGAACGTGAGTTAGCACATTTATTTATTTATTGTTATCTGAAAAGGTTCCCAGAGCCATAGCTCATGCTAGGGAACAGTACAAAAATATATAAAATGATGGCAAACAGCCCTTAACAATACTTATATTACATTTTCATATTAGGAATGAATTACCGTACAAGAATAACATATGAAACATACAAAGATACAGACATTCACTATAACTCAAGAAATAATAGTAACAAAGAACAGAAAAAGAGAAGCTACACATTGAAAGGAAAACTCCATACTGCTCCGTGGGCATATCTACCTCATATTATTGTGCAGTTTTCATACGGATCTGGCCGTACTAACAGACACTAAGTTGAGTATTCTTAGGAAAACAAATATAGCAATTGAAATAGGGGAAATACTGCAGATGAGTAGCCGTCGTCTGCTAGGACAATGGTGGACGTGACGTCGGTGGCCGTGAGTGCTTGCAACAGTGAAAACATGCATTCCCTGAAGGTACTAATACCAACACTGCGTAACCCTAGGTATGGGAAATATGTGCAAATTTATGCTAATATAGCCAATGAAAATTCAGCATTTATTAATTGGTTGGATGATAAGGATAAAGGAAAACACGTTTTAGGTTTCTGATTTGTTTGCCCTTACATTAATAGCCAAAAAGTGAGGTTATGCTATACTGCACGTGAGTTAATCTGTGAACTCCTTTGATCATACCTTTGTTTACAGAGAGTCAATGGCGGGGAATTTGTTCCTCGTGCTTTGAAAGCCAGAAACTTTGAACGGCTACACAGCAAACTTGAATTAATGTTTAATCTCAATGATCCCAAACGAGCAAATTTCAATACCATACCTTCTACCAGTGTTTACTCCACCTCCACAACTTCACAGTAGCGCGGATCAGGATATAATGAGCATAGGAAGCACAGATAGGAAGTAATGAAGGTTTATTGCGTATAGCAAGCGGTGAAATTTGAGTTAAGATTATGTTGAAGTTTTTCATTTTAATAGGTCGCATGCAATAAAGTGTAAATATTTAACAATGTGTTACTCTGCTAACTAAATACAATTTATAGTACCAGCTTCAGTTGCAGCAATAAATAACGCTGACGTAATGAGATAACTCTGTCAGAGTCAAAAGTTCATCAAAGGGGAGAGGGGAGTGTATTGTAAATGTTAAGCATTTTTTCCCGGTTTAAACAAATATAAATAATAATGGGGGTGGGTCTTGTTGCCGGAAAATTAGCCTTAGTAACAGGTAAGAGGTTACAAATAAGATAAGAGTATCAATGCTATGTTTTCATAACTGTTTCAAATATCCTAATGACATACCGATGGTAATTTTTCTCATATTTCATTTATTCACCATTTATAAAAATGTTACATGGTGTTGTAACATTTACAGTGTAAATAATGATTAATGCGATTGACAATTTAAAAGGAATGACTGTAATTGATACAAAATTGTTTTACATATTTTGATTACATACACTATTAAATTCTTCAGTTGAATATAATACATTAAGTTGTATGACTTTGTTTCCTTTAATTTTTGTGTATCTTCCAAATGTTTGATCCTGTAAGGCAATTGGTTGTACGGATCCTTTGCACAATGTGGTATACATTTATTGCTTAGTCTGTTTCTAAAGTAGTTTATTCTCCTTCTGGAGTTACGTATTTGTATATTTATTTTTTACTCTTATGTTTTTAAACTATTATTTAATACATAAGCAAGGGACTGTAAGTAGTTTTAGCTTTTTAAATGAAGTTGTGTAGTTTCACAGATAATGTTTTATGGCATAAATTAAAAAGCATTAGGCTGAAGTTAAGGCATTTTTAATGGGAAAGGGAGGTTTCACTGAATGACAGATACTGAGTTTTGACATCATCTGAATTATGGTTCATTACATGGTACTTGTTAATGCCTTTATTGACATACCATTGTGTTTACAGGTGCAGGAAGTGGAATTGGCAGAGCAGTATGTCAGATACTGGCAAGGGAAGGTGCTAAAGTAATTGCAGCAGACCAAAATGGACTAGCAGCTCAAGAAACTCAAGCACTAATTGAAGGTTAGTTGCCAGTAAGTATTTACCATAGAAATAGTGCAAGCATAAAGGTGACACCTGTCAAGGTGGATGTTAACAGTAACATTGTCTGGGTTCTGTTTCATGAATGTTACAATTTCATGTATTCTATTGAGAATATTTTGTAATCAACTAACTATACCCACTGAAAATTTTGTTCTCTGCTGCTCTGACATAATTCTCCTTTTTAACGTTTTCACTGATAATAGCAGGCAGAGGATTGTTCCCAGGCTTTCAGAGAGGCAGTATCTACTCCTGCAATTGATAACCAGGTATTTGTTTTTCTCTCTATACATATAATAGCTTATGGCTCTGAAGTGTACAAGTGATGGTTATGTCCAGGGGTAAACTAAAATATTTAAGTCCCAAAATGATGTTTGAGTTTCCCTATGGATGCTACCGTGCAGCTGTTTATGCATTTTGGAAATGCAAACACAGAACTGCCAACATGACAAGCACTGACAAATGATGGATTCAGCTATAGCCTCGAAAGCATGACAGGGATGCTCTGTATAAGAATTGCAGAGCGATAGCAGGTTGTAGTTATGGAACCTGTTTAGCTAAATCCCAATGATACAGGATTGCAGGGAACTGGTTTCAAATATGAGTTGTTTTACAAATAGCAGTGTAAATAGGGTGTTCTCCAGCTCCACATTTTTGTTTATATGAAAAGGAAATGAAACTAAACAGCAAGAATAACAACAAAAAAGCAATTTAGAACTTTGGCGATCCAGCAGATTTTCCTGCTCATTTAGGTGCATATGTACAATAGTGGGAAAATGGCCATGTTTTTTGTCCTAATACCATTATTTTCACATAAAAGCAAACATCCTAAAAACATTGTACAAGTGACATCAACTCCAAATAATACTTTTAAGATAATTGCATCATTTTAAGTCACTTTTATCACTGTTTTAATTTGGCCCCCCCAAGTTGTTCTGCTTTGCCATGTTTTCAGTTTGATTTAATATACCCACAACATTTATGTAACATTCTTAGTTGTAACTAATAGGTAACCCAGTAAAATATTGAAGCAATTGATAAAATACTTGAAACAAAAAGCTTGATTTGTATGAAGAAAGTTATCGCTTTTTAGAATTTCTCTGAGTTGAGCTCTGAAAGAAAAGCTAAAGCATGTATAGGAACTATGGTAAAAATAACGTTACTAAAGTCAAGAGTTTGACTGATCCATTTTACCATTTAACATGTATTCATTTGCATCATAGTTTTATATAAATGCAAATACACTAAACATGTTAATAATAACTCTGAAAGCTGTTATTATGAAGAGGTAAATGTACGTTACATTTCATTTCATAATTTAAATTATTAGAATAGTTTTTATTATACAGTTTCACTGTTATATAATATGCTTGTAAATTAAACAAATAATATCTTGAATAATACATAAAAAACTGAAGTTAATAACAGTCAAGCAATATAAATATTATAATAAAATAATAATAATTTGTTACAAACTTCACTCATCTTTTTAAAAAATTGGTAAAATTCTTCACAGAACTCAGGAGACAAGTTTCGCAAATATTTATTTGCATTGTCAGTCCAATAAAAAAAATTGTTATTTTAATAATTTGTTATTGTTTGTAACAGACTATTATAGTTTGTTGTAGTAACATATCTTTCAATTTTCAAGAAGTGCTAACAGAATTTTTTACTTAGTAAATAATGGGTTGTTGTACCATTTCAAAAGGATGTATTTTGCTGCTTGGAAGATTTTTATAATGTAAATAGCTCATTTTTGGAAACTATGTGTCACAATATGTCGTAGGTGATATAATGGGTGAGTTCAGTCTTTGTACAGCTTTGCATCTCTGCTGTAAAAGTCATTCCATATTTCTCTGTATTTCATTTGCATGTCTTGCAGCAATCTCCCATAGTCAGTGGACAGCAGAAGAAGTTGGAGTATCAGATCTTCTACAAGCTGCCACTCTCTAGTCATTACATATTGAGCTGGGAAGGAGTTTAACTGTGTGAGAACTAAGGCCCATTTGAAGTATGTGCTCTTAATCTTTTTAGGTCTACCAGATTCTTGTTTCTTAGATAGGTCCATATATTCCCCAGCCCCTATGTCGCTACCTGCACAATTTTTGCCTGGATTAGTTTCAATGCTATCTGCAGAGGTGCTCTATGCTGCTCATTGCTCTCAAATGAAATATATAGTGTTTAATGCCCGCTTTTACTACATGTGGCACTGCAGGCGGTGACACTGATGATACATGAGATGAAGATGGAGCACTGGTGGAATGCTGGTGAGGGAAACTGGAGGTCCCAGAGAAAACCCGTCCCAGCACCCTGTTGTCCACCACAAATCTCACTTTGTGGTCGGCTAGGATCGAACCCAGGCAGCCTTGGTGAGAGCTGAGCAGTCTAACCACTCAGCCCCAGCACGGCTTCATTGCTCTCAGTATGGTGTTCAATATCTCCTTGATGTGCATTGTGAATGTCCTGTCATCTTCAATGTTATACCTGTATATTTGAATTGTTTTACTGATGTAAGATATTTTCTTTGTGAACTAGGTGTGCCTCTGTTCCTCTTTTCTGAAGATCATGACCATCTTCTCTCCGTTGAGGCTTAGGTTGTTCTTTGTGCCCAATCTTCAATCTCTGTTGAAGACTTGCTGTAGGTCTTCAAGGCTGGTGGATGTTAATGTCATGTCAACTCTATAAAGGTAAATATTCATGTTTGCTGGAATTATTCTTATGACATCAGCTGTGGATGTATTGAACAATGTCAGTACAAGACTCCATTTGTTTGTTATATTTCTTTGGATTTAGTGGTATTATCTGATTATCTTGATGTGGTTGCTGCTCAGCAGATTCCTGATGAGTCTTAGTTCACGGTTGTCTCCTACAATGTCTTCTCGTTTGGCTGTTAGTGTCCATCTGTTTAGGTTATTGACTACCTTAAGTAAACTAGAAAAGTAGCATGTAGTTTTTCTTTTGGGATCTTCAGTGCTTTATCTGCTTTTTTGTAGTTAACCAATTACCTGTATATTTGTGATTCTACTGCCTTTGTTACATGCTCCCATACTAGCCTATTTGGTAATTTTAGTGTTATTGACTCCAGCACTATCCCTAAATTCAGTCCAAGCTGTCTCCCTTCCCTTTGTACAGCATTTTGTGTTAACTTTCTTCCTGATTCTGGTATGGTACCTTGTCTTAGTTTTGTAATGAATAGAGCAGTTATGCATTTTCCTAATTTTTTTAGAATATTTCCGGTGCACATTTCCTTGTTGTATTTTGTCACCCATATGGCTGTTATCGCTTCTAACTCTGTGAACAGCTATGGTTCATTTGCTATACCATTTGCTGGTTTTGGTATGGCTTATATTTCCTTGTTTTGTATCTCCTTGGTGTTATATATACTTATTTGGAAGATGCTGGACATAAATAGGTATTCTTGTAAGTGCAACAAAAAAGTTAACCTATGTCACTTAAAAGACTTATGCCTGATTTCACCAACAAGTGTTAGCGTAACACTCATGTTAAATCTCATGTTAAAAGGCCGCGCCGTGGCTCAGTGGTTAGACCGCTTGGCTCTCACCAAGGCGGCCCGGGTTCGATCCCAGGCGACCGCAAAGTTACGGCGCTGGGGCAAGTTTTCTCCGGGATCTCTGGTTTCCCCCGCCATCTCATTCCACCGGTGCTCCATCTTCATCATATGTATCATCAGTGTCATCGCCTGCGGTGCTTTATGTAGTAAAAGCAGGCGTTAAACACTACACATTTCATTTTCTCATGTTAAACTAACAAGCCGAATTTCTAATGTTAAGTCCTTAACAAGTAAATAGTCAAGATGGGCAGATGAACTCAGCTGTTGATGTAGATTTGCTATATTTAAGACCGTCTAAATGGCATTCATAATAGAGTACGGCCTATGAGAAGAAATGATTTTGAGGAATTATCCAAAGAAAATTGTTTTACGGAGGTATAGACTGTCGAAACATATTGCTATGAAGTTTACTGCGGAAGTACAAGAGAGGTTAGAACATGCATCAAAAGGAATATGGCGATCTCGCCTTTGCTTCAAGTATCAATAACCTAGCGATTTTATAATTCACTGAATTATGTGGATAATACATTGTCCACCTCCCGTCTTGAAACGTTCAAGTCACTTGCCCTTCTTTGCTCCTCGTTTTAAATTTACGTAATACTGAGTTAGAACATGCATCGAAAGGAATATGACTATCTCGCCTTAGCTTCAAGTATTAGTAACCTTGCGATTTTATAATTCACTGAATTATGTGGATAATACACTGTCCACGTTCAGGTCACTTGTCCTTCTTTGCATCTCGTTTTAAATTTACATAATAATGACAAGTGGTTTGGTGCTTGTAGTAGTGACACATGCATTTGAGTTAAATTCGTTTCCAATATTTTCCCCGCGACATCTTACTCTTTTACATTCACTGCATCTGTCCTCTTATTTTCCACGATATCCTTACACTTCGTCACCATTTCAATTAACAATTCTTTCTCCGTCGATGAGAAATTTGTCTCACGGCTTTATTTATGATTTTGTTCATCCGCCATTTGTGCAGACGAAAATGAAAACAAAAGCGCATCGGAGTACGTTCAGAAAATCATCCATAGCCTTTTATAACTGTGATATTTACAAGTTTCTTGGTGTTAACACAGGTTTGTTAACATTTTAAGAAAACAGGTTGGTGAAATGCAAGAAATTTAACATTAGTTTTAGCGCTGTGACAATTGTTACGTTACATTTGTTAACGTCGATTTTAACATCTTTTGGTGAAATCGGGCATTACTGTTTCATATTTCATTTAAATCGTGAGTGAAGTTTTAAGTTTTAATAAAATATGACTCAATAAGTCTTTTAATATAAAATTAACTTCACTTTTAACAATGCTCTTAATTATAACAATTTCAACTTTGTCATTTTATTTTACAGGAGTGGGTGGTGTAGACCACCTTTCTGTCACAGTAGATGTCTCGATGGCAGAGAGCATCAACCTTGCACTTGCAAATATTACTGAGCATTATAAACAGCCTCCCTCTGTATTGGTCAACTCAGCAGGTATAACAAAGGATTGTTTTATCCTCAAGATGGATGAACACATGTTTCAGAAGGTTATAGATGTTAATTTAAAGGTATTCAATTCAATTTATTTTATCCTTAGTAACTCGCAAACATTTGTCACAAACAGTATTCAAAGTGATATAATGAATTTGTGAAGTGATAACATTAAAGCTAAAGTAATTAACAGTTGTGTGAATAAAACTATAAATAGAAGTATTTATAAACAGTGGAGCTTCATCAATGAAACCTTTGTACCAACTTCTCGAACTGTAAAAACACTTAAGCTCCACTTACATTTAAAAATTAGGACATGTTTCAAGGACCCCGCGTCCTCATCGTCAGTTGATGTTCGACTAGTTCTGCAGGTGACCGCCTCCCTCTCCTGGCGCTGTTTAATGAGTTGAATGACGTCAGTTACTATTGGAATTTCATGTTTTAAGTTTTAAGTAGCATAAATGTAACCGTTTTTTAAGTGGACTCCAATTTTTTGCTTGTAATGGTGGTTACATCATCCACTCACTTTAACCCCCAGTATGTCTGGAGGACCACACCTGTCTTTGGTTAATGGGTCCATCGGACCTGGCCGGGAGGAGTTTTAAAATCCATCTGCTTTTCTCACAAGCACCAATTGTGAAACATTTGTACACCGTGACAGGTCAGCGTAAGCGGTGAAATAGCAATTCCTCTATTTCTGATGTAGTTATACCGCTAACGCTCGGTCCCCAGAGCCTCATTGATAAAAGCAGGTTGCACCACGGGCAAGTTGAGGTTGGGATTTGGATAGGAGAGGTTATGGAATGCACATCACTATCCCTTGCATCCTGTCCTTTAATCCATAGGTTAGTGAACATTCCATTGACTATGGAAGAATATAACAAGGAAGTAGATCACATTAAATATGTTGCAATTGTGAATGGCTTTGATCCAAAATTTATTAAAAAAAATGATAAACATAAAGGACGGAAAACCATCAAGGACATTAGCACTTTAAAAGCTGATGACCCAAAGAAAGTATATTGCAAATTCACATATCATCTTAAGGCTTTTAATAAATTTAAAAACATTTTCCATCAATTTCATAAACAACTAGTACCACATAACAAATACAACATGAGAAACATACTAAATCACCCGCTCAATAACACAAGTCAAACCAACAAACTATCCGGAATTTATAGTGTAAGATGTGAGGATTTCCATGAAATATATATTGTAAAAACAAAAAGAAACCTAGAAACAAGGATGAAAGAACACATGAGATGTATAAAATACAAACATACAGAAAAATCAGCCATAGCCCATCATTTCTGGTCAAAAAATCATAATATTTGCAAAGACATAAAACTTTTGGTACTGGCAAAAAAGTATTGGGAATTAACAGTTTGGGAAAATATACACAGTTGAAAGAATAAAAAGAGAGCCATGAATTTTGAAATTCCAATAGTAGCTTACGTCATTCAACTCATTGAACAGTGCCAGGAGAGGGACGCGGTCACCTGAAGAACTAGTCGAACATCAGCTGACGATGAGGACGTGGGGTCCTTGAAATATGTACTAATTTTTAAATGTAAGTGGAGCTTAAGTGTTTTTACAGTTCGAGAAGTGGTTATAAAGGTTTTTATAGTTGTGTGAATGTTTACAAGAGTGAGGCTGAATATTCCTGTTATGTCAAAAACAAAAATAGCTGAGCTTTGATGGAAATTAATTTTTCTTCCACACTAACTGTATGTAGACTAAGGTTTGGATTGGTAGAGTCAGCCTGAAAAACTCAATGCCATAACCAGGATTTGAACCATAAATCTCCTGGTCTGCTAATAGTGGTTTAACTAAGTACTTACAACATAGTAAGTCATCTGGTAGCATGTCTGCCTCACGTTCAAGAGGTCCCGAGTTCGAATCTCGGTCAGGGTGAGTTACCTGGGTATGGTTTTTCCAGGGTTTTCCCTTATCTTTCAAGACGAATGTCGGGTAACTCTAAGCTCCATGGACCCTGGACTCATTTGAGCACCATTTCACCCAATTCATTCACCGTCCGATATAACTTAACGTTGGGGCGGACGTAAATAAAAAAAAATAGTAAGTCATCACAAACGGTGCATATCTCATTGTATAGGGAACCCCTAGTGGTTTACTGGGAAAAATATGAGTCAGTGGTTAAGAGCAACTGGATGGAGACTGGGAGATCCCAGCTCTGGCATTTAATTTTTTATCTGACTCTACCCATAGCTGAGTATATTTTTTATTAATTGAATATAAAATATACTCTTCATTTAATAGTCTGATTAACTGTACTGTTAAAAAAGACTTCTATTATTATTGAACAGGAAATTATGTTATTTTCAGATATGAGTTCCTCACTTGAATAGAAGGGATTGAAAAATAGGCATTAATTTATTTTAAAATGTTTTATTAGCTCCTTGAAGATCTATTTTGTTAGAAACATTCAGCTGTCTGAAAGTGTGGAAGACACATTGGAAATGATGGTTTGGTACATTTAAGTCTTGGGGATGTATATAGATCTTATAACTAAGAAAATAAGACATCAATAATTATAAAATGTATTATGCGTGATTGGAGGAATTCCGTAACAGTGACGTCCAAATCAATTGAAAAAACTATTTGTAGTTGATTTTAAACACTCCCGACTATAGTTTTTTCAGTTATAAAATGCTTGTTTAATTTAATTGATGGAAATTAATCGTTCCTTCACACTAGCCATGTATAGGCTAAGGTTTTGAACAGACTTAGTCAAACTGAAAAATTCAATGCCGCGGCTGGGATTTGAACCACGGATCTCCTGGTTTCCATCCAGTCGCTCTTACCCATTGAGCTACCATGGCCAACGTGTCGTCATGACATTAAATTCTCCAATTGACTCATATATTTTCCCAGTAAACCACTAGGGGCTCTCGTATTCGAGATACACCATTTGTGGTGACTTACTATTGTTAGTACTTGAGTCCATTAATTTCCATCAATTAACTTAAGTAATTAGAGTTTAATGATGAAGCTTGAGACTCAATGCATTGAAAGAAAATTTGTGGTATGTGAAGTACAGTGTTTCAGTCGACTCATAGTATAATTTTAATTATTACATTACTTCACAGAGTTAATTCCATTTTACCTTGACAGATTATAACATGTATGTTAATGGTTCAGCATCATTACAGCTTCACATAAGCCATTATGAGTGAATATGGGGCAATGTTTTAAATAGGTACTCTTTTGAAATTCTGCTACTGTGCAGCACTGCAACTGCCATTTTGTGTACATATGTTGAGTACCTGTTGTGGAAAACTTAATCTGTTTAAGTTTGTCTGTTGGTAGATTAAAATGCCTGTCAATTGAAAATTCTACAGACTGTGTTAAATAAAGGAAAATATGTGAAAGCAACTGAAATTCATTGGCAGATCATGAAGTGTATGGAAAAAGATTATGATTGAAGGAATTGTAGGGAAATGAGTTGGAGCATTTAAAGATGGTGCATGAATAAGCATGATGAGCAAAGTGGGATATCTTCTGTGATTTCTGAAGACTTAGTTCAGAAAGTTGCCGATAAAGTTCAAGAGAACAGATCCTTTATGATTTCATATTCATCTCATGAGTTTTCTTCAGTTTCAAGAAGCATGATTTATGGAATTGTGACTGAAGAGTTAAATTAGTGTAAGTTGTAGTCATGCTGGATGGCGGCAATGTTTACTGAGGTGCACAAAACCAAATGTTCACCAGTGCATTAACTTTCCTCAAACAATGCAGTGATTTTGTAGATGATCTTTTAATCAAATTATTCTAGTTATTAAAATATAGATGAGTCGTATTTATTACACATCAGCTTCACTTACGTACCTAATTTGAGGACATGTTTCACGAACCATCGTTCGCATCGTCGGCTCTTCTGCGACTGATATTATTGAGTCGCATAAGAGACGATGATGCGAACGATGGTTCATGAAACATGTCCTCAAATTAGGTACGTAAGTGAAGCTGATGTGTATTAAATACGACTCATTTATAATTTAATAATTATTTTGCTTCACTGTGGTGTTCCAATACAGTTAAATTTCGATAAATTATTATAGGTTACAGGTGGTTCATGTGAAATTGAAACAACAGTTCATGGAATAATGCCTAGTGATAACCACTTGTCCCCACATTCAAAAAATATCTTGGTAATCAATGTAATGATGAAATGATCTCAAAATGGCCTGTTATAGTGGTTATCAAATTTGGTGCCAGATTTTTATGAAGATAGGATTCAAAAGCTTATTGTAGAATATAACAGTCTTAATATTGGGTGGAAATTATGTTAAAAAATAGATATTACAGGCTTTAATATAAAAATAAAATTGATAAAAAAAGGGTATATTTGTGAGCTTTTAATTTCAAAACAGTACTTACTTAAAAAGACATGCCTTATAATGATAACTTATTGAAAAACTAAGACATTACATATTTGCATTGCCCTGGTCACTGTTGAAGTGGTAAATCATCTAAATTTCAATTACATTATATGTTTTAGTTAATTGATGGAAATTAATCATTTCTTCACACTAGCCGTATATAGGCTAAGGTTTTTGATAGTCAACATGAAAAATTCATTACCATGGCCGAGATTTGAACCACGGATCTCCTGGTTTCTGTCCAGTCGCTCTAACCCATTGAATGGCATTGAATTTTTCATGTTGACTCTATCAAAAACATTATACTAGCAATAAGTGGAGCATTGAGTATTAGTTCGACTCAAAATTATATGAACATTATATGTTATTTATGTACTCATAAATAAGTGTTCCGGCGGAGGATGTGTAAAAGTTTTACATGAAATTGTGATCCCGGACAATTTATAAGAAAAATATCATTATTTCTTATGAGATAAGTGAAGTTTTAAGTTACTAATTGTTATATTTATGTATAAGTGTTCCTTTTCTCTTTTAACAGCCATTTCTGTTTATTTTTACTTTCTCTAATTATTGCCTTACTTTCTTACACTTTTTGTATAAAATATTCTTCATATACCAATTTTATCACAGATGCAACAATAGATTATCGAACTGACATGAAAATAGTGCTATGACCTTCAGCACTCTTATTTATAATACAGGGCTTTATTTTTATGCCATGGCCGTCATGCAGAAGTTTTGTACTCGATTGTTTTATGCTCTTTGATTAACCGTGCTGCTGCAAAAACTCCCCTTGATAAACAACTATTCAAGTTTAAGATAGTGTTAAGACATAATGTACAAACCATACCTTATATGAGGTGCTAAAGGTGGTATTTTCCTGTAGCAAAACAGGCATTGTAGAGAGAAAACACATTTAAATTTACTTGATTTAGTTCGGCCACTGAAACGTTTTCGGCTTTTTATGTTATGTTTTCCATCAGTTCTTCCAGTTTGTGAGGATTTGTTTTGAAAACTGTATCCTTTAAATTTTCACAAGTAAAAATTCACTCTGTTAAGTCTGGCGAACAAGAGAACCTATTGAGTAGCTAATGAGTACTAATTTCTTATCTTCAAACATTTCACTTATTTTATTAATGGAAATCACTGCCATATGAGCTGTTGTCCATTTTTATTAAAGCTACATATATTTTATCTTCTTTCAACTGGCATTAGAACGGAGCAAATGTTATCTCGGTAGCTCTCCTGAATGTGTCCTATGCACCCTTTGCAAAATCAATAAGTATCAATAATCATACTAACTGCTTTATTATTCCCTTTTATTTTTACTAACAGATGGATACTTAAAGGATCAGAGTACATTGTTACTTACAGTTACATTGCATTTGCTATAGCCAACATTACATGTTGACTTACTTCACATTAATAAATGCAAATTTACACAGAGGCAGACTAATGTGTGAGAGATGAAGCTTAAATAGTTGTTTAACAAGGGGAGTTTCAGCAGCAGTGTGGCCGGCTGAATGCCCATGTAACAGCCAAGTAGAAAATCCCCACATGATGGTCATGACATAAAAGTAAAGACCGATCTTTATGAATGGTTTAATCAAATAATGGACTGAAGCACTTCATGGACACATAAAAATTAACAGAATTCTCCAAATAGATGTTCTTTTTGTGTATGCTTTAGCTTTAATAGCTAAAAGTAAAGATATTCTTCAGTATTCTGTTTGTAATTTTAATAAAACGGAAATTATGCCTATAGATGAGCATAAATCAAAAGTAATTATATTTTATAGAAAAACAAGTCCTGTATGAAGTATAATTTATATTGAAAGTAAAATTCTGGAAAGAGTAAATGAACTCACTTATTAATTTTAAAGGTGAGTCGATTAAAGACACTAAACAACACTAGTGTTTGAAAATAATGAGTCGGTAATTCAAAAACAAACACCACTGTTTGTTTTTGAATTACCGAAACATTACTTTCAAATTTTAAATACATCACTGTTTCTAACCTTTAGCTTCAAATAACACTAGTGTCATTTATTGCTATTAATCGACTCACCTTTAAATTTAATTTATTACGGCAACACTGTTTTCAACACTTCCCTGAAAGGAAATTGAATTCACTTATTTTCTTTAAAAATTTTCCCTTCTTGAGAAAATAGATATCTCACAAAAAATAATGAAATGCTGTAGAACCATGGACATAATAAAATCATAAAGCTATCTCTAGTACAGAAACATATGAGAACACATCTTTATGAAACTTTGGCAAGGCATATTGTCTGCAAAGTACCAAAAGAACCAATATGTTCAACTTAGAGTCAACCTGAAAAATGTATCAATTAACTTAATAATGTCCAACATATTTGTTGAAAAAATATTGGTTACCTAAAATCCTGTTGAACTAACATCCATAAGGGACAGAAGTCAACGCCTGAGCTAGAAGTGGAGAGATTCTTTGTTGAGACATAATGGACCATAAGGCCTAATACCTGGAGAGATGGTTAATTTTCCTTTTGACAACTGTAACCATATACTTTATTTTCGCCAAATATCAGATATCATGCATTCAAATACGTATGTTGTTCCACTCACATATACGATTCACTTCATGGATTATCTCCACACTCCTGCTCTTAGGCATGCTAACTTCTGTATTACTGTTATACACTTCTCTTTCATTGAAAGATGGACCTGTTCTGTGAGCGGACTGAACAACTCTTATGTACATGAATATGGACATATAGTAAACACAGCCAAAAACAACGGTTTCATTGGAATAACAATCAATGAAATTAACACATTTAAATGACAGCAACATATGAAAGATATCACAAATCTCATCCAAGAAGAAAAGCAATTGAATTCAAGAAATGCACATGTCATCCAAAAACATTTTACAAATTTAAGATTTTCATGAAAAACATTAGCCTAGCCCCTCAGAACAAATTGAGCATAGAGAAACTACTTTGTAATAGATTAAAAAACCCTATACCACAAGACAAAAAAGCTGGAATTTACAAAATCAATTGCTTCATTGTAATAAAGTATATATGGGAAAAACAAAAAGAAATCTAGAAACTAGACTAAAGGAATATTTGAGATGCTCAAAATAGAAACAGATAAATCTGCAGCTTATCACCGTTTCTGAATGACCAAGCATAACATCAAATCGGACATTACACTAACCAAACTGACCAGTCATGCAGCAGAATTGGACACATAGGTAAAGATTTTCATTTGGAAACAAAAACAACAGTTAATGAATTAATAAATTTTAGATGAGTCATATTTCTTACACATCTGCTTCACTTTCGTACCTATTTTGAGGACATGTTTCGCAAATCTTCGTTTGCATCTACGGCTCTTGTGCGACTGACGCTAGATCCAGCGGTGTGGGTAATTCTGGGGTTGTTGCTGCCATCTGTTGATTTAGTGATGAACTGAAATGTGGGATTCTCTTCTAGCGGGATTTCAAAATTCATTAGTTGGTTTTTATGTTTTTCTATGTATATCCTCTCCCATATGACGAGTTCACTATGTTTTTGTACGTATTTTAGTAATTCTGTGCTATCTTCAATTTCATGATTTTCAGACCAGAAATGAGCTGCTATTGCGGACTTATCAATATTTTTGTATCTTAAGTGCCTGAAGTGTTCTTTCTTTCTAGTGCCTATGTTCCTTTTTGTCCTCCCTATGTAAATTTTTTCACAGTCTTTACACTTAATTTTGTAAATGCCTGACTTTTCCTCTGGTTTTATCTTATCAGTATTGTTACTGTGAAGTAGGTTTTTAATGTTGTAATTGTTTTTTGGTGCCAATGTTATATTGTATTTCTTGAATATTTTTTGGAACTTTTTTGTGGCCCAGGGGTGGTAAGTAAATTTAGCAAATCTAGTTTCTTGTTTTATTGGTGTGAGAGCTGTGATCTGTTTTAATTTCTTTTGAAGTTTGAATAATTTTAGTTTTTTATCTACAAGGTTTTTTCCATATCCATTTTTAATTGCAGTTTTTAAGATTTGATGGTATTCGTTTTGATATTCTTGCTGGCTGAGAGGTAGATTCACTAATCTGTGTGTCAGACTGTTGATGGTTGCATGTTTGTGTGGAATTGGGTTGAAACTATTTGCTTTGATGTAATTATCTGTGTGTGTTGCTTTTCTATGAATGCCAAATTCTAGTTTTTCATTGCCTTTTTTGATTTTAAGGTCTAAAAAAGGTAGAGTACAGTCCTCTTCAGTTTCTACTGTGAATTGTATGCTGGGTTCTTGCAGGTTGAGTAGTTTCAAAGCATCATCTATTAGTTTGTAGGGCACTATTGCAAAGATGTCGTCTACGTATCTGTACCATGTTTTAAACATATGAGGGAAGGCTTTAGTAATATGTGTTTCGAAAAAGCTCATGTATAGATTGGCCAAAAATGGTGATAGCGGGCGAAACATGTCCTCAAAATAGGTACGAAAGTGAAGCAGATGTGTAAGAAATACGACTCATCTAAAATTTAATAATTTTTCGCTTCACTGTGGTGTTCCAATACAGTTAAATCTCGAACAGTTAATGAAGTTTGATTTACTGCCATCAAGTACCCTCTGGAAGTACATTTCACCGCCACATGATGCCGCCATTATAGACAACCACCACAGCAGAAGCAACAGCACAGGTCAATCAGAAATTTTCTGAAGATTGTAACACATGTTTCCAAAACATGTTAACAGAGATTAAAAGAAGTGATGTTAGTGTTACTAGTACTGACTAATCATAAGTAAATATATCTTAGGTATTTCCTAATTCATGTTACATTGTGATAAACATTTTCACAACCACTTATGACAAATATCTTACTTCCTCTGAAAAACTTAATTGGGAGGATATCCAAAATATACTTAAAAAAATTCCATATTCACTTAGAAACATCATCTGTTGCAATGTTCAGACTAAGCACAGGCCATGATTGTCTGAGTGGACATTTGTTCAATATTGGTTTAATGACTTAATGAATTGTGAAAATCTCCAAAATAAGATGTAGTCTCTAAGTACTTGGAAGCAAAAAGTAGAATGATTTTATTATCACATTATCAAACATACACACTCACACACTTTTGACTAGAAATAATGTCAAATTAGTAAATAAGCATTTGGTTACATGCACAATATGTAAAACACAACTGTTCACATATCATAAATCAGTTTTTGTTACTATTTAAACAATATGGGAGAAAAGCAAAATTATATAATATGCTGTGTAACAATTGAACTCAGGTGAATGTATACAAATGTCGTGCAAATTGTGTGTCTAATTATTTACAGGGAACATTTCTGATGATGCATGCTGCAGTCAAAGCAATGGTTAATGCCAACATTACTGGAGGATCTATCATAAACCTTGCCAGCATAGTTGGTAAGACTGGTAACATCGGTCAGTGCAATTATACAGCTAGCAAGGCTGGAGTGGAGGCGTTGACCAAAACAGCAGCGAAGGAATTTGGAAAGTATGTTTTTCTGATCAGCAGAACATTATATTCATTTTTTTACCTGCTCTAAATTATTCTTGCTAAAGTTACTCACCCATCGAGATTTAACTGTATTGAAACACCACAGTGAAGCGAAAAATTATTAATTTTTAGATGAGTCGTATTTATTACACATCTGCTTCACTTTCGTACCTATTTTGAGGACATGTTTCGCAAATCATCGTTTGCATCTTCGGCTCTTATGCGACTCAAGTAAGACTCGAGTCGCATAAGAGCCGAAGATGCAAACGATGATTTGCGAAACATGTCCTCAAAATAGGTACGAAAGTGAAGCAGATGTGTAATAAATACGACTCATCTAAAAATTAATAATTACTCACCCATGTTTGAACATTCGAATATTACTGTATTGTTACCATCATGTTTACTTTCTTGCCACATCCTTATAATAGCTGGAGAAGTATTGTATTCCAACAAAAAATTTTATATCAGATTTCACACAAAAATACACATTTTGGGATCCCTCATCATAAAAAGAAAAAGATATCCACATCTGAGTAAGAGAGACAACAGCATAACTTGAAAATGATAAGATTGCACAAAAATACAGATTTTAGAATCCCTCATCATAAAAAGAAAAAGATACCCACATCTGAGTAAGAGAGACAACAGCATAACTTCAAAATGATAAGATCACTCTATCACTTCTTTATAAAATTATTAATCTTCCCACTCAATTCTTTATCAATAAGATACTAAATATTGCCAAAAAAAAGTATAAAATGTATTTATAATGTAAATATTGGAAATTGTGTCCAAGCTGAGATATTATCTTATATACCTATGAAACAAGAGACCCTCTGTTGTGGTTAAAGATTGCCTTGTGTATAATACCAGAAACCAAAATAATTACTGTACAGAAAACGCTAATAAAAAGCCACAGAAGGGAGTCACCTTATGATGGACAAAATATTGAATGATAAGCTACCAAATTGTATAAAAATATTTGAAGTGGCAACATATTTCAAAGGGAATTAAAACTATTCGTAATATGCAAATACCTGTATAGAATAGACAGTATGTAAATATGATATATATAAAGATGAATGATCATTGAAACTTGTAAAAGTTTATAAGTAAATAAGATTATCATTATCTTTGTGAGGTAAATGTGTAAATCTAAATATCTTATAAATAAACTATAACACTTGGTAACCAACTCCACTTAGCTGTTTTAAAATTGTCAGGATCCTCCAGGACCACTTTCGTGATGTTTTCATCACAGCCTCAGCTGGTAGACTGATAGCTTTTCATTGCTTCTGGTAGATGACGGATAGTTTTCTATCATTCTGCCATCTACTGAGGCAAAACACACTTAAGAACAACATCTATTGGTAGCATTTCAAAATTCATCACACGATTTTTATGTTTCAAATCAAAAAATTTCTCCCAAACCATTAAATCTATTGGTTCATTCAAGTAAAAAGATCAAATATGATCTGCCACCGCTGACTTATCAATAATTTATATTTAATATTTCTGAAATGTTCCTTTACTCTGATTTCCCAGTTAGTTGGTTCTACCAATGTAAATCTGATTGCACCCTAAACAGTTAAATTGATAAATGTCTATATTGGTAGGATTATGATGATAGAATGATAGAATTACTTTGTTTTATGTGTGAACCTCTTGAGCTCCCCCCCTTTTTTTTTTTTTTTGTTTTTTGTTTTTTAATTTTACGTCCTCCAACATTAAGTCATATCGGACGGTGAATGAAATGGGTGAAATGATGCTCAAATGTGTCCAGGGTCCCTAAAACTAGAGTGGGTATGTAAAATTGCTATCTCACGTCCCTCCAGGTTGTTCATGCATGTTTTATCAAAAACATGCAAAGGGAGTAGGAGTAAAATAACGTCCTACCGCCAGTTGTACATCGGCGGTAATAAGAGGAATGTGCACACCCAACATAATATGTCTAGGGTAAAATAAACAATCAACGATAGGCGCACTGTAATATTAACCAATAGCATTCTTCTCCCATACCAAGCGAAAGCCAGTATTATTAAGTAAGACAGTGTCTAAAGTTTTATTTAATACTGAGGGTGGGATAACTGACAGATGAAGGAGACGGGACATAAAGGTCCGATACAAATTGTTCATACGACACATCTGATGAATTAATTCAAATAAGGATGCTGCTCCCGAAGGGCGCAAAAGCATGGCATCCTGGAGATTAAAGGCTCTTTCACAAAAAGATGTATTAACCATGGTCACAAAATGGTCAAACAATTGTGCTTTATAAAGTAGATTCATTGCATCCTCCGATACATATAAGTTCTCCACATGTGGCTTATCTGCGAATACAAATTGTGAGCCAAAAATAGATCCATCACCCCGCAGGGAGTCCGCATGAGATTGAAATAATGATGGATAAGTATCCTGTATATTTTTGAAGTTAATAGTTAACCAATCACAAAAAGCCATGGTAGTAGAATTTACTTAGCAATAAGCGGCAATAGGGAGATTTATCCAGCATTGGGATGCTAAAAATGGTATAGGCACTGCATGTTCATATAAGGTCAGATTTGGCAAGACATCAATATCATCACCCTTCAAATGAAATTGTTAAATAACAGCACAAAACTCTGTTTTTTTCCATTTCCAATTGTAGCTGTCACACTGACCAGTTCAGATGGCTGTCAACAATGTACTGTGTATTGTAGCACATTCAAATTTTCTGTGCACTCTTTTGCATAATCAAGCTTACCACCCACAAAGTTGCAACAAAAAATGTCCATCCCTTCATAGAAATTTACCAGACTTATCAAACACCCTCGTATATGTGTTGCATGTGTCTAAACTTCCAATGTCATGTACATGAACTCTTTGAGTGTGGTCTGTTACTTGAAGCTTTTCTTATTTTTTATTTTAATGTGCTGCAAATTCTGTAAAATTGAATCATCGCAGAGCTTTGGAACTGAACATACCAGTGTGTACAGCCTTACCAATGCAAGCTTGTATTTAATGAAGGAGCTACACTGAACTTGGTACTACAAAGAAACTCACTGCATGGATTTATATTTACTATAATGGTTACGAACTCTTGTATAGTGTCCACCACCTCTTCTGTATGTTATGCAGGCAAACCTCTGAGAAGTGCACTAAAGACAGCATTGCAAGTTCCTTTGCAACCTCAGTGTCTCATAAAGGAGTACTATAGTGGTTTCTCATTCCAGGCTTACAATAAGCACTAATTCTGTATGGTGTGAACTGCCTTATCAAACCACTTCTTGTGGAAGTGATAGAGCATACTCTATTGCAGCAAGGAATTGCAGCAAAGAATACTATTACTGGCATAATTGACTTATTTATGTGAAGAAACCTGTAGCTAGGTTGGCTATTAAGAGCCCTGAGTTTGATGCCAGATCATGGACCTTAAAGCCACGTACTCTAGCACTCATTCAAAGCAATTTCTAGCCTCCTAAATGACTCCCAGCATTATGTAATTATAATTTTTTAATCTGTAATGTTTATAATTATTTCAGTATTTTTCTTTAGTTAAATTTAAGGAATTTTGTATCTGCTTAATCGTCCGCTATGACCTTGATTCAAATCCAAAATTATTAAAACAAGTAATAAACCAAGACAAACTGACAAGATGGGAGAACATTTTAACAAGGAAAAAACAAGGACCAAGTAATAACTGTGGAATCCCAACAGTTGATAATTTGATAAAAACAGTTCATAGTTCCACCTCCAGAGAGAAAATAGCAGTCAACAACAACAGGCAATAGTCAGACCTTTGAGGTTGAAAATGGAAGCAATAGCTTCCAAAACTAGTCCCTCAATAATATAAAAATTTAAGTGACAGAATGTTGAAAACTGACCACAATTTTTTTTTTTTCAAACCACTAGGGGTCCTCTATACAATGGGATACATACCGTTTGTGGCAACTTACTATGCTGTAAATACTTAAGTCCCAGGCTTCTTAGTTAAACCACTATTAGGTTAATTATTGGAAACTAATTATTCTTCCACACTAGCTGTGGGTAATTCAAGGTTCGGGTAGGTAGAGTAAGACTGAAAAATACAATGCCATAGCTAGTGTGGAAGAATAATTAGTTTCCATCAATTAACCTAATAGTGAGTTGACTGTAAAGCTAGGACTTAGGTACTTACAGACTAGTAAGTCGCCACAAAAGATATGTAGCTCATTGTATATGAGAACTCTTAGTGGTTTATTGGGAAAATATGAGTAAGTTGGAGAATTTAATGTCATGTTGGCATGGTAGCTCAATGCTTATGAGCAACCAGATGGAGACCGATAGATCATATCCCAGCTATGGGCGTTGAATTTTTCAGTCTTACTTTATTCAGTGATCTAGAAAGTTTTTATGGTTTTTATTCTCCCATCTACTTCTTATAATTTCATATTGCTCCAGCTCCCTGATAGCAGATTAAAAATTCCCTGATATTCAGATTAAAGAATGTAAAATGGCAGAATATCTGACTTCCTTAGCCAACCCTGACAGTCTTTCAAGTTCTGAACACGATGCATGGCATTTTAAATACTCTGACAGTTTAAACATCATTAACAGTGATTGAATAACTTGTTAGATATAATCAAACTAGTTGAAATTTTAAGCCTTATTGCTATCTATTTGGTCTAATGGTTTTTTAATGGCATAAAAGCTAGTTTTCATGCAATACAGAAACCCTTAGCATATATAACGAAATAGAGGTGCAGCTAATAAATATGTATATTCCTCAACCCCAGGCCATCAAGTTAACCTCTATGGATAGACACATCAAGAAAGTTGTGCTGGCATGTTGCCATGATAGTTCAGTTGGTTAGAACAGTTGGAAGAGCTACCTTCCCAACCTTGTTCTGTATGCATGGCTTGTGTGAAACAATAACTAATTACCAAAAGTAATCTTCTTGGTTGTTAATTATAAAATATTGGGTTCATCAATTTCTAATGCTAAGCTATTTAATGTGCCCTGCTAAGGTATATTACAACATAAATAGAAAGTAAAACTTTCTTACATGAGAGTTATTAAAATACTTTGACATTGATTTTGCATGTCCCCCAATTCATCTCTGTATTATTAGTATAAAAGAATTACATACAAACAAGCGTAAGTTCAAGTCAGCATTAAAGTGTTATTACTCAGACATTCTATATTTAAAATTTCATTCATGCAAAAACCACTTGTAATGATTCATTTACACTATAAATATGATAGATATAAATGTTCTAAGCAAGTATGCTTGCACTTTTCTTGCAGTATATGTAAAACTGACTCCTCTGAGAACTTCATCAAAGTAAATATGAATTTAATGGGGTATACTACCCTCAAATATACAGTAAATGTTATTCACATCATAATCTACATCCTAGAGTTCAAACCTTTTGTTCTAATTTCATTAAAGGCTCTACAAATTGAAATAGTATAGTATAATATACTACTGTCTAATGCATCTTTTCTGTTTTAACCTCCTCCAGAAGTTACCAATATAGATGTAAATTATCTTACTTCTGCTTATACTTAGTTGCTTTATCACTTCAAAATTTAATGCACATTGCTTTAGTACTAGTTTTATAGTGAAATACGAGGGCTATTTTCTTCCCCCTCCCCCCTCAAACCTCCGATGGGTCATAATTAAAAGATAAGAATATATAGACAAATAAATTTATTACGAAACATTAGGTACAAATGTGTTTACTTTTCAACATGATAAAGATTGAGGCATTTCACATATCCACGGACAAGCTTTTTGAACCCCTCTGCACAGTATGTTACCACCAGGATGCTGTTTTGAAGGACTTAATCATTCTTGAACTTCCGCCCTCCCAGCCACCTTTTTAGTCCAGGGAAGAGGTGAAAATCACTTGGTAATAAATCAGGACTGTACAACGGTTGGTTGAAAATGTCCTATCGAAATTCCTGAAGAATTTGTTGGCGATGAGCACTGTGAGGGCGGGCATTATCATGAATAAGGCAACCCCAGGCATCTTGCCTCCTTGTTGGTTCTGTATGACTTTCCACAGTCATAATGTCTCGCAATAAAAAATTGTGTTGGTTGTAGAACCCTGTTTCAGAAACTCCACTAGAACACACCTTAGTCCCAAAAGACTAGCCATCATCTTATCGTTAAACTTTTTGCGTTTGTTTGGTGAGTGTGTGCACACCCATTGATAAGATTGTTCTTTTGTTTCAGGGGTTGCATAATGAGCCAGGTCTCGTTGGCAGTCACAATTTTCTTTAACAAATTTCCACCTTGAGCTTCATAACGGGTGAGGAAAGACAATGCTGCTGTGACTTTTGTGGTCCTCATACAACATCTTCGGAAACCATCAAGCACACAATATCATATACTGCAGGTGCTCTGTTATGATCTTGTAAACAGATGATCTTGAAAGTGCAGGAAATTTCTTACTTAATGTGCTTATGGTAAACCGTCCGTCATTCCAAACTTCTTGGTCAATTTGCTGAACAGTGTCATCTGTAGCGACAGACTTGCATCCTTGAGCTCCTTCATTGTGAACGTCTGGCCTTTAAACTTCCTGCACTCCACGCACAACACCATCACTCAAACAGTTCAGGCTGTATACCCAACTCATTCATAGTGAATATCAGTTCCACTATTCCCTTCTGCTTTAATAAACTGAATCACACTATGTAACTCACATTTGGTAGGGAGAGTCAATCATAGCAGCCATGTTTTCATGCCAAAACCTAGCCTTAAAATGGCATAGTGAAGTTGACTGTGGCTGAAGGTAGAGTGGGGGACATGCAGTCATCCTCGGTGCACAAACAATTCCCCCCACTTGTGTGGTTGCCCTCCTGTGCGATCAGAGGTTGAAAAGAAATAGTCCTTGTACTATTTAGTTTCAGTGCATGTATAAAGAAAATTGAATCAGTACTCCTGTTACAGACTTGGTGTCAGGTGCAATGCTGTGCTCCCTGGATTCATAAAGAGTCCAATGACAGACACTATCCCTGATAAGGTGAAGGATTTGCTACTGCAAGGCATTGCCATGCGGCGCATGGGACGTCCTGATGGTAAGTAAATGTTTAGTAGGAGGCACTTTCAGTATTTCAGGGGCTGTTACCCCAGTTGAGTCTTGGGTGACATCAGAAAGCATTTTTCAAATCAGGGTGACTGTTATTACTAGAAATAAACTTGAATTTTTTTTTTATATTCTGAATATACTGGAATTTATGGTTATAATCAGCAAGAAGCTCATCAGTCACATAACATTCTCTACTCATTCTTATGAAAACTTTCTTACAAACACTTACTTCATGTTAATTGACCTAAACATTTATAGAAATTGTTTTTATAATGTATTTTCTTTTAAGAGCTGATTGCTATATGATGGCTTTGAAATTCCATTCTCTTTGCAGGAGGAGGAAAATGAATGCCTTCCCATTTCAGAAAATTATAAGAGAATAACAAGGAGTATCACAGAAATAATGAACAGAAATAGTTGACCCCACATAAAGAATATATTTTACATGAATTATAGCTGTAACAAGTTGTAGATTTTGTATAATTTGGCTATCTTTTACAGAGTATCAGTTATGCAAAAAGTGTACCTTGACAGACTTGTGTTGTATTCATGGAAGTTGCTGAAAGCCAGTATCATGTTAAATATTTTAAATTAGATATAAAATTTTGTATTTCTCTCTCTCTCTCTCTCTCTCTCTCTCTCTCTCTCTCTCTCTCTCTCTCTCTCTCTCTCTCTCTCTCTCTCTCTCTCTCTCTGTTACTCACACTCATACTTTTTCTGAAATACTATTTCTAGGCTCAGGGAGTCTAAAACCTATATTTCCATAGAAATCTGGATATTTTTTGGGGAATATAATACTTTCTCTTCTTACTATAAGTAAGCATTAAAGAAAGTATGTAGGTTAGATTAGAATTGTACACAGGGGATTCGGCACTGCAACCAGTCTTGATCTATTGTACCTATGCCCCCAAATGGGGCATCCCCAGGAGGAAGGATGAGGTGAGAGAAGACAGTGTGGCCAACCCAAGGAGTCATAACATTGCAGAGGGCAGGGTCCCTACCTTTTACCAGTTGGAAACTCTCCGGCAGGTCAATACAACTGGTATCCCACCCGCCGTGGTCCTGAAACGGCCCACCAGGCTGGCCCAGAGACCGGAGACCATCCTACCAGAGGAGAAAGTGTTAACCAGGAGCATATCAGCCTGCCTTGCAGTGCCGAGATTCCCGCTGACACTTCTACCCTGAAAGAGACCACCAGAGGAGAGATGATGTGAAATGATAATGGAGATGAAATAGAGGGACAAATAAATAAATAAAATGTGAAAATCTAATCCCAGTACCTAATTTCTTATACCGGGACATGATTTCCAAATTCTAATTTATTAACTACCAAATAAATACAAAAATACAATTTAAACAATCATTTTTCAGATAATAAAATAAAAAACAAAAATTAAAAAGAAAAAATTAAAACAAATACAAAAGCTACCAATTTAAAAATTTACGATTTAACTAATAAAACTTTACTGGAATCCAGTATACAAATAACTGGCAACCAGCTACAATTACAAAATAAAACTACAATACCGGAAACCGATACTTAATGTACTGGTAACCAGTACATTTAAAACTTATCAATTTACCTTTTCAACTGATAAAAACCTTCTTAAAAACTTACAAAACATTTAACAAAAAACTTATATAAAAATAATTCATAAAATTTACATTACAAAAATCACAAAATTTACAAATTATTTACTCCAAATTCTTTAAACAAATTAAAATACATTATATCAATTTATATAAACAAACAAATTCAATTATTATTTTTACTTTTACACCAATCAATATTTTTTTTTTTAAATCTACTTTATATCAAATAAAAATATAAATTTCAAATCTTAACAATTAAAAAAAAATTCATCTATAATAATAACCTTCAAAAATTACAATACAATTCAAAATTAAACCATTATAATAACCTTCAATAACCAAACCAAACAATTATATATATATATATATATATATATATATATATATATATTTTTTCTATAATTTCTCAAAACACACTTTCTCAAAATTTAACTATCCTCAATTTACACCAAATTTAAATTAAATAACAACTCAATAATTTATCAAATCAACTCCTTAAATCCATTTTTCCAAATATCCACTTCTTAAAATAATTCATTCAAATCCTTCTTCATCTTTCACTCAAATTATCCATAATAATAATCCATAACTCAATTCACCAATATCCTTCACTACAAAACAACCATCCAAAAAACTTCACTCGTCCATAAGTACACCACATTATCACTTACAACACTTCTCTCATCATCTTACACCGGGAAAGGAAAATCCCTCCCTAAACTAAACCACAAATAAACTTCCTCATTCACTTTAAACACACTTTAAACACAAAAAGATATACTATTCAGAAATAGAGGGACAGGAAGTTTGGGGGTGTAATTATCCTACCCAGCATTCGCCTGGTGACCTGGAGAAACCCTCCAAAAGACGCATAGGTCAGATAGGCCGGCCATGGGAATCGAACGCGGACTTTCCAAATGCGGGCCACAGATGAAATCGCCAGAGCTATCACACTTGGCTAGAGAAAGTAATTATTGGAGTATTGAGTCTGTGCTTGACACAAAATTATGTACCAAGTTTGGTATTTATATGAAAATTGGTTTTAGTTATGCTATTCTCTCTGACAAATCTTTTTAAAGAACGTTTGTATTTGTACAACATAAAGTCAAGTGTGCATGGATGTATTTTAAAAGTAAATATTAGTTTTACAGTTATTTACTAGAAAGAAATTGTGTCAGCCTTTTGGTCTAGGGATAACCTGCTAGTCTCTAGTTTTTACAGCACATAAATGGGCCTTAAGTATGATGGGCAAAATTAAATGGTCTTTTATGCCCTATATAGATAGAATGGGACACTGAAAACCATAGCAGTTAAAAGCATCTAAAAACTTTTTTTCCTTACAGAGATTGCAGAAGTGATCACATTTCTTGCATCTGACAGAAGTTCCTATGTAAATGGTGCTTCCATAGAAGTTACTGGAGGCTAATCCTGCAGCATTATCTGCTGAAATGTGATTAATGGTGTTGAGTCTAGAAGGCATGTGAATTTGTTATGTAAAATAAGTTTTCCTTTCTTAATACAATTTTGAGTCGAACTAATACTCAATGCTCCATTTATTGCTAGTATTTACCTAAAACGCGTTTCGTTAGGACTGAGTAGCATTGAGTATTAGTTCGACTCAAAATTGTATTAATTTTGTGCTTCATTGTATCATAGTCCTTAAACAACATAATAATTTCCTTTCTTAGTTGATTATTGTTACACACATGAAATCACATATTTTAATATAGAATTTTACTGATTTTAATAGTGATGTAAACTTTCTGATACACTTTTACAAAACTGAATTATTTTTTTTTTTTTCTGTGATAAAGTTAAAGCATTTTGATGAATGTAGCAGATTTAAAACGTTAGAAATAATCATATACAATTTTGATAATATAATATTCTTGGAAAAAGACGTGAATCTGACAATCAGTTGTCTTCAAGGTTGACTCGGTGCTCTACCGCATGTAAACAAATGAAAGAAATCACTATGGTACACTTCAAATGTCCACTGACGCATTAACCATCATACAGCTCACAATTGCAACACAGCTAACTGCTGCTCTAACACCTTGCAGGGCTTTTTATACCCCCAGCCATTGTTTCTAGAAAGCTGCAGACCATTCGGTAACAATTGCAATGGCAACAGAAAGGTTGTACAAAAGTTTCTGCAATAAAGAGTTCTAAATTTCTGCAAATCAGGATTTTGATTCTACGAACCCTCCAAGTCACAGTATAAACTGGAATATTTTCCGAAAGTTAATTCACACTTTTAAAAATATTTCATAGCCCTCACTCGTGAAATATCACTTCAAGAGAAAAAAAGCTCCATGCTGATAGATTTTCATAATACAAATCATTTTAATTGAAGTTTTACAGAGAATCAGTACAAATGTGCATGCTTACTAGCCGACAGTATGAGTGCATTTAGAGGAGAGAAGGATTGTTGACAATCTTTAACATCATTAAGACTTGGGATCAGAGGGGAGTGAAGGGCAAGGTAATGATAGGAATGTACAGTTGACAATGAAAGTATGTCTGCAGGTCTGCTCATCAGTAAATGCAACTTGGAACTACAGATGTTTTCTTTATTTGACTGCACTTCTCCACTTGTTCCAAAATAATTTAGTTCCTCTTCCTACTAAATGCATTCATACCATGGCTAAGAGGTATTTACTTGCATTGACTCTGTAGGTACATCACTAGGTGATGTACATTAGGGTACTACTCTTATCACTAAATAGGAAAACTACTGTCATGTACAGCTGTAAACATAGCCTTGCATAAGACACAATTTCATTTTTGCTGTAGAAGTTTTGAGCTGGGGCATGTGCATGTTGTTATTGCTTCTGTAACCAATTAAGTTTTATCGTGTAAATGGAATATTTATTCCAGAACCTAATCAAAAACAAATAAAAAATGATGGTTAATGACAGATAACTGAGGTTTTATAGTATCATTTGATATCATATATACATAGCAAAATACTGCATCAGTTTAAAAAATGAAATCAATATTTTAGATTTAAATAGCCTAAAAAAACCTTCAATAATATTGGAGATGAAAAGATATGTTGAGGTATGTATATCACTATTAAAATTAGTATAAATTCTCAGAAATTAGATTTCATGTATCTATAAGCAATCAAATATAAGCAAAAATAGTCTAATTGTTATCACTGTATATTTGGTATATGGTTTTAGAGAAAACATATTTTATTTTTAAAATTCACAAGCATTCTGAAACCAATTACCCTAAGATTGTATAGAGGTACTTACTTGTCTACTTTATTTACACTATTTTTGTAATGTTTACATTTTTAAAGTACCATTTATATTGTAGTGACCAAATAAAGATTTCTTAAAATGTACAGATGTTAGCAAACACAAAATAAAAATTGTTTTTATATTCATAAAAAATTGCAGTTATTATGTGCTCTATGGGTTTTACCAAATAATATGTTAAGCTCAGTCTGCCTGTAGCTCCTGTTGTTCCTTTATTCCTTCCCTTATTGTTGTTCCTTTTGTTGTTATCCTGTTGTTCCTTTATTCTGCAGTGTGGTAGCCACAATAGGTGTATATAGATAAGTGTGAAGTATCTCCTTTCAATGTGTAACCTTAATCCTCACCTCTTACCATCATCTGTATCTTGTATCCATTTTACACTAATCATGACAAATGCTTGCTTACAATCTTTCTGACGTGATAACAGAACCACTTATAAACAGTACACAAGTAATCATTCTACACTGACATCTGATAATACATGCAGGAGCTTCCGCTCTTCTCCCCAGCCGATTACACTTAAGAGGTCAAGATACTGCCACCATTACCTCCCAGTGGTATATTAACCATGTGTTATCTTTTACCAGCACTGGGGTTAAATACATAGGTACCTTAAACTTAGTAAACCTACTAAATGAATTAATTTAAGAATGGATGAAAAAGTATTATGAAATATGTTTATTGCTGCTTATTACAGATTATACTTCACCTATAATACGAACTTGTTTAAGAAAGCTATGGACCTTGAAGCATAACATACTTTTCACAAAGTTGCTCTCTTGGCTGAAACACAGAATGTTGATTGCTTTTTTGGGGATCACACCTCCTGCTTCCTTCACATCCTTGAAACAGCATTCACAGACACATCAATTTACTATAATGATTTCCTTAACAAGGGTATGGTAACAAAATCAAACACACTACTTTGTGCCAAACACACTTTTATTTCAAAGTATAAACTTGAAAGAAGTGTTGGGACAGTGAAGCACAAATTAGCACAAAAGTGAATCGAGAAGATATTGACACATTGCTTCACTCACACTGTTTATTCACAGGACATGTTTCAAGAGCTTTTGCTCTTATCATCAGCTGGTACTCGATTAGTGCAAATTGTAGCAGTTTCCTCTTGCTCCGTATCATCGTCAAAATCAACAGATGGCAGCAGCAACTCCAGAACTATCCACACCACTGAATCAAGTTTTAGTCGCATTAGAGCCGACGATGTGAATGATGATTCACGAAACATGTCCTCAATATAGGTACGTAAGTGAAGCTGATGTGTAATAAATACGACTCATCTATAATTTAATAATTATTTCGTTTCACTGTGCTGTTCCAATACAGTTAATTTTCTATACACTTTTATTTGTTACTTAAAAAAAGGCTAGCACAGCACTAAATTAATTTTGTTATTCACCCCAACAACAAAATTTAAAACTCCACACTGTATGAAAGAACCTATCATGACATGAATATGAGCTAATAGAAATCCAACATCACACTATAAGTTCTATAAACACAGCTGCAGTCATCAACTTTACATAAGGTCTGTATTTCATGTTCAAACCTTATGCAAGTACGTAAGCATACAGATGCAGATTGGGTAAGATTGTCATGCAGCAAAAAACAAACATCCATAACTTCTTTTCCCTGATGTGGCAGATAATTTCTGTATTCAGCATCGTAATCAGTACCTTATTTGCAATAAAATCCTTCCCTTTGTAATGTGGTACTTCCTTTCCCAGTTCCCAAAACTTGGTTGAGTTGTGATATATTAAAGTAGATGTGGGTTCAACAAAGAAAGAAGCTGACAATAGCCTATAAAATGAATCCCACAACTACAGTGAAGGAATTGAAGGCAGTTTTTTGCAAAGAAGTGGAACTGCAGGAGATAAAAATAAATGCTTCAGGGAGACCAGACCTTCGCAATCAAAATGTAACTGTAATTTTATCTGATGAAGCTGGTAAGAACAGCTTACTACATGGCAAAGCATGGAGACATATGAGAAGAATTTGAAATAACAGAGTTGCTTATGCAAGCCTATTGCACATGCACAGCAATTCAGTGCATGTAGACTGTTCAGATGCAATCATGTCTTCTGCATACCAACGTGTCAACATTTGCAGGCACAAGAAACTCGCATATGATATGATTGAATATTGTGACAAGAAGAAAGAGAAGGGAATCAAAGTTCCTTTGTGTCAAGTGACAAATTAGGTGGCTGCAATAGTGTTTCATCATTTACTGTATGCCAAGTTACTAATATTTTACACTTCTAGTAAACAAGATAAAAAGTGAATGCAGTACTCTGTCAGTATAAGTCAATATGCCTGGACGCTTTGCCATGTGTTAAAAAGGAGGTAAATCAGGATCAGATGGGTTAAGTACCAAGTTAGTAAAAAGGTTAATGTAACAAGAATTTCAAGAACATGGAATCAGACGTAATGCTGTAGTGTAAGGAAATAGAAGATAGTTTGAAATGTTTAAACTGTAGAAAGAATTGTCAAAGAACAAGAAAATGACAATTGTAAAAGAGATATTCCCATATACTGAAGATAAGCTGGAAGCCATAGTAAAGAGTTAAAGGCAAGCCATTCACAAATTACAAGATACAGCAAAAAATATGAAATCTGATAAAGCACTGTATTCTAACAACTATCCAAAGTGGTGAAATATGCTGTTGAGGTAGGCCCAAAATGAATTTTAACTGTTTTAAATACCTTTCTGATGAAACAGCATTTCCCAGTAAAATGGAAGGTTCAAACTTATACTATTATGATACTCTTATAACAATTATTATTAAAGGAGGGTAAATCACCCAAAAACCCATTACTTATAGGCTGAATGTACCTAAGTTGTATGAGAGGATAGAGAATAAGACTCGATAATGAGACTGAGGAAGCACTGGGTTTATCCCCCCAACACTATGGCTTCATAGAATAAAATCTATTACTCAGGCAACCAGAGAGCTGGACTTATCTGCCTCACATTCAAGAGGTCCCGAGTTCGAATCTCGGTCAGGGTGAGTTACCTGGATAAGGTTTTTTCTGGGTTTTCCCTTATCCTGAAAGACAAATGTCGGGTAACTCTAAGCTCTATGGATCCCGGGCTCATTTGAGCATCATTTCACCCATTGCATTCATCGTTCGATATGACTTAATGTTGGAGGACGTAAAAAAAAAACAAATAAAAAAAAC
The DNA here is from genome assembly GCA_030765055.1 of Mantis religiosa. Lineage (NCBI taxonomy): Eukaryota > Metazoa > Arthropoda > Insecta > Mantodea > Mantidae > Mantis > Mantis religiosa. The sequence goes on along the minus strand of CM060947.1, from coordinate 57,266,367 downwards.
AGAGAGGCAATAAATTAAGGATGACACAAGGGAAAAGTGAGGCACTGCCTTACATTGGATGTAGAACATATCTGGTAGTGCTAGGTCAGGGCCACACAGTAGATGGAGCAAGACTAACCATCTAATATGTGCAATCTTTTGAATGATGTAAAGACTGGTGTGAGGTCTTGCACTGTTGTGTGAAGAAACATCTGCCGTAGCTGTTGATGGGCAAACTAATTGGACGATGAATGAAATGGGTGAAATGATGCTCAATTGAGTCTGGGGTCCATGGAGCTCAGTTACCCGACATCCATCTATCAGGATAAGGGAAAACCCCGGAAAAAACCTTATCCAGGCAACTCACCCTGACCGAGATTCGAACTCTGGACCTCTTCAACGTGAGGCAGACACGCTACCATCTACGCTACTGAGGCGGGCAACAAACTAGTTGAAAGCATGCTTTAAGCTTCTTGAAGGTGTTGATGTAGTAAATAGAATTTATTGTACTCCCGAGTCAAAAATTGAACCAAAATGACACCTTGCTTACCCCAAATAACTTTCACCATAACATTCCCTATTGATTGCAGTTTTTAATTTTTTCTTTTTGGGTGAGGGTGTGTGATGCCATACCACTGACTACCTCTTTAATTCAGGTTCAAAACTTGAACCTAAGTATCACCTCCAGTCACAATTTTAGTCAAGAATGCTTCTCTCACCAAATTGAAGCACTGCAAGAGATTGGCAGCTATTGCTTTTGTCTTCTTTGCTGTGGTAGGTTAACATTCTTGGTACCCATTGTACACAAAGTTTTTTAATAATCTCTATGACCTACCTTTATTAATGGAGAGCGTGAGGCATAATTCATCTGTTACCTGGTGGGCTTCACAAATGTTGCTCTGGCTGCAACTCCTCTTTTCATCAGTCAATAATGTTTGCTCTTCAGTTTCCCTACATTGCTGAACCCACTGTCTAGTGCTGACTCTGCTGAAGCCCCATAAACATTTTTTAGCCTTTCCTGAATGCAAAAAGATGTTTCACCTTTTGTATTCAAGAATTCTATCATAGAATGCTGCCTTTTACATGCATCGTCAGCCATTTTATAACAGTACAGTAGTGCTATTAACTTAGGAAGTTACTGCAGTAGATTGAAAAAGGTTTGAAAGATATCAAATTCAAATTAAATGTATTGGGAGTCGATTAATGACACTAAACATCACTTACTTTAATTGACTCCCAATAAATTTAATTTATACAACAACACTGTTTTCAACACTTCCATGAAAGGATTTATCAAATTCAAATTTTAAATAACAAATTTATTTAAGGATAAAAAACAAAAAGGAAACATTACTTTCTGACTAACCCTCGTAGGTCTATAGACTATCTTTAGTAGTGGAAAAAATAAAGCTGTGATTCTGAAAGACCTGAGGAAGTGGCCAGGTGAACATTTTAAGAATAGTAATAATGAGGAAAGGTAGAGTTAGATTGAAAAATTCAATGCCATAGCCGGGATTTGAACCATAGATCTTCTGGTCTCCATCCAGTTCTCTTAATCATGAGCTACTACAGCCAATGTGCCAGCACAACATTAAATTCTCCAAATGACTTGCGTTTTTCCTGGTAAACCACTAGGAGTTCTCATAAACACATGAGACAACTACCTTGATAGTGACTTACAGTGCTGTAGGTACGTTAAGGCCCAGGCTTCAAAGTTTGGACCACCATTAGGTCAATTAATGGAAATTAATTGTTCTTTCACACTAGCCGTGTATACAACAAACATTTCAATGACATAGTCGGAATTTGAACCATGAATCTTCTGGTCTCTGGCTGCTCTTAACCATTGAGCTACTATGGTCAATGTGTCAGCACAACATTATTTCAACCTACATACAGCTGGTGTGAAAGAACAATTAATTTCCAGTAATAATGAGGTTAAAGCAGGGAGGTATCCAGTGCCATGCTGGACAATGGTGGTCATTTTGACGAACATTTAAGGACATCCACTCAGAAGACAGAAAAAAAGTGGCAGCACTTCCAAATAATGGAGATCTAAAAACTACAGAAACACACTGACTCGGATATTAACTGATCATGGAAGATTTAGGTACTATGCGGAGGGAATGGAAAAACTAGTGATGGTAAAATATTTAACTCAGCTTAAGAAAAGAACACTGGAATACACATTACTTCAATAAATGTACTTAAAAGTGACAGCTCCATGTAAAAGAACTCCTGATGAATGAAATTCCAGCATACTGGCAGAAATGTTAATAAACACAATAAATTTTTACTACCCAAAACAGGAGGTGCAGATAAATGGGGCCTTTGGAAAATTGGGTATCAGTGGAAAACCCAATGGAGATCACAACAGGTAGCTGTAAAGCGCAGAATAATGAAAGAACTAGCAAAGGCAATAACAAAAACAAAAGAAATAGAAGAAAGAAACCAGCAGACAGAAACAACATAGCTGTAATTTTAAGGTAATGCCCCAAGCCATTAATAAAGGAAGGAAAACTTAGTACGACCAGTGGAATCAGGAATAGTAATAGATCTGCATTTAGAAAATGTTAGTTTTATAGAGTTTTAGGTTGGCTGAACTGAAAAAAAAAATCACTGATCAGTTAGAAATAAATGAAATTTTAAAACGCATAAAGGATTTTGCACTTTATCATCATTATCAGGTATTGTGAACTAAAATGTTGCTTCCCATTATTGGGTTATCGTGGACCACTACTTATCATAATGATAATTAAAACATTAAACTCTTTAAATCATATCTTTTAATTTCCTTTCAGTAACAAAATACAAATGCATCATTTTTTGCGCTTTAATTTTTTAGCACGACTGTGAGCTTTATAATGTGTTTTCCTCCTTTCTTCAATAATTTCCTTATATCTTCGCTTATTGTATTGCTTGAACTCAGAGTCTGCCAAGAGCTCTTCTACAATTGTCTTCTTTCGTTGCTTCTTAGGTATTCTGCTGTGATAGAAGTCTGCAGGACTATCAACTACACGACCAACCTGAAATAGAAAAATGCTTTTCTCAGAAAACTCTTTTAAGCACTTTAGTATCCAAATGACTACTCTTTTAATGCATTTGAGTTGTTTGGATAGTGAATACTGTGTGACATGGGGAACTGGTATGAACCATACTGTAGTGTCAATTTGGCATGGCACTGACACTGTCATGTTGGTATTGGCAATTCAAGGATAGTTGGTAGGGGCAAACAGGATAGTGAAGCCCACCAGAATGATATGGTAATTACTTATCCTGCATGTTTCCATATTAAATGTCAATCTGCAGTGATGCAAATGGCATTAGTAAGTAAGATTATATTTGACCTAGCAAGCCACAACATATGAATGTGATTAGCTGTGATCAGCAATATAGTTTTAGTATTTAATGTTAAACACTTTCAGGAGTATCTGACATTCTTGTTATAACCGCATTTACACCAAAACACTGGACATGTTGCACCCACATGACCTTCTCTATTCTTGTGCAAACTATTTTTACAAACACTTATTCCTCTATCCATTTCATGTTAACTGAGATAAACATTTGCAGAAATTGTCTTATGTATATTTCCTTGTAGTTACAATGGCAATAAGAGAATATAGTAAGCTTAAACAACAGTCAATGTTTCTGGAGCTGGTCATTATATAATGGCTTTGACATTTGTTCTCTTTACATAGCGAAAAGATAAAAAGCAAATGACTTTCTCTTAGAGAAAAGTATTAGTATCAGTAAGAAAAGTATTAATATCCTGGAAATGGTTAGCTCCAGAAAAAAAGTTATTTTATCAAAATTGTCTTTATGACCTCATGTCCTTTATGTAGTACCATTTTGTCTATCTCTTACAATTTACTAATTATGCAAAAGTTATTTGTAATGAGGATTTCACAATCTCTCTCTCTCAGAAAAAGATATATTCATAATAACACAAATATTAATGCAAAAGTTTGAGACAGCAATGCAAATTTTAATAATAAATTATATGAGTCGATAGGAACACTGAACTTCGCTTATTTGATGAATAACTAGTTTCGATAGCTCATTCTCAAATTGTTGGTTCGACTCACACTTGGTGAAGCCCAGTGTTTGCACATATGCACACACAGACTGAGTTGAAGATTTCTTCTAAGGGAATGTCATTATTTATTATTTTCCATTTGAAAAGAAGTATCAACACCAAATTGTTAAGATAAGTGAAGCCTAAGTGGCAAATATTTTTATTTGTGCAATTATTAACTGTATTTCAAACTTTATGGAAATCTTTTCCCAGGTACTTAACTCATAGTTCCTGGACAAATAGGTTCTTTTCTCTATACTATAGTGATCCTCAAAATATGCTGCGGCTGTGAATTTATGTTTCATTTTCCAATGTACACCTTCCTGGAGTTAGAAAAGTTAATTTTGTAAATCCTCGGCTTCTATTCTGTGAATATTTTGTGAGTTTGTGAATTTTGCAGATTCCAATACGGAATTTATTTACTGGGTAATGTTGAATTCACTGAAGAGCTATTGAAATTTTTGGGCCACCCAAAACTTTCAGAATACTTTTTTGTCTCTAACAGCTGATAGTATGGTGACTTTCAAAAGTTTCTGTCTTCTAAACCTTTCTATTTTCTTATCTACCAATTTATTGTTGAAGTTTTTCTTCAATGTTTCTTTATTACAAGCATTTAGACATGTATTCCTGTTCTTCTGTCTGTTCTTTTACCAGTCTGGGAGCCAGGCTATTGATGATTGCATATTTGCAAATTTTAGGGTTGAAACTATTTGCTTTAATGTAACTGTGTGTGACTACCATGTTCTGTTTTACTATTTTAAGATCCATAAATGGTAGCATGTTGTTAGATTCTATTACCATTATAAACTTAATGATAAGTTCCTGTAAACTTAACAATTTTAGAGCATCAGTGCAGATTTTTCACTGACAGATGCAAATATGACATCCAAATGTCTAAGTCAAGTTTTGAGGATGTATGGGAAAGCTGTAGTAATTTGTTTCTCAAAGTGACTCATGAATAGATTGGCAGATGTCCTCCTCCCTCCACTCCAGAAAAACACTATCTACATGATCACTAGAATTCCTGCCTAACAAAAACTTCTTGATAATGCCTTCTAGGGAAGGTGAAACTCAACTCGATTAGCATTATTTTTTTTTTTTAATAGTACATTACTTCATATGTTAATTCCAATTGGTTTTCAAATTAAATTATTTACCTGGAAGTATTTGGGTAACACCTTGAGGTCATTCTTCTTGTAGAAATGTTTGGGGTCCAAAACTGAACGCATCTGAATGACTTCCAAGTCATGTTTTAACTCATCTGTCATCTCTGGCGCAGGCATGTTGTACCATTTGGATCCCTTTGTGCGCTCTCGTTCTTTCTGAAACAACACAGCAACTTCTGTAATGCATACTTACTGTAAGACAGAGGCAAAATATCAAGTTCTAACAAGAAAATGTTTCTGGGGTTCTGGATGAAGTAAATTTTATACAAGTGAAGATTTAGGTCTTTCTTAATCACAGATTCTAATCCCCATAGTACACCCAGTTCAACATAAGAGTACAATACTTTTAATGCCTGACACTGAGGGATGCTAATCCTGGCTATCGACATAGATATTGTAAATACTACCTTACAAAAATGAATATTATTACTGACATTATTTAGTATTATTACATTTGTTTAGGTGTACAATAATTTGGAGTTCAAATCTACAATTTTGAGTGGCTGATATGATAAATCCTTTTATGGAAGTGTTGAAAACAGTGTTGTTGTATAAATGATGATATGATGTTTAAAACTGGCAACCTTACTGCAAATATCTAGCAGCGATATCAATAGATGGTATTTTAATCTAGAAATTCACCTACTACAGACCAAATAATATTGCAGATATCCAGGAAAGAAGATTTCACTGTTAGTCAAATAGATACTGAGAGTGGTCAATAAAACTTGTTCTGGCAGTAATTAGGTTAAGTGAGGAATACTACTGTGTCAAGAAAGTTCCAGGAATTGATCACTGAAATCCTAAGTATGCATTATCCATCCAATTTTATTTTATCGCCTTCAAAGTAGGCCCCTTCTGAAATTATAACCACTTTATATGAATGAATAATCCAATTATTAAAACATTTTTTGGAATTTTTGTCAATTGTTGCTGCAAATTTTCCTTCATGTCTTCTATCGACTGAAAACACGTGCCTCGAAGTGGTAACTTAAATTTTGGAAAGAGAAAGAAGTCAGCCAGAGCCAGATCAGGTGAATATGCTGGTTTTTCGATGAAATTTGTAGAGCTTTTGGCCAGAAATTCATTCACAATGATAGCCTTGTGAGCTGGGGCATTATCGTGATGCAGACTCCATGAGTTGTCTTTTCACAAATCTGGTGTTTTTCACTGTATTTGTTCTCTCAAATGCCGCATAATGCTCAGATAATAGTTTTTATTTACTAGCAATCTCTCTCAGACCTAAATGATGATTTTCAGACACTATTTCCTTTACTTGAGCAATGTTGTTGTTTTCAAATGCTAGGCTTTGGCAATGAAGCCATTAGCTCTCTTGCTTTCCAACATTTCTGTGTAGTGGGTCCGGCAGGTAGGGCTTCACAGGTTAAAAGATGTTCTTCTGTCATTTCCTCTTCTTTGTTGCACAGGGGACAATTTGGACTTGTATAAATTCCTATTCTGTGTAAGTGTTTGGCCAAACAATCATGTTCCATAAGTAATCTAAAATTTGCTACTGCAGCTTTACGTAGGATTTCTGGAATAATTTCTGGATTTTTAATTAAAATGTTCCATTTTTTATCTTTGGCTTTGTTAGATATTGATTGGTTTTGTTTGTTTCTATATTTGCTTTTGATTAATCTTTTAATGGATGTAAAGGGTAAGTTTTTACTTTTGTTCTGAATTAAATTTGCACCTTTTTTGGCAAGAAAATCAGGTGATTCATTTCCAGCAATTCCACAATGTGCAGGTATCCACTGTAATATAATTCTTTTCTGTAGTTTTTGAAGTTGCTGGATCATTCTGTGACATTCTTTAATTTGGATTGACCTCATTTTATATAAACTTATTGCACATAATGCTGCTTTAGAATCAGAAATTACGACAGCATTTTTTAATTTATCTATTTTGTATAGAAGGTGTTGGAGTGAAATATGAATAGCCGTTACTTCTGCATCAAAATTTGTTGTGTGGTATCCTGCTGGTTGATAGAATGAGAAAAGTGCACACTTAATCCCTGCTCCTGAGTTGTTGTCCAAGTTAGATCCATCTGTGTAGATATATAACCATTCTTCAGGTGGGTATCTATTGTTCACAGTTTCTAATGCTGGTGCTTTTAGTACAGGTTTGGAAGTTTCAGATTTTGTAACTATTTGTTCTAAATCAAATTGCTCACTTGAGCAAAGTTCAATTCAGTTGAAACTGTTGATGGCCAACCAGAGCGAGGCAAATCTTCTACCACTTTTGAATTCATTGTACCACTCATATGCATGTGTTTTTGATAAAGTCGATTCACCATAAGCCCTCTGCAACATTTTTAGCGATTTGGCACATGAAATACCATTTGCAATGCAAAATTTGAGACAGATTCTTTGTTCAATACTTTTATTCATTGTAAAATCGCAACATACCTTTGAGATGCACTAATAAAATGGTCTGTAAATAAACTAGATGACAGATGACAGTCAAACTCCATGTGGGTATAGAGGAAATATGTACCAACTTAGCGACAACAATAATTTTGAATCTGCTCTTATGCAAGATTTTTATATGACCAATTCCTGGTACTTTCTTGACAGAATGTATTACATAGATTCATTTTCCAAATTTAACATAATGCATATTTATTATTTTTGGTTGAGACAAAAATTTCTGGAATAATTGGATAACTTCAAAAGCATTATGTGACAACATAATGTACTGTACTGTAAATTTTGCTCTGAAAAGCAAGAGTTATAGTAAACTATTAAGAAACACATAAGCAATCTTTGATACCTTTCGTTTCTTTTGCCGTATTTTGTCACTCTCATAATAAGCTGGCACAGCCTCCAGTTTTTCAAATCCAGGGACAATGGTGCTCTTCTGTTTCAAAAGATCATCCACAGATATAAACTTCCGAGCATTTTCATCAACTTTGGCATGTTTCTTATTCAGCTGAATGTCAAGATAACAGTCATCTATGTTAATGTTTTCCTCAACAGAAGACTTTACCCTGTGAAAAGAATAAATAATACAACATTGCATTATTATTTGTTTAATGTTGATTCTATTATCAAGGATCTAACAATCATATCCCCACAGTATGAGTGACAAATTTGTTTTCTCTATTCATTCTTCTACAAAACCTCATTCCTGTATCTACTTTTTGTTAATCAAGATCAACTTTAATAACACATTTTACTGTGGGCATAAGAAGGATACTGAAGGCTTAAGCAACAGGTTTTGGATTGCTATGTGATGGCTTTCAAATTTCATTCTCTTTGCATGAGATTTGTATTTTTTGTAAAGTTTTCATATAGTAACATTTGTTTCTTTCTCTTACAACTTAGCAATTACACAAAATTTATTCACAATAAAGATGACTTTACACTATTCCCAAAAGTTGTAGATATATGTACCTACATTTCATTTGCTATGAAAACATTTTATACATGTAGTGCTTTAATCAAAACATTGTCATTTTTGAGAAATTAAAAAAAGTAATACGACAAATTCCCTTATCCAACCATTACTCTTACTCCGAGCTTTTGCCCCAAAAGTAATTCTTAAGGTGCATTGATTAAACTTCAGTGTGTGCTTCCCATTTTGTAATTAAAAGGGCTAAAATGTGAATGAAACTTACTTGAAAGCTCTAGGAATTGCAGTTAAACTGCAGAACAATGGTGTAGGGAATGGTGGGTGTGACATCAATGGCTAGTGTTGCCAACAGTGAAAACATGCCTTGCTGAAAATACCAACACCATGTAGCCAAAGTATTACATGGCAGATCCACCCAAACTAATTAAAATTATTAATGATATCTTCTTCTTTAACTGCCCTCTTATACCACTACGTAGTGTCAAGGTATTCTTGTACCTCTTAACCCTTGTGTGGGTTGAGGAACAGAATCTCTGGATCAGTGAGAGAGAGAATCCAGAATGGGCGATCAGTCCAATGCTTGGTATGACAGTGAGGGAAGTGGATGACAGAATGAGGGAGAGATGAAATGATAGCATAGATAATGGAGCAATTGGTGGAATGCTGGCAGGGGAAACCGAAGGACCCAGAGAAAACCCACCCCAGTGCCACGTTGTCCACAAATCTCACTTTGCAGTTGCCTGGGATCGAACCTGGGCCACCTTGGTGAGAACCAAGTAGCCACAGCACAGCCTACTAGCGATATCTTGGATATAAAGATACTGATATTGTCAGATATTTCTTCAACTGTGAAAACATACATTGCTGAAAATATAAACACCACTTAACCAAAGTACTGCAAGGTATGTCCACCCAAACTAATTAAAATTATTAAATTATATTTGTTATTGTGAGTTCTCTATAGTATCATAATATGCCACTTTCACGGATGTAGCACATTCCTATAACCATCTGCATTTTCCTTTACAGGTGCATGTTTCAAAAGAAACCTTCCTTTTTAGGTAACTCTGTGTCACTGTGACAGTGTGTGTCACTGCATGTCTTATTGGACAACCTTGTTTAATAGAAGCATTCTCTACTTTGAAAGATTCTATACAATGTGGTTAGTAACACTGGTATGCAAAAACAATAATACTGAAACAAGAATAACACAAACAGAGTACATGTTGGCAAAATTTTGCTGTCTTGGCATATTTCAGAACTATGCAGTTGGCAACAATTTGCTTCCTTTGACACTGTTATTTTGCAGTTTAATTGGAATTGGTTTAAAAGTTGACGTGAGCATTTACACAGTTGTGATCCATTCACCAGTCACTTTTATAATACTTTTTACCAAACATAGCCTAGGGTTGAGGGCCCTAAGTCACAAAGCTTTGATGTTAAAGTTCCATGATACACAGCTCTGTAAGGTGTAACAGCAACTATTCTGGTAACTTTTATTCACATTGTAATACTCATTCAGTTTTAAGATAGGATTTACACTCATTTCGGTTTCTTACAATTTTTTGAAGGGCTGGGTACAGCAGTGTGGCCGGATAATGGAAATATTGATATAAAGCATAGTTTGGTGTGTGGGACTTTCTTCAAAATCTTTGCATCACATCTCTGGAAGAAATACCAAGGTTCACATTTAAAAAGATTTTAGTTTTTGAGGTATGCAGTTACAAAATGCAATAATGATTACAGATTCAAATAATACTTCCAAAAAACATTTTACATGGAATGGACCATGCAACAATGCAACCTACACACATACAATTCACACACAATTAATGTAATCAGAATACTAAATATTTACGAGGGTCGGCTGATAAGTCCCAGACCTCAAATAGAGATGGCACCACTCTGCCAGTTAGACAGATAACATCATATAGTTTAACTTTAGACTAACTTTTCTCCATAGTTACAGATCAATAGCTTGTTTAGCATTTGAATGACAGCATTTTAAACAAGACAAGTGTAGAGGTTTCATGAAAATGGAGGATTTGGAAAAACGAGCAGTTTAAATACTTCCATTTGAAAGGCTTAATGCCTAAAGAAATCAAGGAGGAAATGGACAGTACATTGAAAGAGTCTGTCCCTTCATATACAATGATTAAAAGGTGGGTTGCAGAGTTTAAAATGGGACGTACGAACACTAGTGATGAGCCTCGCTCTGGATGCTCTGTGGAGGTCACAACTCCAGAGATCATTGAACAAATTCATTGTTTAGTACTGGAAGACCACAGATTAAAGTTGTCTGAGATACCAAAGACTGTAAGCATGTCAAAAGAACGTGCAGGTAATATTTTAAATAATGTTTTGGGCTTTCACAAAGTCTGTGCACAATGGGCGCTGCATTTGTTGAAACCTGATCAAAAGTTGCAAAGAAAAACTGTTTCTGTTAAGAATTTAGAGCTCTAATGTAAAAATCCCAGTGAATTTTCAAGAGGCGTATTACTATGAATGAAACTTGGATACATCACTACACTCTAGAAAGTAAATGACAGTCAAAACAGAGGATTGCGCCAGGTGAACAACTCCAAAAAAGGTAAAGTCAATTTTGTCAGCTAACAAGGTTATGGCGAGTGTTTTCTGGGATGCACAGGGAATTATTCTTATTGATTACTTGGAAAAGGGTAAAAGTATCACTGGTGACTACTTTGCAAGCTTACTGCAACATTTGAGTGATGAGGTGAAAAGAAAAGGACCTCATTTGGCAAAGAAAAAGAACTTGCTTCTTCACGACAATGTTCCAACCCATTGTTCAATGACTGCAATGGGAAAAATGTGCATATTAAAGTTTTAATTGCTTGAACTTTCACCCTATTTGCCAGATCTAGCACCCAATGACTACCACCTGTTCCCGAACCTCAAAAAATTTCTTGGGAAGACAAAGATTTCACAGCAACAAGGTTATTGATGCAGTGAATGGATGTGTATAAAGGGTGCCCAAATGATGCAGTAAACTGCTATTTTGAGTACCATGATAAATCGCACTACAGAGATGGTTTAATTAAATTTAAATACCAATATGACAAATGTATTAACCTTTCTGGAGATTATGTTGAGAAACAAAGAAAAACAATTTTTAAATGCTTTTTTTTTTTCATTGTGAGGCCCAGGACTTATTAGCCGACCCTCATATACTATACACTTAAAAGTCTCACTTTACCTAGTGCTCTTGGACCTTTCCTCAGTTTGTTTCAAAGGGATAGGCAAGCGTATTTCTGAAATAAGAAAATTATATTTCAATAATGCTTAAATACAACTTTTTAAGATTTATTCATTTGGTTAAGGTGCAGATCAGTAGCCATGAGAATGGAGGATGTGACGTGAGTGGCTGGAACATTGGCCACAGTGAAAACATGCATTTGCTGAAAATAACAACACTACCTAACCAAATTAGCGATACTGTAATGTGTAAGGAAACTACCTGAATGGGTCAAGAAGAGAAAACTTTGACATTTTAAATGGTACATGGTATAAATTTGGAATATTCTAATAGTCAATACATTAAGTATTGCTGAAACACTATTTTCTAAAATTAAAACTTGAATATTTATAGGCGAATCAAGTTCTGGAACATATCTAATAAAAGAAACGGAGTTAATCTTAATCATCAATTTAAAAAATTATAGTCAAAATTCCCTATGTTTTCTTCATCCTCTATAATAATGATGATAATAACAATAATAATATTGGAACAACAAAAACAATATGCTGGCATATTTCAGAACTCTGCAGTTGGCAACAGCTTGCTTCGGTTACGTCATTGCTTATCGTAGCAGACGAAGCCACTGATGTGCAGGATAACCATTCATTTTAGTACTACAAACTTTTAAGTTAATTTCTGATAGAAACTTTAGATTATGTCTAAGATAACAAATGACTTTCCCCAGACAGGACACACATGTTAAAAGTAGGCGTTTATTTGATACTTTAGTTTAAACATAATATTAGAGAAAGTGGGTGTTGTTATTTACATCCGGAACATGATTACACAGAATAACCTAATAAGAACTTCGTAAATGAAAACCTGGAATTAAAAGTTCTCCATCCTCATCGCTGTCATCATCGTCACTATCCTCACTGTCACTTTTGGAAAGTTTAACTTTCTGCTTTTGTCGATAACTACTACTTTTACAGTCCTCTTGTACAGTGTCACTCGAATCAAGGGTTGAGCTTAATCTATATTTTCCAACTGTGTCTACAGAAAATAAGTTATTGCCATCATCACTTCCTGCTTCATCACCATCAAATCGTCCTTTAGTGTCAATTTGAAATAAATTGCACTGTTCATCCATGTTTACAAATCGTCGTGCTACAAAATTAGCACAATTTAGGTTAGAAATACCATTATCACGTTGTCCTCCACACAGAACATATAGTTACGCCAATGATTATATGCGCTCACTAATGTTGGTAACCATGAACTTTTAATTTCACCACAGCACAAAAAATCTAAATTTGCCTGTGAAGGTGTTTTATTTCTCTTCATTTTTTCCCATGCAGACGTTACCATCTATTACAGTGATCAATATTTTACTGCACTGTATCTCGTTCTGTCGTTCCTAGAATGAGCCAGATTCAATAGGATATTCCTACAACCATATAATCTTTGAATTTTTTCACTCCACCCTGCAACTCCTAAGCAAAATCATTACAATAGAGCTGTGCAATAGAGGAAGATTAATACTTGGGAATAAGTAGTATTCTTTAAAAATAGTATGTACGAACGATCCCTTTCTCAACTTTTTATATAAAACAATCTTTAGGTTTACACAGTAATCCAAACTTCAGATAAATAATAAGGGATATCATGAAATAGTTTCATTCTCAACAATAAATATATACATACTTAACATCAACCACACACACGTTTGTCACAGGGTCAACAGTTAATGTGTCTATTAACAAAAGTAATATAAACCCCAACTCATCATGACTATATTTCATTACGAACTCTGAATCATCTAGAATCAGAGTACTGTTAGTAACAAATAAAATAACTGAATTTCATAATTATAAGTTTAATACCAGTTGCGAAGGTTGCAATGAAGCGCTGGAAGCGCCGTTTCCTTAAGAATTTCAGGAAAAACGAAGAATGACATAACATGCATGCTAAACAATATTTTATTTTCTCTGAGTACATTTCAAAATTTATTCGCAAAAATCCGCGGTGCTGCGGACAATTGGACAGCTGCTGCTTAATGTTCGAGTGACAGTTCCACAAACTCGTCCAATACTGTATATTTCTGTATTCTCGCACGTGTAGCCTTGAAGACCATATTTCATAGGTTTCTGGAAACAATCGCAACTCTTCGATAGATAGCAAGCACTGGCATATTTTGTTAAGTGAAGCCTCTGTAACGTGTTAAGAAAAGCTTATTCTTATTTTATTTTTGCTTTATGTGGCGATTTCAAACACAACTCTAAGTATATTTCAATAATATTATCCAAAGTATTTTACGTGCATTAGCATCCATGATGACAAAATTCGGAAATGTTTGTACAGTTTTAAGTTATTAGCAAAAGTGTGTGAATTGCATACGTTCTCCATGTTGGATTAACAGTTCATGTGGTAAGGGCCAACTCTTGGATAAAAATGGAACGTCTGAGTGGAGAGGGAAAGCAGGAATATATGTTTGTGGTGTGAGCAGTCTTGCAATGCAAGAAGGACCTACGCGTGACTTTACGATAGAAAGAGTGCCGAATAGTAGCTTTAGTACTTTGAGTTACGAGAAAGAACTAAATACAGTTAAAAGTGCAGGACAACGATTTCTCAGTAATGATATTGGCATATAAAGCAACGTTGTTAAAACATATACACGCCACTTTAATGTGATAGATATGATACACTTCCATGGTTATGTGGGTGTGATAGATTGCGAAAATTGTTTTGTTGGCCATGCCTGCTATTTTAGATGGCTGCGCTTATATAAAATTCATTGCTTTCTCTTATTTTAATGAAAATTATTACTTTGAGCTTTCCTCGCTTTCAAAGATACGCCTCGCCATTGTTTAATACACTATAATATGCAGAACGTAATTATAACTTAACGTGCAACCCACAATTTTGGTAGAATTTCATTCTTGAATACACAATAAATAACTGAAGTACTGTGAGTACCATGTCATTTTTATAAGTGCAGTTCATCACTAGCAGTGTATACTTAAATATTTCAAAAGTTTAGTTTAGTTTGTAAGAAAAGATAACTTCCTAATTTAATGACAAAATAGAGGCCAATTTATTCTGCATTACCTTTTGTCCGATTCAAAATAAAATAACACTTATACGGATATGTAAATTAGTACCAACATGGAACATTTCACAGGATCTCAGGATTTTTAAGCCACTTCAGTTTTCAAATTCACAATTTTTCCAGACCCTTTCCTTATTTTCTCTTTCACTATTTGTCGACGTTCGGGCTCATTGACTAATAAATAAACAACGACCGTTTAAATTTTCATCTGAAAAGAACTATTCAGATATATAGGTAGACACTCATCAATGTAGAAGTAAATATGTGAGGACATTTTATGTTTGGAAAGTTTTTGTAAAATAAGCATATATCCTTTTCATCTTGAAATTTGTCTTTCATTTTTATGTCATTTAATACATCAGTAATCCACAATTGTGCCCGCCTTGATAGCGTAGATAGTAGCGTGTCTGCCTCACGTTCAAGAGGTCCCAAGTTTGAATCTCGGTCAGGGTGATTTACCTGGATAAGGTTTTTCCGGGGGTTTCCCTCGTCCTAAAAGACGAATGTCGGGTAACTCTAAGCTCTATGGACCCTGGGCTCATTTAAGCATCATTTCATCCATTTCATTCATCGTCCGATATGACTTAAGGTTGGAAGACGTAAATTACAAAAAAAAAAAAAAAAAAAAAAAAATCACAGAGCACTGTCTACATAAACGGAACATGGTGTTGCAGAATATACGAAAATGTGGTTCAAGTTACAATGTTCTGAAATCCGTTTTTACCTCTTCACTCAATTCAACTAGTACATCTGCTTAACGACTGAAGTCCGTTGTGAAGTGATTGCAAACTGAATACAGTTTTGAAAAATGTTCTGTTGATTAATTAGCGTATCCACAATTTCTATACTCTGAAGGCATTCACTTTTACATATATTTCGTAGATTAACTAACCTTTGCCTGAAGTGAGATACTCAAGGTATTCGTGTGCTCTGCCAAATCTGCTAAGAAAGTCATGTTACAGCTACAGTTTTCGTTTGTCAATTCCATACAGGAGTTTTCTGCACATTTATGAATATTGCAATTTCATCTTTGAGTTCAAAGAAGCCATCCAATATCTTTCCACCACTTATTCAGCGTATATCACAGTGATGTGGTATAGATTTCCATATTGACTGTCGTATTCTTCAAATTTCCAAGCCTTTTGATCAGACTGAATTTTCGGTCCTCACAACAACACGCAAGTGTGCTTACTAACATTGATGCACACTCCTTTTTAGGTAATAAACTTGATTACGGAAAAAAGTCAACCTTTTTCAGTTCATATGGTTTAAGCTCTGTACTTTTATAATAAAGATACCTTAATAAAACGATATATTTCTTAGAGAATTCTTTTAGTAACGTTTTTACACGACAACACATTAGTTGAAAATAGGACCACTTGACAAAATATTAATCAGAGGGATGAGCTTGATTCTTTTTAGCTAGTTGATCAATTTTCGGCTCTAGTTTTGTTAAATATTATTTTAAATAGTCCACAACATTAACCTTGCTTCTATAATTTCTTGTTAAATAAGTTACCTTTGAATATCCCCTTTAACACAACTATGTAGTTGAAATCTCAATACGAATCTCTGCAGCAAACTTCGAAAGTTCGTATTCCATTCCAACACCAACGCCAAAAGAAGTAAGAATGGAGCACACAAATATTTATCTTTTAATGTTGGATCACAAGAAAATTCGATTAGCTGTTCCTCCTGAGAAGTGATCAGGTTGCTATAAGTTTCTGTAACAAGAAAAATAAAAGGGGTCAGGGATCTAGTCCAATCGTCTGCCTGTAGTAGGAAGTATTTCCTTATGGAGGTCTTCTATGAGCTAAGGCAATATCCCATTTGAGCTTTAAGGTCAGTAAAGTCAGATATGCTTTTTTCATTTTCTTTAAAAAATTAATTCAATTTTTCAAATGTCCCACTTTCGTTTTTTGCTTCATTTTTCCAGAGTGATTGTTTTCTCATTGTGTTAGTTTTCATTTCAGCACAGCAAATATTAGAAACACTACCTTGCTTAGATATACTCCAGATATTCTGTTTCCTTTTGCCAGTGCCATTTAACTGTTGTACCAACTTCTTCCGATCCTCTCACTTACATAGAATTCACCATATTCAAGGAATAATGCATTAGAATACGATTAGTTATATGCATGTTCCTATAATAACAATATAATATTATACTGCAAAAATTAACGTTTTTTAACATATAATATAATTTTAGTCCTTCATAATATTTCATATTCAAACCTCAAAATATTTCTTAGAGGAAGAACACTGAACTTACCTTTTTCTCAACCACTTTGCATATATTTTGGAATTTATTTCTAATTTTTGTACCATGTGCTGCAGCTTCTTCTGACAATGTTTACCATTCATTTTGCCCCGCTTTATGCTTTGCAGTAGTTTTCATTTAGCGGCGCACCTAAATAATACACTGATGGAAAAATTGCAGCACCATCAAGGATTGATTAATCTTAATGGGAAGTTAAGTGAAAGTTAATACATTATGGTAGCATCATATGATAGCAAAATCGGCACCAATGAAGTAGACATGTCACAGGAACGTATGTCCAAATAGTTCTGTCAATATTTGAAGTAACCCCCTCAGGCCGCAAATCAGCTATGTATTCATGCAGGCAGACGATAGTACAGGTGAGGAATGGTATCCTGCGGTAACACTGTCCCTAGCACCCTGCACCTTTACCCACAGTTTGGCAATAATTATGGCAGGCAGCGAAGAACCAGTACGTATCTTTCCCATCATGTCCCATACGTGTTTAATGGGATAGAGGTCAGTGGATTCCGCAAACGAGGGTAGTTGTCGTACACCATGAAGAGCATGTTGCATTGCAACAAGTATGGGAAAGGGCGTTATCCTATTGAAAACTGCACATCACCTTCCTGTTGAAGAAATGGTAGTAACATAGTATTAATTATCTGCCAGAGTAGCTCGCAAGGATTTCTTGTCCTTGCACAAATACAAAAGCCAAGTATGAGTTGTAAGAGATGGCACTGCAACCCATGATGCCAGGAGTTGGGACTTTATTTCGTGGACAAATACACCTTGGATGAGTTCGCCTACCAGCTCTCCATCGTATATCGGCCATCACTAGCGTGCAGATATAACCTGCTCTTATCACTGAAGGCAACATAGCGCTATTCCATTGGGTAGTTATCCTTTCTCGACAGTCGTTGACGTATATAACGGTGTTGTGGTGGGCCGGAGGCACACACGATTTCAGTCCTGTTGCAAGAAGACGTTTCCAATAGTTCATGCTTAGACACTTGGTATGTCAGACCGCTTCCCTGCTTGTTGTTTGGGTACCCAATGAAGCGCGTACAATGCGTCAATCCAGAGGTGGGTTTGTATGTACAACGTGGCCACTCAAGCTGATCTACTGGAGAGAGAATGTTCCAAAGATCATTGCTGAAAACTCCGATGCACACCGATACATTGTGCCCAAATGTGCTGCAGTTGGGTCCATCCTCCCTCAAGCAGGCCAACAATTCCATCCCGTTCAAATGGCCGTAGCTGTGTACAAGGAGTTCGCTTCATTGTGGCTTAGGCTATCTTTTGACACTGCTATTCAACTTGATGTTACCACAATGACTGCCTGCAAAGTGGGCGAAGAGATCAGAGAGATACACATCTATTGTCGCTGTCGGCGAAACTTTCATCAGTAATTCTACAACCCCTCTATAGGTCCATGTTTCTATGATCACAGTAATGAAGGATGTTGCAATTTTTATTTCCGCCAGTGTATGATGGGGTTTGTTATTTTCAAAAGTCAAGTATAGGGCGAACATACGTTCTTACCTTACATTTAAATTTTACCATTGATAAATATATGATGTTGCAAAAAGCAGCGTGCTTAGATTTATTTTAGCGTTAAGAAAACAGGACTAACACCATATCCTTGTTTCTTTTGTTTGTTTGCAGTTCGCTGAGAATATGCTCTTGTAAGAACCCTGTAGCCCCGGACCTCCCCATATTTTAAGTGAATAGTAACAAGAACAAAAACCAGTTTTTGATGTTTAATAAAACTTTATATTATGATTTATTACTAGTGATGTTGATTCTTCTTGCATCTTTTCAAATATTTAACTGCTCTTCTCATCACTCTTTATACAACTGTTCATTAAATCGCGAGCTTCTACCTTGTCAACTTTTGGTTTGTATGGCAAATAAAAACATGGCTCAGTCGTTTCTGCGCTTGTGCTTCTATGATGTTTTAAGTGCTCTGAGAGTATTAAATGGTATGTCTTTCAAGAATAACTTTGACACCAAAATGCATTATGTACTTTACCATGTCCATATTATTTAACAATTTCTGTAACAAAAATTACTGGAGGTTAATATAAAAATAGTGGTATTTGATATTAATTTACGTGCATTTTAAAGAAATGCAAGATTTAAGTTGAAAGCCAATCGCATATGTAAAATATATATTATTGTAAAATTTTATGAACCAATCCTTAATAATTGGATGTTCCAAAAGTTTACGAAATTCGGCACCTATTGTTTAAAATTTCACTCTATATCAAATTAATTGCTGACAATCCCCTAAAAGTGTCTTAACATTCCTGAAGTTGAATTAAAAATTCAATAACATGGACTAAATTATTGGCATCAGAAGTTATAGAAATGTAGAACCATCTTCAAACAGTTGCAAAAGTGCAGTTAAACATCCGAAATCTCTTATAATTCTCGTAAATTATTTCTTTCTCAGCATAGTACCAATTTAGGGATATTCACTTGTACAATCTTTATGCTATTTTTAAACCATTCAAAAGGAACAACAAAAATGTCTATTAACCATGACCTCATTTTACGTAAATTTTGTTGGCGTGAGCCTATTTTTCATCTTTAGGAATAAGATGGTGGCAACAACACCGGACGGATATGCTGATGGGTTGTCGTGGTGAAACAGCGACGTCTTCGCCAAGTGGAACCAGGTTTCCTTCAATTTCTTGTCAAATAAAGCCAGTAAGTCACTGTATTGTCCAGTAAGCTTTTCTACTCCCCTCCCCGTCCCAGAAGTCAATTAGTATAACACCCTTCGTATCCTAAAAAGTCTGTGTTGTTCCGATCAGATGACTCTTTCTACTTATTTATAAACTATTCTTACAAATCCTTTTCCCCCTACCTACTTTATGTGAACTGAGATAATCATTTGCAGAAATCATAGTACTGAGAATTTTCTTGTGGATGCTAAGGGAATGTGGAAATGCAGAAGGCTTTAAGCGATACTCAAATATTTCAAACCTGGTCACTAGGTCATTCATGGCTTTGAAATTCCGTTCCGACAATTTGGTTTTCTTTCAATAATTAAGTTAGCGCGCCAAACAACAAAAAATGGTGGTAGATATGCTTCGGTTGTTTAGTCAGACGCCAATTTGACTACTGTGACATTATACCCATTGTAACAGCTGTAACTGATCTGTGAAGTGGACAACTATACAAAGGCGGCACTGCCTACCGTACGCGTCCGGTCATGTAAGTAAATGTAGGGTAGTTACCATTAAATAGTTTGAAGACCAGAAGCTATATTTTGCAGAAACCTTTCAAATGAATGATTAGTTATTAGGATTATTTTAGAGTTTTTTTTCTACTATCTTCTAGGTTCGCACAAAGAAAGGGTCTGATACAAGAGGAAATTCTTCTTCTAGAATCTTCCGACGAAGAGCATTGTGCCGATGTCTTTGACAGCTATTATGAAACAGAAATGATCCAGACTGCAGATCATTCCAGCGAATCTCAACAGTCTTGCGATGGCGGGAATGAAGTGAAAGAAATACCAGCTGATGGCTGCCATTTTTATATTGGCAAGGGCTATGAAACTTTATGGATAAGTAATCCATTAGCAGTGCAACGGAAAACAAAACAAAAGAATACAATCAAGGTGTTGCCTGGTCCGAAACGTAATGCTAGAGAAACTAAAATGGAAATTGAACATTTTCTCAAATGTTTTTGATGCTGGGATAATTGATACTGTTGTTGCAAATACCAACAAATACATAAACACCAAGAGATCGACTATGAATTACACGAGAGATAGAGATTGCAAACATATCTGTGTTTCTGAAATAATGGCTCTTAGGTAACAACCTTGAAACGCTTCTGTCAGATATTATGCAATAGCTGTAATTTACCTATTAGCATTTTCAGTTATTTCAGTTTGTGCATTTGTATACAGATTCGATAAAATGTTGGCATAAAGAATGGTCTTATTTATTGTTTATAATCCTGTCGTTTAATTCTATCAAAAGACTACAAAATTTTCCTGTTAGATGGTATTTAAAGTTACGCGGCACAGAGTGACGCACGCGTCCGCTGACGTAACCCTTCAGCGCACCTGCCGCAGGATAAATAAAAATCGTCATTTTTGGGAAAAGAAAATTTTAACTAAGGTAGGGTAGTCTGAAAGCATTTCCTTAATACATCTTCGGTTGCATCCTTGGAGGGTGGTGAACTTAACCAAATATGGCATTTAACCCACTTTTCGCTTTTGAATTGTGCTGTTCATAGACGGACGGACATAAATACACACATGCACGCGCGGACACGCCGCACTCACACGAACATTTTGTGATTTTTTTTTTTCTTTTGTTAGATTCAGAGGGTCCCAAACATTGTAATTCCATTGAAATCTCCATATGGAATCTTTGGGCGTAGTGCAATACTTTCCCTACTTGTTATACATAATAGAGAAGGCAAGAAATGTCATCAGTTTTACGAGCCATCAGCGGTGACAACTTGACGAAAACTGTCCTTAGAATGTCGGTTAAATAGCTTCGAAATTAAAAGCCGCATCCAACTGTTGTCCAATGTGAGCAAACGCGACATTCATCCCACCGACAAATTGTTCACCTTCCAGTTATATAAAATATGAATTGCCCATCCGTTCGACACGCCTAGTCTCTACCGTATGTCGGACTTCCGCTCGACGATCAACGAGAATCATATCGTGGACTTTTCCAATTAACTTTTGGGTTACCGCGTCTGCTGGGCGTCTTAAGCGCACAGCAAGCGGAAGTTCGACCAATATGAAGTCGACGAATCAATTTAACTGTTGGTTGTAGATGACGAAGCCCGCATAAATAGAATCCAATTTTGTTTTTCTATCCAACAGCTAAAAGTGTAAATCACTGAATTTATTGTGCTTTTACCATTTTTGGTGAAAACACGTTGAAAACAACTAAAATATACGTATATCTTAATTTTTCTGGGAAGAGCTGCTGAAGTCTTCATTCTAAAATACTTCTGTATAACTGTTAAAGCGTAAGATATAGACAAAATCTTACTAACCAAAAGTGTCAATCTTATTCAAATATATAATTTATCTTAAAATATATGTTTATATATATATTTTCTGTGTAGTTACCATTTCTTAGATATTCCTTATTATTGGTGTGAACTTTCCAATATTTACTTTTGTTACATGTGAAGTCATTTTTTTTCTCCTAGTCATGCAAATAAAATGGAATTTCAAAGCCATCACATAATGACCAGCTTTTAAAAGATTTTACAATTGCTTACGTCTATTGTAGGATAAAATAATTTTTAAAATTGTAATTCCTGAAGCTCTCCTGAACATTTCAAGCTAACAGGAATCAAACTGTGCTCCAAAAAGCAGTTTAAACAGTGCAAAATGTTGAATTGAGAAAAAGCTGTTTAATATTTGCGATGCTTTTACCTACAAGGTATAGGAGCAATTAAATATCCATTTGTGACTAAATTTTTTCCTTCAAATTTTACTGAGGCATTACCTTAAAGAATAGTGCAAAACTGAAAAAGGAAAGAACTATTTCTTTAATAAGTATTTAAAAAAAAACAAAATTTTGTAAATAAAGCTATATGTGGTTTTATTTTGTTGTTTAGTATTTTAATAATAGGCCCATTCATTCTGCAAGAGACTTGCCAAATGAAACTATGTATATATACAGACATATTCAAGCTAAGCTTCTATTAAACATCACTGAATCTTATAAAACACACTTCTACACTTCAACACTACTCAAAACACAAACCAGATCACAATTTTGTACATTATACCTTTAGGATGAATCAAAAGTAGTTGCATATATTTATCATATACTAAGTATAAAATAGCATGCCATTATTTTTAAAATTAACACAACTGCTGCAAAGTAAACAAAAAACTTGCAAACTATATATTTTTTATATATGTCACAATTTAACAAGCAATCAGAATGATAATCTTAAACAAAATAAGGATATTTGGTGTCTCTTTCAACAATGTCTCAACTACTTGTCACCTTCTTTGCATATAATTACTTCGTATTTCTTTCCTTTACAAAACTGCTAACAACTTTATCTAGAATAAAATCTAAGGCAATTTAATTCCTTAACAAGTATTTGTGTTTATTACCAAAATCATACATAAGAAAAGAAAACCATTATGACACTATAACAGGAATAGCCAATCTATTCTGAGCTTCGGCCAGGAACTGCCAAATTAATGCATGTATACTGAGATAAACGTCAAATGCATGAATTCATGTATGGGAATCATGCGTTCAGAAACCACTGTCATATACTTTCTCCAACTGTTGTAAAATAAATGCATATGAAATTGTAAATATGTACGCAGAAATATATGAACTGTCATGTTGAAACAAACCTATTACAGACTTAAGCTATATATTACAATGAAACCTGTGAGAACTGTATGCCCTTTGGTAATTTAAATTTATAATTTGTAAAATGTTTTATTTAACCCTTTCCAGGCAGAATGACTATGTACCGGATTCATTTGGACACTTTCAGTGCATTCAATTAGAAATCAGAGATAGCATTTTGCATATGTAAGTGGTTACTAGATGTCACTAAATTTACAGAAGCACATTGCTGTGCTTCTTCTTTGATTTCAGTTGCAAGAAGGTAAAAAGCTCATAAAACCTAGATAATACTGAAAATAATTCTGCTGAAGAAGGTTTAAAGTTGTTTCCCTGTACAAAGATGGAGTATAACTTCAAAATAAATACAAATAATGAAGACTGATACTCTATTGTTTTTTTCATTTGCTGCTTCTATATACATACATATATGACATTTTTACTAAATACTTGTAGCATATTCCAGAACTTTTGGTTCATCCTGAACAGTTAGTATTTTGTACAAACCAATAAATACATAAATTGCCATAGTTATTAGCAAAGGCACCAACTCACATTCAATTTTTTGCAAGGCTGTATTCTGTTAGGAGTTCTTACATATAACTATAAAAAGTAACATTTATCTTTACCAAAATGGCACTAATGGCACATTGCAACCTTACATACAGATTTAATTTATGAGTTGATTCTTTGAGTGCAACTACAAGCAAAAACATACAGGATCATTCACTGATTAGGAAAAGCACACAAACATTAAATAACATAACAATAATAGAGCAGACAATTATACAGATATTAGGTGTATGTATTCCTAAACATTTGATAAAAGGTAATCTAGTTTCTACACTCTCAAACAGAAAGCTTGGCATGTCATTGTTTTCATAAACTCAGAGCAATTTTTATTTGGTCCCTCAAATGCTCATTTTGATGTCAAATTACACCAGATTTAATTTTTTCCTTAATAAAAAAAAAGCCATACATTTTCTTAATTTGTTACTGAAAGTATTAAACATTTTCTGCTATTTTGATTACAGTCATGTTTGCAAACACTGTAACACAAAAACAGTTGGATAAATGCCAAATTTGATATTGAAGTTCAGCATCTTCGAAGACGTAACAAAGAGTTCCAAGAAAACCCTATTTCAAACTACCCTTTACTTTAAAAAAAAAAAAAAAAAAAAAATTAGTTTTCTCAAAAATTGCTAAATAATTTTGATTAAAATAACATATGTTTAAGACAGCTATGTAACTGATAAAATCTATATTTTAATTTGCAGTAAATAAACAAATTCTGCTTATATGATTTAATTTTATATACAAAATAAACAAATAAAACAAATAAAAAAAAGGGCAAAGAAGAAAACAAATAATGGTATGAAAGAATTACAGAAAAATATGGGATGCTCAAATTTCAAGTGGCAACATTGCTGTGACAATAATTGGATATGCTCATTTGCCCCAACTCTAAATCTCAATACAGGTACTCGATATTGTATGCAGTTAATATTCATGTTTTACGTCACATTCCAAGAAATATTGTACCTTTGTTGTGTTAACTGTTAGAACAGGGAGGCCCACTGTTATTTTACTGTTGTGTTGGTCAATATGGTTTATTTGTGCTTAAGGTGTCAGGGTAAAGAAAATCTTGTCATAAACACTGAACAGAAACTCAAAGTTGACAGCAAATGTAGGATTCAAAATTTCAGAGGTAAGAAAGAGTACAAATTTGATTTCAAATCTTAATAGGAAATATTGCATTACAGCACTATTAATAACACTAAGCCTTTTATTTTTAGGTTGCCTTGGAACAAGCAGTTGATCAACACCAATAGATATAATACTTATCAAATGGTGATAAGATATATCTACTTGCAAGCATTGTAAGAAGAAAGTTCAGTAAAATACTAACCATGTATTGAAATACTTTGTCAATATTGCATCAGTATCTAATATTTTTTTATTGGATATTATTATATGTATATGGAATACATTATATACTTTCTTTGTTGCTTAAAATTATTATAGCTGATTACCCATAAAAAATGCATTACCCAAATGTCTTCTTTAGTTCGGATATGTGGTATTATACTTGATTTGGAAATCTTAGAAGACAGATATAAACTTACTTCAGGAAAAATATGATGCTCACCAAAACACACAGTTTAGTGAAATTTTAGTTCCTTTTTCAGGTTTAAGCATTTTAAAGTATTCCATGTTAGAAATTTACACCTTTCCCAAGTACCAATAAATGGACATGCTTGAAAGTTTGCAATTCTGTTTTTTCCCCACCTTTATTTTTCTTTTTTTCCCCATTCCAAAAGTTTGTTACATGAGTAAACATTTAAGTTGTGTTTCTCTATGTTGTAATTAAATACAAACAATAAATCAGGAACATGTGTACCGCAATATAGAAAAATGTTTCGAAAATCAGATTATAAAAACTACAAAATTAAAAAGATTCCCATTACTTTTTTATCACACCTCATACGTGAATGCATTATTAGTATAGAGTGGTGTGAATTTTTCATATTAGACTGCATAATTATATCTAAAGAGTTCAAAGCTTTGAATCTGCAGCTTCTTAACTTTTATAAATCTGAGTAATGCTTAGGGGATATCAAACATGATTAAAACACAGTTTCTTGAGGAATGCTAGGTGCACAAGATTAAGCTCAAGACCACAAGATACCTGCTTTGTGTTTACAAAGCTGAATTCTAATCCAAACATTTAAACAAGGTGTCTATTTCTGAAAAAAGAGTTGATCCTGGTAGAAATCTATGTGTAATTTTTCTTGAATAATAACAGAAACTGCTAAATGTAGAAATGAAAACTTCAGTAACGGTTTAAAGCAGAAATATGAAATATTAAAACATATTTGTTTTGGGATATGTATTGCTTCCAAGGAAACTGAAATGTTATACTTATGTATTTTACTTTGGGATATACTATACAAGGACAAATATATGCCACTAAGGTATATGAGATTTCTCTGTAAACATACATACCTGAGCATATGTAAGTTAATGGAGAATAAAGCACAGAGTACTTCATAAAACTATTTGCAGCTGGTTTTGTCACACTATGTCACTTTCATTTTAATTTTTGAGGGTCTAGTCATTGCTAATTAATGTTTTGATGAATGTGTTGGTGAAAGGAGAGACAAACTGAAGTAGTGCATGAAAAATATGTAATGCATACTAGATCATACAGTGGATATAAAGTTACATATATACAAAGGTGCATAGCTTTTAACAAATTGCATGATTTAATAAATTGATTTTCTGCAACCAGTATATAAGAAATATATAGAAACAACATTTTTGGACACAATAGAAGAAGCAAATAATAGGCTGATACAAATATAACAAAAGAGCGTTGTGAGCTTTAGCACCCTGTAATATTACTCTTTCTGGTACACCAAAACAAGTTGTATATGGAAAGACCAAACGAATACTTTCATACCTCACTAAAAACAATCCAGATCATGGTAATTTTTGATATCATGCTTTATTATATGTATCATAAATATATCATGTTTATTGTATAGTATTAAAGATATATTGTCAAGTTTAATAAGCTACTGGTCTTGACTATTCATAATTCACTGTAAACTATATGAATGAAAATGTTATCTTTTTACAAAATTCTGGCAGGACACTTTTCTCAGAACACAAAGTTGGGACAATATCACTTTTATCAGGACATACGACAACTATACTTGTACATACTTTCATTCAAATATGGATGCAATATGAACTTTATACAATCATCTTGTTATTTTTCTTATCTTCTGTGCAATGGAAAAACTAAAGAAGTTTTAACCACATGATCATATTAACAAAGCACTATCATTTCTTTTCAAAATGGAATAGTACACTGTCTTGGATCTGCTCTATTATTGCACAACTCTATCAATAAGTACAATAAATATTCATCAAATGTAAATAAGAACAGTTTAACATTGTATAAAACAATATGCAATGAGATCGAGATGCACTTAAAGATAAAATTAAGGTAAAACATTTCTAACAAAGCAATGACAGCAGTATGAAGCAAGTTTATTAAAATTTAAGTTTAAGACATCCATGGAGAAAAGAGTTATTTCTGATACTGTTATCTGAATATTTCATTATGAGAGATATTTTTCATTCCCCACAAACAAGTTACCTTTTAGTGCATGCCCTTCTCATGTATACAAATGCAGTGTCTAAAAACTAAACAGTGTTATACACTGTAGATTACTAGCTGACACCAAGCAATGACTAGACTTGTTTTCATATATTCCCAAGCTATTCTATCAGCTTTCAAGGAATGCCATTCATTTATAGCCATGTTTCTTTTTAAACACAAAGCATATTTACATCTTAAATCTTAAAATTGCACTGATAAAAATCAAAGTTCTGCAGTGGGTGAGTATAATCTCGCCTATTTAATTATCACTCACTAAAGGAACAGACTGACTCTGCTGTGATGTCATAGTCAGTTTTAACTGCATCTGTTGGACAAAGAAATGTCATGCTATTTGCTCCTGAATGTTAATATAATCTCATTCAAACTGAGATATGGCTGATAATTTACAGTATTTTATTTGAACTTCAAAACAAACAATATACTGGAGAAATAAGTGTTATACCAACCCTAGAATATGAGATGCGATTATAAAATATCAGGGGTGATTTCTTTTCCAACTTCTGAGGTCTTGGTGACAATAATTGGATTGGATTATGCTACGGAGGAGATTCAGCACCGTGACCGAACTAGATCTATTATGCCTATGCCTCAAGTGGGGCATCTCCGGGAGGAAGGATGAGGCAAGAGGAGACAAGAGTGCAGCCATTCCAAGGAGCCACGACAGTGCATTAGACAGGATCCCAACAACTGACCAGTTGGAAACTCCTTAGGCAGGCCAGTACTACCGGTAACCCATCTACTGTGGTCCGGAAACAATCCAATCAGGTTGGCCTGGAGACCGTCCCACCAGAGAAGGAAGTATTGACCAGGAGCATATCATCCTGTCATGCAGCACCAAGACTGCTACCGACACTTCTACCCTGAAGGAGATCACCACAAGAGAGATGATAATGGACTTGAAATGGAGGGACAGGAAATTTGTGGGATGTAATTAACCTACTGAACATTTGCCTGGTGAACCGGGACCCCCCCCCCCAAAAAAAAAAAAAAAAACCATAGGTTAGGTAGGCTGGCCACAGGAATCAAGCCCGGAACTCCCGAATATGGGCTATAGATGAAACCACTTGAGCCATTCCGTTCGTTCTTGGTAACAATGCCCATAGGAGGCAAGTAGAACCTGTTTCCCACTCCATTTATTTTCCAATTCAAGCTGATGTGGAACCAATAATCATACTATAGCAGCCATTGCAAGAACCTCAGATTTTGATCAACAGACAAATGTAATGATAAACGAGTGCCTCCAAGCCAGGCTATTGAACAAACGTGATTCAGTAATTTACTGAATACTAAAAAATACGTTAAGGTCTATCACCTCTTTGGGAACATGTACAAAGCAGTGGCATGAAGTCTCGACTCCTTTCATTCCTTACCTAGTATTAAGTTAAATATAACTAATAACGCAAAAGTTAAAAATTAATAAATCCTGAAAAAATATGGAAGGTTTTTATCAAGCATTAGACTTACTTCAACACCACTGAGTATTGAGGGTATCAATCTATCAATGATATTGAGGTTCCATCCCTAAAAAAAATATAAATGGGAATACAGAATGTTCATAATTGAGTTAGAGTTTTACTCTAACTAGATATATTTTAGATGTTTTAAAAAGATTTGATTTCTAGATGGTCAAAAAAATTACAACTATGTAAATCATTCATATTTTAATATATTTTTTCATTTAAAATGGCATCTCATGGATAATCCCATAATATAATGCTTGGGGAAATTTTTTGAACACTTTATAAGCCTTTTCAAATGAAGTGGCTGAAAATAACAGAGCAGATGTGTCTTTTACTACACAAATTTAATCAATGGTAGCTATCTGATTGTAAATGTTTATGTAAACAAAATCAGAATGAGATATGAATGTAGGCAACCAGAAATAAATATTATCTCAACACCACTGCAACCAAAACAGTAATTCATAAAATTTTTAACTCTTTCTGCTTTCATTTATTTACAACCAAAACTGGTTTAGTAGTTTTCGTAAGTGCTTTGCATGCTCTGAGTTTTTTGCTATTTGTTCTCAGATTTGCAGCTGCACTGGTGAGTAAAGCATTGAAAATCACATTAAAGACTTTAATGTTTAGCTATGTTAAAACACTTACTGCAATGATATTAACTCTAAGTGAAGGATGCAGGGGACATATGCAAAATAAATGAGTGGCTTGGACATTATGGGATATCTTTCACAATAATTCTGAAGCATGTTTTGCTTTTCAAACCTAAGAAAAATTATAAATAAACATTTTTATTTACATTTTTACTTTCAACTTACCTATAACAGATAAATGGAGATACTACATTCTAACTAAACATCTGAAAATTCACTGGAAATGCACCATTTGGGATCTCCTGACCCCCATACCTAAACCGAAAATTCTGAGTGTATATATCTAAACAACATAATTAAACAATGAACCAATCTTGGTCTTTAACTTCAGCATTTTCTCTATCAAAAATATTTTGAGCACCTTCCTTACCCAAAACTACCCTTTAAGTGGAAAATTTTGTTTCTTTTTTTGTTTTGTCAAAAAACAGTTCTAAAGTTCTAATAATTTTTATTTAAATATTTTATATTTAATATAATGACATAAAATATATAACATCTTGAATTTTCTGTGAATATCCTGCAAATTATCCTTTTGATGAATTTTGTTATGGAAACCTTAAAAGACAGTCTAAAGAAACAAAGTATAGAACTCATTAAAGGACAATTTGTCTCAACATTTGTTTTTAGCATTAACCATTTACATGATATGCTTATCGCTCTGAATGGTCTATTATTATTTTTTCTGCTGCTTAGTAACAACTAGTTTTTTCCCTAAACATTTAAAGAGACAGAATTTCAAAGCTACAATAGAGCAGCTACAATGTATAATAAATTCATTTTTATGAATTTTTATTTTGATTAACCTGAATTATGTAGAAGAATAAGCTTTAAGCTTTAACAATAATAGTTTGTAGAAAAGTGGGTACAAAGACTCTGAATGCAATAGATATTTTGTTGTAATGCTGAGCACATAAACAAAAATGGAGTCTCTACTGCACAGCTTAGAGAACAGAATGAGAAAACATTGCATGTTACATGTGAAAAACCACATCAATATAACATGAAAGTAGTACATATTTTATTTATGACGGATGTTATGTAACAGTGATGTGGAAAATAATTTGGTAAATTAAGTCAATTTTGGAAGCATATACTTCACTTACTCTTGATTTATGGCAAACATGTTTCAGGAGCTAATTGCTCCCATCATCTGGTGGTGTTTCTGTCCTCTGGTGCAGCTAGATGAACTGTTGTTTAAGGATGTTGCTATGCAGGATTTCAAAACTGTATATTCAGTGCTTGTTTTCAATATTTTCCAATTCTAAAGTTGTGTTCTTCCAGGAATGTTTTTGATGAGTTTGGTGGTGAAGTAATTTCCTTTCCAAAAGTACCAAGCTAGAGCCGATTTTTCTTCTTGCTTGAGATCTGTATTCTCTATGGGCAACCCCACTATCACTTTTCCTAGCAGATCTCTTCATGAGCGCATTCAAAACCAGAATCACAAAAGATTTCCCATGGATGTTTGGTATGGTACCATTACTCGACGACATATTCACAATAGTCCTGGAAAAACACATGGAAGATGCTCTAAAATTATTAACTTGTAAGAGAAATAAATATAATTCACCTGGTCAGCAGCCCTTTCTCAATCTGAAAGTTATAAATAAAAAGGATGTAATCTTTGGTATCTACAGAAAATCCACCCAGTTATAATACAGTTCCTCCTCAGGTTTGGTCCAGGCCAGTTGCCTAATTTTGTTTTAAATAAAATTGTTTTGCAACTATCATCATCACCACCACCATCAGTTATCTATTTGTACTGATCTTCTATAGACTAAAAAGAATGAAAACTTTTTAAAAATAAATCAAGGTTCAACAGGGTATGCACTTCCCGCAGCATTGTCTGGCTTATATAACGGTGATAGAAAGAACAGAAGAAACTTACAAATATGAAGGAATAGTAACTGATGATAAAGATAAAAGTTTGTGAGAAGTTAAGGGTCCATTGACAGCTAGGTCATTTGAGCCAGTACAGATAAGATAAACATACTATTATTTGCAAAATTTGAAAGAGACTTACAAGTGTTGGCATGTAAGTTTCAATGATAGCCATTAGACCAATTCTGAAATCTCAACATGTAAATAGAATTTAATGGCATTTATAGGAACACATACTGTAGGATCTGAAACTGTTCTAAAAGGTAAAATAACTGAACAGACATCCCAGTGTAGATGCCTGGGATGTGATATGATTTATGGAGAAGTCATATGCACAGCTATAATGTTAGAAATAGGATTATTACAGAACTGCACTCAGGAGAACATTAAATAATTGTTCAATAAAAAGTATACAGAAAGAACACTACAATACTTTATCTAAGAAAATAAAGACTTAAATCAAAGAGAGATGCAAATAAAAACCATTAAGAAATATTTGCTAGAAAATGCTTTCTATAATCTGTTGTTGTTGTTGTTTTCAAATGCTAGGCTTTGGCAAGAAGCCATTCACATTAGCTAGGCTAGTGTGAAAAAATGATTAATTTCCATCAATTAACTAAAATAATAAGAGTTAAATGATGAAGTCTGGTACCCAAGTACTTACGATAGAAAGTCGCCACAAATGGTGTATCTCGAATGTGAGAGCCCCTAGTGGTCTACCAGGAAAATATACGAGTCAAATGGAGAATTTAATATCAGGACGGCACGTTGACCATGGTAGCTTAATGGGTTAGAGCGACTGGACATAAACCAGGAGATTCGTGGTTCAAATCCTGGTCATGGCATTGAATTTTTCATGTTGACTCTATCCATAAAAAAATCTTAGCCTATATACGGCTAGTGTGAAGAAATGATTAATTTCCATCAATTAACTAAAATAGAATACAGTATTTTCAGTTTTCCATCATGTTAAAAATGTACCAATCTTTGAATTAAAGATAAGATTCTGGCAGAACAAGTAGGAATGCAAATCTAAAGCAGAGAGAAAACTGAGTGCTAGCTTGGTACTATTGAAAAGAAAATATCAACTGAAATCCAAAACTCATAAAAAAAGAGTGCAGCAGAACAGAATTTTCACTACTGAAAAATATCTAAATTTGGAAAAATGATTTTGAAATAATCCTGTTTGAGGAAAATGTTCATGTTAGCACCACCAGAGAGAAATGCTGAGCAATGTCTTGGAGCTGATGATGACAGTAATTAACTCCTGAAACTTTTTTTTTGCAAACCAAAAAAGCCACTAAGTATTATAAAAATTGAGAGCACCACCTCACATTTAGGAATGCAAGAACAATAATTCAATGAATTTATATTGTGTGTCAAAGTATTATTGCTAACTCTTACACCGAATTCAGTTAAATACATGTCATTAATCATCCTGTGATGCAGGAAACCAAACCACACCATGACACATAGTACTTAAATATGTGCAATTGTTTATGGGTTTTCAAGAAGTATGTTAATAAAATATTTGACCTTTTGATTAAGGCTTGCAAAAATGCTAACTTCTATAATTTGCATGTAATTAATCTGGAAGTTTTGCTATGTGACAGGAATGTTATCCTGATACTGTATGCCAAATTTTATCAATTTAGAACAAATATTCACTGAGAAATTAATGTTTCAATGTTGCATTTTTTAAATAGTTTACGCAATAAAAAATTGCTCCACATGATGCACTCTTACAGATATTCAAACCACACTTTGTATTTAGTGAATAACTATATTTAGATTGGTTGTATATTTTTGTTTTTGCCATGTTGTATATAGTATCTGAAAATGTCCTTTATGTCATTGCTATTGTTTTTCTTTTTTAAACAGTGTATTAAATTTTGAATACCTTTGTTATAAAACTAAGAATGATATATAGAAAGGAGAACTGTGCATAGTTTTGTGTATGTAAGGCACACAGAAGATTTTAATTGGATTAGATTTCACAAAGTGAGAAAAGCAACCTTTTTTGCCTTTTACTACCGCTGGTCTCAAAATTCCCATTTAAATTACCATCTAGAGAGCCTTAAAAGGTATTTTGAACAAAAGTTCCATTCACACGTGAAAGTTTAGGTATGAAACTGCAATTGAATGAAGAAACAAAATTGCAACTATTAAGATTTTAGAAACAAATTTCACAGATGAATTTCCTCTATATGAAATAGCAAATAATATCAATAATACAACTAAAGAAGGCTGTTTTTAATTCAGTTTAATTTGTTATTCACTCCTCTTTATGATACGCAGTCTTGGTGATAATAAAGGCGAAATAATGAAGCATTCTAAAGGTAAGTCTTTAAAAGTGGCTAAAAGTGGCTAAAAGTGGTGCTAAGATCAAGTGCTAAGTGGTGCTAAGTTTATTAAACGTTTTTGGATGGTTTCATCTATAAATACTTAGCAATCAAATTCTTAAATTCAAAAACAAAGGATGAAATCCCACCAATTGAAAGATCTGGAATATACTAAATAAATCTCAAATCCAAAATTATTAAAAGGCGTGATAAACCATAACAAACCCACTATGTGGGTGAACAACTTAATATGGAAATGCTAAGACCAATTAATAATCTTTGAAATCCCACAGTCGATAATTTGATAAAGAAGTTCATTGTTCCAGAGAGAAGACTACAAGCAACAGCAGATGACAGTCAGAACTTTGAGGTTGAAAATGGAAGGAACAGCTGCTGAAACTAGTCCTTCAAAATTTAAAATGTAAGTTGACAGTGTGAAAAACTGATTATAAATAGTTTTACTGTTACTAAATTCCCCCAAATATAATGTAATCCTTTAGCTAATTTCTATTACATATTTCAGTTTATTATTATTATTATTATTATTATTATTATTATTATTATTATTATTATTATTATTTAAATAGTACACTATTCAATTCTGTAATAAATATGACAGATGAGTTCACAAAGTATTTGTTTCTCACAGCTGATATGAACACCAGACTAACAGAAAGGAAAAGATGTTCTGCTTGCATTAAAGTCCAATTTAAAGCTTGATCAACTATAGGAGCAATGACAGAAACACTTACATTGTTAAATGCACTTAATGAAAGGTGGAGTCAACTTCAACACTCTTATAGCTTCACTTACCTGTTTATCACACGGTACATATATTGTTGAGCATGAGCTCACATCGTCAACTACCTGTTAACTGTTGGATTAACTTATGCATGGTTTAGTTGTTGAAAGCCTGAGTTGTCTTTTGGTGGCCTGTTTATGAACCTAAATGTGGGGTTGTCTGCTACTGGCTAATGGAAGTTCATTATCTGATTCTCAAATTTTTTGTATAGGAATTCTCTCATGTTCTAAGTTTTTGGGTTTCTGGGCTCCCTTCCATGGCTTTATCTTGTTTCTATTTCATGGTTTTGACACCAGAAATGTCTTGCAACTGCAAATTTGTTTGTTTGTTTGAATTTGATGCAACACCACTGTTTTTTGAATTGGGTGTCTATGTTTCTCCTAGTATTTCCAATGTAGATTTTCTCGCAGTTTTTACCTTAGATCTGGCAGATTTCTGAAACTTTATCCTAGAATATGGAAGCAGGTTTCCTTATTTTTATGTGGTTCTTGGTGCTGTATTTGTTTTCAGGGTGATATTGTGTTTTTTAAAATTTTCTGGACACTGGGTATGTAAATTTTCCAAAGCTGATCTTTCCTGCTATGCTTGAAACTGTTATGTTTGATGTGATTTTGTCTTTTAAATTACAAATCGTACTCTCTACAATTTCCTGGCTGAATTCTAGCAAGAGTATTCAAGTTGACTGTACTTTTCATTACGTGCATTTTATAAATAATTTTTGTTTACAGTGCATTTGATTCCATTAACATTTTGGACTTTCATTGTTGTTTTCAATTTACTTTTATCCAAAAAGCTGCTAACATAATCCTGGACAAAGGTTTCACTGAAATCCACTAATAAAACTGTTGTCTCAAGATCAATTATATTAACATAATATTCTTTTTTTAACTACTGAGTAGTCAAGTAATGCCCAAAATTATATTGCAATACATTTAATAAACACATTAAATTGAATAATCAAAATGTTTTTTGCAGAAATATGTCCACATTAAAGCTAACACTCTCAATGCAAGATAACTTATAAACTTGTAACATCTTCAATTTGACAGGCATGTCCTGATGAAACCTCAGTACTGGCAGCTCTTCACTCTTTTGGTTGTAACATATTTTCTGTGTATCAGTATATCACCTGTTTGTAAGTCATAATACATTATATGATTATAATGAAAATCTAAATATGTATAGCAATTAAGAATATTTTTTTGGTTTATTAAAACTATGCTTTATTTTAAATTAATAATGGCCATTAGGGATGCGACAAAGCAAAATACATCATTGTTGCCAACCCTAACATGACTGAAATTAAGTAATATAGTGACTTAAATATTTTTGTAAGGCATTAGATAAAACAAGGCGATAACATTTTGAAAGGTGATGTTGCTTGAGAAGAGGAACATGTGTCACAAAAAGTGCAGATAACCTCACTTGGTTAACATTTGTAGCAAAGCAAATAATAGGCAGTTTTCTCACTAGATAGTATACTACATTATACAATGGCACTCACAATTTCTTGGGATGAGATTGACACTGTGTAACAAACTGATGTAATTATTAAATTATAGATGAGTCGTATTTATTACGCATCGGCTTTACTTACGTACCTATATTGAGGACATGTCCTCAATATAGGTATGTAAGTGAAGCCAATGCGTAATAAATATGACTCATCTATTTTGCTTCACTGTGGTGTTCCAATAGATTTAAATTTCAATAAACTGATGTAACTTCTTCCTGGTAAGTGATTCTGATAAACATGCAGTAAATGATGACACCCAGACTTGATAACCACCTCCGTTGCCTTAGTAACCACTATTGGCATGACTAATTACTTTTTTAACTGCTATTTTCAGTCCATCGCAAATGGTCACAAAAATTTGTATCCTGTACATATAGTACTTCATAATTTTTCAAAAGTTAAGGGACCTAAGAACTGAAGATTTGGTGAAAAATGATAAAATTATTAAGTTCTAATTCTTATATGAAAATACACTCACAAATATGACATCTATTCCACTCTCCAAAAAGGATTTCGCAAGACATAAATGGTTCCTTGTCTGTTAGTTCTGGTTGAAGTTTAACGATAATTTTTATTCTTTATCTTGCTAAGATACTCACAACTCTAGTTAATATTTTTTCTGTGATATTACTGGTTTGGATGAAAAAACATATATATTGTAACCTACATCCTTTTTTAAATAGTCCTGTTACTTTATGCTTAAAAACAAGGAAAAAAGTATTATTCAACCTCAATTTAAATTAAGTATGAAGCCTTCACTGTTCTACATTGTTTTGTAAAACATTTAATATTTTGAAAAGCACATTAAATTAAATTTTCCCATAAATTATAGCTTTCGTAAGAATTTGTTATAAGTATTATTCTGCATCTCCAAAAGCTAATGGTGCACAAATTGTGAAATAGAAAGGCATACCACACAAGCATTTTGAGATTGGATGCATGACTTTATAAAACATCGAAATGAAATGTAACTCACTCAGCAAAAGTGTTCATAGTGTCTTTCTTAACTAATGAGTACTGGAATTAGTGTTCACTGTACTGAACAAGATAAAATTATTGTATGCCCCTAGTGACAGTGATTAGTACAGTACAAGTGTACATTCTGTTTACATCTGACATGTTAATGGCTATATTATGAATATTGGCTCATTTTGGGCTACCAGTATTAGCTGCCTGTGGTGGTTCTGGTATGCACAGTGGATTTCTCTGGCTCAAACTGGTGATCAACTGCGCACCCAGTTCAAGCAATTTTTGAGTATGGAATCATCAGCAATTCAAGTGTGTGACCCGAGTTGAACAGATTCTTTGGCAAATTCTGATATGGCGTAAATTTGCTATCATTATTTGATACAGCTTGCTAACATCTTTATGTAGTCATACTTGCTAAGCTTGAGATTTTCTTTAATTATTTATGTAATATAAATTATGAATGTGGCCAAAGGAAAACTTATTTAATAATTATTGCCAAACAAAATCTCAATTTATTTGTTGGTCCCATTTTACTGCAACTAGTTGCGGAAAATATGCTGTTAACCTGTCCAGAATATATCTGGGGTTTCCTATTTTATGCTGCTAATGTTTCAGATTTATTACAAATGTTGGTTTTTATATTTTTTTAAATTGTGGGAAACCAAATTATATATGTTTATTTTGAAGTATATAGTCAGGCTTGAAAATAGCTTCTCTTGGGCTATTAGCCAGGTGGATTATGGAAATATTTCTGAACTTTAAAGAGCTAACGTCACTCTCATCTTCAGGGAATGAATGATGTATAAATTGCTATTTGGTCTATAAATGAAGTCAGTCTGGTGGGTGTGGCACGCAAGATGTCCCACATGATTAGCTGGATCCAGCATGAGGGCATTGTCTGCAGGCCAATTATGCCTGTTGCTGAGAAACTCTATGACTGGCCTGTCGTAAGAGACGTCATAGTCATTAGTGGCATTTGTGAGTAAAGTTAGGCTTGTCACATTTGCCGTTTTTGAATGTGTTCTCCAAAGAATATAAAATTGTATGTTGTTAATACAAATTCATTTGGTGACTCAAGTTGTAATTCAGTTTTATAGAGTGTACCCTACTAGTTTTACTGAATAATTTATGATACACATTATGCATTCGGTTAAATGACAAAAGTCCTGTGAGACAGATTTATTTACATCCTCCAACATTTAATCATATCAGCTGATTGTGCAATGTGCAATATTATATATATATATATACCTAATCCTACCATAAATGTCACAAATTTTGGAAGTGACTATACTTTCTGCCTCTGCCTGCACATGCCTAAGTTCTGGTGCCTAATAGTGTTTATAATCTACAGCCAATCTGATGACAGGTCAGGATGACATTAGATTCTCCTGCTGATTTAAATGTTTTAGCAGACCACAAGAAAATCCTGATTGCCTTATAAATGGAAAACTATAACAAAACAGTTTAAATTGCCAAGGAATAAAGTATGTACTATTTGTAAGTTACCACTGAAGTAAGTAAGAGACAATCTCATTTTGGCATGCTGCCATGATAGCTCAGTGGTAGAACAGCTGCATATAGAGCAGAAAATCCATCGTTCAAATGTCAGCTACAGCATTGAGTTTTTTAGTTCTGATTCTAATCTTCAGTTACTCCAATTTAATCATACATACATTTGAGCTGATAAATATATTTGTTAACTATGCATATAGGATGAACTGTTAATAGTCAGGCTTGCTCCTATACAAGAACTGTATGTCCCCATTTTCCTACACACATTTTCTTTTCTAGTGTAAAAAGGTACTTGCGTAGATTTTAAAAAATGTCAGCAATTGTACTCTTTGTTGTAGATAGAAATAAAATTTCAACTTGAACAGCTGATTTTTCATTCTAATTACTTGACAAAATGCAAGCCAGAGTAAGGACTAAATATACCATATCACAATTGTAATATTTTTCGCAAAGTACTTTGCTAAGGTACTACTTGACTAGTAAAGTGTTTCTTATAAAATATCCTTCTTCTATTCTTTTTGTGAAAGTTTCCTGCATCTTTAACTTCCTTTTCTGAACTGATAGAGTTTCTTTTAGATTCTTAGTCACAATGTAAATACGAAGAGGCTATTTTAATTGATTAATGTTCAATGGGACAAAGTGGGGTGGCTAAATACAAACACAGCAAAGTCAATAATAACTGCTCAATACAATTTCAAACATTTAAATTGTCTGGAATTTAACAATTACTTGACAGAGAATAATAAATTGCTTAAACAAATAGGTTTAACAATAAAGTACTCCTGGTACCAAACAAAAAATTATAATGATGAAACATGAAGGTGAGTCATGTTACTACTGTTGAATGATACTGTAACAAGCAGCACAGAATAACAGAAAATATTCCAGTGGTACAATGTCTGAAGATCAAAGTTATGCCACTACTTTTTAAAATTTGTGTAAAACTGATCCTCAAACAAAGTAAATGTTTGTTACTTAAACAAAGTAAACCAGTATGTTTTCTACTAAACCTTTCTAATGTACTTTCTTAACCTGAATAGCACGTTGTAATATCATAAATATCTAAAATCTGCAAATCCTTAGTATACCTCTCAAAAAATGTCCCAGTATATTTGAATAAGCTTTTGTGGAAGTGTCTTCTTTTTCTGTCCATGAAACATGGTCAAACCACAAAGGTTCATCATAAGATTATTATGTTACAATAATTTTGGAGTTAAAGCAGCATGGAAGATGTTTTGAACTATTCATACCATTGAGGTAGAACTGAATTGCTATGATGGACAGAAAATTTAACTTGACAAATTTCTGAATGTAATTTACATCTTTCTTATTTTCTAAGTCTAATTTTAGTTTCTTTCATTTATTTATTTTCGTAGTTAATTACTTCTGGAAAGTTCACACATAACCCTTAGGTCTCCATGGAATGTAAGCTGGAAAACTCTAAAGTTAAAATTATTTGATAATTACAAGAAGAGACAGATTAAAGTCTGTTTTGAACTGCAGTGAACTTTATGATAAGATTTTACAAAACTGATTTCCTACATCATAAATCTGCTTCTGCTCTGATACAGAACACACGACAAACATCTACAAACTTGCCTCACATAATAATGAGACTTAATGGGAAAGTAACTGAAGGTACAGAGAATTGTATAAAAAACAATTACTCAAAGTTATGAAATAGGGCTCTGTTTATTCTACACCCATCCTTACTTCAATAATATTCATACAAATGAAAGAATAGCTATTTGCTAAAATTAAAACATTTTAATAAATTCTTAGCAAAGCATTTTCAGACATTAACTGAAACAAAACACTGTTTTAAAATATACTTATTACATAAATATATTTACATTTAAGTATACTTTTCATAATACATTCTATACAAAAAGGGAAGAATGGTGAGGACTCTTACATAAATAACAATAAAAATAAATATTATCTGAGAAAATGTGTATATATGCCACTACTTGCTATGTTCTACACTTTACAATAGCGTTGCCTAAGAAATAAAGCAGGAATGACGAGGTTGGTAACACTTTGTGTCCATCTTTCAGAATGCTGCCTTTATCAGTAACTGTGGCAAGCAGTTTTAACGCCATTCATTAGTACTCCCTCGAAACATTTTCACTCTGGGTGAGAAACCAAAGTTAACAAACAGCATGGCTTATAGGGATATAGTCGCTACACTTTAACAAAGGTTACTAAAGTGCAACCTCAACATTTTTCCACTGTTATAGGATAAGTCACTAGAATCTGGTGATATGTTGGTTGTTAGGTTCCACTCATAAATGGCAACTTCTCAAATACCCCCATGTATTGTCAAGGTTTAATTATGTTGTATCTGTTATGTTGCAGATATGAAAAGGTTGCAGACATTCAAAATTTGCTCACCACTAATTTGTCACCAACTTACTGATTACATTCTTTATAATATAGAAACAAATTACTTCAGATTTTAGCTGTCAGTAACATACTACAGCAAATATACAAAATATGTACATCACTTACAAAGCAAAATTTGATTGCATTTAGGTGTAACAAAGATTATCAGAGTGGCATGAAATTTATTCAAGAATGACAGAAATATGTACTTTCACCACTATTATTTATCATATACATAAGAACAATTTAATTAAAGAATGGAGAGAATGTATAAAGACTAAAATTGAGTTATACCTTTTAAAACTTGTAACTTCACTCACGTCCGTTTAAAAAATCAGGAACGTTTTCGAGACTGTTGCAGTCTCATCCTCAGCTGATTAGCGACTCATCACAGTTGGTGATATCCAGACAACAACCAACTGTGATGAGTAGCTAATCAGCTGAGTTGGTTGCTGTCTGGATTTCACCAACTGTAATGAGTCGCTATTCAGCTGAGGATGAGACTGCCACAGTCTTGAAAAACTTCCTGATTTTTTTAAACAGACGTGAGTGAAGTTACAACTTTAAAAGGTAAGACTCAATTTTAGTCTTTATACTGAAATTAGCTTCACTGTTAATGCTTTTATTTATAACTATTCGAATGGAGAGAAATTTGTCATGGACCTATAACAATTGATAGAAATCACCAAATAGATGTTCTTCTTTTTGTGGATAATTTAGGTCTAATAGTCGTATATGTTCTGTTCTTAATTTAAATAACTGGGAGAAAGTATATGATGGAAATTAGTTAGCATAAATTAAACTTTTGGGAAGAGTAAATGAATTCACTTACCTCAGTTGCAATATTTTCTTGAAATAGATTAATTTAGACAAAAATCATTAAATTTAATAGATCCGTAGATATAATAAGTGAAATCAGCTTCAGCCTTTGTTAGTAAGACACACATGAGAATACATTTTAATAACATTCACAATGGACTTGAATCTGAAACAGAGAGAAAATATCAAATTCTGTGTGAAACTCTGGAAATCTGCAACTGAAATCCATGGAATGTTGAAAAAAGTTTAGAAGAATGAAGCAATGAGTCAGATGAGAGGCCAGGGCAGCCACACACATGCAACACTGCCAAAAGCATTGAAAAAATTTGAACGCATCACCATCAAATTGCTGGCATGACCATGATGTCATTTGGAGAGGTTCCTCACATCAATTTTGAAATGTGCTGCACTGCTGCCAATTTGTGCCCAGGCATCTGTCCCAAGAACAAAAGAACTACCGTCTCCAAATCTGTGAAGATCTCCAACAGCAGTCCCTGAATGATCCAGACTTTATCAAGGATTTTTAACACAGTGAGTGTAGGATCTATGAGTATGATTCTGTTATCAAGCAGCAGTCTTCACAGTGGAAGACCTCAATCTCCAAAGTTGAGGAAAGTAAGACAGGTCAAGAGAGCAACCAAGAACACCGTCATTGTTTTCTTTGACATTCATGGATTGTAAACTGTGAATTTGTTCCTGCAGGTCAAATACTGACAGCCATTTTTTCTGTGACATGATGAGATGTCTCAGGGAGGACATCCATTGGAAATGATTATAAATGTGGTCAGAGAAAAACTAAAAGCTCCAAGACAACAATGCATCAGTTTTGTGCTGTTGTCCTTCACCTCATATTTACCAGATTTGGCCCCATGCAATTTCTTTGTGTTTTCTAAGATGAAATTGAAGTGAAGGGCCCCAGTTTTGCTACAGATTACAAAATCCAATGTGAATTGGAGCAGATGTTTAGAAAGCCTCAAGAACAAGACCTTCAGAGTGCATTCCAAAAATGGTAGAGGTGCTGAGTTCCATGAATAGCTGCTTAAAGATACTACTTTGAAGAGGATGGCAGCCAAATTTAAATCAGGCAACTTTTATTTCCATTTACAGCAACAGTCCCGGAATTTAATGACCACATCTCATATTAATAAATGCTTCATCATGCAGTAATTAACTATTTTCAATTGAGCTTTCATTATTATGTCCATTTGAAATATAACTATTTTCCTGCTTTTGTTTGTA
This sequence comes from Mantis religiosa, assembly GCA_030765055.1. NCBI lineage: Eukaryota > Metazoa > Arthropoda > Insecta > Mantodea > Mantidae > Mantis > Mantis religiosa. The sequence continues at coordinate 57,223,087 of CM060947.1, read as the reverse complement.
TAAAATCATGACCTCTCTGCCTTAGTTCAGTAAAGTGGAACTCTACTGTCCTTCATATTGATTTACCTCTCTCAATCTCCATATTTTTTATATTTCAAAGGTCTCTGTAGCACTAATGCCCAAATTTCTCTTGGTTGTTTTGTAACACTCACATATGGCAATAGGATACCACTTCTGGGAAGAACAGGATAAAGAGAAAATAGCTTTTTTATTACTAAACTAGCAAAAGTTAAGAGATGAATTAAGAAGAAATGGAATAGAAGAGATAAAATAGTGAGAGTCAGCTCTGAGCTACATAGAGAGATATTATTCTCTGATGATGTTCCATTAGGGGTTAAGAAGGATGCTAAAATGTCGGTAAGCTGGACAGGAAGAGTATGGTAGTTTAGATTAGAAATTTTGAATGTAAAGGGCTTTAGAAGCAACTTAGGAATTTAGAACCTAAAGCACATTGCATTTGAATACCCAAGAACAATTTAATGAATAGCAACAGCAGGAAATAGAGAAACTGTCATGAAGAGAATATCTGATAAATCAACTTAGGTTCTGATTTGCTTCATATCATTTTATTTTTAGAGAGGTAATAAGCTTAAGAAAGAAACATTTTATTACAACTGAATAGAAGTATTAGAAACAGTGATGCTTAATTTTTAATCCAACTCATGTTTATAAAAGGGATCTTTTATTTGTATTTTAATGAATGAACATCTATTTCACCAACACAAGTGGCCAAAGAACTTGTGAATGGAAGGTTTGCAGTTCAAGTCCTGCCAGGACCATTCCCCTAATTGAGCTTATTTTCCAAGTTTTCCTCACTTCTCATAACTGGCAAAAGCCAGGGTGGTATCCTAAACTTAAGCCTGGAAATATTTCCTTTCCTAATTGAGTAAGAACACAAAACATTTTATGCAGATGATATGCTAATACCACAAAACAGATCACTCTGGTTATTAATTATACCAATTGAAAAGTAAATATAACTTAACAATTTCCACAAAAAAGACAAAAGTAATGCAACATCCTGGTAAACACCCTGTGAACAAAAAACAAAATATGTACTGAAAATAATAGTTTGAAACACGTTGTAAATGTTAATTATTTAGCTTGTGACATGTTTCAATGTAAATATTGATATTAAAAGCAAGATAAATGAATTTCAACAAATATGTGGCACCACTAAATGAATTCTACAAAATAAAACAAGCAAAGTTTTATACGAAGGTGCTCACATATGGCAATCAATCATGATTAATAATAATAGAAGAGGGCAAAAGTAAAATTTAGACAACAGATATCAGACGTGTGTGCGTGTGTATTTACTTAAGATGAGTCGGTACTAGTAATACTACTCCACTATTCTAATTTCTGTTAACATATTTGGGGAACGTGTGTTACCATCTTCAGAATGTGCCTGGCTGACCCATGTTGTTGCTGTTGTGCTGGTTGTTTATAATGATGGCATCATGTGGTGATGAAAAGTACTTCCAGAGGGTACTTGGCAGCGGTATATCAAAATTCATTAAATGTCGAGATTTAACTGTATTGGAACACCACAGTGAAGCGAAAAATTATTAATATTTAGATGAGTCGTATTTTTTACACATCTGCTTCACTTTCGTACCTATTTTGAGGATATGTTTCGCAAATCATCGTTTGCATCTACGGCTCTTATGCGACTAAAGCTTGATCCAGCGGTGTGGGTAATTCTGGGGTTGCTGCTGCCATCTGTTGATTTAGTGATGAACTTAAATGTGGGATTCTCTTCTGGCGGGATTTCAAAGTTCATTAGTTGGTTTTTATGTTTTTCTATGTATATCCTCTCCCATATGACGAGTTCACTATGTTTTTGTACGTATTTTAGTAATTCTGTGCTATCTTCAATTTCATGATTTTCAGACCAGAAATGAGCTGCTATTGCGGACTTATCAATATTTTTGTATCTTAAGTGTCTGAAGTGTTCTTTCTTTCTAGTGCCTATGTTTCTTTTTGTCCTCCCTATGTAAATTTTTTCACAGTCTTTACACTTAATCTTGTAAATACCTGACTTTTCCTCTGGTTTTATCTTATCAGTATTATTACTGTGAAGTAGGTTTTTAATGTTGTAATTGTTGGCAGCAGCAACCCCAGAATTACCCACACCGCTGGATCAAGCTTTAGTCGCATAAGAGCCGTAGATGCAAACGATGATTTGCGAAACATGTCCTCAAAATAGGTACGAAAGTGAAGCAGATGTGTAAAAAATACGACTCATCTAAATATTAATCATTAAATGTTGTTTGTGTTTCAAAATGAAGATCTTTTCCCAAGGTCCAATTCTACTGGTCGGTTTGATTAGTATAATGTTCGATTTGATGTTATGGTTGGTCTTGCAGAAATGGTGCGAAACCGCAGATTTATCCATTTGTATTGTTTGTAATGCATTCATGGTTGAGTGGTTAGACCGCTTGGCTCTCACCAAGATGGCACGAGTTCGATCCCAGGCAACTGCAAAGTGAGATTTGTGGTGGACAACATGGCACTGGGACGAGTTTTCTCCGAGTCCTCGGTTTTCCCCGTCAGCATTCCACCAACTGCTCCATCATCATCGTCTTTCCTATCATTCATTTTGCCCTCATATATCATCCACTACCTTCACCTTCACACCAGGCATCTATCCCGGTTCTCTATCGGATCTAAAGCTTTGGTTCCTCAGGCCCGACTTTAAGGGATAGAGGAACAAGAATATAACACCATAATAGTGTTACACTAGGGAGGAAGAAGAAGAAGAAGAAAGTAGAAGTAGAAGTAGAAGTAGAAGTAGAAGTAGAAGTAGAAGTAGAAGTAGAAGTAGAAGTAGAAGTAGAAGTAGAAGTAGAAGTAGAAGTAGAAGTAGAAGTAGAAGTAGAAGTAGAAGTAGAAGTAGAAGAAGAAGAAGAAGAAGAAGAAGAAGAAGAAGAAGAAGAAGAAGAAGAAGAAGAAGAAGAAGAAGAAGAAGAAGAAGAAGAAGAAGAAGAAGAAGAAGAAGAAGAAGAAGAAGAAGAAGAAGAAGAAGAAGAAGAAGAAGAAGAAGAAGAAGAAGAAGAAGAAGAAGAAGAAGAAGAAGAAGAAGAAGAAGAAGAAGAAGAAGAAGAAGAAGAAGAAGAAGAAGAAGAAGAAGAAGAAGAAGAAGAAGAAGAAGAAGAAGAAGAAGAAGAAGAAGAAGAAGAAGAAGAAGAAGAAGAAGAAGAAGAAGAAGAAGAAGAAGAAGAAGAAGAAGAAGAAGAAGAAGAAGAAGAAGAAGAAGAAGAAGAAGAAGAAGAAGAAGAAGAAGAAGAAGAAGAAATGAATGTGTTCAGTGGGAAGAGGAATTAAACCATTATGAACAAGTGTGTGGGACATCAGAATTGCAGACAAGTAAAGAAAAAATATGGACTTTCGAGTTGCATTCACTGGTGATCTGAGACCTGCAAAGGTAGTGTTGCTTTCATTGTGCAACTGTACATTCCCATTAATTGTTTTGTCCCTCACTCCGTTTCAATCTCTAGTCTTGACCATGTTACAGATTGTCAACAATGTTAGTATATACATACAGCACCATTTTGTGATATTTATGATTCATAAAATGTAATAAGGAAATGTTTCAGGTCTGTGGCATTTGCCAGTTATGAGGATTGAGTTAAAATTAAAGAGAACTTCAGTTAGGGAAGAGCGTTCTAACAGGGTTTCAACTGCAGACCTCCCATTCAAAAATTCATGTCATAATGACCTCAAATACATGTGTCAACGAATACGGTTATTGAAAAAACAAAAGTTGGAAGATGCAGAATGGTATCAACTTATATATTGTTTTATTGAACACTTTTTGAGGTGAATTTACATTTAACCAACTTCATCTTAGTTCTATATAACAAAGAACAAATGTAAATCTGACACAGTGTTCATAAAATTATAATTTTACTTCACCGCAAACTAGTTCAAGTTTTAATTCTTATCAAACTTTTGAATACTTTACTATACTGAAAAATTGTTAATGAGCTTCATTGTTCTTTTAATTCAAACACTTTTAATTTCTATAAGCCATAGTAAGAGTTAAATTATTAATAATATTATAATATTATGATTCATTCCAATTACTTTTTACATCATTAGTAATCCACTACATTACTTAACCGCTAGAATATAGTTTCTAAGTATTAACATATAAGGTTTCACAAATATAACTATTTGCAACAAAAACTTCACTTATATTAAGAAAGTGATGTACGTTTTTCTTATTCATCAATTAATAAGAAAATTTTACATCATTTTCTTAAGTGAAGTTTTTGTTGCAAATAGTTATATTTGTGTAATATTTATTGCTTCACTGTAGCTAGCTTCTTCTTTTACGTAAATATATGGTTTTATTTATTTACTAACAGATGTTTACAACAGGTCTGCAGGAATCCCAGGAAATAAAATCCTATGTTTACAGCACTCTTTTAAACAATACCTTGAAATTAGTTTTAAACCTTGCTGTATCAATTTAAAAAAGCACTTTTGCATCTCACCACATTATAGTTTGTGTTGGGAGTACTAATGAATATTTCTGTACATTTCACTTAAAACTAGCTAGTAAACTGCTACACATTATGACACTTGATCGCACACTGTGTAAGCTAGTCCCAACATAAGAATCACAATGAGAAGCTAATTAAGTGTATGACCAGAATAGCAGCACCTTTGTGTTGTCTTATATCACTCAAACATTAACAGATAATATTACATGTTTTGCTACTATTGTTCCAACCATGAAGGGAATGAAGAATTTGGAGACTTCACCTTAATATTGAACTGCTTTAGCGTGGCCTCCAACGCAGTTTGGTTCCCAGAGAAATACGCAGACACAGCATTATGGAACAGCAGCAACTGCTTGTGCATCACCTTGATCTAAATATAATACACACACATACATGTTAGAAATGTTGCATGCTACATTCTTGATCACTTTACCTACCATATATATAGTACGTACAGAATGTATTCATTACACTCAAAATTCATATTGTAATTTCACTGGAAATACATGCTTTGGATTACCATGAAGCCTCTCCTTAGGAGGGGGAGGAGGAAGAGCTTTTAGACAAACAAGTCTGTACCTGTATGTCTGGGAATAAAAGATCAGATAGATACAGAAGTGGATAATAGTAAAAACTGAAGCTGCTATTATTATATTATTATGTTACCCAATCGTTGAACTTACAATCAGCTAGCAGGAAGGGCTGGCCAATAGAGGAGGACTTATGGCCTTCCAGGTCATGCCTACTCGTGTGACCGAATGGCTCTTGCTGGGAGTAAGAGAGATGGACAGCATAAAAACCATACCCATGCCAACGTGCAGTTCCAGTGACGCACTGAGGAGAGACGGCGTGGGGAGGGAAGCAAACAGAGATCACTGGTTTCCCCCCTCTCTGCTCTCCTAGAAGGATCGCGAAACACTGAGACGACTTCTCTCGGTTGCAGAAACTTCCAGAAACACCGATCTGTCTATATAAGCGATGCAGTGGACGGGTCAGTCAGTTCTTAGTCGGATCGAGAGAGAGAGTTGTACTGCAAGGCGCTGAGTAACGAGTGCAGTGTGGATTGTAATTGTGTTACGTAATTGTGAGTGTTACGGAGTTGTCTGTGGTACGCGATTTGTAAGTGTACTAACAGTAATTCGGTGGAAATAAAGAACTATTTGTATTTCTGAAACTTGGGCTTTTAATTTCATGAACCCACAAAGTCACATTATTATTATTTTAAAAAAATGTACTTTTCCATGGGCTAATAAAAAAAATTTACAAACATTTTTAAAGAACATGGAATAACTTTAGTTCTTCAAAATAAATATAATATAGAGAATTCCTAAATTTTTCTAAGAAAAGAAACAATTTCAAATTATAAAAACATCTAGTGTGTATGAATTTATGAGGTGTGTTCAAGTTATCACACCTATTTTATTTTTCAGGACTGGGACCAGATAGGAACTTCTGTTTTTTTAAAATACACATTGGACTCTTTGTGAATGCGTGACAGAAATGGCAGCACTGTACATTGCATAGAACTCTAGTGGCAGTTTTCATTGCAAGAACAGCATGTAAACATTGGTTTTCTCCATTTTTGTGGTGTGACACCTATTGAAATTTATTGCCAGTTGAGTAAGGCATGTGGAGATGGTACCATGGATGTGTCTAATGTGCATTCCTGGGTGTGACAGTTCAATGAAGGCAGACTATCGTGTGACAACAAACCAAGACAGTCACGGCCTTGCACCAGTCGGTCTTTTTTTTTTTTTTGTAATTTACGTCCTCCAACGTTAAGTCATATCGGACGATGAATGGAACGGGTGAACTGATGCTCAAATGGGGTCCATAAAGCTTAGTTACCCGACATTCGTCTTTCAGGATAAGGGAAAACCCCAGAAAAAACCTTATCCAGGTAACTCACCCTGACCGAGATTCGAACTCGGGACCTCTTGAACGTGAGGCAGACATGCTACCACCACGCTACCGAGGTGGGCACCAGTCGGTCTGATGACATGATCCAGCGAGTGGAGAATGTTGTTTTGGAGGAACGCCGATTGAGCGTTACAGACATTGCCTCCAAAATTGGAATTTCCATGCGATATGTGCACACAATCCTGCATGAAGATCTGAAAATGCGAAAAGTGTCTTCCAGGTGGGTGCCATGAATGCGGAAGGATGATCACAAGAGTGCGCGCATGGCAAATTGTCAGGCAATGTTGACATGTGACGATGGCAGGAATGGAACTTTCTTTCAATCGATTGTGACAATGGATGAGACTGGATGACGTCTTTCAATCTTGAAACAAAGTGCCAGTCAGCTCAATAGAAGCACACAGACTCATCGCCACCAAAAAATTTTTGGGTGAGTGCCAGTGATGACAAAATGATGGTGGCCATCTTCTGGGACAGCAGTGATGTAGTCCTTACTCATTGCATTCCAAAGGACACTACGGTGAAAGCTGCATCCTACCAAAATGTTTTGAAGAATAAACTCCTCCCAGCATTACATGAATAACGGGCAGAAAAGGTTGGATGTGTGCTCTTTCATCAAGACAGTGCATCAGGCAAATGGGATGCAGGAGTTTTTTTTGTGACAACTTTGAAGTGATTGCTCAGCTCCCTACTCACCTGACCTGGCTCCTAGCGACTTTTGGCTGTTTTCCATGATGAAAGACACTCTCTGTGGTTGCAGATTCACTAGTCATGCCGCTATTGCCTCAGTGATTTTCCAGTGGTCAAAACACACTCCTAAAGAAGCGTTCACAGCAGTCATGGAATCATGGCTTCGACGATGTAAAAAATGTGTACGGCTAGAGGGCGATTACGTTGAGAAGCGACACTAGTTTCACATTTTTCTTGTGATTTCTTTGTGAAAAGAAAAAATAGCTGTTGTAACTTGAACGCATCTCATATTATGTATTTCAAATGGGATGATGTTTATCCTTGAATGCTACTAGGTGAGCAATCAATCAAAGTCCTAAGGTGTTGTCATAGTGCATTCCCCATAAATGGTGTATGATGAATGCCAACTGAATCCATCTTTAATAAATACTATTTGCGCTAAGATAATTCAGATTTTGCAAAAAGTGTTCAAGGAGGAAGGTAGAGAGTAATGTGTCTAACATAACCGTAATTACATTACAAGTAGTTTTCCTAATACAAATAAATAAAGTGAGAATATATTATAACAATGTGTTGTGAAGTAAACATTGAAATGTAAACTACATAAAATACAGTTATTTGTCACAAACTTCACTTATCTTTTAAAAAACTGATGAAAATTTCCAAGAATTCAATTGAAATGCAAACATTTGACATGACATGATAAAAGAATAAGCCAAGGTGTTTGTTCAGTTCAAGAGAGCAAACAGTACACTTCCTGCTAGCTGCATCAGCAGAACAGGAGTCGTCACATTATATGTTTGTTTATGAATGGTTTGTAATCTCTGTCAAAGCAGTATTATTCAGTTGTTCTTCCATTTAAAAACCAATGAAAAGTGTATAAGCTGGTTCCTCGATCAACTTGCAACTGAAATGAGACTCGAGGTAATCTGCCTTCCCCCTTAGCACTGCCAGTGCTACGGCATCATCTAACAAGGTGCGGCATTCGTAAGGACAGTGTGGATGCTCACATTTCTGAGTATTTGTGGCACAATGACTGCAAAAACCGGTCAGCAGACCCGTTTGAAGAATTAAAGACATAGGCAGGTCTACCCTGTAGTGTAACGATTGCACTTAATGTTTAGACTAGGGGTAGTTATGTTTAGTGTAATTAGTTAATTAGTTAGCTAGTTGGTGAAAATTAGGAACTATTGTATGTGTTTAGCTAGGTGGTGCAATTTAGGTACTATTGGTTTGTCTCATAAATTCGTTCGCTTCTTGTTACGTGTTTACGACAAAGAACGCCTGCACTGTATGCCTGTATCACAACTATGGCAACGAAGTTGCCTAATTATGTAGGGGTAACCTGTTTGCATACGCAAGATCATCGAAAGTAAACAAGGCAATGAAATTTTCAAAACAAACTTTATTTTGTGCAGTATGCACCATTATTATCAATAACATATCTCCATTTCTCAGGAAGCTTATCAATACCATTTTTCCAAAATCTTGCAGTTTTCTGGTTGACAAACTCTTCTACGGCGAGTCTGCAATCCTCCAAGGAAGTAAGGCATTTGCCAATAAGGAAGTTTTGCAGGGATCGGAATAAAAGATAGTCGGATGGGGCAATGCCTGGAGAATAAGGCAGGCGAGGTAACACATCCAAGTCGAAATCCCATAATTTCTGACGAGTTACCATAGAAGTGTGTGGTGTGTGGTTTGATGAAAGACGACTCCACCATTAGATGCTAACTCTGGCCTTTTCTCTTCTAGGGCAACCTTCTGATGATCCAACTGAGAACAGTATTTCTCTGAATTGATGGTCTCCCCAGGAGGAAGAAATTCGTAATAAATAATTCCTTTCCAGTCCCACCAAATGCACAGCATAATCTTTTCAGGATGAAGCCCTGGTTTAAGAATTGAGAGTGGTGGTTCCCCTTTCTTACGCCATGACTTTCTCTTTCGGATGTTGTTGTACAAAATCCACTTTTCGTCCCCTGTAACCAGCTGTTTCAGAAAAGGGGCAGTTTCATTGCGTCTTATCAATGCGTCACAGATGGAAACGCGCTGAACTAAATTTTGTTCACTCAGTTCGTGCGGAACCCATACATCCCGAAGATTTACGTAACCAAGTTTCTTTAGGTGCCTGGCTACAGTTCCATGAGATAAGTTTAGCTCCTGACCTACCTCCCGAGTTGTTATTCTGGGGTTGTTCGTAATCATGTCCTTTATTCTTTCCTCATCCGTAACCACAGATCGTCCAGAACGAGGTTTGTCTTTCACAGAGAAGTTCCCAGCTCGAAATCGAGTAAACCATTTTTGGCATGCCCGATTCGTCACTGCATCTTCTCCGTAAACAGCACAAATTTTCCGTTGAGTTTGTGAGGCTGTTTTACCTTTACGGTAATAAAACAGCATTAAATGTCGAAAATGTTCCTTCTTGCCTTCCATATTAACATTCACAAGTTACAACTCCACATTGTTGCATCCACAAACTCGTACTGAAGTTTGGTTACCAATTCTTACATAAGTTGACCTATTTACCTTTGGCCGTGAGGTCGCTGTGGTTTGTGTTCATAGCATTCTTTTCAGTTATTGTATTTGTAAACAAACTCCATATTGTTAGGCAACTTCTTTGATGTAAAAGTAATGGGGGCATGCAGTGTTCTCAGGAGTTCTTAGTCGTAAACACGTAACAAGAAGCGAACGAATTTATGAGACAACCCGATACTTTGTGTTAATTTGCAAGATAGTGTAATTTAGGGACAAGTAAGACTGTTGGCAGCATTGCGTTTAGTGAAGAAACAAGGATAGTTTGGCTGCACTGAATTCTTCAATATGGCTACATATGCAGTAAGTAAATAAACAAACAATAATGTTAAAAGAATTCTCTCCAGCAAGAAATTGCATTAAAAAGTAAAGAAATTATATTAAAAATCATGGTTGTATATAGAAACATCAAAAAGCGTGAAGGACTCAGAAAAAATCGCCGCGTCGCTTATTAGAAAGAAGAGCCAAAAGTACAAGTTGCAAGCAACCACAGATGGTTTTTCTGAGGATTGCCAACCAAGTATCCAGAAGTGGAGGATAGACTTGGAGGCTTCATAAGTTTGATATGCCAGTTTGGTTATCTCTGATCAGATAGTATTGTCGCGTGGCTGATGTGCACAAAAGGACAGATCATGCAACGTGGAGATAAGAGGCTTCCGAAACAGATAAAGTTAATGACTGAAAGGTTCGTGTTTCATGTGGTAATTTCAGGAACAGTGAATAGCGAACATTCTACAAACATCTAGAAATACGAGTGAGCTATAAAAAGGAGCCGCAATCGCCAGTTAGCGACAGAGTTGAAATGAAACCTGATAATCGTGTGCATAGAGCTGTGTTTTGAAAGTGAACTCTTTTGTTTGTGGTAGATGACCTTGCAGATTGTAATAGTGTATGTTACGTAATTCTGCTACTATAAGGGTTGACCAAAGTGTTTCTAAGGAAATAAAGAACATTTGAATTTCTGCAAACTGGACTTTTAATTTCATGAACCCACAAAGTCACAATTGAGGTCAGGAAGTGAAACATACAACAGGTACTGCATTGGCAAAACTTCTAGAAAAGCTGAAAGAAATGAGAACAGCAAATGACCTCAACGCCAAGATGGAAGAAATGAAGGCCGAATTAACAACGAAGACAGAAACAGCAAATAACAACCTGGCCGCAGAGTTGAAAGAAATGAAGATGGTGAATGACACCCTTGCTGCGAAGACGGAAGCGACAAAAGATGGAAATGGCTAATAGCAACTTGGCCACGACAATGACCGCGATAGTTTATAAACAATAAATATTAATCATTTAGGGTGAAGCAGATGTGTGATAAATACGACTCATCTAAAAATTAATAATTTAGGTATGAGTTTATGTTTGAAATACACATACTTCTTTTTTGGGGGATGGGGCTTGAAAAATGGATGTGTGTTTTATATGTGTATTGTATATAAGTAAATATAGTATAATATGCTTCCAAATACCTGACTCGATTAAAATGTTTACACGAATCACATCTGTAGGTTAAAAAATAAACGTACCCTATTCTCATCCAGGAACTTAAGTTTGATAGAAACATCTGAACGCAGTTTCTCAAAGTGAACTTTATGAAGATCATAGTTCTGCTGGGCTTCTTCCAGCCGTGCTGTGTTTGTCTCTGTTCTTGGTGCCTGAGCAAGCATTTCCAGATCTGTTCGATAAGCATCATATTCTATCCTGAAAAAGAAAACAAAAACTTTACTAATGCTAATTTTTTCTAACAAGTTTAATGGATTAACACTAGGAGCACCATATAAATTGTAAACCAGTAAGTTCATTTTGATATAAAGTGAGGTAACCAGTTTTATGAAATAAAAATGGCTTCATCCAGCCCAAGAAAGGATCTTGGTGGTTCAGGCTTCATTATTAAACTCTTTACGACTCACAATGGCCATGATAACTCAATGTGTAAGTGACTGGACAGATACCAGCAGATCCGTGGTTCAAATTCCGGCCATTGCACTGAATTTTTCAGATGGATTCTAAATATCCAAAACCTTAGCCTATACATGGCTAGTGCATTTGAAGGATTAATTTCCATCAATTAACTAATAAAGAGTATAATGATGAAGCCTGGGACTCAAGTACTTACAATAGTAAGTTGCTACAAATGGTGTATCTCAAATACAAGAGCCCCTAGTGGTTTACTGCGAAAATATGTGAGTCAACTGGAGAATTGAGTGTCATAACAGCACGTTGGTCATGGTAGCTCAATGGGTAGGAGCAACTGGACAGAAACCGGGAGATCCATGATTCAAATCCCGGCCATGGCACTGAATTTTTCGATTTGACTCTATCTATCCAATACGTTAGCCTATATGCAGCTAGTGTGAAGGAATGATTAATTTCCATCAATTAACTTAAATGCATTAAGTTCCTATATGATGAAAGTTTACTCTGAATGCATATGTTAGGAGTATGAAGCAGCTCTTCACTCCATCAGGAAACAGGATCAGATACAAGATATTTCGGTGTAGGCGAGGACATGAACATTTTCAAAGTCCATGGCAAAGGTTACTCGATTTGAGAACTCAAGGTTACCACCTGCTCAAGTACTCCTACTTACACTCAGCTATGCCCATGCATTCTCATTAGAAACAAACTGTTATCCATTGTTCCATTGGAAACACAAACATAAAACATAGAACAATATCGTTAGGAGAATTGCTTATCCTAAATGGACAATAAATACTGTCACATTGATGAATGCAGGGCTTATCATGGAGAAGTTATGCCATCATTATGGGTCAGCCATTAGGAGGAGCAGCAGTAGGACCATCACGTTACCTTGTTGTTTATTGACTGGTAGAACAGGAAAGGCATGCCTTCAGCACAGCCAGTAGCTGACATCACGAGCTGGTCATGAAGCCAGAAACGAATCGTATTATTAATACACAAAAGACCTTTAGAGACTGTAATTCAAGAGGTTTCCAGCTACATAAGTTTTAGGCTACACCCAGCAGATATATACAGCTGATGTGAAACCTGGGAAGCAGAGTAGCAGTGAGAGTTTTAGAGTTTTTATTTCGAGTTGAGTTGACAAGTGCAGCTCCATGGGGAAGGAGTCAGCAGCATGGAGCAGTTGACGAATCAGTTGGTCAGTAAGCAATGAGAGATTGACTAATGCAAAACTGGAAGGAGGAAATATCATGGTGGCCAAATTGTGGAAGGAAACTGGATCCTTGGGCTAATCAGCATTTTCACTAACGAAATGCAAATGACAGTATGCCCCAATAATCAGATTAGTTTGTGCACTTTATTTATTCATCCTCTGATCACTGTACATAAGAGATACATCCATGGAAAGAACAAAAGTATATGTATAATAATTAAGAAAAAATGCAATAAGTCAGTCATATATAATTTAAGGGCAATAAATATTATGATTAAAAGATCACAATCCATGCAAAGAATTGAGGAAACTAATTTATTTCACTCTTTCGTTTGTTTCAATGACAAAAGCTCCCTGCATTCTCCCTGTATATTTTCTCTGTTTTGATTTCTCTGTTTTTTTTTTTTTTTTTTTTTTTGCCAAAATGATTACCCTGGTATACCTTACACTGTGGACTATGAACCAGCTGGGTCTTGGGAATACTTCACATGAGATAAGAGACAAAGGCAGACTCAAAATCATTACTTTAGAGCCTAAAAATTGAAGTTTGCAAATTAATTAAAAGTAAACAAATTGAGTCACTGAGCTGAATTTATGGATAAAATATAATTGTGTGACCTCTCTTTTGTTAGTGACATTTGTTTGAAGATAATTCCATGCAATGAATATACAATGCAAAATTAGCTTGTAGATTACTCACCTTGCTGTTTCATACTGACGAATAGTTAGCAGTGTATCTTCTATAGTTTTATTGCAAAGTGTGTTCACTGAAGATACAAAGAAGTTGAGAGCTCCTAGTAATGTCTCCCCATTTTTGGTAAGATTACGTTGGGTTTCTGCATTGTACAGGAACTCTTCTTGAAGCTCTGGGGACTTCTGTGCAAGATCTGAGAATGCCTCACCCAATGCATGCTGAAAAAGAGCACTGTCATTTAGCAGCATATGGATGTTGAACAGCTCACAATGTTAGCCTGATGGCTTTATGCAACAAATGTCACTGGCTTCTATATATAGCAAGTAAGAAGTACAGTTCAACTAAGCCATTGCTTAGTCCTGTTCTTTTAAACTTACTCTGCATGTAATCATACCAAATTGTATAATTCCACATCCACTTCACCCTGATTGGCTAGGTGCATAGCAAAGTGTCTGCTAAAGTGGTGCTAGAAGACTAGCACACACCTCTTTACAGGAGATAAAACAATTGGCTAAACTATCAACCACCAACTCAAAACAAAGAGACCAAGCAAAAAATGGCGCCATTCCTCATCACTAAAACCTAAGAAGTTCTGGAAGCACCCATCTACAGGAAAGGTTATACTGAATGTCTTTTGGAATGAACAAGGCATTATCTACACTACACACCTAGGGGAAATACCATCAGTGTGTCATATTTCAATATGTTGAAAAATCATCTTTGACCTACAATTAGATCAAAGCGATGTGATGGACATCGGACTATTGGTATCATGTCACAATTCTGCAGTGTTAATATACAAGTGGGTCAATGCCTTTTGCTATACAAGTCACAAGAATTAACCTCCCATAATTTCACTATATTGGTGTTAATATATAAATTAATTAATGATTTTTACTTCCTAAGCCGCAATAACTAACCTCCCACACATTCCATAATACTGTGATGTTATACAGATGAGTCAATGTCCTCTGCTACATAATTCACAAGAACTAACCTTGCACGCATTTTGCAATAATGCAGTATTAGTATAGAAATTAGTCAATGTTTTCTGCTACACAAGTTCCAAGAACTTACCTCCCACACATTTCATAATTCTGTGGTATTAAATGCAAATGAGTCAATTGCTTCTGCTACATTAATCTCGATAACTAATCTCTCCTACATTTCACAATCCAGTGGTGTTAATTTATAAATAAGTCAATGTTTTCTACTACATCAGTAAAGTTTAAATACAGGAATTAACCTCACATACACTTCAGAATACTATGGAGTTAATATATAAATGAGCCAATGTCTCCACATTCTAACTCCATGCATGTGCTTACAACTTTTTGTCATTCTTGAAATATATGTTGTTGAAGTACTGTTTTAAGCATGAAACTTCTATTTCAATAAGTGGTTATTCATCTAGCAATCAATAATAGAAGAGGTTCACATGCTTCTGTTTATATGCAGAGTAAAGTAAGAGGAAACAATGTAGGTAACCTGAACAGAGATAAGCAGTGGAAGTAAATGTTAATGCCTGTTAGCCAACTGTTACGTAACCTCTGAAGTAAGCCAGCAGAGTTTAGCTTCAGTGCCGTAAAATCAATGGATAAGAAACAACTATGCTAACTGCTTGCTATAAAGGACAGAGGCAGAAGTTGTATGAGTATGACTCTGCCCAGGGAATGGAATGCACAGCTTACATCTCGACCCAATGCAAATCTTTTGTGCTTACCACCTCCAGGATGAACTGAAGCAACCAAAGATGGTTATACCCAAACTGATAAGAGATCTACAGAGGTTGCTCATGATACCAAGCTTGATGACCCAGTCACATCAGAAGGTACTAAAAAAAAGGCTCCTCTTTGGCAGAACCAGGAGAACTCACACCATTTGAGCTGGCTCAGAGAGGGCTGGCATCTAGCAGGGCTGAGAAGAACCTTCGAATTTCCAATGAACAATTATCTCTGCAATCTAACAATGATCAACACTGCACAACCCTAAATCTTCCTGAAACATGAAACAAAATGAGAGAAAAAAAGGAAAGAAAAATTGTGATAAAAGAGAAACCACCAATACATTCGCCTTCCTAACAAGATAAAATCACAAAAAAACTCATCAAAATAACTATATCCATATTCAAACCCAGGACCAAATGAAAGCAAGCTGTGCACATTATCACTGAAACAGTAATCCACTGGAGTATGCCCACTCCAAAGCCAGATAAGAACTTAAAAGAAAAAAAAAATCACAGTAAGGTCAAATAACAAGTAAAAAAAGAAATATGTAATTAGAACTGTATTAAAAAATAAGGAAAGAAAACAGTAACATTATAAAACTTTATCTTAAAAGGAATAATAATAATAATAATTCAATAAAACTGTAAAACCAATGAACATATGGAAATAATTGGTATAAAAATTTAATATATAAAACTAACAATCTCATGAGAATCACACAATAAGAATGATAGGCTTTAATTTAAAAATCATAATTTTGAAATATGTAAATATAAAACTAATATACACAACAATAGTAATGCAAGGATAAAACAAGGTTACTAAAGAAGAGAAATCAACAAGTCAGAGAGCACCAGTGGTTTAAAGCAATGCAGATGGATATCAATGCAAAAGACAATACTTAATTGAAGATATTGCTCTGCATGTAAAGGAGGAGGAGATTAAAATTACGGAAGGCAGAGTGTTTCCATGCAATCATTTAGGAGTTAAGTGGGAAGGCTCCATGGTAGAATAATGTCACCGAGGCACAGTTGTGCCGCAAGCCGGAGCCGATGCGTAGGAGCCGAGCTAGACACTTGTTGAGAGAGAACAAGAGACAGATAGTTTCGTCTTTCTTGCTCCATTGCGACTGTTGTTGAACGATTGACAGAATTCTAGAACTATGACTGGAGGTATAAAAATGTTAAATCTCAGTTGCTAGTTAGTTGTTAATTGAGTTGCAGCTGTGCAGTTTGAGAGCTGTGTGAGGGTTATTGAACTGTACTGCAGTGAATTATTTTATTTGTTTACGTGCGGCGGGAGTGAAGAGGCGACCTTGAAGGCGTCTGCTGCATGACACGTCATTTTTACAGCTGCAAGGAGTGTACAAAATTATTGTTTACTGCAATAAAGAGCATTTTAAATTTCTGCAAACAAGACTTTTATTTCTACGAACCCACAAAGTCACATTTCGGTTCCCCTTACCCCGGATTGAAGACACTCTGGACATGCTTGCTGGACCTGGACCTGAAGTTGATTTACTGGCTGGTAGCTCTAGACCCGAGAGACAAGGAGAAGACCGCATTCTCGACAGGCCAAGGGCTTTGGCAGTTCACAGTTATGCCCTTTGGTCTCTGCAATGCCTCGTGGAGTCAGTAGTGAGAAGACTGACTTA
Organism: Mantis religiosa; assembly: GCA_030765055.1. NCBI lineage: Eukaryota > Metazoa > Arthropoda > Insecta > Mantodea > Mantidae > Mantis > Mantis religiosa. The sequence continues at coordinate 57,206,220 of CM060947.1, read as the reverse complement.
AGACGCCTGCCTGCTATATCTGGACAACATCATCGGCAAAACCTTGGAAGACTATCTCGATCTCAGCAAGGTGCTACAGAGACTGTAGGCGACCAATCTGAAGCTGAACACCAAGTGCCAGCTCTTCTACAAGGAAGTCAATTACTTGGGTCACAGTCTCACCAACCGGAGTGGCCACAGATCCGGAGAAGACACAAGCGGTGAGAGACTGGCCTTGTCCAAAGGATAAGCGAGAATTCTAGAACAATGACTGGAGGTATAAAAACCTAAAAAGTGTCAGTTGCTAGTTGTTAATTGAGTTGCAGATGTGCAGTGTGGGAGTTGTGTGAGGGTTATTGAACTGTACCGCAGTGAATTCTTTTATTTGTTTACGTGTGGCAGGAGTAAAGAGACAAACTTGAAGGCGGCTGTTACATATGAAACATCATTTTTACGGCTACAAGGGGTATACAAAATTATTGTTCTGTTTTAAATTTTTGAAAACAAAACTTTTAATTCTACGAACCCACAAAGTCAACAAGTGTTGAGAAAAATTTTGTTGGGAAAACTTTATCTCCACATTAAAAATATCTGAATACAATTACTGCAAAGAATAGCAGTAATGGTTTTAAGCTTCCCACCAAAAGGCACACTGCATCACTAGACTAAGTAGTCGACAAAGAAATCATTTCAAATTTTACTTAGAATGCAATAATTAAAACACATCTCTAACATTTTACCATCAGTTACTTTTCCCCCCACTATCTTTTTATTTTATGCTGCTTTAACTACATGGTCATACTGCAATGAACGTGTTAGGAGATACCATATATATGTGCTTCAAATTGGAAGGTGTTTGTCCTTGAGCGCTAGTAGGTGAGCAACCAATCGGAGTCCTGCGGTGTTGTCGTATTGCATTCCCGCTAAGTGGTGTTTGAGGAGCGCCAACCTAATCAATCTGTACGAAATACTATTCGCGCTTAGACAAAAATTCGGATTTTGCCAAAAATAAATAAACCACTATTACCTGTATTATAACAATAAATTGCGACATAAGCACTGTATGAATATCATTATTGGTTGGTATGTATGCGTGTACGTATATTTGTAATTACTCAGAACTGAAACGTAAATGTTTGACATGACGTGATAAAAGAATTACTTTGAATAAGCCAATTCTAGTGAGAGGAAACAATAGATTTCCTGCTGCTCTGGCAGAACGTGTCTGGTCACATTATATCTTTGTTTATGAATAGTTCGTAATCTCTATTTACTCTAGAGAGTTCAAAGTGGTTGGGTGTATGTATATACATATACTTTTCATTACTCAGAACTGAAATTTAAACTACTGACATGACGTGATAAAAGAATTACTGTGAATAAGTCAATGTGTTAAATTTGAGAAAGAGCAAACACTTCATTTGTGTAAAAATGCGACTCATCTAAAATTTAATACTTCATTTCCTGTTAGCCTGTGGAATGCTGTATGCTTATTTTTATGAATGAATGCTGGATAAGTGTTTATTTACTCTGGAGAGTTCAGATCAATATCATTCAGCTGTTCTTCACGTAACAGTAGAGTAAAGAGTTAAATAGTGCAATCGCTTCTTGCAGTGAAATTAGTGGCGAGTCAAAAAGGCAGGTATTGCGAAGTCAGGCTAGAAGTATTATTTTAAGGTGTACACGTTCTTCAAAAAATTTTCGGAAACAGAAACTAAAAATAGGATATTACAAAGAGTACTTCCATTTAAAAAAACGGAAAAAGTGTATCAGCTGGATCAACTTGCAATTGAAATGGGACACAAGATAATACGCCTCCCACCTTACCACTGCCAATATAATCCAATTGAGTTGGTGTGGGCTCAAATAAAAAGGGGGTTGCAAACAGAAATAATACTTTTAAACTGACAGACATGGAATGACTTGTTCACGAAGAAGTTGATAAGGTAACACAACAGGACTGGGAAAACTGCGTAAGGCATGCAGGACACCTTTAAGAAACAAATAGCACGTGACAAGATTTTGGAACCTATAATCATAAATTTGCAAGATTCAGATGATGAAGACAGTGACAATGACGAATTGTCTCTTAACGGAAGTGACATTGACAGCGATATGGATGAGTCACTGACTACAAGTAATTTTTTCAATTATTACTACTACTTGAACCATCTTGTTCTTTCATAAGATTTTGGTTGATAGCAATGATTGCAAAAGTTGAAATCATGTTACGTCTTATAAGAGAGGGAAAAAACTTTATTTTTATTTAAAACATAATGGCTGGTAGGATCTAGGAACACATTCAGAATGCATCCTATTTGGAAGTTGTATTATAAGCTGCTGAATTAATGCCAGTCAACTACTAAACACCAGTATATCAAGCAATAAGACAGTATTTAAATGTGCTTATACTCACAGGTAGTAAAATACGCAAAAATCAACTTATGTGTAAACTCAATGAAGAAATATTCTACCAGGATATTCTCTTTTGGAAGAGAAGGTTATACAATCATTTTTAACATCCACAAAACACATTTGTGCCAAATATCTGTTTAAAAATCTGAAGAATTTACTCCATTAATGTGTATTTTAGCCTAAAATCTAAAGTCTGCTAATAATGACAGTTTGCAATGCAGTCCATGTTTCTGAGTGTAATGTAATGACTAGAGCTCCAATTATATGCACTATAAAGTATGAATATATATATATGCATTTAAGCACTAAAAATCTGGTCAATATAGCATAAATGTTATAGTAAAAATGTTATAGTATGCATTTAAAATAAAGTACATTTCAATTTTCTCACATTTATTAATTTTGATGAAGTAATCAAACAAAATTAATGTTTATTATCTCTTTCAGTCTATTTTAACATTAATAATTTTTTACATTAGGAGTAATATGAAGAGAAAGATCTCTCTGCTTCACACAGTCATGTGACAGTATCACAAAGAGACTATGTCATTTACAAAATAAACATTAAGCTCTTTTTCAGATTCTCCTTGTAGCAATTTATTTCACATCCCGAAAAAACATTAAACTGGATTACTTGCTTCAATTTTCTCAATTTTATTGCAAGACACTTTCCTATTTCTCCTGGTTTGTCTCCAATAAAAAGCTCTTTTGTATACCTGTAGTGCAGAAGATAAAGGTACCCCTTTTTCTTCCTAACACTTGATTGCAGCTGGGATTTTGCTATAGTAGGTCTTAAATAAACACTAATTTAATGTGGAGACTATCTCATTGCAAGCACTTATTGCAGCAGGGATATTTGCTCCTTCATTTTTCCCCATCACATTTTACACCAGTTTCATATCTTTGAAATGATCACTGTAATATAGAGCTGCTTTGATCCATGTTCCCCATCTTACAGGGATTGGCTCTGGGGATAAACAAATATGTTGCATCATATCAGTAATAATTTCACTCTTTATGGCTTTCACAAACACTTTTATCACAGAGGAAATTAAAGCATTTATTTTGGAAAATTTGCTAAAACTTTCTCTGCCAATCCATGAAAAGCATATGCTAAACAAGTCATATGAACTCCCTTAGGATAAAAATCCACAAAGTCTTAACAGCTTTAAACATCTTAATCACCTGCTGCATCTGTGACCACGCCGTGGCTGAGTAGTTAGACGCTTGGCTCTCACCAAGGCAGCCCATGTTTGATCCCATGCAACTGCAAAGTGAAATTTGTGGTGGACAACACAGTGCTGGGGCAGGTTTTCTCCAGGATCTTCGGTTTCCCCCACCATCTCATTCCACCGGTGCTGCATCTTCACATCATGTATCATCAATGTCACTGCCTGCTATGTCGTATGCAGTAAAAGCAGGCATTAAACACTACATATTTCATTTCATTTGCTGCATTGTATCACCATGAGTTTTCCTCATTTTCTTTAGATGGCCACAAATCACTTTGAACAACCCTATTATTCACTGAAAGGTTTGTTACTTTCAGGACCCTGAAGACAATGAGATGGGCTGTTCCTGGTTCAGATTTAGTCATTTTTCTCACAACGATATTGAAAATAAATCTCTCATATGAGTCGGTTGTTTCATCCACAAATATCCACCGTTTTGTGTCGCTGATATTGTTTCTTGTTTCCTGTATTACCTGAAAATAATTACTTTATAAAAATAATTCAAAATATTTTGTATAATACATTTAAAAGTTTTAAATAAATGACAAGCTTTTATAAAGTTCAAAATATTGAAGAAGGGATTGGGTTAGTTGAAACACAAACTAATTTCATTAAATAAATGTTTAATCTTATCTCTTCATAAAGTTTGCCAAGACAGTTTTTTTTCTTATTGTTGATTCATTAGGAACTTTTCATTCAGAATATTTTTCCAGTAAAGTTCAAAATTTGATATTATTTAACTCATTTAAAGGAAACTAATGCTTTGCAAATATCTCTTGAAAAATTATTACTGTCATCATTTCCACTTCTGCTTGCAGAAAATGCTACTGGTAAGCACCTCTTTGTAGAGTTGCATATAGATATGTTCTGGACTCGTGACCTGCGCAGGGTGAGGTGTGGGGGGGAGGGGAACCGTTGTCCGGCTACGCAGCGAGTGAGCAATACAGTAAACATTCAGCTATCACCTGCAGAAAGTCACGTAGCCTACTTGCGTAGCAACATGCAGAACTAGTTCAGTGTAGTAAGATTTGCTAAACGTTTCACCATGTATGAAGATCTTAAGAAATTTAAGGTTGTGAATTCAGAAGGGCGTGAAATTATAAGTAGCATTATAGATAAATGAGATGAAGAAACTTTGAAAAAACAATATTCATATCCAGTGTCACAAGCTACACAACAGGCTGCCGCTTGTGTAATAAGTAGGCTGCATGTTATCTTCCCAGCCTTTCTATCTGTGCGTGACTCGTATATCATTACGTCACCTTGTCTATACGTGTATATGTCTGTAGTGAACGCATTCCTTCCAGAGTTCATAAGGCCAGAACATAACTATAATCGGAAACTTTTTGTCACAGGGAACCTATAACAATGATTTAAAAATAATGTTTTAGTTAAATAAAACCAAATAGCACTAACTAGAAAATCTCGCTGATTTTTAAAATATTCTGAAATTAAAAAAAATAAAACTTATATGTTTTTCACACACTTGGTACAGTAGGTAATATATTTCCATTTGTTGTTACAGTAGGATTTCCATCAATCCAGTAGAAGCAAATAAACTTTACTGCTCTCCACCTTCAGTATTGTAGTATACCATTTTCTCTTGCTCAGACTTCAGAAATTAAGAGTAAAGGCAAACTGAACTTACTTGAAAATGGCACTTTTTAATTCTTGGAAAAGTTATTGCTGCAGCTGACAACTTCGTTTGTAACATTAATACAGACCGTGTTGAGTTTTATTATGCAATGGCTGCACCAAACTTTAAAGATTTGCCATATGACTGTTGTACGCTATTTAGTTTATACTATACTGTGAGCGGCATACTTTTATATCAGTAAGCGTTTCTTGTTGATAGCTGTTTTCATTTTTCAGTGACCTTTTATGAATTTAAAAACATGATAGCTAACAGTTATACCCAAACTTAGCAATAAAAGCTCGTAGATGCAATTTAACCGCTTCGCCGATGGCCATTTAAACCCTTCAGGGGCCGGAAACGGATACCCAATAAACAGAACAGGACATTTAAATTGTTAAATGCTGTAAAAATGCATCATAAATACAATTCCGTATCTTCCGTATTTATTAAGCTATTTAAATGAAACAAAAACTGGTTGAAAACTCATTAAAGGCAGTATAAATCTACAGTAACAATAAAGTAGAGACTACATTAATAAATTGTTGAAATTTCACTACTTTGTTTCACTGTAGCAAAAGCCATTCTTTGTGCCGAACGCGCCTAATATGTGAATCACTTTGTTTTGTGTGTATACGAGCCATAGTATGTATGTATAGCTACATAAGCGACTTCTCAGGTTCAAGTTTAGTTTATTTATGCTATGCCAAGCGATAATATGACGAGAATATGTTGCGTCACACACTCACACACTGGAATGAAAACTCTGTCAGCATCTGTTATTACAGTGTTTCTCAACCAAGGTTTCTGGTAGCCTTATGCAGCAGTTTTCGCTCTGTATTTCAGATATTTATACTCTCTCTTTGTTCAGTGATTTCTTGAAGCTATCAAGAGCTAAATGTATGGCACATTTGAAATTGTTAAATTTCAATGTTAACCATGACTTATCCCGGTAATGTAGCAAATAAATTAGCTTGGGTATGATGTGTACAGGCTTCTGATATTACTGTAGAAAATCTGGAAGATTTGTTGTACGATTATGAAGGAGATGTTTAGGACATACGTAGCAGTGACGTGTACTGGTCTACAGCTGGCATATTAGCTACTCCATTGTTTGGGGAAATGGCGGGTCAAATATGCGTGATACGGATCAGCTATTACCAGCTATCCCTCTTTACGGAAAAGAGTTAAATGGTAAAAAAAAAGTATTTTTGTACCACTGGATGTAACTATGCACAGTTGTTTAGTAATTTTCAGAGCTGTAAAAGACATTCATCTACCTGTACTTGCGCGTATAAAGAGCTCGTAACCTAATTGAGTATTATAATACTCAGAGGCCTCTTTATACTAGGGGGTAGCAAAATTCACCACATCATCCCTCATACTTGAGAGAAAACACTTTCCTAAAAGTATACCACCCACACCCAAAAAACTTGTAACCATTTCGAAAATGTGTAGTGTGTTGCGAAAAAGAAGTTCGCAAGGAAACCAATATTATTGGGTGTGAATCTGCAGATGTGCCCTTGGGTGTTTATCCAGGTTTGGAGGTGTACAATTCAAAAAGAAACCTTTAAGGATACGTTTACAATCCTTATAGAACTAATTTAAATTCAGTGTAAAACAGCGAGATTAAAATAATTGGCGTTACATGAGCATTAAATGCATGTATGCGCAGGACGTCTATACACGTCCATATCGGTTTGGGGCCTTTTAACTTGGACGTCATATGACGTCCATATCGGCGAAAGGGTTAATTAATAGCTTGGCACTAAAATAAATAATAATAATAAATAATAATAATAATAATAAATAATAATAATAATAATAATAATAATAATAATAATAATAATAATAATAATAATAATAATAATAATAATAATAATGTTATGAATATTTTCTAATTGCATTCACTATTTAGATAATTTTTCTCATTACATATTTTTAAAAATTCATGGTCTTTTATAAATGGATCTAAATGGCATAGTTGCCATTCTTTATGCAGGGGGCATTTGGAAATTATTTACAATTGTATTGTTTTAAAAATATTAATCTATGCGCATGTTCTCTCTTAGAACAAACTGATATAGTATACCATGCAGATGCTATATGGCAGTTGGAAAATAGTGTATAATTAAAGGACAGCACTTGTTTGTTGTTCAATAGAGAAGATCATAGATAAGATGCAAAGGAATGATCAAGGTACAAAGATTAAATGCATGTTTGCTTTTCAAAGGAAGGAGTCAAAACAGCAGATTCATAAACATTAATTGCAATATGTGATCAAGAAGCTACTGCATAGAAGACTTTACAACTGGATCACTTGGTTCAGTAGTTGAAAGAAATCTGCTTGCAAGATTGTGAGCACTATCCATCTGTCAGCATTATAGTCTTTACGCTCAACCATATCAAACTTTAGTATTTATATGACTGGTAGCAGAACTTTAATGGGCCTCATTAAAGTTCATTAAAGTATTGGTATTTGACCAATCATAAGTGGCCACGTAACATTGTGAAAGCGCAAGTATCAATTATTCTCGTTTTGATCGACATTACTAGAGCCAGTTTAGAGAAAAGTCAAAATGACTGACACCAGTAACAGTGACAAAGAATTTACACCTCTAGAAATTATGGCAAAAGTAATGTTACCAATAACTTATATGTGTTTGGAGGAATTTAGTAACACTGATGTCAAAATTAATCTCAGAAACTATTTGTAGTTGGTTTATTAATACTCGTCACTTACTTGTTAATATTTATGAGAGATTAGTTTTAAAGGCATTCGCCTCCATTTTCAATCTCTTTCCAACTGGCATCTGTTGTCTGCTCTCTCTCTCTCTCTGGTGGTGGAACTATGAACTTCTTTGTCAAATTATCTACTGGTGGGATTTCAAAGTTCATTACACGATCCTTATTTTTCCATATGAATATGTTCTCCCATGTTGTCAATTTATTTTGGTTTATCACTCCTTTTAATAATTTTGGATTTGGATCAATGTCATGGTTTTCATTCCAAAAGTGAAATCTCTTTCCAATAGACACTCAATTTTAAAATTGCTAAATTCAAAAACAAAAGATGAAATCCCATCAGTTAACAGATCCGGAATGTACCAGATAAGTTGTAAAAATTGTGAAAAATGCTACATAGGTCAAACTAAAAGAAATCTAAAAACCAGAGTCAAAGAGCACTTTAGAAACATCAGATTGAAACAAGAAGATAAGTCAGCAGTAGCATTTCACTTTTGGAATGAAAACCATGACATTGATCCAAATCCAAAATTATTAAAAGGAGTGATAAACCAAAATACATTGACAACATGGGAGAACATATTCATATGGAAAAATAAGGATTGCGTAATGAACTTTGAAATCCCACCAGTAGATAATTTGACAAAGAAGTTCATAGTTCCACCACCAGAGAGAGAGAGAGAGAGAGAGCAGACAACAGATGCCAGTTGGAAAGAGATTGAAAATGGAGGCGAATGCCTTTGAAACTAGTCTCTCATAAATATAAACAAGTAAGTGACGAGTATTAATAAACCAACTACACATAGTTTCTGAGATTACCAATAATTTGTTGCCACAAAAGTCAAGAAAGATGTATGAGAAATTCTATTCACAATCTATGGATTGGAGAATATCAAAAAGGTATAATTCGTTCTCAGAAGATGCATTCCTAGTGTATTTCGAAGAATTGTCTCAAAATATGAAATCATCGACCTTGTGGACTCACTATTCTATTTTGAAATCAACACTCAACATTAGGCACAAATTAACTTATCTAAATACTCAAATAACTTATATTTGAATAACAATAAATAACCCATATTTGAAATAAAGGCAATTCTGTTCATATTATCAATAGCATTAATTGCAAATGATATTTCAATAAATTCATTTTGTTCGTTTGTCTATACTTTCTTTTACATTAAACTGTCATACGTTAACAGCTATTTATAGGGAAGTAATCAATATTTCTGTACTTGCATACTACTATATGCGCAAGATTTCTTGAGTGCTGGATTTATGGTATAGTGCGGGCAGAAGGGAAGAAAAGAGAGCTAACACGCTTTTGTTTCTACAGTGTGGTCAACCTAGAAAAACACAATTCAGCCAAATTGTGGTAAGATAAGCGAAGATATGCGCCGAAGGTGTGAGATGTGGCAACAAACAATTGAACTCCATCCTATATGCTGTATGCTTATATATTTACTGTTATAAACACATAAAAGTTGAAAACAATTTTATGACACATATAAACACTCACTCACTCACTTTATGATTCTTCGATTTCCAAGTCTACTGCATCACTTTCATCGCTGGTATCCTCTAATGTGTTTATAATTTAATTAACTGCATTTTCTATTACACCATTGTTTCTCGAATACTGCATTTCCAGCTCTTGGACCTTCTTATCGTATCCTTCCCGATCCGTCGATTCTATAGCAAGTTTCCGCAGATTTGTGGCTCTCGTTAACATTGCGTACTTTGTAAACATTCTTTATTTTTGCCCACGCCAGCTCAATTGCATTCAGATCACAGTTATATGGAGGTAGACGAAAAATAGTGTGTCCCCTTTTGAGAGCCATAACACTGACAACATAGTCTCGCTTTTAGATTTGTTGTAAACTGGTTAGCTAATAATTAAGCTCAAAATTGCTCAAAATGAAATGGCGTAGTGTGAAAGCTTAGCATATTAGCCACTAGATGTCACAGTGAGTAGCCCCTTTTCTGTTTTAAAATTGTCATCTGTGTTTATGGAAATAGGTGAAACCTACCGAATGAGGACTTAGGACCCGAAAGCTCAAGAAATTTTGCACATACAGTATGTACTACGTCTCCCTTTATGATTGTAACATATCACTCAAACCAGAAATGAATACTTTGTAGTGAAACTTTTAATTTAGATACATGATTGAGCATAAACAGTTGTATGAAACTTGACTATAATGGTAATTAAAATGCTAGTATCACCTCGCTTTGCTCGGTTAATAATAATATCTGCATTTTAGCACAAAAGTGAATCGAGAGATATTGACACATTGCTTCACTCACACTGTTTATTCACAGGACATGTTTCAAGAGCTTTTGCTCTTATCATCAGCTGGTACTCGATTAGTGCAAATTGTGGTGGTTTCCTCTTTCTCCGTATCGTCAATAGATGGCGTGATGTACTTGTCAAAGATGTCCAGAGGTGGAGTTTCAAAATTCATGACTCTATGACGATTTTTGTTAATGAAGATTTTTTCCCATACAGAAAGGTCTATGGGGTAATTAACATATTTTATTAGGGATGTTTCCAAGTTGATATCATGTCTAGTATTCAAAAAATGAAAAGCCACTGCTGATTATTCTGTTTCACCATTTTTAATGCTTCTTAAATATTCTTTAGTTCTGATGTTAATATTTCCTTTTTGTTTTTCCTGAATAAATTTTAAGACAAGTTTCACATTTGATCTCATAGATTCCTGGTTTTTCTTTGGTAGTGATTGAATTTTTGGGAGGGCCTTTTAACAAATTTCTGATATTAAACCTATTTTGAGGTGCAAGAATTATGTTGTGGTTGGAGAAGATTTTTTGGAATTTATTATAGGCTGATGGATGGAAGGTGAATTTTTTAAAACATTTTTTCTCTTTTTCTCCTGTAGGTTCTAGGGTGGTGGTTTCTTTTATTTTCTTAGCTTTGTTGAGTCTGTTAACTGTTTTGTCTACTAAATTTGGGTTGAAACCATTGGATATAGCTACTTTTTTAATGTGTAGGTATTCTTCTTGATAATCTTCTCTGTTTAGTGGAAAGTTGATCATCCAAAATATTAAACTGTTGAAAATGGCATGTTGGTGTTGTTTTGGGTTGAAACGGATGTTCTTAATATAATTATCTGTGTGTGTCGGTTTCCTGTAAATACCAAAAGTGAGTTTGTTGTTCATTTTTTTGATCTTGATGTCCAAAAAAGGGAAGCAGACCATCCTGTTCTGTTTCCAATGTAAATTTTATAGCTGGATTTTGTATATTCAAAAGTCTAGGACTATCTTGTATGAGTTTTTTAGGTACTATTGCAAAAATGTTGTCAACATAGCGATAGCAAACTTTGAAATAATTTGGAAAAGTTTTTGTGATATGTGTTTCAAAAGCTCATAAATAAATCTGCCAAGAAGGGAGACAATTTTCCCAAAAATTCAATCACTACCAAAGAAAAACCAGGAATCTATGAGATCAAATGTGAACCTTGCCTTAAAATTTATATAGGAAAAACAAAAAGAAATATTAACATCAGAACTAAAGAACATTTAAGATACATTAAAAATGGTGAAACAGAAAAATCAGCAGTGGCTTTTCATTTTTTGAATACTAGACATGACATCAACTTGGAAACATCTCTAATAAAATACGTTAATCACTCCATAAACCTTTCCGTATGGGAAAAAATCTTCATTAACAAAAATCGTCATAGAGTCATGAATTTTGAAACTCCACCAACGGACATCTTTTACAAGTACATCACGCCATCTATTGACGATACGGAGAAAGAGGAAACCACCACAATTTGCACTAATCGAGTACCAGCTGATGAGAAGAGCAAACGCTCAGGAAACATGTCTTGTGAATAAACAGTGTGAGTGAAGCAATGTGTCAATATCTCTCGATTCACTTTTGTGCTAATTCGTGCTTCACTGTTTATACTTGCATTTTAATTACTAATATTATAGGCTTATTGCATAATATACAATTAAACAACATTGAGGTTATGTCTGAATTGTTTATAGCTGATCTTTGTTTAACTGCAAGGGCAGACAGGCTTTGGCTGGGCAATCCTGCACACCATTATTCATAACAATTTGGATATGAAGAAAGTGTGTGCATATGGAGTTACGCAGGACTTGACAAGGGCCTGGAAGAAAATCAGAGTTGAATTATGTTAACTATTGGAAATTAAGAATGAAGATACAGATTCTTTTTAGAGAAACAATTGATCGGTGACGAATTATAGTGTCACTACCATACACCTGAAAAGAGTTTACTCCATACAGGTGACATATCCTGGGACTCCCGGCCCAAGAAATTTGGTGCTGCTCCATCTGCAGGTAAGCAGATGATCGTCGTTTGGGACACATGTGGCATACTGCTAATGGATTGGTTTCCACAAGAAACTATTGTCAACAACAGAGGTACTGTAACATCTTTATATGACTTAAATGCAGGATTCAACAACAGTGTCAGAAAAGGTGATAAAAAAATGTTCTCTTCCAGCATGACAATGTGTGGCCCAACACCATGACTACACAGTTGATGTCACTGAGCTTCATTGTTGAGCCATACGCACCAAATTCATCAGATATCACTCCATCTGATTTTATTTAACATAAAGGGTGCACTGAGGTAGAAGATGGAATAGCAAGGAATTGTAGGCACCTGTATACAAGTGGGTGCACAGTACCCAACAATGTTTCCTTGATGCAATAATGAAGTTGCCAATAAAATGGCAATGGTGTATTAACATTGGTGGAGAGTACATTGAGAGATCTCATGTGCACTGAATCGTGTTCATTAATACACTTTGTGGTCAGGGGTCTACCTCAGGGTCGAGGTCCCCACCCCTAAAAACAAGGGAGCCGAACACGACTCCACAGGGTTTTCCAGTAGGACAGTACCTAGGTTACAAACTCGCCCCCCATTACAGGGTGGAAGTGAATATGCTATGTACACACGCTAACTCATCCGGGAAGACTACCGATAACCTCGGTTGGGCTGCCAGTGATCTAGCACACCATGCCACTAGCTCTACAGGCTAGTACCGGAGACCTTGAGGCATCTCACAACCTCGTGAACCAGACAGGCGTTCCCAATACACATGGGTTTCATTCACTAATAGAAAAAGCTATTATCGTAAAACTTTCTGGCTGTCCATGATAAAAATTATAAAACAGTATTGTAATAAATGACACAAAGTTAACTTACCTGTGTCTGAACCACATGATAAAAGTGACTGGCAAGAGCACGAGAAAGACGAAGAATGTTGGAATACTTCCTCTGTGTATCTCTCAACTGTTCTATCTGTGACTCCAACTCTGTAATACCAGTTAGTATGTTAGTTAGCAACACACTACAAATATGTTAGCAGGGACTGGGAATGTTCTAGAAAATTGAAAAACATTTTACACAAGCAACAGCTGTTATTTTTATTATATGGATACACAAGGAAATGTTTTGCTTTTCTAAGCGTATCTGTCTCACTTAAAACACCAATAAAAATGATTACACCTACTAAAAGGAAAAGTTTTATGAAACTCAAATTTTCCTAATACATTAATATACAGGTGTATTACAAGTTACAATTATAAAATAACATACGTTTCATGACAATTCTTCTATACACTAAGTTTAGAAAAGCTTATTTTCCTACCCACTTCATTGAAGAAAAAAAAAAGGTGCAGAAATAGTTTCATTAAACATTTTCTTGTAGTATAATTGATACAGGAGACTGCAGTGAGAGGTAAATGCTTCAAAAGCAGATTGTTACATGATGGCTTTGAAACTCCATTCTCTTTGCTTGGGCGGGACATAAAAAGGTATAGGTATTTGAAAATTCAAATACATAATAAGGAAAATCTCTGAAATTGTCTCCACAAAACATTGATTTGATGTGAAGTGTGTGTTTTAACAAGATCTACATTTTTGTGTAATAACATTTTATCTAGATAGATAGAGTCAACATACAAAATTCAATGCCATGGCCGGGATTTGAACCATGGATCTCCTGGTTTCCGTCCAGTCACTCTTACCCACTGAGCTACCATGGCCAACTTGCCATCATGACATTAAATTCTCCATTTGACTTGCATATTTCCCCGGTAAAGCACTAGGGTTCTCACATTTGAGATACACCGTTTGTGGTGACTTACAAGTAAGTCTTAGTAAGTACTTAGTAAGACTTGTAAGTACTTACTTAAAAGTCGTAAGTACTTGAGTCCCAGACTTCATCATTTAACTCTTATTATTTTAGTTAATTGATGGAAATTAATCATTTCTTCACACTAGCCATATATAGACTAAGGTTTTTGATAGATAGTGTCAACATGAAAAATTCAATGCCATGGCTGGGATTTGAACCTCTTTGCTGTTATTTCTGGTGAAAAAATTTGGAATTGTGATCTTGATGACAAACCAGCTGCCAAGTTTAGCTTACTTGGTGTTTGTCATTTGCAACAATCATGTGCTTACTAACAACAAGCAAAACATTGTACACTCTGTATCAAAAGTTATCCATATCTTGTATTCTCAAAGAGGGCGGTAAACAATGTTTTATTTTTGTGACATTAATAACTATTGTTCCTATGTTCCAAAATTAAGTGGTAAGGTATTAATAATGCAGGGAAGTAATTGCAAACATCATCGGCCTCATGAAACAAGAGACAAAGATTAAGGAAGAAAATATACGTTCACCCATATTTCTTTTAAGTACAAATCAGAGCACTGAACAGTAGTGTATCAAGATAAGTGTACATACACCGCAGCCATACCACAACTAAAAGTTGGACTGACAACAGTGAATTAGGCTCTCAGACACCTTTAGCTAAAGGGCAACAACATATTATCATACATGCTGGTGGAAAGTTCAGCTGCATTCCAAATGCTCTTCTCTTTAAAATCACATAAAAAAATGGGAAATTTTCATCAAGAAATCAATACAGAAAATTCTATGGAGTGGATCAACACCATGTTACCATCTGATATAGCTGCCAGGTCCATTTTGATTATCAACAATGCTTCTTACCATAGCACATCAATTAAGAGAACACCCACCTCAAATTTCTTCAAAGAAAAGATAAAAGCTTGATTACTTAGGTATAATATAGCTTTTGAAAAAAAATAAAAAAGAACAAAAAACTCCACTTATACACAATAACAAACAAATTACAAATGAAGATGAAATAGCGAACAAATTCAATAAATACTATGCTAACATCTACACTTTATCCTCAGAGAACAAAAAGGAACAAAAAATAATAAAAGAGAAACTTAAAAATTACATAAAAACAACAAAAAACACAAAAGATACTATATTTAATAAGAATTTCAACATTAAAGAGTTAAACATAACCATTAATAGCCTAAAAACAAACAAATCTCCAGGAGCAGATACTATACATGCAGAATTTCTTAAACACCTTGGCAATAAAGCCAAAATTCAATTACTCTATCTATATAATCTTTCTTGGAACACAAAAGTTCCTGATGATTGGAAAAAAGCTATTATAATTCCTATTTTAAAGCCATAAAAACCAGCAGATACTTTCTCAAATTATCGCCCTATAGCATTAACTAGTATTAATTGTTAAAACTATGGAAAAAATGATTTCAAATCGATTAAATTGGTATTTAGAAACCAATAATTTACTTTCACCCAATCAAGCAGGATTTAGAGAACTAAGATCAACAAACCAACAAATTATACACCTAAGTCAAGATATTAAAGATAATTTCAACAAAAAAGAAGACACTCTAGCAATGTTTATTGATTTCCAAGGAGCATATGACTCTATCTGGAGATATAAATTATTAGAAAAAATGCAGACTTTAGGCATTCAAGGGAATATGCTAGACTGGATCAGCAATTTTATTATCCAACGGTTCATCGATACAAAGTACAATAATCACCTCTCTAAGTACCAACAAATACATCAAGGTTTACCACAAGGTTCTGAACTCAGTACCACCCTCTTCAATATCTATATTAATGATCTACCTAGGACTGTAGAAAAACAAACAAAAACCCTACTCTTTGCTGATGACATTGTAATATGGGCCTCCAAACCGAAAAATCAAAGCCAACAATTAATTACTATAGCTCAACAGTCACTATTGCAATTAGAACATCTGGGCATCTCAAAATTTAATGAAAATAAATATACAAAAGACAAATAACCAACTATTTACATTAAGAAAGAAACCATTCCCCATTACTCTGAAATTAGAAGGTGAATTATTAATTCAAACACACGAAGCAAAATATTTAGGAATAACTCTGGATACAAAATTAACATGGAAGAAACATATAGAGGATATATGTACAAAGATAGAAACAAGGTTACCGTTGCAACATGCAGACTCTAAACACCTATCAAATGTACATAAAACCTATACTTCATTATTGTGAAGAAATTCTAATAACTACGAATGTAGAAAAACTTAATAAATTACAGAACCAAATCCTCCGCCTCATAACAGGAGCCGTTAAAACAACACCAATTACTGCCATGCAAATTTTAACAAATAATCCAAACACAACATTTGAAATTGAGAAAACAGCAATCACACAATATGAAAAACCTTTAAGACTACCCTATAATAACTGGGTCCAAAGAAAACCACAAGTATGTTTAAAATCTCAGCAAAGCTTTTTAAGCATAGTACAAGAAATCAGCCAGAGATTACAACTTCCACACACAAAAGAAACTATGCAGATGAGAAACAACCCTCTAGAATTTTTAGAAATTGAATATAACCTCCATTTGACAGAAACTATCACAAAATCTGAAACCCCCACCTCTACCTTAAAACAACTGTCACTGTCACTTAAGATATCCTGCTCCTGAATGGACGCATATTTTTACAGACGGTTCCAGCCTACCAAATGAGGGTGGCACTGGTGCTGGTGTGGTGTGCCCACTTTTCTCCTTTTATTGTAAACTAAACAAAAATTCAACAAACTTTGATGACGAAATTTTAGCAATCCTACTAAGTTTACAAAATCTTTTATATCACATCCAAAAATTTACAAAGGTTGTAATACTGTCTGACTCCAAAGGTAGCCATTCTTGCTATAACACGAGATACAACACCTAAAAGTATCAAAATTATAATGCCACAAAATGATAAAACATCAAAAAGTTGTACTCCAGTGGATTCCGGCCCATTGTGGAGTGATAGGAAATGAAACAGCTGATTTTCTGGCCAAAAAGGGTAGCAAAATTGTTTCGAACCCAACTAATATTTCAGTACCCTTTCACTCTATCAAAAGAATTATTTCAAATAAATATATCAAACAACTTAAGGAAGAATACACCATAAAAACATCTGGAAAGGAATGGGAAAATCTGCAAACCTATAACATTACTTCATTACAAAGAAAATCTGCAGTGGCAATATTCAGATTACTAACAGAACATGACTGCCTAAATAAACACCTACACAGATTTGGCATAACAGATTCACCTAAATGCCCTTTCTGCAATCTAAATGACAATATGGATAAAAATCACCTCATCCACTGTCCAGCTTTTATAGAAGAGACCAACCTTCCCGCTAAATATTGGAGTGCAAGAGAGCGAATGATTTTATTATCAAGTGCTCAAAATTAGATACCAACCAACCATATAGCTTTCGATGAAACCATGAGTAAAGCAAAGCTATATGATTAGATTAAGGCCAACAAGCCACTTCAGAAGTCTTACATATGAGATCTGTTCAAAAAGTGTAGCAAATTTTGTATATTTTCAAACAGTGTTTATTTATTCACTTAACGCATAGTAGCTCACCACATTAGTGAAACAAAGCTACATAGCAGGATGCCTTTGCCCTTCAAGGGCCACATTAGATTATTAATTATTATTATTATTATTTATTATTATATTTTTATTATTATTATCATCATTGTTATCATTATCATTATATTTATTATTATTTATTTATTTATTTATAAATATCTATTTTGTCCCCTTCAAAGTAATCCCCCCAGATATTATACACTTGTGCCAACATTTTTTCCAATCCTTGAAGCACTTTAATTTTTTTTTTTTTTTTTGTGATCTTGTTCAGCTCCTCCTTCAAAGCTGGCTTTATCTCCTCAATCATGGTATAGCATCATCCTTTCATGGGCCTCTTCAGTTTTGGGAGCCAAAAAAGGTCAAAGGGGGCTAAGTCTGGGGAGTACGGTGGCTGCAGCATCATAAGTGTGTTACTTTTGGCCAAAAATTCATGCACAAGCACCATTGTGTGAGCAGGAGTGTTATCATGATGCAAAAGCTAATTTTTGTTCTCCCACAAATCCAAGTATTTTTGGCAGATAGCTTCGCGCAAATTGTGAATAACTTGCAGGTAATATTCCTTACTGACCGTTCTACCCTGTTGCAAGAACTCATGATGCGCCCAGCCCCTGCAATCGAAGAAAACTGTAAACAAAACCTTCACATTTGACCAAATTTGGCTTTTTTTTTTTTTTTTTCCCCTTGGTCTTGGCTCACATGGCAGCATCTATTAGGAGATTGAGCTTTAGTTTCCACGTGACCATAAACTCTTGATTCGTTACGATCCTCTGGAGCAAATTTGGATTGTCGTGGACAGAGTTTACCAGCAGCATTATGTATTTCGATACAGTTACAAAGGGGATAGTGATAGTCAAACATTTAAGAAATGGATGCTATACATTGACTTTAAACTTCAAAACTCTTTCCAATCATAAAAAGACAACTGGATGTCATCAAACCTTCACTTGCAGAGCACTGAACAATTCAAAACACTAGTATATGAGAAATCAGAAATAGTATATGAGACAAGAGGTTATTTAAAATGATCTGTAAGCTTTAAGGAGATGTACTTTTTCTATGCTTAGATAAATATTTTGTTTCTTAACCACATAGGATGTTATACTCCTGTCAATTGCCAGGATCACACCGGTACCATCAGTGTGCTGGAAATTCGTTCTGCAGAAATTCTTTTACATGCCAGTAAATCTACTGAAATGGGGATGCTGCTTTTAAGAACGTTGAACAACCACTGGTCTAGGAGAGGTGTGAATCCGTGACTCTGGTGCATTCTTTGAACTGTATGTTTTTGTCTATCTGCTTAACATTTATCAATTAAAAAAATTCTTTCTGAATGAAGAGGATTTCACAGGCTATTTTCAGAAAATTCAAGATACCAGTTTCTTTGTCAAATAAATATTCTTACTACATAGTAGTATTTTAATCAAAACGCTTAAGAGTCATTTGTGAGAAGAAAAAAAATTCTGAACATTTTCCATGTGAAGGGTAGCTGGAACAGGGAAATTTTCTTCAAAACCTCTGCATCTTATTTTTGAAAGCCATTGAACTTAAATATTTTTCACTTTAAGGGTAGCCTAAATTATTAGTATCAATAATTAATTTAAAAAAAGGGGAAAAAGAAAATACATTTCTAAAGATGTGAGGAATAATTTCACGAAATCGTGATCCTCATCACTTAATAAGAAAATTTTCAACATTTTCTTATAAGTGAAGTTTTATGTTACAAATTATTATATTTGTATACATTTCTTTTGTTAATGTTATAAGCTGGATAACCTGCACTTTCAATTTAGATAAATACAAAGCAAAGGCTATGATATAATGAACAATTATGTGTTGTATTACACAATAAAATAATACGAAGATATAGTGTATATATTTACCAGTGTCAACAGTTCTAGATGTCTTTCCCAGTTTTTCAAACATCAGCTGTTTTGTACACTTGTAAGTTGAAATACTCCAGTTCTTTATGCTTTCTATTTTGGACTGTTGTGACTTCACCACAGTTGGGTCACCATTCTGTGTAGGACTTGTTGGTGTTGTGGGAACTGTGGACGGTGCTGCAAAAAACCACCAATAAAATTTAAATCTAACCAGATCATTTACTCTTCTACAAATTATTCTTGTAACTACTCCTTATTAATACAGATAAGCCTTCATTACACTTTTTATTGTAAATATAAGAGTACAGGAGATAGAGTGAGACTTTTAAAAGGCGGTTCGTTATGTGATGGGTGTGAAATTCTATGCTCTTTAAAGGCCAAAAAGTAGTAAATTACTGCTTGAAAAAAGGATAATTATAATTTAAAAACTGAAACCAATAACAAACAATATCTCAAAAAAAGTTAGACATAAATTATATAATTAAATTTAACATTTTAATATGTAAATTAAATAAAAATTCAAAATCATTTTAAAATAAGAATAAAATTTTATATACTTTAACAAGATCTACATTTTTTGTGCTCTAAAATTTTGCCTATCTGTTACAGTTTGCCAATTATAAATGTAAAAGTCATTAACAATGAAGATGATTTCACAAGTTATTCCCAGAAAGTTCAATACATTCAATTGCCTGGATGGAACATTCTAAAAGTTGATTCTTCTAGATGGGAGAAATACAACTTATGGGTGGGTAAGTGAAGAAATGAGTAAAATAAGGTGTAAGAGATATGAAGAGAATGGTGAACAGAACAGGGAAGTGATGTTAAATTATACAAGGAACCAAACAGCACAAAAAAAATCTGAAGCAGTATGTTGTGTGACAAGACAAAGCAAGTAGGAAAAGAAGATGTAGTAAAAGTGTAAGAAGAAATTAGTGAATAAAGTGTAGTGAGGAAATGAATAATCATATATGCTGATCGTAAAAGAAAGTGGGAAAGAAAAGCAAAAACATGGTAAGAATAATTGTAGTTAATTGAAGAAAATTAATCATTTCTTCACACTAGTCGTATATAGGCTAAGTCTTTCATAGAGTCAACATGAAAAATTCAATGCCAAATCCAGGAAATCCGTGGTTCAAATCCCAGTCATGGCATTGAATTTTTCATGTTGACTATCTATCTCTGGTAAGAGTAAGTTAAAAAAAAAAAAATACAAACTAGTGAAGAAAATAAAAATTATATAGAAATTAGTAAAAGAGTTAGAAATAACATAATATCATGTAATAAATTTTAGTCAGGATAACATTTTGGTAATTAGAGAAAAGCTGATGAAAGGTACACAAGGTGAGAAGATAGGCTAGAAAGTGAGGTTATAGTGAAATAATGAAATCGGTTAGAGAAGATTAGGTAAGTGTATAATGAAAATTGACTAATAAAAGTGAAACAGAAGAGATAAACTGAGAAAGAGGGAAAGTGAATAAAGGGAGATGAAATAAGTGGAAATTAAAGGAAAAGTGGGAGTAGGATGGATTAGGGATAAGGGTCACTATACACAATATAACCACATTGTTCGGCTGTATGGGACCTTAACATAAATTACAGTACTTCAAATCTAAGGTAAGTAAGTAATTTATTAATCCAGTTAATTGTTTAGTACAAAGAAGTACAATCAATGTTGAACACGTCAAATGATACATAAAAAATATTTACAGATTAATAAACTGAAAGAATACTGTGTATTGATTTAACTAGAAATAAAATTTACATGGAATTACAAGAATAAAATGATTTTTATAAACTTACAGTATGCACATATGTAAAGGCAGATTATTTACATTCATTAACTGGACAGTCCTGAACTGAGTAAAAGCAGTGGTTAATAAGATGTGTCTTTAATGAACGTTTGAATGCATTTTCCTGTTTTATTTCCTTCACAAATTTTGGAAGATAGTTGTATATCTTTATATCAGAGTGCAATATACTTTTTTGGCATAGGTAGGTGTTATGTTGATAGACATGTAGATTTGTGGTTTGTCTTGTATTATACTTATGCACTGATTCATTTGTTGTGAAAGGTGAGTCTGTATTGTTACTGGTTTTATGGATAAACATTATAATTTCAAATGTATAAATACAAGGAAAGGGAAGAATACCTAGTTTTTTAAATAAAGGTTTGCATGATGCACTTACTCTTTCTCCTAGCATTGCTTTAATATTTTCTTTTGCGTTATGAAGCATCCTTTACTGGCAAAATGAATGTGTAGTGTTTAATGCCCGCTTTTACTACATACGGCACTGCAGGCGGTGACACTGATGATACATGAGATGAAGATGGAGCACTGGTGGAATGAGATGGCGGGGGAAACCGGAGGTCCCGGAGAAAACCTGCCTTAGCGCCATGTTGTCCACCACAAATCTCACTTTGCGGTCGCCTGGGATAGAAACACGGCCGCCTTGGTGAGAGCCAAGCGGTCTAACCGCGTGGCTCCTTTACTGGCAGGTGACTCTCCCCACATTATGCCATATCTTAGCAATGAGTGAACATACGCAAAGTAAGCCATTCTAACAGTTTCCCCTCTTGTACAACCTGCTAGTACCCGTATCATGAAGCAGGCTGTACCTAACTTTTTTATTATGTGACTTATGTGGGTTTCCCACTTTTAATTGTTCTGGACCCAAAGTCCCAGAAATTTGGTAGTTTCTACCTTCTCAACGGCCTAGTTTAGCAGTTGAATTTTTGGAGCTATCTAGTCTTTATTTTCTTTTGTGTGTATATACATTGCTACTGTTTTAATGATATTTATTAATAAATTATCAGTAAAATAGCTATCTGGTTTGATATCTGGTGTTTTAAGAAGCTTAACTTATCACTTGCCCTCACAAGAACATTTGTATCATCAGCAAAGAGGAGGGACCTGGCATGAGGATTCTCTAGGCTGAAGTCATTGATGAAGAGCAGAAATAGAATTGGACCTAGTATGGAACCTTGAGGTACTCCATAATTAACGGCTAGCGAACTTGATCAGTAGCTCTTTAGTTCAAAATTTTCTTTGTGTTTAATTTCTATTGACTTCTTACTGTCTGTTGTCTGCTCTCTTCTCTCTGCAGTAAACCTATAAACTTCTTTGTCAAATTATCTACTGGTGGGATTTCAAGAACTTTGAAATGCTTTTGAAAGAGAAGAGAGCAGATGACAACAGACAGTTGGAAAGTGGTTGTTAATGGAGGTGACAGCTTTCGAAATTAGTCCCTCAATAATATAAAAATGTAGCAACAAAGTGTCAAAAAACCAACTATAAATAGTTTTTTACAATTAATTTTGACATCACTATTACTAAATTCCTCCAATCACACATAAAAGCTTGTTACCTCTTACTGCACAATCCTTTTTGTCATTTGTTTAAATGTACAAGAAATGTAACATAGGACTCGTGTTTCATGAACTTTTCATTAAACCTACTGTTTATATTAACTTAAAATGGACGTTCTGTTATTTCTGATCAGCCATCAACCCCAAGCCCTCCGTTACAACAGTTAATCAGGGTTCTAGAAATGTAATGTAGAACTCATGTGTTTCATGAAGTTTTCATTAAACCTACTGTTTATATTAAGATGGAATATCTGTCATTTCTGATCATATGTCAACATCATGCCCTCTTATTACATAGAAAATGAAGCTAGTTACAGTGGAGTAATAAATGTTACACAAATAAAAATATTTGTTAATGAATCTCCATTTATCTTAAGAAGTTGATGTTAATACTTCTTTCTTCTTTTTAAAATCGATTTTGAAGGCAAATTGCATTCAACCTCAGTTTTAATCCAAACAATAAAGATAAAAAACATAAAAAAAAATGAAAAGATAAAAAACATAGATTTACTTAAAGTTTGTTTGGAATAAAACTGAGGATGAATGCAATTTGCCTTTGAAATCAATTTTAAAAAGAAGAAAGAAGTATTAACATCAACTTCTTAAGATAAGTGGAGATTCATTAACAAATATTTTTATTTGTGTAATCATGCCCTCTGTTACATTAATCAGGGTTCTAGGGTACATTAGTTCAAACAGAATATTATTTTGCAGTTAACTTGTGGACAATATTACTTGTTATTAACTTAGTTAAAACAACTATACCTGCTATGAAAATGTTTTACCTCTATCAGCAAACATGCATATGAATACATGCATACATGCATACAGTTAAATCTCGATGCATATGAACATTTTTCACCTCTGCTGATTATTTTGTAGTCTATTTATTGTAATATATTGCAAGACAACATCCATTACAAAACAAGTTCAAGTAATCTCAAAAACTATTTGTAGTTGTTAAATTTTAGATGAGTCGTATTTTTTACACATCTGCTTCACTTTCGTACCTATTTTGAGGACATGTTTCGCAAATCATCGTTTGCATCTACGGCTCTTATGAGACTCTTTACACATCTGCTTCACTTTCGTACCTATTTTGAGGACATGTTTCGCAAATCATCGTTTGCATCTACGGCTCTTATGCGACTCCATAAGAGCCGTAGATGCAAACGATGATTTGCGAAACATGTCCTCAAAATAGGTACGAAAGTGAAGCAGATGTGTAAAAAATACGATTCATCTAAAATTTAATAATTTTTCGCTTCACTGTGGTGTTCCAATACAGTTAAATCTCGATATTTGTAGTTGGTTTATTGATACTCGTCACTTACTTTTTATATTAATGAGAGACTAGTTTCAAAGGCATTCGCCTCCATTTTCAATCTCTTTCCAACTGGCATCTGTTGTTGTCTGCTCTCTCTCTGGTGGTGGAACTATGAACTTCTTTGTCAAATTATCTACTGGTGGGTTTTCAAAGTTCATTACGCGATCCTTATTTTTCCATCTTTTTTATCTTTTTTATCTTTTTGTTTCAATCTGATGAATCTAAAGTGCTCTTTGACTTTGGTTTTTAGATTTCTTTTAGTTTGACCTATGTAGCATTTTTCACAATTCTTATCTGGTATATTCTAGATCTGTTAACTGATGGGATTTCATCTTTAGTTTTTGAATTTAGCAATTTTAATAGACACTAATAGACACTCAGTTTTAAAATTGCTAAATTCAAAAACAAAAGATGAAATCCCATCAGTTAACAGATCTGGAATATACCAGATAAGTTGTAAGAATTGTTAAAAATGCTACATAGGTCAAACTAAAAGAAATCTAAAAACCAGAGTCAAAGAGCAGTTTAGAAACATCAGATTGAAACAAGAAGACAAGTCAGTAGTAGCATTTCATTTTTGGAATGAAAATCATGACATTGATCCAAATACAAAATTATTAAAAGGAGTGATAAACCAAAACAAATTGACAACATGGGAGAACATATTCATATGGAAAAATAAGGATCACGTAATGGACTTTGAAATCCCACCAGTAGATAATTTGACAAAAAAGTTCATAGTTCCACCACCAGAGAGAGAGAGCAGACAACATATCTCAACAACGATTTGCCACTTCCTATTTTTAGTGCATAGATTACTGTGAGAGAGAGAGAGAGAGAGAGAGAGAGAGAGAGAGAGAGAGAGAGAGAGGGGGGGGGGAGAAATGTCCAAAAATAACAAAAATTAGCTGCTTAACATTTTTGTATTCTACCTGCAATAGTTTTCACTGAAAAACTATTTGACATATCAGGACTCATATGTGTCAGAAAAAGAAGTGGATTTGACACCAAAAGAGTGAGAATGGTAGTGTTTTTGAACAAAACTTATAAAAGTGCATTTGCCTCTAAAATGTGCAAAATTAGAGTTTAAAAATAAGTACATTGATGGTTTTAAATTTTGTCTCATTAAACATATACATGTAATTAGTGTAATTTGTCATTACACAGTTCTCTCAACATTCTATTTTGTATTGAAACTAAAAGTAGAAATGATGGTATCGAGTATCGAAGTATTGGGTATCGTGGAAAATATTATCTATGATATCGACTACAGAGAAAAACTGGTATCGATCCATCCCTAGTTTATGCTAAGCAATATTTGATATTGCTCCCTTGACTCTACTTATGATGATTTATTTTCATACATCTTTTACACATTGTTCATCAAATTTTTTTTTTAAATCTACTTCAACTTAATCATGGCTGAAATGGAACATAGTCTCATGGCTATACAGAAGGCTGGGCAAGAGGCCATTAATACTTAAAGAAATGCCTTTACATGATGCATGGATTAATAACCTTAAGTAGTCCCTAGCTTTGTTTACACTTAATTTTCAAGCATATATATAGTAATTTACGTCCTTTAACTTTTTAAGTCATATCGGACAATGAATGGAATGTGTGAAATGATGCTCAAATGGGCCCAGGGTCCATGGAGCTTAGAGTTACCTGACATTCGTCTTTTAGGATAAGGGAAAACCGTGGAAAAAAACCTTATTCAGGTAACTCACCCTGACCGAGATTTGATCTCGGGACCTCTTGAACATGAGGCAGACATGCTACCATCTACACTACCGAGGCGGGCAAGCATATGTTATTTTAATAGAAATTCAATAATAATTGTACAGTTTTACAATTTATATCTTCTCCTTGTATTCTTGTCCAGTTTCAAACTGACCTAATTAAGTTAGGGCTGTCTGTTTCATGAGTCTGAATCTGTTTAAAAATTCCACATCTTAATGTGATCAGGTGTAACAGAGTTCTGGATCTCCAAGGTCTTTCAATAACTTGAATAACTTCAAAGTAACTAAAAAATTCCTCATATACCTTGCAAATATCCATATATTTCATTGGAATCACCATGTTACAACACTAATTAAACTGTAGATAAATGGATGGGCTTCATTAAAGGTAAACTGAAGTTCAACTGAAGAGTAATGTTTATGGTAGAAAGTAAAAGTATAGTATGGAAAAGTGTAATTTGAACTTAACCGAGGGTTTAAACCTCTTACATACTGGATCTAGTATTCTCTTCTCTTGGGTGTTTTTCACTTACATGTTAGCAGATCTGTGAGAATGGCACAATCACAAAGTTCCTCCCACTAGCTAAAGAATAAATAATTAGAAAAGTAAGAGTTGGGGCAAAGCCTGACATTTGTTCTTTTGGAAAATTATCACTGGAAGAATTTGTTAAGAAGCTTGCTATGCTCATTTTAGTATCTGCACACTAGGTATCTTGTCACAGGTAGTTAGTTCTAGATGGTTATAGAGCACCATTTGTAATGACACTGAAGTGAAAGGGTCTCCTTGTCTAGTAGTTAGTACACCTGACACTGGATGTAAGTCCTAGGATTTTAGTAATTTTATTTGCCTTTTTGTCCTATACATACTTAAAAAGTTGCTTATTTGCCAAGCAGATATGACGAATCCTTTTAGTCAATGTACCTTATTCAGTAATAGTGATATCTCCCTAATTTGCATAGATCTCCAAGTGAACAGGGATTAATATATGACTAATATCATGACTTTCAGCTCTTTATATTTTAGCCCACCCAATTCCAAATGCCCCTGCACAGTTTTAAAGACTGTAAAGCTATCTTAAAGAAACATTCAGTGTCTGATTTTAAAGACCAGGAAACGTTAAAGCAAGAAAGTCGAAAGATGAACACATAACAGTGCAAATGTATAACCTTTGCATAGGAACAAAAGGTTTCATATTTCTGTGATACCATTGGCTTAACACTACGAATAGCACTTCAGTTATAAATTTCTGTTTTTGTTCTGTATAGTAAAAAGTTGCTATAACTTAAAAATTCCTCATCTCAGAACTTGTGCAACTGCTGTGAAAGTTCCTGAAAAATAAATTTTTAAACGAGCACTTTTCCTGGACAAAAATTACTTATATACGCGAAGCAGGCACGATTCCAAGCAAGGAAGCACATGGCAAACACAACTGGAAAAGGTTGCAAAATTATGGGTTGTCAACATAGAAGAAATTGAGGTTTACTTTATAAACGTATTTTCGCTACTCCTCTACTTATATAAAAAATCCCTCAGCTATGCTTTGCCGCTTAGAGCCCTCAATATCCTCACTATGCTTTGCAACTAAGTCTCCATAGTACACATAGTTTCTGATGTTTGGTGTAAAAATGCTGGCAATAATGAATAGCTGCAGGAATATTCCCAGGAAGCCTCATGTGAGATGCTTGTTTTGTAATGGTATAACCACTGAATTTCAAACTAAATTGCTTCTTATTCACACATATAATATACATAGTTTATCAGGAGTTCTCAAAAGTGATGTTCAGTGCATATTCAGTGGTTATTCATTAAAAGAAGGATGTAAAATGTATTGTTTTGTCGATTTGAAGTCCCTAACTATATGTAACATTAACTTAAATTTCTCTGCTAATTTGTCATAGAGATAAAATAGCAGCTAGCAGGAACGCTAAATGCTGAAAAAGAAAAAAAAAAAAAAAAAAAAAAAAAAAAAAAAAAAAAAAAACATACACGAACTGAAAACTCATTTCTTGAGCAGTAACTTTCTTTTGTAATCCCATACCTGTAGTTGATGTTAAAGGGAGTGAAGTTGGATGGGATTCGTAACTTCCAACATGAGGTGTTGGTGGAGCTGTACCCGAATGAACAGCACTGTTACTGTCATTCATTGCGGGCGTATCTTTCAACATTTCATGTATATTTCGCTCCATTACAGGGCTTTCGTGCACCTGGTTAGTTGTAATCACTGGTTGAGACATGGATATTTAACAGCAACAATATCTGAAAAACAAGAAATTTTATATGTACTCACTATTTTCAATTTAATGTTCGTGGTTATTTAAATAGGACACTTCTACGGGGATACGGAACTATTCAAGTTTTACAGGCATTTCTTAATTTGATTAATTGCAGCCTAACCTATCTTTACTTTGACATGTCCCGGTATCTGTTTTTTCCGCCACAGAGCAGTGGCACTATAATGTCAAATAGCGGCGATAACTTACACTATTACTCTCATTTATGTATTATCAGCTAATTTTAATCAATTTACATCGTAAACATTATCCAACACCCACCAACAAATTATTGATGACGTCATGCCAAGCACAACTGCTCTCCTTCGTCTTTTGTTCAGTTCAGAACTGCCAACATCAACTGCGACATATTTAGTTACGTCATATACCATTTTGAAGTCTTACAGCAAAAAAACCTAATCCTACTCTATCCATCTGCTTACTTCTTCCTTATGACCTTGTGCGCATCTGTTAACCAGTGAGATATTTTCTATGTTGAACTCAGTGACAGGTCTAGGCTTCTATAATGTCTAATCACATATGATTAGAAGGCGTTAAATAAAGAAGGGGGTATGCCTTTTTTGCTTGTAATTTTGCACAATATTACATCAGTTTCGGTCTCGTAGCATTAATAAGTAACACATCATAAATATTTTATTAATGACTTAAATATGAGTACGACCGCTTTACCAAAACGTATTTTGTGAACAGAA
This sequence comes from Mantis religiosa, assembly GCA_030765055.1. Lineage (NCBI taxonomy): Eukaryota > Metazoa > Arthropoda > Insecta > Mantodea > Mantidae > Mantis > Mantis religiosa. Next base: position 57,177,115 of record CM060947.1, on the reverse strand, counting down.
GCACACCAACTCTCGAAATGGATATATAAGTCAACCGGTATTTAAGAAATGGGACGATTTAAAACACATATTCCGATAATTTAAAGCGTTCCTACCCTTTCCAATTAGTTCTGCTTCTTTTATATATTAAACAACTGGAGTTTACACACTTTTCTCAACGAGGACGAAAGTTGAACATTGGATTTTCAAAATACATTTTTTGTGGTTGTTTGGTTCTGCAGCGAGTGACATTCTGGTGGGGATAGAAGGAAATGATTTATCTTTCTAGTTTACTCAACTTCGTAATGAAGCAACATTTAAAAGTTAAAATAAACTTTAAAGAATTTTGAACATATTTTGAAAATGAGAGAAAATAAATGTTAAAAGTTAACACAAAACCTTGGGATATTGGATATATTAATAAAAATAAGAAAAAAAAATACATTTTAGAAACGTGTACCACTTTCTCATGCTTGTGTATACTAAATAATTACATGTATTCAGTGGTCTGCACTAATTTTTATATAATAGTATCCCCAACTTGTAGGATTAAAAGTATGCAGATGACAGAGGGCTTGTTTTGAACATTTTGACATAAGGAACCAGTGGTTGGAAATGAATGTTTTGGACGCCACGCGATTGTGAAGTCATTTTAATCCGTTAATGGATTCTACAGCCACAATAGTCTTATCTGGAGGACAACATACTCTGTCGCATACGTGTCTGCTAACCAGCAGAGATTTTTTGGTACAGTAACACCTGCCTAAAACGAACCCCCTATACGAGAAACCTGGAAAAATGGAAAACAAATTTCAGAACGGAGCTATTGCGCATATAAAATTATACTCTAAGCCGGAAATGCGGAAACGGAACTACTTTTCGGGAACAGTTTGCTTAATATAACCTTATTAAAACGTATTACTTTATGTGCAATAGGTTACAACGTATGTATTTTAAAGAGTGCAATAATTTTGAGGGCAACTGCACTTGCACCGAAGTTCCATGAACCATAAAATCATAAACTGTAATCCTAGGAAAACGGAACACACACTATTAGCTCTCTCAATTGTCTTCCACCGCACTGTTTTGTAGTGTGTTCATTCTCAGTTTCATTCTTACAAGCGATCAAGTACTAGTAGAAGAAAACTGTGAACTTTGATGATTTCTTTAAAAAAGTGTACGTATGTATACACATTCTGTAAAATGAGTCCTGAACCTAAGATATAATCATTGGAGGAAAAAATTAAGGTTACTGAAGAACAAGAAAAGAACAAAGTCCAGCTAAAGAATTAACACTGTCGTATAAAGTAGGGACAACTCAAAATTTAGGAGATTTTAGAAAAATAAAAATTGAAGATGAGTGGTTTAAGGGAACAGGAGGGCATGGGAAACGCATCACAAAATCTACAGAGCATGATGAGCTAAATCGTGCTGTGTTCGAGTAGTTTGTTAGTGCGCGCGCTAAAGGAATTTCCATTTCTGGACCATTGCTTCAGACCCAAACTTTAGAGACAGCAAGAAAATTAGGCAAAGACAATTTCAGAGCTTCCAATGGATGCCTCCAGAGTTTCAAACACCGCCATAACATTGTTCTGAATGCTGTGTGTGGTGAAGCAAATGATGCTGACAGGCACATATTTAGAAGTCAGTTTCCGGGGAGCTCCAAAAGGTCTATGTTAAACAGGCACGTGTTTAGAAGTCAGTTTCAGGGGGAGGGGGTCTAAAAATTCTATGTTGAATTATTTGCTTTAAAAAATAATTAATCAGGGATGTGTTTTTATCATGTTTGTAAAAAAACTAAAAACACTTGCAATATATTATATTCACATGACTTTCTCCACCCGAGCTTCTAAAAATTACTCTTAGAAAAATTTGATTTTGTCTTGTTTCTTTGGATAAAGTCTGCAGAAAGGCCTTGTACATTGCACATTTTTTATTCTTATACCTACCTAGGATAAAGTGATGTAAGCAGTAATCAGATATTTATAAAGCGAACCACTGATTTATGCGTTTGAAGTATTAATTCTCCTTGAATGAAAAAGAGGAGTAGGAATTTAGAAGTTAAAAAGTACATACCTTTAAGTAAGTATCTGGGAACTCTAACCAACAAATTATAATATATCGGAATTGGTTAACTTCGCAGGATGAGAAGTTTGAATAAACTTTTTCGATTTATTTTAAACCTAGTTTTATTTCAACTATTTATTAAAAGTTTGAAATGATAATTTATTTGGGCGGTCCGAACCCCCTGGATAACCCCCTTAAATACGTCCTTGGATGCTGATATGTAGAGTTGTAGATTGGAAAGGGAAAATTGAAAACAGAGAAACTAGCAGGGGCGGTTCTTCCTTAAGGCGTTTGATTCGCCGAGACTTGTTTTTGAATAACTTACATGGTTATGTTCTATGTTCCAACATTTAATTTTCAATTATAAAATTTTTCCAAATTATATTTTTTAATGTAGCCGCTCTCTTGGCGCCCGCGCGTCGATAGTGCAGTTAACTTACTTCCTCACTAGTAATTCGTTATTAAAAGGCCAAAAATGAAATGAAATGTGCAGTGTTTAATGCCCGCTTTTACTACATATGGCACCGCAGGCGGTGACACTGATGATACATGAGATGAAGATGGAGCACCGGTGGAATGAGATGGCGGGGGAAACCGGAGGTCCCGGAGAAAACCCGCCCCAGCGCCGTGTTGTCCACCACAAATCTCACTTTGCGGTCGCCTGGGATCGAACCCCGGCCGCCTTGGTGAGAGCTTAAAAGGCCAAGGTGACCGTAACACAAGCGGTGGGCGAGGAGAGGTTGGAGTGGCAGAATGCATTGCTGGTTACCATGGCTACAGATTCGATTCATAGAAGCCGTATATTCCGCACCAACTCGTGTTGCCAACACAATACAGGACTTTCTTCCTACTTTTTCGTTTATTTGAAAATAAATTTGTTGGTAGTAGTGGTAACCCACTTTAAGCGAGCCCCTAGTGTCATACTCATGTCCTACTGTTTATTATCAGTAGACTTAGGACTTTTAGAACTCGGCTTGTACATACATACGCATGCTGTGAGTATAGAAAGAGGGGCGTGGTTTAACTCCAGTAGTAAACAAGGTAGGCCGCCTTAGGGGTGTACAAATGTGCTAACAAAATGATTTAATGAAACAATATATAAATTATGTCATTGTTTTCAGAATCATTCAGTAGAAGTAGATGTATAACAAAGCACATTTTGAATAATAAAGTAAAATACATTAATTTTGCAATACAAAATAAATGCCTATTCTTCAACTGTTCAACTTATTACACTGTATAACAGCATACATTTTATACTTTTCAAAGGTGAATCTCTCTCTGTCACTCAAGCAATATTTGTAATTTGAAAAACTTCTCTCGACGTCACATGATGTAACAGGTGCTGACATAAAATACTGCAGATCACATTGCACTGTAAGCGCTCTTTCCTTGTGCGCTTGCAAATTATTTTTAATGTTTACCATTTTAAAATAGCCTGCGTGTTTCTCAAGTACGGTTTTCATTTTGTTTTTTATTTTATCCATGACAGGTCCAGCAACTGCTGAGTCTATCTGTTGAGTTAGTTCTTCTATGAGCCCTATGGCATGAGGCATTTTATTACCTCTCCTTTCTAGCTGAGCAATGGTTTTGGACAAGTCTGAAAAACTGTTTCTGATGAAGAGCATATCTTCGTGTAATTTGCTTGAAATGAGGGACTGAGCGGCTCGTACTCCAGAACTATGCTCGTTATCTAACACACTACTGCCCGATTTCACCAACAGATGTTAAAAACGACGTTAACAAATGTAACGTAACAATTGTCACAGCGCTAAAACTAATGTTAAATTTCTTGCATTTCACCAACCTGTTTTATGAAAGTGTTAACAAACCTATGTGTCAAGGCCTTGTAAATATCACAGCTATAGAAGGCTATGGATGAGGCGTATTGTTTTCTGAACGTACTGCGATGCGTTTTTGTTTTAATTTTCGTCTGTACAAATGTCGGATGAACAAAATCATAAATAAAGCCGTGAGACAAATTTCTCATCGTCGGAGAAAGAATTGTTAATTGAATTGATGACGAAGTGTAAGGATATCGTGGAAAATAAGAGGACGGATGCGGTGAATGTAAAAGAGAAAGATGTCGCGGGGAAAATATTGGAAACGAATTTATTTCAAATGCATGTGTCACTACTACAAGCACCAATCAACTTGTCAGTATTACGTAAATTTAAAACGAGGTGCGAAGGACAAGTGACTTGAACGTTTCAAGACGGCAGGTGGACTGTGTATTATCCACATAATTCAGTGAATTATAAAATCGCAAGGTTATTAATACTTGAAGCAAAGGCGAGATCGACATATTCCTTTCGATGCATGTTCTAACTCTATTACGCAAATTTAAAACAAGGAGCGAAGAAGGGCGAGTGACTTGAACGTTTCAAGACGGGAGGTGGACTGTGTATTATCCACATAATTCAGTGAATTATAAAATCGCAAGGTTATTAATACTTGAAGCAAAGGCGAGATCGACATATTCCTTTCGATGCATGTTCTAACTCTATTACGTAAATTTAAAACAAGGAGCGAAGAAGGGCGAGTGACTTGAACGTTTCAAGACGGGAGGTGGACAGTGTATTATCCACATAATTCAGTGAATTATAAAATCGCAAGGTTATTAATACTTGAAGCAAAGGCGAGATCGGCATATTCCTTTCGATGCATGTTCTAACCTCTCTTGTACTTCCGCAGTAACCTTCATAGCAACATGTTTCGACAGTCTATACCTCCGTAAAATTTTTTTCTTCGGATAGTTCCTCAAAATCATTTCTCCTCATAGGCCGTAGTCTATTATGAATGCCATTTAGACGGTCTTAAATATAGCAAATCGACATCAACGGCTGAGTTTATGCTCGCCATCTTGACTATTTACAATTGTTAAGGACTTAACATCAGAAATTCGGCTTGTTAGTTTAACATGAGATTACGCTAACACTTGTTGGTGAAATGCAATTTTTGTTTTAACTATTGCTAAACTCGTGTTAAGTCTTAAAATTTGTTGGTGAAATCGGGCATAAGAATTTAAATAGCTATGTCGTAATGTTCCGCATAATACATAGCGTCATTTAGCCAGGTGTCCAAGCGAGTTTTAACCGGCTGAGGAGGTAAGGCGCCATTTCTTGGTAGGGTGCCACATTAACGTTAGCCGCCATTTCTTTATATTTACGTTTTCTGTTTGGAGCTTTTAAAAACATGTTTTCTACCTTTGCAATGAAACTGTCTACTCACTGTAACTTCTGCGAATTCTGCTACACGATCTGGCACAAGTGCTGCAAAAATCGGACTTAGACGGTGAAGTTACACTTGGCCCTCATTGTTCCTCGACCTCTGTACTTGCTAAAATTCTTGCTTGAAGTTTCTTAGTGTTACAGTGATATCTCAGCCATTTGGGTTTAGTGCCCTTAATTTCTACACAGCATACTTTGCATTGGATATTTTCTCCCTTCTGTGTGAAAGTATCACCTCTTGTTAACTCTTCGTCCATCGTGCGTTTACGCCCTTCTGACATTTATGTTCTTCACTCTCAGCGAACAAATCACTGTCTCCAAAAACCGCCACTCTGCCACTAACGGCAGGGCGTGCAGTGTTTGTACGGCCCTGAGCGTTTTGACGCATGACGTAGGTTGTACTACGTCGCGTAGCATTTAACTGTTCTCCCGCGAGGTCCTGAAAGTCCTAACTCTGATTATCAGTTTGCATCTTATGTAAAAGCGTAATTTTTTATGTGATCAGTGATTGTTGTCTGATAGGTGAGGTGTTGAATTTTTCATATTTAAGGGAATTACAACGAATCCAACACACGACGTGGTATGTTCTATTCTCCAAACAACCTTTTCTTTATGGAAAAATGATGACAAACGCGACGTGATAAATGTCGGTAGACCAACGCCAATGTTTAGAAACAATTTTGCAGCGCAACGGCTACAAAATACACCAGGACATTTAAGACTCGTTGGTATGAGGAATATAATTATGTCGGATTGCAGGAGCTGGACAAAACAGTAACAAAATTGCAGACTTTCTTCGGGAAAGCTCACGTCTATATACCTATTGTAAAATATAATGAGAACGTTAAGCTTAACAGGCTTTTTATGCAATATCCCATTAGGGAAGTAGACAAGAAATGACATTTCGTGGACATAATGAAAGCGAGGACTCTCTAAATAAAGGCAATTTTAAGGAACTTTTGGATTCATATACAGACGGAAGCCCCATCGAAATTCAAAACTACTATTCCAGTATAAAATCCGTTTTGGATGCTGATTTTGCGAATTTAGGTTAGCCAATTTTCCGAGTCACCTAATTAATTCGCCCAGGGCCGCGCCTCGAAACTAGGCAATAAACCACAATAATTGTAAGTTGAAAATATATTACATAATACATATCAGCCTATTATTAATATTTGCACTTCATTCTATATTTCCCGTAGGGGAGGGGATCCGTCCCTTCAGCTGCTGTGGTGCGGGCGCTGCGGACCCCTAGCGCTCGTGGTACCTCTGACGTTACTAGAGGAACCTCGGGCCAAACATTTGAGCCCCTCCCTGATAGGGAGTTGTTCGGATTGGGTTGGACTCGAGGGGGCAGTGGTTCCCGATACCCGTGGGAGATTGGGTACACGGGTCCAGGACTAATGGGAATAAAACCTCTGGCATTAATTAATTTCATTCTATATTATTCTTTCACTATAAACCTGCGTGACTATAGCTTGTGTAATTTCTTTGTATTCAAACGCAACCTTCTGTAAGACCAAAACCTGTGTAAACGGAAAATAAATGTCGGAACGATTGCCTTCCGTTTTAGAGAGGTTTCATTGTATTAATATGTGAGTTGGTATTATTGTACAGGATCGTCTAATAGGATTTTGTCCTTTGTCGCTCGTTTTTCTACAAGATGTGCTGTCAGGGTTGGACATATCACTTCCGCTTAAGGATGTGGCTACAAAATGACGAGCTTCTGTCCACTTCGGTAACAATGTTCGTACTCAACTGAACATATCCCAACCGCTGAACTGTAGGTATACCATGGTCAGCAGATCACTAGATCTCGATTATCTAGAGGCACATGCAGCCATTAGTGTGTGAAATCCCGATAGAAACAAGAGGATCTGCTTACTAGGGTCCTGGCTGCGGCTGTCATTGTGCAACATAGACCAAAGTTTTTGTAGAGGGTGAGATTAAATATCGTGTCGTTGTGGGATTGGGATTTCATTACGGAGGGATTCGGTACGTAGGCCACCATGCTGGGCCCATTGTTCCTATGCCCCCAAGTGGAGGCACCCCCAGGAGGAAGGATGAGGTGAAGGAGACAGAGGGCGGCCGACCCAATGAGCCACCACAGTACAGAGGGCAGGGTCCCTACAGTTTACTTGGATACAGACCTCCCCCGACAGGCCAGGACAACGAACAAGCTCCCCTACAGCGGGACGGCAAGGAGCCCAGCAGCTGAGCCCCAATGGACCCAGTTAGGCGATCCGAGCCCCAAAGGTCCCTGGCTGGCAGTCACGAAATGATCCCAGCAGAGGAGCTGAGGCCGCAACCGACCTACCGGAGGAGACAGTAGTTTTCCTCAGAGCATATCATCCTGCCATGCACCGCCGAGACACCCGCCGACACATCTACCCTGATAGAGACCACCAGATGAGAGATGATATGAAATGATAATGGAGATAAAATGGAGGGATAGGAAATTTGGGGATGTAATTGACCTACCCAGCATTCCCCTAGCGACCCGGGGAAACCCCCGAAAAACCCATAGGTCAGGTAGGTCTGCCACGGTACTCGAACCCGGGCATCTCGAATGCGGGCCCCAGACGAAACCGCCTGAGCCATCACGCTGTACATATGTGAGACAGATGGTCATCACTTTGGATATTGCCCGCCTCGGTAGCGTAGATGGTAGCGTGTCAGCCTCACGTTCAAGAGGTTCCGAGTTCGAATCTCGGTCAGGGTGAGTTACCTGGATAATGTTTTTTCTGGGTTTTACCTTGTCCTAAAAGACGAATGTCGGGCAACTCTAAGCTCCATGTACCCTGGACTCATTTGAGAATCATTTCACCCATTTCATTCATCGTCCGGTTTGACTTAAAGGTGGAGAACGTAAATTACAACAAACAACAAAACTTTGGAAATCTGCTATGAGCTCTAGGTTGGTTATCGTGATAAAATTAAAGCAGCTTGTAAAACAGACTTCTAGATCGTGTGACACTCAAAATATTCATTTTCAACCAGAGTTTACTCATGTCAAAATGATACATTTATAAATTTATTTGAGTATAATTTTGATTTTAAAGGTTAAAGACGCTTGCATATGGAGGAGATGTATTTGTCAATTTGACTGGAACAGAAAAAAAAATTAACGGTAATCTGTATAACTCCATCTGAAAATGTGTAACATTTACACGAATTTCTTTGGCCATTCTTCAACAATTTTTAGAAACACCTATTCTTCTATCTACTTTAAATTATTAATCAAGGTGAGCATTTGCAGAAATGCTTTTATGGCACAATTACTTGTAGATACAACGTGAATGGGGAAATTAGTAGATTTAATTGATAGTCAAATCTTTAGAGCTCGTAGCTGTGCCATGGCTTTGAAATTATGTTCTTTTTGCATTTGATAACCAGGAGAAGAATTCATTTCGCCATCATTGCGTCATTCACTTCCCTCACTCTCATACCAGGCATCGGGCTGATCACCCATCCTGGGTTCTCTGTCTCACTGATTCAGAGTTTCTGTTCCTTAGCCCGACGCCCAGAGGAATAAGGGATAGATAAAGAAGAAGAAGACAACGAATAGAGATTTGTACTTGAGAAATGCATAAGTATTTGAAAATTCCAACTTACAACAGGAATTGTCTCAGAATTTTTCCATACGAAAAAATAGCAGAAAGAACTTTTTATATAAGTATATGCTTTAAACAGTGCTACAGGTAGACCGCAAACAAAATGCAGTTGGTGTGCACACGCGCGAGGAGAGCCTTCTCCCCTCTTCGCCATCCAAACTTCATGTGACTCCCATCCCTCCCTTCCTGCATACGAAGAGCGCAAACCACACCAAACGCGTGTATTTTAATGCTGTTTTGATTTTCAAAGTTAACAGAAAATAATTACCTCTGACATAACCTCACAATCGATCAACAAATAGATAGAATCATAGTTCATTTAAACGCTGAGGAACAACGCAGTGTTTCGGCAGCAAATGCAAAGAGTGAATGTAACAGTGAATGCAAAAGCGAATGAGACAGATGAACAGGACTGTCCGCGCGATGGAGGAGAGGCAACCTGACATGACGGTAGAGGGGAAAAGCTAGAGTTGGTATGCCATGCCTCCAACTACATTTTGTTCGCGGTCTAGCTGTAGCCTTTTGGTTAAGTAGAACTTTACGGTTTACATAGCAAAAGTTTTAAGAGAATAACGACAGATTACGAACAGGTATGGCGGGAATTTATATCACCAGTTTTAGCTACCAGGCGTACACAATCGCCAGTTATCATATTCACAGACGGATCAAAAACGACAACAGGTACAAGTGCAGCTATCTGTATATGGAATTCAGGACACAAAATGACATGGCGACTGCATACGGATACATCGATATATACAGTAGAAACCATAGCTATATACCGGGCACTGAAATATGTGCAAAGTCACGGATCAACAAAAGTATTTATACACTCTGACTCCCTTAGCTTGCTAACGGCACTACAAAGACCAGTGAAGGTGGTAAAACGACCCATATATGAGATAATTATACGAAACCTGTTGGAAATTTTACCGCCGACGACAGAGATCGAACTTATATGGATTCCGAGCCATGTGGGAATTCTTGGAAACGAGAGAGTGGATGAGGCAGTGCGAGAAGCCACTTTCAATAAACCGGTATCAAACGAATACCTCATACCACCAACAGACAGCGAGGAATATGACACACAATAACACAAAGACAACCTGCTCAGCCGGACGGGGTAGTAACGCCTTGAGTACTTTTATTAACACGCCGTATTTAACAAGGAAGGCGTTATCACTATATTTCAGAATACTATTTCAAGTGGCATTAACAGCGGTGTACCTCCTAAGAATAGGGTGACGAGATAACGACCTATGTGAATGTGGAAGAAGAGGTGATATTAATCACCTCTTCTTCGCCTGCCCAGTAAGACGTGCCGACACCTTGAAATTACTACATGACATAACACGTATTCACCCTGTGGGACCATATCAGCTCCCATCACTACTAATACCTTACTCAGGGCCAATATGCAAGGCATTATTCCGATTTACAACGAGGACAAGAATGAAGCTGTAGTAAGATAACACTGCCTTTATGTATTTACACTGCGGAAATCAGAGCTTCCTGGATTCAACAGTATATTCAGACGCAGTAGCCGTCTCAATAGGCTGGCAGTAGCGTCTTAAAAATAACCTAACAACAACAGAAGTCATTTGGAATGGAAAACATTTTAGAGGCTTTTCGCCAAAAATTTAATATATACCTAGTACATATCATTTTTATGTAAACATCTTAAACATAATTTATTTTAATAAAACTGTTAGAACACTTTTGAGAAAATCAACACTAAAGAAATTATTTTGCATTATCGGTAGTTCGGAATTGAAATTTAAAAAGAGAGAGAAAAAAAAAAAGAAGACTAGCGTCGCTTCCTAGAAGGATGCTGAACTTAAAAACAAATTTTTTACTTAACCGTCTTTTCGGTTTTGATTATATTGTTCACGGATACACATGTATGCACAAACTTTTAAAAAAATACCCTTTTGAGCTTAAGTGACCTGACAACATGCATTTCCAGAGAACTCTTGATATCAAACATTTGCAAAACTTCCTCTACTTTTATAGTTAAACAATTGAGAAAGTTGCTGGCCCCATTGCTCAGTCGGCAGAGCATCTGCCGGCCGTGCCAGGTGTCCTGGGTTCGATTTCTGGCAGTGGGTATGGGGATTGTTCTCCGACCAAGATAATTCCTCATCTTCCCCAGAGTCTGGAAGTATGAATGAGAGTGCGAATGTGTACGTGATCTAAGGATTAAAACCCAACGAATACGAGTTAACACCTTCGATATGTTCCAAAGGAGAACGGCCGTCGATATGACCATTGGAGTTAAAGGTAGGGTATAAATGGAACAAGCAAGCAAGAAGAAAAAAAAAGGGGGGGGGGGAGGAAACAAGATAACGATTTCCCATTTTGAGAAAATCATACATATGTGAGATTCAAACCGGTAACAAGGATTACAGTTAACAGTTAAATTCATTCAGAACGAAGAGGACTTTATAAGCAATTCACAGAAATATATAGTTGTACACTTCATTTCGCATGGCAATATCTTGAACACACTTTAATGACGTAGTAAGGGACATTTTTAATAAAATTAACTACAACGAAACAATTTCTTCCAAAAGGATAGTTCGAGGAGGGGTCACTTTCTTAAAAGCTGCAGAAGTTAAATACTTGTCTTTTCATTTTTAACGCTGACACGTGCCGACGTGGATATATTTACAAATAAATTAGTGTGAACAATTCATACCAATTTCTCGACCAAGTCAAATTTACTATTCTCTTCATACAAAAAGGGATTCTTCTAACTTCGTTACGTTGTTCACAATACAGTTTTGCATTTCAAATGAAGCAGTATGGACTTGGATACTTACATAACAGCATACTTACATAATATTACATAATAAAACATAATAAGGACGCAAAGGCACTTTCTGCTCTAATTGCGAGATAGAGCAATCATGATTAAAGAAACAAAACTGTTTAAAGAGTTAGGACGGAGTTGAATAGGATTACATTTTTCAAAAACATGGTTTAACTCTTAGAAGCGACCTAAGTTTCCCTTTATATCGGATCAGAACACAAATACTGCATTTGGTTATGTTGACAAATTTGTAGTTTACTCTCTATTATACAATTACATTTTCATGTTTAATATCTGTAATCAATTTTCAAAGTACGGGTTATTAGTAATTAAGTATTCTGTATGTAACTTCACATTAACTTCACTTTACAAAGCACCCTTCTCACTGTTGTGTTCAAGCGGTGGGAGGAAGGAAGAATGTTCTATATTGTCCACCAATGCAAAGTAAGTCCCTGAAAGGAATGCGCCCCCTTACTCAGTGGGACAAGGACAGCAAATGTGTGTGACAGAGAACGCATGCTACACAAGGAGCAGAACATGCGGCCTATTCACTCTGTACACTAAAACGGAGAAGATTCATCCCAAAAGTAGAAATTATCAGAATGTTTTTGAATAGTCAGTAATTGAACTGACATGGGGTGTTATAAACTACCGAGGGAGGGTGTAGGAACCTTCTCAAACCTCCCTGCGTCTCATTCCCCGGAGACTTTCTTTCCTGTGGTATACTATACCTGCTAAGGTCATTGCTCCTCCAGTTTTCGCTACCAGCTGAAGTATACCTATACGCATCCGAGTACACTGCGAAGACACATTTGAAACACCCGTTATATTCCACTAAAGAATTAAATACTACTATTTCACCAAAAATACGTGTTTTGAGACTTCCTGAATCCAAAACAAAGCTTATTTATAAAAATGTCTGTCTGTTTGTGAACAGCATAGCCAGAAAATCGTTAAAAAGCTCCGTTAAATGCTAAACTATATTTAAACTGAGCGTTTTCCAAGGATACAAGAACATTTTCAAAATATACCTGCTCCTCATTAGAAACTTACTTTCCCATGAAAAGTTTTTCTAAAATATTGATTGTCACAAAAATAATTTTGATTTTGGTTTAAATGCCATGGATTGAACATACTTTTTATGAAAAATGACATTATATTTAACATTTTTGGAATCGTTTCAAAAGTGTTTTTCATACTGGATGACGTCAGCATAACTGGTAAAGCACAGGAGATAAACAAAAATCTTATAACACAATGCAGATCTAGTTAAAGCACACTCTTTATGCAAAATACACTTATTTTAAAAGTTATCCATTTCCGAAATGAATTTGAATTTTTTAAAAATTATACATGTCGTAAATAATAGTTAAGTTATTTGTTTTTTACTTTCTCTACTACGTAGGTAGTTAAAGCAAGTAGAGGAGGAAGATACTGTGTTCCACCCAAAAATTCGAAATTGAGAATTCACTTCAAACATTTGGTTGGAAAACTAAATAAAGAAAGCCGTGCTTCGAAAAGGTATGGGTGGGTATGAGGGTGAGTGCGTCTGTATGTATGTAAACCGTACAACTAAAAAGAAAAATGATTTTAAATGCACAACCAGGACTGCTATACAAAGATAAAACGGAAGTAACAAGCCCAAAACTTTATTTTACATGAAAAAGTCTCGAATATTTATATTTTTTTTTTCAAAAAATACCCTCACTTTGTTTAAAATACCACGTGTTTATGATATTAACATGAAAAAGATGAAAAGTAAGTCTTGAATTTACTGGAAATAGCTTTTGAAGCGTCCTGCACCGTGGCGTAGCGGGCTAAAGCAGCCTTGGTCCCTGGCCGCGGAAAGCAGCCAGGTTCGATCCCAATGGATGAGCCACTGGCAGTTCCATTGGAATAGAAAAACAGGTAACTCATAAACTATAATTATAATATTTTAAAATATACATAATTTGCGAAAATGCTTTTTTCAATTTTGATTTTGGCAACTGCATCATTGTAAAGGTTTGTAAAATATAATTTGCTTACCCTTAAGTCTGCGCCAAGCAGACCTGCATGTTGTATGAGTGTGCGAGAGCGAGGGAAAATTAAAAGGAGTGGGGTACAAGCTGGCAACGCTGGATTAGCTGGACTCCAGAACCCTTTCCATTTGAAACACATTAGCTTCAGATATATTGGAAATGAACTGAGTGCTTCTTAGAGATCATTGGGTATCTGGTAGTGCTGTCTCCATTGGCTGTGCAACGGACATTCCAGATGATGTGTTTTACCGTGAATTCTGTGTCACACTGCTGACAGATGGGTACATTTTGAATTGTTCTCATGGAAAGATCGGCTGTAACAGCTGTTGCAGAGTCTTGTTGAAAAGGGGCACAATCACGCTCCCTGTTGCTTATCTGAAAGATGGGGACAACATTGTATTCGTGTATGTATGGACGTAGCTGTTGACTAGAAAACAATTGAGCATGTAACTATTTTAACCTAATAGAGAAATGGCAGCATTTCTCAACGTGAACTACGGCGAGTGATGGATAGTTTCCTAAAGAGGTGGCAAATGTGTGTGGACAACGACGGTGGCCAATTTCAGCATCTCCTTTAATGGGTAAGTAAAGCCTTTAAAATGGTTTTAAAAATGCTGCTTGCTTTCATCCGCGCCTTTCTATAATAGCGGTAGACGGCAAAGGGCGCCGTTGTCGCGGACAGGTAAAAACCGCGCAGCCGGTTAGAATGTTTTTGGGTCTCTCGGTACAGTGGAATGTGTAAATGTGAGTTGAAAGTTTATTTAGATTAACAAGAAATAATAAATTAATAAATTCTGTAAAATCGTTAATAAAAGAGTGAACAGGTGAGTCAAATGAATGCAATACATACACATTTTTGGATTAAAATTGGTCAAAATAACAGCCCATTTCTCAATGAAGTCGTATATTATAATTCTTAACCAAAATGTAATCAAGAGTGTCTTGGGTCAGTAGGTCTCATTTACGATTTATCTAAAGCGAAAGTACATCTAATTCAAATAAATGACCTAAATGCGAGGGGAATATGAAACAGTATAGATATGTCTAACTTAGAATATCACTGCATGTGACTTGAATTGCATTAAGCGTTCTTGACGATAACATTTACCAGCCCTCGACTGGGATATACATATACACACGGAATAGATTTGACAGAGTTACATTCATATATTCTGCGTGAACATCTGAGGTCAATGGTGAGTAAATAAGTAGGCACACTGTGGAGCGCGATCCCTAGCGGGCGCTAAATCTTAGAAACTGTAGTTGATTTTTTATGTATAAAAATGTATGTTGCAATCACATGGCTTTCTCTACTCTTGTACCAACTATTATTACAAGCTTCTTTCTTCTATTTTCGTTGTTCTTAAACAGATAAACATTTATATAAATATTTTATTGCATATTTCCTGTAGTTATGAGGGAGAATGGGAATAAGTAGGCTTTAAAGATAGCCAAATATTTTAAGAGCTGGATACTATATGATGACTTTGAAATTCTTTTCTCTTTGGAAGGCCAAGAGATAAAAATGAAAAACATCCTATTTGGAAATAGCATACCAATTTTAAAATGCAAACCAATAACAATAGATATATAGAAAACAATATTACCTTACTCTTCTAGCTGTTGTGTATTTCCTTTGTTATACTTTAAATCCCTTAATTATGAATACTTGAGATTATATTATTTATTGATAATTAATAAGGAGTAAACTTAATGTATGAACTTATATCTGGAAGTCATAATGAAAGATTTGAATCCCTTATTAATTTATTTCTTAAGACAATATTTAAAACAAAAATGTTAAACCTAAATAAAAATAAAGAATTAAAATACAGTCTAAAGAAAAAAGAATAAGGTTATTTGGCATAGAGTACGTGCTTTAATGACACACACACGCACACACACACACACGAACACACACACACACACACACACACACACACACACACATACACACACACCTGTGCATTTTCTAAAAATGTTATGTTTTTTATTTATTCAGGAAGTATGAGAATTTATAGAATTAAATTTCCAACTGCTTAAATAATGTTTTATGGAGAATACAATTACACATTTTACCTGGCTTGTTGATAAACTTAATGCAAATTCTTCCGTGTATTTGCATGCTTACAGTATATTTTATTTACTTCATTCATTATGTTCACATTTAGTTTACGTAACTATACAATATTTCCAAATCATATATGGTATTTAGTCGATATGCCAACTTAACAATGACAGTAGTTCACATGTAAGGCAATAAATAGCTCACGTCATATCGGTGAACTCCCACTTTGTTCTGGTCATAACCGTTCCTGCATATCTAAAGGTGACTGTTACGCACGTGGTTATACTTAAACAGCTATAAGCAATATTAAATTTAGTTTAAATTTTATTATTTAGTAAATATTAATATTTATAAAAAATATAGCCGTTAATTATACAAATGAAAGCGGTTCAAAATATTCAGCCGCAAATAGTTACCCAGAAATGCAACTCCGAAAATATTATTTTCAGTAAAAATACCAAAAGGATAAATAGAATACAAAATTAAATTACAGGTATGTCCTAACTCTTCAATATTAAACGTACTTTTATTTTGACAAATGAAATAGTTCATTAGGTTTCTGCAACAATTTTACTCACGGAGAGATAACAATAAAATTCCTTTTAGACCGTCCTGCTAGTAACGCGAAGGTCGTGGGATCCCCACACGGGACATTCATTTTTTTCCCTTACGTATAGTTAAATATTCCCTCCCCTCTTCTTCACTTTATGCAATTTCGATAAAATGTCTCTACCTGCTCCAAAATAAATCAAAATAGGCGTGTCTTATTCTTGTTAACAGAGAGTTAAGGTATTGTTAGGATTAGCTGATCTGCAGTATTGTTATGTGGTTGCCACCACTGGCACGTTAGCTCAGTTGGTTAGAGCGGCGTGTGCTAGTTGTACGTGTTGAGTTAGTCCTACAACTATGAGTTTATTATTATTATTATTATTATTATTATTATTATTATTATTATTATTATTATTATTATTATTATTATTATTATTATTATTATTATTATTATTATTATTATTATTATTATTGTTATTATTGTTATTATTGTTATTATTATTATTATTATTATTATTATTATTATTATTATTATTATTATTATTATTATTATTATTATTATTATTATTATTATTATTATTATTATTATTATTATTATTATTATTATTATTATTATTATTATTATTATTATTATTATTATTATTATTATTATTATTATTATTATTATTATTATTATTATTATTATTATTATTATTATTATTATTATTATTATTATTATTATTATTATTATTATTATTATTATTATTATTATTATTATTATTATTATTATTATTATTATTATTATTATTATTATTATTATTATTATTATTATTATTATTATTATTATTATTATTATTATTATTATTATTATTATTATTATTATTATTATTATTATTATTATTATTATTATTATTATTATTATTATTATTATTATTATTATTATTATTATTACTATTACTATTACTATTATTATTATTATTATTATTATTATTATTATTATTATTATTATTATTATTATTATTATTATTATTATTATTATTATTATTATTATTATTATTATTATCATCATCATCATCATCGTCATAATCATCGTCATCATCTTTGTATTTGGTTTAACGTAGTCCGGGCTTGAGTGATGTCACTATAAAGGAATTATTAAAGCATACAATTTCTGTTGTCATTAAGGTTCACATTTACATGCCTATCTCTACCCACATTTATACAGACTACAAACTATTTTTACGAAAGTTGTTTATTTTACCTTCCCTATGTTAATTGAGTTAATTTTGCATAAATGATTTCATTAGATATTTTTATAGCTACAGGGATATATTCTTCTTCAAATATTTTTATTTTATGATTTTTAAAATGAAATTAAGTGGAGTTATATTTTTGATCATAGTTTAACTGCTATGGTTCGTAAGGTCCCATTCTATACATTGCTTAATTTTCGCTCAGAAGTCCCTTTATCGGATTTGAGGTACTTTCACCCATCGTAAATCTACCATAAGGGACCAGGGCTTTACTTCCCTTCCAAAGGAAGCCATGTTAAAAACTTTTACCGGAAAAATTCTTCGTCCTCCATCGGGTTTGGACCTCAGACCTCGGGAACATTGTGAAATTAATAGATTACTCCAAAATCTAACTTTCCACATTCTACTTTTCAGCACCTTAACTTATTCTTGGATTTAATTTTCCTACTTCATCAGTTTACCGGATTGTATTTATCTTTTTATTCAATTAAACAATTTTTGTTTCGGATAGATAGAGTCAACTTGAAAAATTCAATGCTATGGCCGGGATTTGAACCACGGAGTAGTTAGTAAGTCGCCACAAACGGTGTATCTCGGATGCGAGAGCCCCTAGTGGTTTACCGGGGAAATATACGAGTCAAATGGAGAATTTAATGTCAGGACGGCAAGTTGACCATGGTAGCTCAAAGGGTAGGAGCGACTGGACGGAAACCAGGAGGTTGAAGCAGTATTGCTTATGGGTGTACACAGAAGTCGGCGAGCAATGAGGTTTCTCTCAGGGTATGCGTGGATGTGTGTGAGAAGGAAATTTACAACACTGGAATGCCCGTTTCCAAATTATTTATTCACTGCTTCTTATTTCAAACCTCGAAATGGAAGCTGCCGACCGAGGGTTACCAATCACGGTTTATAGTGACTGAATGCTAATTATATTTCTCGATAAATTTTGATGACCTGACGAATATTCAAGACCGAACAAGTTGACCACCCTAATAGGCTGCACGTTTGACTATTCCCCTTTATATCGGCTACACGCCGGATAAATGTTTATGATGTCTTTCTAGCCGCGCACCCGCCTTCATCGGCGACAAGCCGAAGAGTCTTGACCACCTTTGCGCGCGTGTGTATCTTTATATATAACTTTCACTCTCCAAATTCCTTTTCCAAACCAAACAAAGTCCTTTTGTGGCTGTTTTGGTCGCTATTGTAAACGATCCGAAGAATACCCTATTCATGTATGTCAAGTGACAATTCCTTTAGAAACCTTCTAAGGTTCCTTTCATTCATGGCATTGTTATAAACAGTTTCCCCAACTAAACTGGCCTTGGGGCTTGGTCTCACAAAGAATCAACATTCCTTCGACGTCTATCATTATTCTTTGCTCCTGCAAACAATAATTTCGGTATCAAATGCCCCCATAGATATTATTTTATTATCCCATAATGAAATAATATATATGTCTTGCCCGAATATAACGCAAAATATTAGACCTTTGTCAGCAACTTCCAATTCGTTTTACAATTTCTTTTCACAACATTAATTTTTTTTTACATGACATTTCCTAACAATTATTCACATGGTTACCTAACAACATTTCATTTAAGATTTACCAACATTCTGTTCTGCAATTTTCAACTTTTAAATATTACTCGGAAAAGATTTCAATTTACCTCATCTCTCTTTTTCTCCATCAGACCTACTTAAAATTAATTCATAATGTTGTTACACTTGAAACAATTCCTAAACATACACTCCCATGTTTAAATCAATGGTACATTAATAATATTATATTTGTATACAACATTTCTGAGTTCTTCTTCTTGATTCTATATAAATATTCTTTTCAAAAGTCTTTCATTGTTCTGAAATTTTTTTTTGTTTTTTTTTTTAACTGCTTAATTCTTTTTTTATACATTTCCGAATACTTCTTTGGGATTCTATATAAATATTATTTTCAAAAGTCTTTGAGTGTTCTGATTTTCATTTCTCTATATAATTTTTTTTTTCACTTGTTTAGTTTTGAGTTTCACTGCACTGTCACAACACTGTTTACACTTAACCTATACATTTTACACTACACTATTTATACTTAGCATACATTTTACAAGTTTGTTTCTTCTCCTTTTACAATTTGTTATGGCAATTTTAATTACTTTAGCCTAAGTTCCTACCATTTACAAGAAAATTCATCATCCCACAACGTACTTCGAAAATACAAGAGAATTTTGCGGACTTTTCCATGTATAAAGGACTTATTTATTCTACATCCCCATGAGTTTTCCATATCTAGCTTAGATATCGTACATTGATCTTTTTTCCTATATTTCTTAGGCATATTCTGATGGAACTGTGCCCCTTGCCCGAAATATTTTAATATTTCTGTTTCGTTTATTCCTGGATTTTGCATGTTTTTCAATGTTTCATTTGTCACCGTGATCTCTATTGCTACCTCACTAATTTCACTTGTGGTTTTCTCCAAATTCCTCGTCAGTTTTCTAATTTCCCATTCTGATACTACCAATTTACTCCTAGTTTCTTCTAACTCTTTTCTAGCAATTTCTCCTTCTTTATCTAATTTCTGTACGATTTCCTCCCTCAGTTTTCTGCTTTTACTATCTGACCTTTCATTAACTAGATTCAAAATTTCAGTTTCATTTGTCACCGTGATCTCCATTGCTAACTCGTTCATTTCATTTGTGATTTTCTCCAAATTCCTCGTCTGTATTCTATTTTCCCTCTCTGATACTTCTAGTCTACTCCTAGTTTCTCCTAACTCTTCTCTAGCCATTCCTATTTCTTCGTCTAATTTCTGTACTATTTCCTCCCCAAGTTTTCTGTTTTCACTATCGGACCTTTCATTAGTTAGATTCATAACTTCATTTTCAGCATTCTCCGTCTCCTCACTAACATCTCTCCCTAAACTGTCTGTTACCTGATCAGTTTCTTCTCTTACATTCTCTATTTCTTGACTATCTTTCCTGACATTCTCAAACGCTTGTTCATTCTCTGTCTTCTTTCCTAGTTCTACTTCTCCTACCTCTAACTTCTCAACACTATCATCTATCTTTTCTCCTATCTGCTGAAACGTTTGATTGCTACTGTCTATTTCCCCACTCAAACTTTGATGATTATTACCTATCTTTTCACTTAAAATTTGATTCCCATCATCTATCACTTTACTTAAACCTTGATGCATATCATCTAACTCGTTATTTAAACTTTCGCGGTCCTTCCTCAACTCTTGCATAAAACTTTCATGGTCTTTTCTTAAATTTTCATTGTCTTTTCGTAAACTTTCGAACATTTTCATGACTTCCCGTATTATACTTATTCTCATTTCTACATTATTTGTTGCAGTTCTACCACACTCTGCTACTTCAACTACTCCCTGCCTACTGTTATTACCATAAACCTCTCGAACTTCCATGTTTTCTACAAATTTTACTTAAAATCTTGTTTTTCACTTCTCAAATAAATTCACCATAGTCAGGTATATAATTTTACACTCTGTACCTTTGATTGTTTTTACTGGCTCCTGATGATGTCACTGATGACGATGCCGGCCTCGTTTCTTCTTTACAGTCGAACTGTTGACGAATTTCTTGATGGGTCGACCGTCCCCCTGTCGAACCACCTTCACCTGTTGAACCTCGCTGTCGGGTTAAAACTCCTTCTAGGTTGAACCTCCTTCTAGGTTGAATCTGCTTCTCTTGTTGAACCTCGTCGTCGGGTTGAAACTCCTTCTAGGGTTAAATCTCCTTCTCGGGTTGAACCTCCTCCTGTTGTCGAACGTCCTTCTCCTATCGTGCCGAACCTCCTTCTCTTATCGAGCTCCACGTTGGCGCGCCAGTTTGAAACAGTATTTTAATGATGGCGAACAACGAGCTCTACGTTGCGGCGCCACTTTGATACAAACTTGTGGGTGGCGAACAAGGGTTACCACAGTCGCTGTTTACGGAGATACTGGCGGCAGAATGTTTATTGTTCGATAAACTTTATGTGTTCCTTTCGTATATGTGAACCGACAATTATGAAACACCGAACAAGTTGTCCACCCTAATAGGCTGCACGTTTGACTATTCCCCTTTATATCGGCTACACGCCGGATAAATGTTTATGATGTCTTTCTAGCCGCGCACCCGCCTTCATCGGCGACAAGCCGAAGAGTCTTGACCACCTTTGCGCGCGTGTGTATCTTTATATATAACTTTCACTCTCCAAATTCCTTTTCCAAACCAAACAAAGTCCTTTTGTGGCTGTTTTGGTCGCTATTGTAAACGATCCGAAGAATACCCTATTCATGTATGTCAAGTGACAATTCCTTTAGAAACCTTCTAAGGTTCCTTTCATTCATGGCATTGTTATAAACAGTTTCCCCAACTAAACTGGCCTTGGGGCTTGGTCTCACAAAGAATCAACATTCCTTCGACGTCTATCATTATTCTTTGCTCCTGCAAACAATAATTTCGGTATCAAGGTCCGTGGTTCAAATCCCGGCCATGGCATTGAATTTTTCAAGTTGACTTTATCCATCGAAAACCTTAGCCTGTATACGGCTGGTGTGAAGAAATGATTAATTTCCATCAATTAACTTAAATTTTTGTTTCATTCGTATTTATTTTACAACTTCACGTTCTTATACAATGTATTTCAAAAGCTTCAAATATTGAACAGTATAAATACTATAATATTTGAAGTAAGAAAGAAAAAAGTTACTTATTGAACAAACAATGGGTTTTATAATTCATTTGGAAGATATTTGCCGATCTCTCCCTGCACTTCATTTGCAAGTATTGTCTTAGCATATTGGTGATGATTTCTTTCAGTTTCACTGGAATTTGTTGGATGTATCAAGAAAACTCGTTCTTTACGATATCCTTACGACCAACATTCAGCCGGATAGAGATCTAGAGATCGCTGAGGCCACATTGTTGGAAGGTGTTTACCAAGTTAATTATTTTGCAAAGATTTACATGTGAGATGGAGCACCATCTTGCATGCAGATTATATTTTCCTCAGTCTAGGAATAACGAAGTTGTGTAACATGCTATAGTAGCAATACCTGTTTATTGCATCAGTATTTTATTCAAATTATTAGTGTCCTCTTCGAAGAAATGTGGGAAATGAATTGTGGAGTTAAATAGTTCCGGCGTAACAGCCTGCGAGATGACCAGAGCTTGCCAAACCGACTACCGGCCTCACGCCCACATGCGCATGGCAGAGGTGAGCGATCATCCAACCGATACGGGAAAGAGATATGGTCAGCATCACAGCACCCCGAGCCGGAAGTTTGGCTTTCTTGACCGGGATTCGCTACCTATCGCAGCTCCTAATTTTCCTCACGATATTGAGTGGGCAACGCTCCTATACCCGGCACTTAAAATACGCACTCCAACTGTGCAGTTAGGCCACAACATAACTCCAAACATAAGACATGTGGAAATTAATTGTTCTTCCACACTAGCCGTGTGTAGGTGACAATTTGGATAGGTAGAGTCAGATTGAAAAATTCAATGCAATAGCCGGGATTTGAACCACGGCTCTTCCGGTCTCCGTCCAGGAGATAATAACCATCTAGTTACCATGATCAGCATTGAGCTACTATGGAAAACACGATTCAGTTGGGGAATTTAATGCCATGCTGGCATGTTGACCATAGTAGCTCAATGGTTAAGAGCAACTGGACAGAGACCGGGAGATCCGTGGTTCAAATTCCGGCTATGGCATTGAATTTTTCAATCTGACTCCACCTGTCCATAAGAAGTGTGCCTCGCCTGTCCAGAAAAAATTGTTCCAACAAATATTATTCACTTAAATACTTGCATGCACATATAAAACATAATTTGATATGCTACATTCACATGACTCTTTCTATTCATTCTTCAAAAATCTATTCTTAGAAAGCTTATTTTTCATTCTAATACATATTAATCAAGATATGCATATGTAGAAATGTCTTTCCTACATATTTAGTAAATACAATGGGAATAAAGAAATACAGAAAGTAAATTGGGTTTATGTTTATGGACATTTTAACTGCTATGGTTATTATGGTCTCATAAATAAGTATATAGGGCGTGTATAATTTTGCTCAGAGGCCTCTACCAGGCTTAAGGTTCATTTACCTGCCATAAACCTGGTATAAGAGACTAACTACTTGACCTATTTCCCTCTGAAAGGAAGCTAGAATTAAGGATTTTAAGTTCGAAAATAGTAGGCTTAAGTAGTAGTCAAATTTTAAAAGAACTGGTCGCTAATGATGCAATAATTTCATTGTCTTTGCACAATAAATAACGACTTCCAATTTGGGAAAAGTATACTATTTGAAAATTCGAAGTAATAACAAGGAATATCCAATATTCTGGAAATGGTAACTTAAAAAAATGTATTTGGCATAAGCTGTATGCTTTAACAAGTTCTACAGCTTAATGTAGTAACATTTTTCTATCTCCTATGGTTTAACAGTTATATAAAAGTCATACAGAATAAGGAGGACTTCAGTGACTATTCCGAAGATATGCATTTCATTTGTAATGAAAACATCCTGATCACGTGGTAGTTTAAATGCAATCGCAAAAACCAGTTTTGACAATATCTAAACTAATATGAATAAAGGGTAGTTTGCAGTGAAAGAATTTTTCTGAAAATCTTTGTGTCACATCCTTTGTAAGTTGCTGAACTTAAATACCAAGTTTAGTATTTAATGGAGTTTTCGACTTTTAGTTAATGCTGTTGACATACAGACTTTTAATATATGAGACATACATCGATAAAGGAGAAGTTGGGAAGCATTGGCAGTTGTCAAAGAGACCCAGAAATGTGCCATAAACCACAAAATAGCAGCAACAGGAGCGGAGCGGAATATGCGAGAATTCCGTCGCATGGAGAGAAGAATAAAACAGAACAAAAAGTTGCGACGCTCGGTGAAGAGGTTCTGCAGCGAAGAGAGCACTTCACGCCACTGCTTCTCAGCTTATTCCTTTAGTTATGCTTCCTGCACACGTTCTTTAAGTGCAGTATCGATTCCAGCAGTGGTTCGTTCATCTTTCAGATTAAGGATTCGCGTACGTATAACTCATTTCTTGTAACTGTTTAAGCCTTTATCCTGATATCCCATTTAAACAGATTCGATAGTCAATTTTCAACAAACTATCTTAAGTTTGTTGTATTCATACTATTTTGTCCACCCACTTTTCCACAAATTCTTCTTGCAAAAGTGTCATCCAAATATTCAATACGAGATTTCCCCGAATAAAACAAAAGAATGTGCCTAATTGCACTAATTTCTCTATTCGCGTTTCTGAAAACTGTTTCTACTAAACTGTATTTTTCTACTAGTTTTTATAAATCCAAATAAACGCCAACGTTACACAATTTGTATTTTTAAGATACATTGGGTAAAGCGAGAGATGTCCTACGTGATGGCTTTTAAAACCCATGATAATTTCTTCTTTTTTTTTCCCTCCTTCAGTTGTCTCGCCTCGTATAGAGGACTTAACTCTCCCCCAGAACTTACAAGTGAGGGCCTGTGTTGAGACGCCTTTCGAGGGGTCTTCTGGGTATGATAGAAAATTCGAGTTCGGGGATCAGTTTGATCCTACTATGAGGGTAAAGAATGGATAATATGAGATGTGGATGAAGGAAAAGGCGATTATGATGCGGCTTGTGGAATGAATGGCGAGGAACTTGGAGAAAAACCGCACTCCCCTGAGATCGAACCAAGGCACATACAGACAGACCTTCTTCTGAAAAGAATTTAGTTGGGAGTGCGGGCGATTCAGAAAACTACAAAACATAAATTTCTGATGAAATCTCTATGGAGAATTTTGGAGTAGAATACGATACTATCCCTACTTATTAGATGTAGGTACTAGAGAAAGTAAAAAAGCGGTTTTAGTAGGGAATTTTTTACGAGTGGAGGAAAAATCCATTTACGGAGCACCACTGTGTTGGACGGCACAATGGGGACTGTGGGGCTCACCTGTCCTTGGCAATATCTACTAAAAAACCTCCACCGGATAATGAAGGGATAATGATCTGTGAATGGCGTAGTTTAGTGCGGTCCCGCATAGCACCCGAGTTAGTATGTGACAGATGGGATGCTGGCACCCAATGGGTGCGAGGGCGTGGAAGGTATTACTGGGCTACAGACATGGAACCTGACTGCAGCCTAGGGGTTAAAAGGTGGTAATGGGTAAGGACAGGTACCGGATTATTGATGTCTTTCTTTCCAGCGTACGTAGCGAGACTTGAAGTCCTCCACGTACAACTGGCTGACGGTCTTGCGCTGTTGTTCTGTGATGTGCTGGTTCTCGGATGGTGGTTCATGCGGAAGGAAGGTTGAGCTCACAGAGTTCCTGAGAAGCTCCCTGACGCTCGTCCAGCTTCCGGTGTATGGATTGGTGCTCTGTTGTGATGTGAGTTGTCTGCTTAGTCTGGAGCTCTCTTAGGAGGTCCTCCAGGGCGGTCAGCTTAGCCGCTATGACCAGGAGCTCCAAATGAATATCCTGAACGGGCTCTCCTAGGCCCCGGACTTGCTCCCTGAGTTGCTCCTGGCTGGTGGTGTGGTCTAATGTTGCCGGCTGTTGATGACGAGTTTGATGAGGCTGAGTGCTCAGCTGCTGCTGAGTGGTTGACGGCGCTGGAGTGACAGGCGATGCCTTCCTGCAGGGATGCAGGGGGCATAGCGCCTGTCCGGTCCACAGGAGGCACAGTAACGGCAGCGTCGGTGGAGGTCGTGTTCTGTGCAGACCGAGGTGAGGCTGTAAGCAGTAGTGGTACTTCGGCTCGGCTGCCCAGGACTCGGTTGCATGCCCGTAGGTGCAGCAGCGGCGGCATGGAGCTTGATGGTCCTGTCGGCTGACTTCAGTGCACAGAACCCGCCCTAATAAGGGCAGGCCGTTAGCTAAGGCAGCTTCCAGTTCCGCGTGGCTGGCTAGCTCCATCCGGACGAGTGGTGTCGGACCTCGGGCTGAGGTGATGCGTGTGTCTCTCATTACTGACGGCCACGTATCGTGCTTGCAGGTCCCGAGGCACTCCCGTTACCACTATGCTCGTGCGGCGGTGCAGTCTTTGAGGCGGCGTTGGCTGGCTGGCTGGCGCTGGCGACCGGCCTGCTCCCTCCCGGCTGGGTAGCAGGGTCAGGTTCTGGCTGCGGTGTTGCAGGACGTTCCTCCTCGGCTGGCTGTGCGGCGGCGATGACTGCTGGTTTCTTCGTTGCTCTCTTGACACGACCCATGTTGCTGCTCTGAAGGTTCGAGAAGTAACTCGATACAGGTCCTCGATACAGACTTATAGACCTCGATACTCAGGATACTTGCATTGTATCAACATTGAACAATACATCAGAAAATTTGTTGAATACTTTTTCCATACTTTGGTAGTTATACTGAAATTTTTATTTTGAAATCACAAAATATTAATGCCTCAAGTAGAACATTGCAAACGCCGAGAAATTGCCAGGAATGTGGTACCTGTACAGTAACATTACGAAAAAAATCATGTGTAAAATTCACTGCCACTTATCAGTTCCCAAGAAGAAACCACTGCATATCCCAACAACGATTTGTCACCTTCTCTTTTTACTGCACTGGATTATCAGAAAATAGATACAAAATTTCCAGAAAAAAATTAACCGCTAAATATTTGTGTATTCCACCTGCAACAGCTTTCTCTGGAATACTATTTAGCACAGCAGGACTCGTATGTTACAGAAAGATAAGTAGGCTTGACCCTGAAAGAGTGAAAATGCTAAAGACTTATAACATGAACTGTTTTGCTTTAAAATGTCTAATGTGGAGTTTAAAAATGAGAACATTGGTGTTTTTAAGTTTTGTCTCATTAAATATGTGCACATATTTAATTTTATTTCCATTATACAGTTCTAACTATAGTCGATCCATATAAACCTGAACAATTTCAGTAAGCCATAGCTGTTTGAAACAATAATAAGACACACATGAAACTTTGGGAGAATATAATACATAATTGGGAGATTATGTTCTTCCTTGACGCCTTTGAATCGCCGAGTCACATACTTGTTTTTCAATAACTTGCATGGTTATGTTTTAAGTTATAGCATTAATTTTCAATTATAAAAGTTCTCCAAATTATATTTTGTAATGTAGCCGCTCTCTTGGCGCCCGCGCGTCGATAATGCAGTTAGCTTACTTCCTCACTAGTGATTCGTTATTAAAAGGCCAAGGTGACCGTAACACAAGAGGTGGGTGAGCAGAGGTTTGAGGGGCAGTATGCATTGCTGGTTACCATGGCTACGGATTCGATTCATAGAAGCCGTATATTCCGCACCAACTCGTGTTGCCAACACAATACAGGACTTTTTCCCTACTTTTTCGTTTATATAAAAAGAAATTTGTTGGTAGAAATGGTAACCCGCTTGAAGCAAGCCCCGCGTATCATATGCTACTGTTTATAATCGGTTTGCATCCTGTGATTACTGTGTGATATGTGAAGTGTTTAACTTTTCATATTTAAAGGATTTACAACGAATCCAACACATGACTTGGTATGTTCCATTCTCCAAACAACCTTTTCTTTATGGAAAAATGATGACAAACCCCACGTGATAAATGTCGGTAGGCCAACACCAGTGCTATGTTTAGAAAAAACTTTGCGGCGGAGCATCTTCAAAATACACCAGGACATTTAAGGCTCGTTGGTATTTTAGTTAATGTCAGAGGTTCTACTCTCATTAGTCCTAGACCCGTAGGACCAAGGATCCGAGCCTCTTTCGACCAGGGAGTTACCAAGCTTCCCAAAAGGGCGCCCGGTGCCTCCGAGGCTCTTTCCATAGGGCAAGACCTAGGGACTAACAAGCCCCCCCCCCCCTATCTGGTCCTGTGGACTCAAGACGGGATGGAAGTGGATACGCCACTTACGCGCACCAACTCCAAAATGGGAAGGCTACCAATATGACCTCGTTGGGGCCGCCTGGTGATCTAGCACACCTTCTACTACCTATGCTGGCTATTACGCGGGAATATTAATGGCTTCCCTCAACTCCGTCCGGAGACATACCCGATCTCCCACGGGTATCGGGAACCACTGCCCCTTAAGGTCCAACCCAATCCGAACAACTCGCTATCAGGGAGGGGCTCGGATGTTCGGCCCGAGGTTCCTCTAGTAACGTCAGAGGTACCACGAGTGCTAGGGATCCGCAGCGCCCGCACCAAGGCAGCTGAAGGGGATGCATCCCCTCCCTACGGGGAGACTCGCTGGTATGAGGAACACAATTGTGTCGGATTGAAGGAGTTGGGGAAAAGCACTAACAAATTTGCAGACGCTCTTCGGAAAAGCTCACGTCTATATATGGTAAAATACAATGAGAACGTTACGTTTAACAGGCTTTTCATGCAACATCCCTTTAGAAAAATAGACAAACAATGGCATTTCGTGGATATAATGGAAACAATGATTCTTTAAATAAAGGCAGTTTTAAGGAACTTTTGGATTCATATGCAGAGGGAAGCCCCATCGAAATTCAAATCTACTATTCCAGTATAAAATCTGTTTTGGCGATTGTGATTCTGCGAATTTAGGTCAGCCAATTTTCCGAGTCACCTAATCAATTCGCCCAGAGCCGCGCCTGGTTTGTTATATTATTTACTATACCTGTTCACTTCTTTCCCAGAAAGGTAATGTCTTATCGGCTAAACATGCCAGATAATAACAAATGAAATGCAGGAAGAGAAACTAACGTCTCGGCTACGAACATACGAAGACACTGACTTATTTCAGCTATGGATGCGGAATTATTTCATGATTTACTTCTTACAACTTGTAGAAATGAATTGTAGCACTACTTGGCAATTGCTGTCATTTTCCGATAACTTTAACAGTGTAAATGATACATCTTGTTTACAGGCAAAGCTGGATAGCTACCTGACTGATTGTCTTCTGTTATTCTTCCAGCTTCTGATCTTGACGAGTACAGGTAAGTCATTAGGTTTCAAACACGATAAACATCCTTTCTGAAATTGCACAAAATCTGCTAGCGCTTACCTTTTAAAAGCTTCCACAAACACGCTTGTTCACCTATCTTCTTCAAATTAATTTAAATACTAGTTTTTCAAGATCATTACACATTTTGTTATGAACTTAAAAGGAATAATGATACTCAAACGTTTTAAAACGGGTCTCTACATATCGGCCTTGAAATTCTATATCCTTTGCTTGATATGTGAGAAATAACTGAATAACGCCGCATTGCAAAGCATCTAATATTTTATATTCAAATGATCTCTGCCATTTCTTCAATTACTTATTCTTAAACAACGCTTATTGTTCTGTCTACTTTACGTCAATCCAGTAAACATTTATAGAAAGGTTGTATAATATATTTCCTTATAGGTACAAACAGAATATATTAGACTTTATGGAAAGTCAAATCTTTTAGGAGTTGGGTACTATGTGATGACTTTGAAATTCCGTTCTTTGCTTACCCATAACTAAAAGAAATAGAATACTGTCACGTTGCCACCATCGCAGGTGTACCGTGTAGGAGCTGAGCGAGAGTAGGAGAATTGCTCCACAATTTTTATTTAATGCAGTAGGAGGTGCCGGTGAATTGATTCCATGGTGCTGACGTCACGAAGACGGAAGTGAATCTGTTGTGAGAGGCTGACGCGCCTTCAAGGACAGCCACTAGCAGATTTAATGAAGCTAGTTGTATTATTACTGCACAGATACCGTTCTAGAATGTAATTCGAGAGCATTCGACTACTTGAACGGTCTCCTGAACGTGACAGGGTACATAAAGTCAATGTGAAGACTAGTAGTAGAGTGTAGAGAGTTTTAGAGTTTGCTTGTGTGTATGTGTTTTGAGCTTCGAGTGTCAGTCGACGAGTGCGCCTCCATGGTGAGGGTCAGCGCAGCGAAGCAGTTCAAGGATCGTTCAACCAGTTGAGTTGTGTGAGTAGCCAGAGCAGTGCAGATAGGCGCGGTACATTCCATGCTCCGTGATGAGGAGTCAGCAGGCTGTGGAACGGTAGAATGAAGCAGTTCAAGAGCGAATATTGGAGTTGTGTTCAGAGTTGGTGTGCAACTCTGTGTCAGAGATAAACCTTTGTGTACGTCAGAGAGACTACCAGCAGCACAAGTTTGTGCGTGCAACAAACACAAAGAAATGTTAAAGAGACCTGTGGAAGTTGTGTGTCTGTGTAAAGGAGGAAGTGATTGTACGTTAACATTGAATTAGCGATTTTAATATAAGAAAGGAGTTTTAGGTGAAATTCGCTTCTTCATTATTGTGTGTCTGTAGAGATCCCCATCAGATCTCTGACTCAGCCCCGGAGGTTTAGTAGGTCCAATAAATAAAGAGATGGCCAAAGTGCTGTAAGCTTCCTCCGCTTTTAGTTTAAATCGAAAATCCTCTTCTTTCTAAATTAATATTTTTTTTTAATTTTATGTAAATGACAAACCTTAGACAACAATTATGTGCTACGTTCGTCTAACTTTCTCTACTCACTTTCCAGAAATCATTCTTTAAAAAGCTTATTTTGCTACCTACTTCTTATTACTTCAGACAAGCCTTGAATATTACTCGTTTACTCATTTCGTTGTAAGTATATAAGAAGAATGTACTGGGTCAAAACCTTAGCCAATTTCTTGCGAAATCGGTGGCTGTGTGATGACTTTGAAATTCATTTTTCTTTCCTTGGCCACATAAAGCAAAGAATACAATGTGATTACCTGTGAGATTAGTAATAGTTCCAAAAGCAAAAGCAGCCAATTTAACCTTAAATGTTAACTATCCTTCGTTTGATTTCGTTACTGCTAAATAAATGTCTTGATTTAAAAATGTTCTCTTAATGAGGCCTCAGCAATGACCAAAACTGTAATTAACGTATTTGCAGGATATACTGAAGAAAGTGACGATAGCCAACTGTATAAAAATGAAAGTTATGGTAGAACCTGGATGTACTTTCCTGATGGAGACGGCGTTCCACGTGTAGCAGTTCTAAAAGGTGAACCTCCAGAGACGAGAGGGAACATCATCGATGAATTGGAAATAACGTTTCGTCTGTACACTAGGTAATTGTAATAGTTGACTCCATACCGTCAATTAAAACACTGATTGAAAATGTTTGAGAAGAATTCACGCTTCTTCGACTTAGCCACTGCCAATTTGTAAACGTGTTTTAATGTTAATTTGATTTAATTTATGTAATGAAAATTTAATTTATTGCAGTAGACGTGTAAATTGGAGAAACTTGTTTAAGTAAAGTCAAGAGTGAAAGTATTTCCATAGTAATCACACATTTTATATGCAACGTAACTGCTGATTCAACTAAATAAGATATCTAATTTTCAGATAAAAGAATGTATGTTTTATATAAAATGTTTGTCGATGCCGTCACACCCTTAACAATAGCTGATATTCTTTGTTTGTAAAATTTTACTTTCAGGATATTAATATAATATGTCCAAGCAAATATTTTTAAAAATCATTGAATATTATTACAGATGTATTATTTTATCTTGACAGGAATCCTGCGCGGTAGGGATGAGTAGCAACTATGGTGGGGATAGTGCACATATCGCCACAATGCGTCACACGCGTAAGATTACGAGAGGGGAGGATGGTGCATAAGGTGTCTAAAAGCAAATTTCATCCTCAAAGCCAGTTTTGCAGCTATTATAAACTGAGTTGTAATTCTTACTATGATAGTACTCTCCACGCTTTTGTTGGATCTTAAATAGTACATAGGCATTTGGAACAAAACCCTGTTCTCCTCCAGCAGGCATGATAAACAACTGTAGGCCTTTCAATATCGCTGCAGAGTCCCTGTAACGTATTTCACTCCAGGCATATGGTCCAGTATATGCTGTATTTATATGTTTCATCCATATAAACTATATAAACGTCACTTCGATATCTCCGAATATTTAGTAAATACTTAAGCCTTTTTGCACGTATGGTGCGATGTTAGATTAAAATTTATCTGTCACGCTTAGTGTTTTTTTCCCCAAATAATCCTAGCTTCAAAAGAACTCTTTTTAATGTTCAGACACTGCCTTGGAAGTCAGTAGAATTTTTAGCTTCATAAGCACTTTCTTCAAAGTTGGTCTTTGTTTTTCTGTGCTTTAAAAATTATTCATAGTTCGCCTAACTACTTCTGAATTAAAACATCCAAATTAGATTTTGTGCATGTTCTTAATCTTTGTTTACTGGGCATAGAGAAGGACGTTGTTGCACTAGCACCAATGGCTTTTCTTTCCTTAATAACTCTCCTAAACTGCTTTCAGACACAACTGTTGCCTCAGATACCCTTCCCCGGATTTTTATAGCTGACCCAGACCATTGTTCCTTTTTTTTTTATAAATCTATGGATATTGGTTATTACTTTTCGTGTTTTTATATGTAGCACTTTATTTCCTAGTGTGCTGCTAGGAGGCATCATTTATAAATGCCCTCTTGGAACCAGGAGACAAGCACATTTTGAAACAAGCTGTAGTGTTACCGAGTAGCTCTGCACGTGTTTAGTTGCTCGCAACTGGTACGCAACTGAACTGCCCTCCCCTCCAGTTGCAACCGTTCTGAGGTGGACTCGTCCAGATACCACTGCGCATTGCTCTGCACTTTTCAAGATAAAAAAATACATCTGTATGTGTTTCAAATGGGAAGGTGTTTGTCCTTGAGTGCTACTAGGTGAGCAACCAATCGGACTGCGGTGTTGTCGTATTACATTGCCGCTAAGTGGTGTGTGACGAACGACAACCTAATCAATTTGTATGAAACAGTATTCGCGCTGAGACAAAAGTTCAGATTTTGCTAAAACTGATCCATGTGGAAGGTAGAAATGTGAAATGTGTAGTGTTTAACGCCCGCTTTTACTACATACGGCACCGCAAGCGGTGACACTGATGATACATGAGATGAAGATGGAGTACCGGTGGAATGAGATGGCGGGGGACCTCCGGTTTCCCCCGCCATGAGTAATGTATCTAACATGCTGGATAAGAAATGTTTGTTTACTCTGGAGAGTTCAGATCAATATCATTCAGTTGTTCTTTACACAATAGTGTAAGAGTTAAATAGTGCAATGGCTTCTTGGAGTGAATTTAGTGGTGAGTCAAAAAGGCAGATATTACGAAGTCAGGCTCGATGTATTTATTATGTTTAAGCTGTATACGTTCTTCAAAAATTTTCGGAAACAGAAGCTAAAAATGGGTTATTGCAAAGAGTACTTCCGTTTAAAAACACTGAAAAAGTGAATCAGCTGGATCAACTTGCAACTGAAACGGCACACGAGGTAAGACGCCTCCCACCTTACCACTGCCAATATAATCCAATTGAGTTGGTGTGGGCTCAAATGAAAAGGGGGATTGCAAACAAAAATAATACTTTTAAACTGACTGACGTTAAATGACTTATTCACCAAGAAATTTACAAGGTAACACAACACAACATGCCTCTGCGTGAGGCATGCAGAAAACCTTCAAGAAGACGATTTTAAGAAAGAAATAGCACGTGACGAGATTTTGGAAACTATAATCATACATTTGCAAAACTCAGACGATGGAGACAGTGACAATGACGGAAGTGACATTGACAGCGATATGGATGAGCCACTGGCAGTTCCATTGGAATAGAAAAACAGGTAATTCATAAAATATAATTATAGTTATATATTTAAAAATATACATAATTTGCGAAAATGTTTTTTCCAACTTTAATTTTGCATCATTGTAAAAGTTTGTAAAATATAATTTGCTTACGTCTGCACCAAGCAGTCCTGCATGTTGTATGAGTGTGCGAGAGAGAGAGAGAGAGAGAGAGAGAGAGAGAGAGAGAGAGAGAGAGAGAGAGAGAGAGAGAGAGAGAGAGAGAAATATAAAAGGAGTGGGGTGACAAGCCGGCAACGCTGAGTATGATACGGCATCTGATTAGCTGGACTCCAGAACTCTTCCCATTTGAAACAAATAATAGTTTTATTTGCATTATTCTTTACCTATGGAACATCCTATTTAGACACTAATTATAAAAATTGAATAAGTATATAATACAGATCATACGTAGTTTAACTATGTTAGCATGTTATGCATGAATTTAAAGACCTATATAAGCTTAATTGAATATGCAGTGTCTTAACATTATATACAGCGTTTTTGTTATAATGTGCAAATCTGAGTGCTATATGTGTATAATTAACCTAGTTTGCTACTATAAATGCTGAAAAATACAACGAACATGTAGTTACATTTTTTCCTTTTACTATTTAAAGGTTCATCTACAGAATAAATGCATCCTTAAATACACAGTGGTCCGAAAGTTTCTCATATCCCAAGATTTTGAATAAACTTGTTAAAAGTAAGAAATATTGATTTTATTCTTAAAGTGCCTTAAGTATACAATATGTGATGATCTTATTATGAGCACGTTCAGTATTTGATGTGATGTCCATTGTTGCTGTGACATTCCAAAGTACGAATGTGATGGTTGTTGATCAATAAATGCACTTCTTCCTTCATTCTTTCAGTGAATTATTCTCTGTTATGTTGTCTGGATTCTCTGAATACACTGTTCGGAAGTGGAACCCGCACATTCTATATGACAAGTTAAGTTAATGCCAGAGCTACTACTCCCATTAGTCCTGGACCCGTAGGACCAAGGACCCAGGACCCGGGCCTCCTTCGACCAGGGAGTTACCGAGCTGTCCCAAAAGGGCGCCCGGCGCCTCCGTGGGGCTTTCCATAGGGCAACTCCTAGATACTAACAAGCCCCTCCCCCATCTGGTCCTGTGGACTCAAGACGGGATGGAAGTGGATACGCCACTTACGCGTGCCAACACCAAAACGGGAAGGCTACCGATATGACCTCGGTAGGGCCGCGTGGTGATCTAGTACACCTTCTACTAGCTATGCTGGCTAGTACGCGGGAATATTATAGCATCCCTCAAACCCGTCCGGAGACGTACCCGATCTCCCACGGGTATCGGGAACCACTGCCCCCTTGAGACCAACCTAATCCGTACAACTCCCTATCAGGGAGGGGCTCGAATGTTGGGCCCGAGGTTCCTCTAGTAATGTCAGAGGTACCACGAGTACTAGGGGTCCGCAGCGCCCGCACCACGGCAGCTGAAGGGGACGGATCCCCTCCCCTACGGGGATTCTAAATGACATGTAAATCTGGAGTTTCCTAATCAAACAGTACAGACATCATTAAAGTCCTTCCGGACATTTGTTCTTGGTTTGTTTAGTGGTATGCGCTGTTACACCATCTTTGCATCAGAACCCCAAGGAACAACTGGGAATTTCCTAGAGTCATCTATGACTCTCTTGTATACACGTAGAACATTTTGTCGGTAGTGCCCTTGTCCAAGTTTGGCTTCATGGGACGATATATATATCTGCCTTACCCTAACAATAATTACCTTTGAGAATGTAGGAGTAACAATAAAGAAATCTGTTGAGGGGTACTTGTTCTGATCTGCTCTAGCTGTGAAGTGTGTTCTGAAAATTCAATAGCAATTAATGTTTTCCAAAACTTAGCTCGGTTTTCTTATTTTTTTTATAAGCAAACCTTCCCCAATCTTGGATTTCAAGCATTGTCTGATAGTTGTCACGCCCATATTTTGATTTCCTTTTGAAAAGCATAACAAGAGTTCGGTTTCTTGGAGCTAATTTTTTTTGTGGTCATGCAATGTTTGAAGATGCTATGATGATGCTGCATTTCTACCTTTGGTAACGATCTTGAAGAAATCTAGAAGTTTCTCCTGCAGCTCTGGATAATTAGGCGCATCTGTAATTCTCGAGCGATGAGTTTCTTTTTCTTTCCCGGGTCGCGGTAACGGAGCTGATAAATGTATTATTATAACTGTTGAATAATGAACAAATAATACCTTTATTGTTCAAAGATGGAAATTTAATTCCAAATATTATTAATGTAGTCTTTTTACAACCAGCGGTAGATGCCACGGTGAACTATTTCTTTTCTCGCGCACACGCTACTTATGCATCTTTGATGCACACACACACAAAATTGTTTCTGCACACACTCGGAGAGACAAATACACGTCTTTACCCTAAGACTTTCATAAGCAGAACAAAATCTTTTAAAACATTTAACAACTTCTTATCATATTACGTTGTCATGGTTACACAATTACCTACTTTACATTACTTCTTTATTTTATTACAAATACTATTACTATATGCGCAAGACTTTTTGAGCGTTCGGGTCCCAAGCCCTCATTTATTTCCGTAAACACAGATGACAACTTTGAAACAGGAAATTCGTTACACACTATGGCATCTAGTGGCTAATATGCTAAGCTTACACACGTACGCCATTTCATTTTGAGCAATTTTGAGGTTAATTATTAGCTAACCAGTTTACAACAAATCTAAAAGCAAGACTATGTTGTCAGTGTTATGGCTCTCGAAAGGGCACACACTATTTTTCGTCTACCTCCGTATAACTGTAATCTGAATGCAATTGAGCTGGCGAGGGCAAAAATAAAGAATGTTTACAAAGTACGTAACGTTAACGAGAGCCACAAATCTGCGGAAACTTGTTATAGAAGCGACGGATTGGGACGGATACGCTAAGAAGGTCCAAGAGCTGGAAATGCAATATTGGAGACACGATGGTGTAATAGAAAATGTAATTAATGAAATTATTAACACATTAGAGGATACAAGCTATGAAAGTGACGCAGTAGACTTGGAAATCGAAGAATCACAAAGCGAGTGAGTGTTTATAGCTGTCATAATATTTGTTTAATACTTTTATGTGTTTCATAACAGTAAATATATAAGCATACAGCATATCGCATGGAGTTCAATTGTTTGTTGCCACATCTCATACCTTCGGCGCATATCTTCGCTTATCTTTCCACAATTTGGCTCAATTGTGTTATTCTAGGTTGACCTAACTGCAGAAACAAAAGCGTGTTAGCTCTCCTTTCTTCCCCTCTGCCCGCACTACACCGTAAATTCAGCGCTCAAGAAATCTTGCGCATATAGTACATTATATTAAAATACATTATTATACATACACATATACATATTATACATATACATTATTATATTATTTTATTACAAATACATATTTGACTACTCCTAACAAAACATGAAATACCTATCTAAAATAGCTGCTACATTCTTCACTATACTTCTTATACCTGTCACCTGATCCATACAAATATACCTAACTCTGCCCTTAGATTAAGGAATAATTTTGCTGGCCTACCACGACTTTGAGCGTCTTGTCACTTCGCCATCATATTTCCTTGCTCTTTTCTGCGTTTCGTCAATTTTCAGTCTTCAGGGCATCTCCTTTATTGATATGCCAAACTGATAAGGGCATTGAATTTTATACCTTACCTACCTTTGTGGTTACGGTGAAATCTATAGCAATCGGTCCCTGAAATACCTATCTATGCATTTATATGCATAATCAAACATTGCACAAATTGTCTGTGGAAATGGAAGTTACGAAGTATATAATTTCTACCTTCAAATACCTAAAGCAGATGCAGTTTGCATTTAAATCCACGCTCTATCATACTATCAAGAATTTGTGACATTTATTGTAAAATATATGTTAAGTTTAACAGTTGAAAGATATTTCACACAAACTATCACTTTGGGAGAGTTTGTTTGGTTTTTCACTTTACCAAAAAGCTTCGTTTCAAACATTTTCATGACGTTCATCAGCTCTTGAAGGCTGGGTGCTCTTTATACACTACCTAAATATCAGCTGCTTTTATAGTACACAACTAGGACATCTCGTGTATTGCACCTAAGTAAACGCAACTCTAGCCACTTTCCCGAAGAGGAAGGGATAAAATGAAGTAACCACTGGCGGATACAGCCTGCAGACAAATGGGCTACAGAAATGCACGGTCTCCAAAACTTCCTGGCCCATCCCACTGCTGCAGCTAAAGGATGATGAGCGACTGGTCAACCAAGCAGCCCTTTAGCGTCCACGGCGATCGTTCTTTCCTTTGAACAAACATCCGCGTCATCTCTCTGACATTGCCACACACCATCAAACCAGAAGCACTTCTGAAAGATAATGAAAATGTAGTGAAAGGGAAATGAGGTAAAGGAAATTGGATAACGATAAACTACCCTAGTATTGGCACAACAACCTGGGCAAATCACAAAAAACCAAGATTAGAATGGTGGCTATGGGGTCGAACCCAGGATCTTTCTAATGCAAGTCTCTCACGTTATCGCGAAGCGATCTCGCTAGGCTTGCTTCTGTTTCACGTATTCTATTGCTGACTAACGGGAAGAGCTAGTAAGGACTTTGACAAGGGAAATTGTTCTGAGATATATTTCAACATAACCTCGAATATCACAAATTACATCGTTCCTTTCTTGCCAGTTTGCCTATCTAAGACACGTTCATATCTTCTTTGACTTAAAATTTTGAATCACCATATCTACATATTTAAAACTTCTTAGCAAAAACTAATAAAAACAATCTTCTTTCTTTCTTTCTTAAAGGGAAAATCCAGATGATCCAGTACTTGTGGCAGTAGATGATGAACTCAGATTGGAAGAATCGCCGTTTGATCCTTCAAGGAAATCCAAATTTGTCATACATGGCTGGAAATCAAGCTGGGAAAATAATGTAATTCAGAAAATCAAGGATGGTAAGCTGTAAATATCACATGGTTGTAGCTCCTTACTTATGTTATGATTAAAGAAGATGGAACAGTGACTTAAGAAACGAAACTGGCGATTACATTATTTAAGGACGCTGTTTAACTACCTACTTAGTAGTTCTCAGCGTCCCATTCTATGTCCGTATACTGCGCGTGAACGACTTTAATTTTGCGCAGAGTCCTCTTTATCAGGCTTGAGATTCTTTTAGGTATAGGAAATCTACGACAGGAGATCACCGCCTTACTTCCTTTCCGTGATAGGATGGCTATGATCAGGACTTTTATGCCCGAGAGAATCCATCGTCCTTCATCGCGTTTGAAGCTGTGACCTCGGGAACTAGAGATTCGCGTAGTATCGTTAAACCCGAAGAACCACAGAATACATCAATCCATAACCTTCCCTTTTAAAACATTTTGTTATTTATAGAGTGGAGTGAAAGTAATCAAGCTGATACTGAAATGGCGCATTTTCCGAAAGCGAAAACCATCTGAAACCTACTACTAGGATAAAGGGGTATTTTTCTCCCTCATAAACTGTTTGTGGCATTAGTTTTTTTTTTACACTTTCCGATAGAGGAACGCATTGTTATGTTTTTGTTTCTTAGTTACAAGCCACAAGAGGGGTTATTATTCGATTTCGTTTTAAGATTTGTCCTTTATCCGGTTAGGTCATATCGGGCGATTAATGAAATGGATTAAACAGTGCTCAAACGAGTCCGGTATCCATAGAGTTGAGTTTTCCGAGATGTTCCTTGCAGGATAAGAGCAAATCCTATGAAAACTTTATCCAGGTAATTAACCGTAAGCGAAATTCAAACTTGGGACCTTTTGAATGTCAGAGAATGCCCCCACACCACAGAGGTGGCTAGATGAGTGCTCTTAATCCGAAACACGGTATTATGTTTGTATTCTAAGGAAGGCCAGGTGTAAGCAAATATGCGGTTGAAGAATATCTCACCGTTTAACGTAAGAAATGGTAAACAGAGAAGAAATGGTGAAACGTGCGAAGAAATCATAGAAAACTTTTCTTTGATTGTATAAAGCAGCGTCAAAGACAATCTCCGGACTTTTTCCGGCAGGCTCTACATTGGATGCATATCCCATGCTGGCCTGGAGTTATGCCAATAAAATTATAATCGGTCCACATTTCTTTGAGACGTCAGTGATTGGCGGTACTTACCTCGAATTACTGTTTCAATGCTTGGTTACGAAACTTGACAAACTTGATATTGTGACTGCATGGGTTACGTAGATTCGGAAATTCGGCTTGCAGAAACCTAAAACAACTTTTGCTGCAGTAGAAAAAAAACGTGAAATTGAGAAACAGCTGTCTTCGAGGCTGACTCGGTGCTTTGCTGCACGAAAACAAATGAATGAAATCACTGCGATACACTTCAATCGTCTACTGTCGCAATAACCAACAAATAGTTAAGTGCAGAGGCTCTACTCCCATTAGTCCTGGACCCGTAGGACCAAGGACCCGGACCTCCTTCTACCCGGGAGCGATGAATACTCCGGGGCTCTTTCCATAGGGCAATTCCTGGAGTCTAAAAGGGCCCCCGCTGAGCACAACGTCAAGACGGGATGGAAGTGGATACGCCACTTACGCGCGTCAACCCCGCAGGGAAGACTACAGAAAACCTCGGTGGGGCCGCCTGATGATCTAGCACACCTTCTACTAGCTCTGCAGGCTAGTACCCGGGACTTTTTAGGCAACCCTCTGCCCCGCTCCGGGTGGCCGTAGCCTGGCCAGAGGTATCCAATTCCCCGTGGGTATCGGGAACACACTGCCCCCTCGAGTCCAACCCAATCCGAACAACTCGCCGACGGGAGGGGCTCGGCAGTTCGGCCTGAGGCTCCTCTAGTAAGGTCAGAGGTACCACGAGTGGTAAGGGTCCGCAGCGCTCGCACCTCGGCAGCTGAAGGGGACGGAACCCCTCCCCTACGGGAAATAACCAACAAACAACTGCCGCTCTAACGCCTTTCGAGGTATTTATACCTTCTCAGCCATTGTTTCTAGAAAGCAGCAGACCTTTCGAGAACTTTCGCGGCCGCAACAATGGGCAGAACATTCCGGACCTTCTCTCTGTCTCTTTCTCTCCTGCCCACGCGCCCGACTCCGGCCCGTGGCAGCAGCACAATGCCACACGGTGACAGTATTTTTAATGCTGTTATTCTTCAACAAGATGGAGACTTGGGGCATTTCTGGACGTCAGTTCTCCATAATGGTTAAGTATCAGCTTCTCTACCGGAAGAGGTGGACTTCCTATATGGTCTCCAAAAAGCGCCGGCCTCACAACGTGCGACAACTAGCTGTGGCTGTACTTAAAGCCTCGAATGGTTTCTGCTAACTGCTGAAGAATGACATCACCTGTATCTTCAAACCTACGATTACTCCCAAAATGCTGAGAAGGGCCATTCAACTGCGTATGGAAAATGGTGCACTTCCTATGTTAACCTTAACAATGACGTCCATTGCTGAAGGTAACTTTGGTATGCATGATCATTAAGCTTAAGATTTGGGAGAGCGTTTTAAGTTCACTCTCACCTTCTGGAATTCACAGTTTTCGATATTCTCTTTATTTTAACCAAATTCATGCATACACTGACCTAAACCGAACCTCGGGTAGATCTTGAAGATATAAAGTCCTGTTGATTTACTGCGGCTCACTACTCTTAATGGTCTCCGCTCTTTTTGTACTCATTTTTTGCCTTTTCTTTTGATTGATTACTATTATACAGACGGAAAGATAAAACAGGCACGTATTAAGCATATCATTTGTACTCTTATCAAACTATAATAACCTTACATCAACAAACAGTAAGTGTGAGTTTGCGGTTTGCTCATGTTGGAACATTGCGACAATGCAGCCTCACAACCATACGCCATCTATTGTACTGTTTTTACATAAGTGCGATATTTTTGTCTTCTCTACTGCATACTTATAGTAAGAAAAGTAATATATTTCACCCAAAATTCGATATCGAGATTACACAGTAAATTTTCTAAATCCTCCCCCTCAAATCATTTTTAGAATTACAAATTGTCTCATCATTAGATAGCAGCATTTGGTAATCACTGTGATAGCCCGTCCCTGCAGAACATGAGCCGTTGATTCCCCATCATTCTCCTTCCTCACCACACCATAGCCTTTCAAGTATATACGTGAGTCTGGAAAGTTACTTGAGGTCATAAAATCCAGTACCTAAACTGCTGTTTATTTATATGCCCTGTCA
This sequence comes from Mantis religiosa, assembly GCA_030765055.1. Lineage (NCBI taxonomy): Eukaryota > Metazoa > Arthropoda > Insecta > Mantodea > Mantidae > Mantis > Mantis religiosa. The sequence continues at coordinate 57,134,665 of CM060947.1, read as the reverse complement.
AATGAGAGTTTCACCAGTCATAAACAGGATTACTGAATCCAAGATCTGCAATTCTCCTGATTAGTAGTGCACTGCAGATTTGTACTCTTAAGGCATTGTCTCCCTTCTGAGGGACTGAGTGTTTGCATCTCCTGTGGGTGACAGTGTTAATTGCAATGTTTGTGAATGCCTAGTTGAACGTTGAGGGCTTGCTTGGAAAGCAGTAGTTACCCGTGCTATGTTTTCAGGTGTTCTTATCGTTCTTTTCCGCATGTGTGGTCAACTGTGGTCATCGTTTGCTGTTGGGTCCATCATCCATGAATTGTCTTACATGTATGAACTGCTTGCACTTCTATTGATCTCTGAAGTCCCACCAAAACACTCATTTCACTACTACAACAGACCTTGTTGCAATAAACAGATTTACAAAGAATATAAGCCTTATGAAGGCCAACGCTCCATAGTTTCTGTAAACCAAATGAAAACTGTAAACATAGTTAACATATGTATTCCTCTACTTGTTTTGCTTTGCAGTGATGACAACGTAAAAATAAGTAATAATACTGCTTCAGCCTTTCAGTATGTACTCCAAATAAATTTCAGGATATCTGGAAGAAGGAAACTATAACGTGGTTGGTGTGGATTGGTCAGGACTGGCAGGATACACTTTCTACCCATATCCTATGTCCAACACGAAACGCGTTGGGGTATACTTGGCTCGTCTCATCGACTTCTTAGTTAAGGCCAAAGACATTCGTTTGGAAGATGTGCACATCATTGGACATAGTCTGGGAGCACATGTGGCTGGTTTTGCTGGAGCAAACATCAAAAGCGGCAGAGTAGCAAGAATAACTGGTGAGTAAACAGACAGGATGGTGTGCCTTTGGATGACACACCTTGTAATTTTACTCCTGCATTTTCATTTTATTTTTTAAGTTACTGTAAGTAGAGGATAGTAGTAATAGTAGTAGTAGTTTTATTCATCCGTTAAGTCAATACAATGACATTGGATACGTCAATACAAATATTTAGAACAATACAAATAATATAAGTATAAAAATAAGTTGCATAAGGTGTAATTAATAAGATCTAAGCATGAACTCATAAATATATATAGTTGCATGGCTCTACAACTACACAGCATTTAAAATGCATCACAAATATATACAATTATATGGCCGGCTACAGTGTATCTAGAAATTCACTTATATCATAATATGAATCACTTAATAAAATTTCTTTCAACGATAGCTTGAAACACCGCATGGATTTTATGTTTTTCAGATTGGCCGGTAGTTTATTATACAGAGTGACTGCTGAATATCTAACTCCTTTGGAATAAAGTGTAGTTCTCTGTGTTATTGTTCTTAAGTCTGTTTTACCTCTGGTGTTATGATGATGTATTTGATTATTTGTGGTGAAATTTTCAAGGTTTTGTTTTGTATAACATAGCAAACAGTATATATACAGACTGGGCAGAGTCAAGATTTTCAATTCCTTAAAGAAGTTCCTGCAGGAGTCATATTTTTTCCTGACATTAGGCATCTAACAATCCTTTTTTGTACTTTAAAAACCAAGTGACTGTCTTTACTATCCCCCCAAAACATAATGCCATACCTCATTAGGCTTTCTGCATGTGCAAAATATAAGGTTCTCATGTCACTTGCATACAACTCATTTTTTATTACTCTTAATGAGAAGTAGATTTATTTAACTTTATTACTAGATTTTTTATGTGTGCTTCCCAGTCTAAATGCTGATCTATCCATACTCCCAGAAAATTTGCTTCTGTCTTATAAGAAACACATGCACCATACAACTTGATGTCAGGTTTGCCAACATTTTTATTTTGTTTGTGGTGAAATGATATTGCTGAAGATTTGTTTGTATTAATAATCAATTTGTTTTCAGCAAACCAAGTTTCAATTTTACTGGTTATGTGTTTTGCATTTTCATTTCCCTTTATTATAACATTTGTGTCGTCAGCAAACATAGTTACTCGAGTTGGATTTAAATAATTTGGGAAGTCGTTTATGGATATTAAAAAGAGGACAGGTCCTAGTATGGATCCCTGGGGAACTCCATATTTAATTTTTTTCATTTTTGAATAGTGATTACGTACGACATTCCGCTCATCGACATTTGTGATTTCCACCATTTGTTTCTGATTTTTTAAATATGATTGGAACCAATCCCATACTATTCCCCTTATCCCATAATAGTACAGCTTTTGTAACAGAATTTCATGATGAATCATGTCAAATGCCTTGGTTAGATCTATTAGTAAGCCTGTACAGTTATTATCATTGTCAATAGCCTCCAATATATGATCTGTAAACTCAAAAATTGCTGAAGTTGTGGATTTTCCTTTACAGAACCCATTTTGTGCAGGGTTAACTACATTATGCTTCTCCAAAAACGAACTAAATCTTACTACCATAGCTTTTTCTACAATTTTGGATAAGGCTGGTAAAATCGATATAGGCCTGTAGTTTTCGACTTTTTCTCTATCACCTTTTTTGAAAACTGGTTTTACTTTGGCAATTTTAAGTACATCTGGAAATTGTCCGGCTTCAAAAGATTTATTAATTAAATAACTTAGTACTTTATCCAAAACACTACTGCAGTATTTGAACACTGTTATAGGTACCTGATCATATCCTTCACTTGGTTTATTTTTTAGAGATTTCAGTGTTGTATTAATTTCTGCCTCTGTCACCGGTGTTAGAAACATACACATTCCAACTGAGTTTATGTGCTCAATATTTAAATTACCAGGCTGATTCCCAACTAATCTCTCCACCATCTCGCTATAGTAAGTTTGAAATACGTTGGCTATTACTTGAGGATCTTCAGGCAGTGAACCATTTGGTAATCTAATAGATTGTTCTTAATCCCATTACTTTGCTTTAAATGCTTTTTAGTTATACTCCACATGGCTTTTTGTTTATTCTCAGCATTATTGATAAATTCACTATTATACTGCTTTTTTGCTTGTATTAAAACTTTATTATATATCTCTTTATATTTCTTAAAGTATTGTTCTAAGCCCGGATCAGTACCCCTTTTCCTCAAAGAATTAAAAAATCTTAACCTTGTCCCAGATTTCAAAATACCCTTTGTTACCCAGTTCTTTTTATGTTCCCCTAGCTTTCGCAGTTTCATTGGCATTACTATATCCATGTGGTATTTCAATCTATTTATGAATGATTCATACATAACATTGATATCATTTGTTGCATATATAGGGCTCCAATCTTCTGTTTCAAGTCTGGCCTTTAGATCTGCTAAGCTATGCTTATTTATATTTCTACTATATTGTTTTAACAAAGGCTGTCTGGTGTTTCTGTTTATGGTAGTATAATCATTTAAGGTAACTGATAATGCATAGTGATCAGAAAAACCTGTATCAATAACTTGTATGACAGTATCAGTAAAATCATTGGGTATTAAAATCTGGTCTAAAATTGTGGCTGAATGTATTGTTACTCTAGTTGGTTTACTCACGGTAGGATGAAGGGAACATAGCGTCAGTAAATCTGTTAATCGACTATCTAATTTTTTACCAAAATAAAAATTTAAGTCCCCTATTATGACGATTTTCTTGCTCGACCCAATGGCTTGTACTACTTCCTCTAAACTTGGCACAAAATAATTGATATCCCCTATAGTAGATCGATATATACAAACTAACACACACTGATATGTAGGTAATTCAACTATACTTGCTTCAAAATCTAACTCCTTATTTAAGTGATTAAATCGATGGATTTGTTTCGACTTGGTATGTTTGCTCACAAACACACAAGTTCCTCCATGTTGATACTTTTTATGGCAGAAACTGGCTACTAGGCTAAACCCTTCAATTCGAATAGTCTCTAATTCTTGCTCATGCAACCAATGTTCACAAAAACAAATCACTTGTACCTTTTTAAAATATGTATCACCTAATGCTTCACATGCTAGTACCTTATTTCCCAGACCCTGTACATTCTGATAAAATATTTCTAGGGGCTGTACACTCTTATTTGTTGATTTAGTGGTTGAGTTACTGCTAGGTGTGTCCACATCCCCACTCACATCCTGTTTAACATTTCCTTTCCTGTACAAAAACTTACAGTTTTGCTGATGACATTGCTAAGAATAAAGGACCCTTTTCAGAGATTTCTCCAGAACTATACGTTTTGAGGTATCCTGAATCCAAAATGATGCATTTTTAGAAAAAAGACCAATGTGCATATATGTATGCATGTGTGTGTGTGAACAGTATAACTCTAAAACGAAGTCGGTTAAATACCAAACTTGGCATTTGAATTCACCATCTTCCAATAACATGACATGAAATGTTCAAGAAAATTCCGCATCCTAAAATATGCTTTACATGGAAACATTTTCGAAATGTTTGAGTTATTCAAAAGCGGTCCTCACGATTTTGATTAAAATACCATACTGTGATGTGAGGGTGAACATCACTTAGCATTTCCACCAGATGCAAGGTAGATTAATGGTGCCTCACACCAGATGTAACAATGGCAATAGCTTGTAGAAGTTATGTAAAAGTAGGCTATGAATGCTACATATCAGGCTTTCATTTCTCTGGATGTATGATAATTTATCAATAAAGCACAACACTATGTTTACAGGTCTTGATCCTGCATTGCCTGGTTTCCAGTACTGGGAAGGCCCAGATGGTCGCTTGGATGATACAGATGCTGAATTTGTTGACATCATCCACACATGCGCTGGGGCTCTGGGGTTTACTAATGCCATTGGTCATGCAGACTTTTATCCAAATGGTGGTACAGCATTTCAACCTGGCTGTTGCTGTATGGTGGAATTCATACGTATGTGCACAATAATAACATTGTATCATGTAAATATGACTTATTCAAATGTTGGTTACCATGATCGTGCATACAGTAGTTGATACCAGAATTATTGACTGGTAAGAGTAATAATTTTAATGTATAAAGCACAAGTTACAATTTTATCAAAGAATACAAAATTATCAAGTTATGTGCTGAGGAGTTGTAAATGAAATCAGAGAAGCAAATGCGATTCCCCATAAGTATCAAATATGAGATAATCCATTTTATGACTGGGTTCATCTTGAAATCTTGAATAAACAAACTACTGCCGGGCAAGACCATACATTTATTATGAGACCTATTAGGATTGGTACAGAGGGGATTCGGCACCAAAACCTGTGGTTTATTGTACCTAAGCCCCAAATGGGGCATTCCCAGGAGGAAGGATGAGGTGAAAGGAGACAGAGGACAGCCAACCTAAGGAGACACAACAGCACTGGAACACCTGCTGACCCTTCTACCCTGAAAGAGACCACCAGATGAGAAATGATAATGGAGATGAAAAGGAGGGACAGGACGGGAAGGTAGGTCAACCTCGTGAATCAAACCTGGGCCTCCCAAATATGGGCCACAGACAAAACCACCTGAGCCATTCCACTCAGTGAGACCTAGTAAATTATGTGAATCTCTCCTGAACTTAGGGTATTATTGGCTATTTGACTGATCTCAACATACAGGACAATCCATAAATACTTGGGCTTGTAAAATATCATGTGTAGGAAACGTGTTATGTGTTTCAAATCCTCTGAATACATATTCTGCAAATGTGTAGCATTTACTATGCATCAATGTTTCCTTACACTGGAGCGTAAAGATATAGAAAGGGCAAATATTAAAGGTATTGACCATTTTATTGAGACTGTCAGACTTGAATAATTGCCCAGCACAACATTCACTAAAGATTACAACAGCTGATGTGCAGACCTTTGCAAGGCCATTCAGTTCATCAGCAGCTAAGGCAATTAAACACACAAATGGAAACAGTTGGGAAACAAACTATAACTCAAACAGATGGGAATATACAGGTTCAGAAGTCACAATTTTTTGTAGAAACACATAATACAATGTTCTGAAAGTTTGAAAGGGAACAAAATTCCTAGAATGTAGCAAATCATGGAGTAAAAATTGTATTTCAAAGATTTTTGCACTGTTTAATGTAGGAAGTTCAGTGTGGTAATAATGAAGTGGGTAGGACTTATGTTGATAAAATAGCATATATTTTTAAAATTATTCTTTCTTTTGTATCTTACGAAAGTTTTTTAATGTTATCAGTTGCTGGCAGTTCCCTGCCTTTACACAGCTGCATAAGAGGATCTTTCAATTAGCATTTCAGTAACTCATGGCAACTTATGCTTCTCATTGTTATTACAGAAACAGTTATTTTAAACCTCAAAGTTGTATTAATGCATCAAAAGTTAGAAGATACAATATTTTAGTAATTAATGTAATAATACTAAAACAATGCTGATGATAGTAATATTCATTTTTATAATACAAAATCAATGAGTCTACCTCTGTGGTATGGAAGTAGCATGTCTGCCTCATATTCAAGAAGCTTCACTTTAAATCTTGGTTTGAGTTAGTTTCTGAAGTTTTTACTTACCCTAAAAAGAATGTCAGCGAACTTTAAGCTCCATTAGCCGGGGCTCATTTATGCACTATTTCATCCACTAAATTAAGTTGAAGTACATTAAACAATACTAAAAAGAATAAATAAAGAACAGTGACTGCAACCAGAATTATGTGTTTTTTTATCCACCCATCTTTACTCTGAACTGCTGCGTTCTCTCTAAATAGGAAATTTTCAGACCTATCCCAAACTGTGGCGACAGAATGAAACCATTTTCTATCTCTAGTGCCAGTATATTCCGAATTTTAATTTTTATTAAACCCATCTTAGGAAGAAGCTTGCTTAGAGAAGCAATGTATCAGTGCATAATCCTCTAGTTCTCTGAAATCATTTCAATAAAATTTATCATTTGTTTAATAGTGCTCCAGAAGCTATGAGGTACATCCAGAGAGTAAGTTCTGTTTAATAATAAAATTAAATTGTGTACAGATTCAGACAAATTATTTATTGCACAAAATTCTGCAACTCTTAAACTACTTTTCCACATAACTGCCGAAATGTTGCAGGCAATTGTCATAGCAAGGCACAAGTTTTTGTATACCTTCTTCACAGAAGTTTGCCGCCTGTATCTTCAACCAGTTGGATACATTTTCTTTCAGCTCTTCATTGTTGAAGTGTTGACCGTCAAGGAAAGATTTGAGATGCAAAAACAGATGAAAGTTGCTAGGAGCAAGGTCAGGGCTGTACGGGGGCTGGTCAAACACGTCCCAGCCAAATTCCTGTAGGATGTTTTTCGTCAGATTTGCAGTGTGTGGTCGTGCGTTGTCGTGATGAAACACAACACCTTTTGACAACCGATAAATTTCACTTGGTTTCACTTTCCTAGCATTCAGAAAATGAATCACAGATCTGATTTCACAAGCGGCAGGATTTTCAATCAACACCGACATTGTAAACAAGCACAACAAAGCGTACGTGGCTGACAGCGATCTCACAATGGTGTACGTTTCTTCTCCTTGATACAGAGCATCTACTGCGCATGTGAGGCACTGCGATCGCAGTGCTGCAGCGGAGATAAATTGAAACAGAACTCACTTTCTGGACGCCCCTTGTATTAGATTCACACAGGATTCGTTCACACTAAAAGTCTGTTATTTTATTGATGATTAGTTTTTTGGACAGTGCTATGTTCACAGAAATTAACAATTAATTAGAGGTAGTTTTATGGTGAAAGAACATGAAATCAAAATTCAGATACAAGTCAGGCTTGGTTGCTCATCCAAGAATACAAGGAAAAAAATAGTATTATCAAATCTGTTTCATTCTGCTGTTGTGAAAAATATAACAGTGCTATTATGATATATATATATATATATAGCCAGCATTATGTATTGTACAAATGTTCAAATTATCGTATGCTTCCATAATTATGATGATACACATGCCCCAAATTATTACACAGACATTAACGGATAAAGAAATGAAAATGACAAATAAAATATGAATGTTTAAAATTTTCTGGGAATAGCCTGTAAAGTGCTATCACCTTTGGTTTCTTCCATGTATATAGCATGGAATTTCACAGCCAGCACATACGTCTACTTTTTGAAGATTTATCACTGTCTCTTGTGTATGTACAACAAAACGTGTAATGAAACTACTTCTGCAAAAGTTTAACCCTTATTGACATGAAGTAGATAGAGTGTACAGGGATTATGATTCATGCAAATTTAAAAATTATACTTTCTGTTTTTATTAGGTGACAAGTTAATCTAGAATCAGCATCACATACACTGAAGTATCTCAAACTTTCCCTGTTTCAGAGGCATGTAGTCATGGAAGGGCACACGAGTACTTTGCTGAGTCAATAACGTCTAAGGCAGGATTTAGAGGAGTGCCTTGTGAAAGTTGGAGTGATTACAAAAAAGGTTCATGCAATAATAGTATCACTGTTTTAATGGGAGACAAAACACCACCCAGGTATTATTTTATTGCCTCCTTTCTTACTAATCAATTACTGATTTTAGGTTAATGAAAAACAAAATACTTGCAGTTATCTGAAATCAGATAATTCCAATATAACCAGGCAGTTTTATTTCAATGTGTAAGGACTATGATACAATGAAGCACAAAGTTAATATAATTTTGAGTTGAACTAATACTCAATGCTCCATTTATTGCTAGTATTTACCTAGAACGTGTTTCGTTAGGATCTTCCTAACATCATCAGCTGTTGTCGGCTAATGGATGTTGGTTTGGTGAGCTCCTTGGAGGTGATAGGGGCGTCTCTGTCGGTATTTTGATGAACTTGAAGTTTGGGTTCTCTTCAAAGGTAGTATCGAAATTGATTTGGAAGGATAATCATGATATAGAACGAAAAATCCACTTATTAAAAAGCGTCCAAGGTCCAGCCGCATTAACCACATGGGAAAAAATGTTCATAAAGAAATATCAAAGAAAATTGTTCAATTTCGATACTTTGAAGAGAATCCAAACTTCAAGTTCATCAAGATACTGACAGAGGCACTCCTGTAACCTCCAAGGAGTTTACAAAACCAACATCCATTAGTCAACAACAACTGATGATGTTAGTAAGATTATAATGAAACGTGTTCTAAGTAAATACTAGCAATAAATGGAGCATTGAGTACTAGTTTCACTCAAAATTATATTAGGCAATTTTATATTTATTCCTTTAATTAGAAAAGCAATAACTTTAATCATAACATTAATCAAAGTAACTTTTTAAACAACATTTCAATAAATTTAATACACATTTTCAGGAAATCCATTATAGTAGGCCCTAAACCTAGTTATCATTTTTTAAACAATAATCACAGCAAAGAAAACAGTATCCATCTTCTGAAACTTGTATTGCAACTTAAACTGAATTATTAACTGTTAAGATTAATACTCTTGTAAAGGAAGGACAGGGAGATATATAAATAGGTGCAAGAAATAATTTCTTTACATTGGAATTAATGCATATTTAAAGAAGAATTAGCTGCAATTTTACCACGGATTTTAAGAAGCCTTGAATACTATTTGTGCATTTCAACTCCATCATTTTCATTTTGAAACAGTAGCTTGAGATCGACACTTCCTTGAATATGATTATCTTTACACATTTTCATTAACCAGGCAATTTAGTATTGAGGAAAAGCAATCACAGTCTGGTGAACTCAGCCAACACAAAATCTATTAGCTCGAGGTTTGAGTAATTAGAACTTAATACATTCAGAAGGCAGAGTTGTCTGCAGATATTCACATATGCCAGTTCTACAAGTAGAAATGGAAAACAATTCTTAGTAGGGGCGTGGTGTGGGTGATTCATAAGTGTTGCCGGTTGCTTCAGACTTAATCTGGTGAGTGGCAGTCGCGAATTTCAAGGGTTTTCAGATTAATATTAATAGGTTGTTGCATAACATAAAACAAACACAGATATACAAATAAAAGTTATAGTGAGAAGCCTTATTTAAAATGTATTTATAATTTCAGTTTTTATTTATATTTCGGCTCAATTTGCCAATTCTTCTCCAATGAAAGAGTTTTCTAATGCACTTGCTGTTACTTTTTAAGTTTATTAAACAACCCCTTTTCCACTGATAACAAGGACAGAGATGAAAGTCTATTTTGAGTGTTTGATACGCGTGTATTTTGTGAAGCACTGAAAAATAGTTTTGCTGATGCACTGGTGGCAGGAATGATCAAAATTAAATGTGTGAACATGTGATTTAGTTTTTAAACGTTTAAGATCCGGAGTTGGTCTTCCTGTTGAAATTATGTGATATTTTACACCAAGAGAATGCAAAATCAAAGACCGATTTAAAAAGTTCTGATTACACAGTCTCTTTTACTCGCAAATTGTGATGCCATTCTTCATATTGTACTTTTCATTAAATCATTCACCATATTATTGTTAGATGCAAAGAATTAATATTAAAATGCAAGGTTTGCCATTTCACTGCACTGGCAACAATCGTTCTATAAACAAATAACGAAAGCCTTGGTTGCCTCGCAAGGTCACTGACATCCCACACAAATCTCTACACTTCAAGTTTGCCGGTGAGTGTCACTAGCAACATAATGAGCTATTTAGAACTGGAGTATGTTAGACGACTGATCTCAGGGGGATCTATCATCAATTAGTCCCAATGGGTCGGTCACAAATTAATGCAACTGAAATCTGAAAATGAAATCGCTTGGACTTTCTATTATTCTTTGAACAATAAATAATATAAAATTTGGTTACACTTTCTTCAATTTATTAGGTGTTGCCAGTGGCAAATTTAACGCCATGCCAGTGATTCTTAGAGTTTAGCAGCTGCATTTCAGATGTAAATAAGAAATTTATGATTTGGCAACATATAATGTCGTTGGGACCTTTAGAAGCAGTTTATAACTTTGGGATAGTCATGAAGTAGGCATAGTGTGTTATATTAATAAAAAAAGGTCATATTTCTAAAAATGTGAATTTTTTGCACAATCTTACAATCCCTTATATTACAAAAGTATTTTACTGTGATTGATTATTGGTAGTCGATAGTGCTTAAAGAACTGCTCAACTTAGCATATACTTGGTGGTGGCTGCAAGGGTATTTGCCACAAAACATTTTAGCATTGTATCGTACCTTAACAGATTAATCAAATTTGGATATATTGGAAACATTAGAAGTGTTAAACTACTCACATAGTTTAACTTGAGCCATGAAATTTGGTGGTACAAATGCCGAGTTAAGAAGCCGACTGTTCTGCCAAACTAACAACTGAACATCATTGCCCCTATTCCTGTGTTATTCCCTGTAGTACTCTGGGAAGAATAGATCACAACACAAGGAACCCAATAGTTGAGCAAAAATGTAACTGTTATGAAATGCCTATGAAGAATTTTAAGTTATTTTTGTTATATTGGATTTTCTCAAAAAATGGGAAGGTGCTGATTAAATAGCAATGTTAGATATTTTTACAACTGACTAAAATATACTTCCTGAATTGAACCCTCAAAATTCTGAATATAAAACAAACAATTCATGTAATATATTTGTTGCATTAACCATTTATTACTTTGGCGAGTGGAGTAGAGCAAAGAACTCCAAGAAAGCCAACATTCTGGGGGGATGTAAGATACTTTCCTGTATTAGTTCGAATGAATGTCCATCTATATTGTGAGCACATGGGCAAGGTCATCAGATTGGTATGCTCAGGTCCCAAATGGACTATAAGGCCACAGTACTATAACCATTTCCAAGAACTTTGCTTTCATTGATTTGAATTTTCAAATAGTTACTTGAAATCTAATTTTTTTGTAGTAATGCATTAAGTAAAATTTCAAAGCCAATATAAAGAGGTTGGTATATACTGCTTTTTCATTCTTTTTTATTTTCTCAAAAAATGGCTGTTATAATTTTAATTCAAATAACATGTATTTGGGGTATTTATGTTAAAAATTAAATGTGTATCTTGAACCTTTTGGGAATAGCATATATAGTTCTCTTCATTCTGAATGACTTTTGTACAATCTTGCATAACCAACAAATGATAAGAGATACATGAAATCTTACCACATAAAATATGATCCTTAAAATACAATTTATTTCCAATAGCCATTTTGTGACAAAACCCATTCTCTATGTATTTAATATTGGTTTGAATTAAATACTTGTCATTTTTTAAAACTGCTATTGCTATTCTTTCACATGTTATGGAAAGACCACGGGATTTCAAGGCCAGCATGAAGCAGCCCATTTTCAAAAACTTAACTTTACTTCAAACTCCTGTACCTCCCTTGTACCAAAAATGAAATGTGTAGTGAAACTATTTATGTAAAGCTTTATCTCAATATGAAGTAGACAGAAAAGTGTACAGTTATAGGAATACGTTGGAGAAGCTATATAGAGTAAATATTGGGTAGAGAATGTAATGTGAAGCTAATGCAACGTTTTTCAGTTGATATAATTATTTTTTCTACTTTATTAATTTACATAGTGACTTATTTAGCAGGTATTAAGCTTATGCCTTTAGACTGGAATTATTTTTCGTACCTTTATCAACAAAAAACATAGCTAATTATCACTACAATGCTTATTTGAAATAAATGTTAAATCATTTTGTTTCAGTACCCGAGGATTCTTCTATCTCAGAACAAATTATACCTTCCCATATGCGCTTGGTTAAGATGGCTGCATAATACAGTTAAATCTCGATATAACTTCATGGTTGGTTTAAACACAAACACTGCTGTATAACCATACACAATCAGCTTTACCGTAGTCACTTTTGCATAAAGTGCATTTAATGTATGTTTTTAAGCAAATATATACTGTATATTAAGCAGTGACTCTCTTTTTGATTTAATGCATAATTAAATGAAATAAATTGTGACAAACACATGAAGTTTTCTTGTCCTGTTTTGATCCCATGCGTCACCAGATTGGTCCTCAACAATGCATCTAACAATAGAATTGTGGCATGTGCTAAAATATTATAAATGCAACTAATAATTTTAGGTACAAAAAATTGATATTTTGGGCACCTAAACTAGGTTACAAAATTATATAATTAGACATGAAAAAGATTTTATTTCTGGTATGTAAAATGGGCTGCAAAATGATTAGTTCAATGCAAGAGTAAGTATCTTTATATATATATATATATATATATATATATATATATATATATATATATATATATAAAGATACTGACCTACTGATCCTAGGATTGCAGGTTCAAACCTGGCCCAAATTGAGTTTTAGGTGTGCTTAAAATTAACTGAAAAAACAATTGTAATCGATATTTGACAATCCATCACTTACACTTTTATATTATTGAAGGACTAATTTTGGAAGCCAAAAATGGATCAAAAAATGACTGTCAACCAATGCAAGTCTTGCACACCTGTCATATTGCATCCATACTAGTACAAAGACTGTGCGTCAAGTGAATCTGCCCCCAATAAAACCACACACTACTTCTAAATATTCTAATTTTATGAAAGTTAATCCAAAAGAAAGGTTGAGTGTTATGTAGGCATTATATTTATTCTTCACAGCTCAGATTTTTCATATGAGTAATCAATTGTTATTTAAGTACCAATAGAACAAATATGAATTTTTGCAGAGGCCAGTCAAAGAAGCCAGCAGAGGAAAGTCAAGCTCAAAACATTTCTTTAAAAGATGCAACAAGTCAAGATAAATCAATGGATTTAAAAAATGCTCAACAACTTACTGTTAAAGCATGTGATATAGGCAAAGCAGGAGTGTCTTGTGAATTAGTTACATTATTTCATTACACTACAGAGAAGAGGGAAATAAAAAGAGTGGGAGTAATGAAGTGGCACTGCATAGTTAACAATAGCGTCTGATTTGCTGGAGAGCTGAAATCGTCCCATCTGAAAGATAGATACTTAAGATTTTTTCCAAATTAACAATAAAATTGTAGAACATAAATTTCTTATAGATTAGTAATAAATACCAGCATCTACCCATACAGTACAATATTTTAGTTCTCCTAAACATAGGATATCAAGAACTTAATTATTAAGTGGATTTTGACATTTCATCACTTATTTAATAATGAAAACATGGAAAACTACTTGCTCTTCCTGAGTCAACCAGGAATTGAGGATTCCTGCTAGTATCTATCTCGCGAAACATATTTTTCTTACTAAGTAAGAAACTGTGTACTGAGTTTTTAGTACATATCATTGACATGAAGTCTAAAACAGTTTTAATGATATAAAGTTAAACTGGATATCAAGATCTCATCAGAAACCATAACATTATTACTTTCTGTGTTACACAACAGGTAGAGAAGATGGTTTAAATAGTTAGGAATAAAAACGTTGTTAAAAGTGTCATACTTTATTCAAACTTAAAACTTCACTCAAGTCGCTATTAAAAACAGGAACATTTTTGGGACTGTCCCAGTCCCATCCTCAACTGATTGGCCACTGACTACTATCTTCAACAATCGGTTGTTGTATTAATCTCTTGTAATTAGCTCCCTCTCTCAGAAAACCTTTTACTTAACTTCATTAGACCACCGACGGAACATCAGAATTTAATATATGTGGAATGCTTTTTACAATAAAGATCTCCCATTTTGCAAGTTCAAGTTCTGTTGTAAATGGTTTCAGTAATTTAATCTCCTCTTTGACGTGGTAGTTATCATTCCAGAAATGAAAAGTAACTGCTGATTTTTCTGCTTGTTTATAGTGAGTGTGTGGTGTTTTAGGGCCCGTCGACAACAAGGTCATTTGGGCCCGTGCTTGTTTATATTTTATGTTCTTTCAATGTTATGGATGCCAAAACATAATGGTATAAAACTTTAAAAAAACGGTCACACACTACTTCAAGATGAATTATATGCAATAAGAACACATAATACAATTTTACCAAGATTGTATGGCCTGATTCGTTTTTCAGATCAATACTCTGTGCCATTTAGCTAATGGATTGTACAGAAATTAAACTCCTTCACAAAATTTGACAGTTTTAAGTGTAACTGAAGGTTTAATAGATAAAATGAAACACATTACAAAAAAATGAGGATATTATGTTGTCTTTTGAGTGTGTGGAGTTTTAGAGCCTGTGGACAGCTAGATCATTTGGGCCATGGTGTCATTTGACGTTAAATCATTATTTATGACATTACCACAGATAAAATTCCAAACTCATTGAAAAATGACTGCAGTCAATCCAGATCAACAATATGGATATAGCAAAAATAATCAGCAATGCTCAGTATTGAACAAAATTACTTCACATTCAATAACAAATATTATAAACAAACAAAAGGTCTAGCCATGGGCAATCCACTTTCACCTTTCTTAGCAGATCTGTATATGAGCAATTTAGAAACATATAGTACAAAAGTGAATCGAGAATATATTGACACATTGCTTCACTCAATATATTCTCGATTCACTTTTGTACTAATTTGTGCTTCACTGTCCCTACGCTTCTTTCAAGTTTATACTTAGAAACATATCACAAAAGCCTTTTAATATATGTTTAAAACTTTTTGCTGTCGTTCCTCAAAAGTTTTTAATGGATTCTTTAAAACTGCTGAATATTAAAGATCATAAAGTTCACAATGGAAATTGATGGAGACAATTAACTTTCTTAGCTCTAATGATTACACAACAAAATAATTTAAATTAAATTTAAAGGGAGTCGATTATTTGGAATCTACGGAAAACCTTCTCACATGGATAATTACATAGAACACAATAGTTTCAATCCCCTTTCATATAATTTAGCAGCTCTTAGAAGCTTGATTCATAGATTTAACAGTATATCTCTAGATTCAAAACAATATAATGACGAATTTACATATATAACTGGAAGTTATTTCCGGGCTGTTGTGTCATGGTCTGCTGGAGTTAGAATTTCCAGACATTTCACCCACAACTGTGGTGGACATCTTCAGTGGCGCGGTCATAGTTTCCTTGGAGAAGTTTGCGTAGTATCTGAGCTGCTGTATTATACACCGAGCAACCTCTGCTGATTGGACTGGATGGTGGACGGAATGAGGGAAGGGAAGGGCTTCATTTCAGGTGTTGCTCCTGTATGGATTGCTTTGTTTTCTCCTGTTTTGTGCTGTTTCTTATGCTCGATGACAGGATGCAAGTTGCTGTCAGCTTCAAAGTTTCTTCTTTCTTATTGAAATTATGGGAATGCTTATAAATTTCAATAGCTTTGCATTGTAGCCAAGGATGGTAATGTGTCAAGGATGACAGAATGTCCTGGAACTTAATAATGTGTTCGCACTTAGCTTCAATGGCATGTTGGGCAACTGCAGGCTTATCTGTTTGGCCAAGTGGAAGTTACTTTTGTTTTGGCGAGTCAAGTGTTGATGCTGTGCTGTGTAGCTCTAATGCAAACCGAGCCGCAGGAAGAGGGAATACGGTATATGCCAACTGATGAAGAGGTTCCTGAGGATCTTTAGCAGAGCGAAGTAGATTGTTTAGTTGTTTGGTGGGCTTGAAAACCATCTTGACATTGTGTCGCTCCACTATGTGTTGGAAACGTTCGGTAACATTTTTGGAGTATCGCAGGAAAACTGTGCCTTTGCATTTGTGTGCATTTTGTGAGGTGGTTTCGGTCTGGTACGACAGCAGGCTCTTCTGACTTCTTCAATTGTGTAGCCATTAGATAATAAGTCTTGTTCTAGGTGACAGAGTTCTGTTCTTAACAATTGTGGCACACAAATGCACGAAGCACGATTTACGAGTGTCTTAACCATGGCTTGTTTTTGTCTAGGATGATGGTATCTATCTGTTCATAGAATGAATGGTTCCACTGGAAATATGTTGTGGTGAGAACATGGTGGAAGAATGTGATTATGTCTGAAAATATGTGTTTCAGTTGTGTGAGGATCTCTTGTACTGGAACCATGGTGAAGGTTGAGATGACATTGAAGCTGATAAGTTTGTGAGGTTGTAGTGTGATACTTTGTAGTTTCTGGATGAAATGTGTAGAATCTTTAATGAAGGAGTCTGTTGAACCGACGTGTGGTTGTAGTAGACAGGCAGTTACTTACCAGCTCTCGAATGCTTGGGAATCCTAGACCCTCCTGGCCTTGTACTGCCAATATGCATTCTTGATCTGGTATCCCTAACAGTTCTTAGTATGCAACATACTATTTGTGGCATAAACTACTTCACAACATGTATTTCCAGAGAAATCTTGATACTGTGGAATGCATTACCCCTGATAGTGAAAATAAAAAAAGGAATTTAATTGTTTTCTGATGCAGACAAAAGTGTTAAATTGAATAATTACACCTTACTTGCGAACATCTGGAGCTAGTAACAACAAAAGGGGAAAACCTTTCAAAACATTTCTGGATAAGGAATCAATGAAATGATATGTAATAAAATTTATATCTGTTTATTAAGAAATAATTAAATATGTACAAAAATACATAATTATGAGAGTCTATCCTGATAAAGCACACTCTGCTGCATCTGGAAAAAAATCAAAAGAAAGAAATTATTAGTACTGGTAATGCAACCATACTTTAGAAAGATAAACCAGACTTGAAAAGCTTAATACCATGTTGGGACTTACACATACAGCTTTGACTCTTTATACCAATGTTCTTACTCTTTAAGCTACCATAATGAAATACTAGTATATGACTTAAAACTCATCTAATTCAAATTTCCAACTATAACCCTAAGAGAAATTAACTAAAAGCCAAAGGTTACCTCAAATATATGACACAAAAATAGAAACTGAAAAAAAGCTTTCAGAGTCATGAAGGAAAGAAGGGGCTCATTAAAGTAGATCATAGAGGGCACTTAAAAATACTACAAATATAACTTTTAACATAAATTTTTGTCATTTTTAAATGGAAACCCCATATTTTTTATGCAATAATAATGTTGAAAGTAACTTTAAGGAATTCATTATATCAAAATAAGTTAATTACATTCCAATGAAAAGTGATGGTTTTGTTTTGTTCTGTTTTTTTCTGGTGCAGAAGAAACCCTGTATTACTCTCAGCACTAATGATAACAGCAAAATTAAAGTTAAGAACATTTTTTTGTTATATTGTAATATGCCAATCACATTGTGATTAACTGCCAAGTGAATTTAACATATGAGACTGAACAATGCAGATGTGTATTTCATTGCATGTATAGTGTCAACTTCTGATTCAATTTCTCAAATTCTAATCAACATACTGTAATTCAATAAAAGACATCTTATTTAACAAACAATTTTATAAGTTTTGTCAAAAGTTATATTAATTTTTGCATTCATAGGATAATCTAATTATCACTTATATGTTGTCTGAAACTTCAGAAATCAAAATGCTCTATTTCTGATTGCATTTTACTCATTGGAAAGGTATCTTTAAAGTATGTTTTCCCCTAAAGGAATTCTGGATCTGCATCTGTTCAATCCACTTGTTTTAATAAGCAAACACATAGTCTTTGGTGTTCGTTTGGTTTCATTAAAGAGACAACTATTACATTAACATGTCTCTCTCATATTAACCCAGCACTTGATCAGGATACAATTGCTATACAGCCAAAATATGGTAAGCTAAGTGAAAATCCTCCTATAGGCTTAAAAGCAATAAAAGAAATGGGTAGGCTAGTTAGACTGTAATGAATATTGGAAAATCAACACAATCATCTTAAGTGAATACCATTTGCAACATTGGAAGTTGGCTGAGATCTCGAGTATTTAAGATCATCTTCAAGGCTCAATTGGACACTTTAAGATAAGGTTTAATAAGTATATCCGCATCTTAACAAGGGGCTCAAGAGTATGAACATCAACACAGGATAGCCAAAGATCTGTGATTTGAATCCCTGCTTTGCATTAAAATTTTCAATTCTGATTCAACTTTTCAAATACTGCCTTATGCACTAGTAGTGTGCAAAAGCTAATTAACATTCATTTTACTATGTATATATTTAATCCTATACACCAATAGCCAAGATCGATTGAAGTAAATATAACCTGTTACAGTAACGCAAACCACTACATGGTGCAATTATTTTATAACTTTACCATGTGCACCACTGGTAACACTTGATTTATAAACCATAGTTTCGTAGTGCCCAGTTTTCTCATTGCTGTTTTCCTTTACACCAATCCAAAATAGTAAGCTCATTTTCTACCTATTTACTGATAATTAGCATAAACCAATGCAGAAATTATTTCACTATACTTTCATGTAAATACAAGGGGGGATAGAACAAACTGAAATAATAGTCAGATGTCTGTAAAAGCTAGTGGCTTTAGTTCAGCTTAAAATTCCATACTACTTCCATAACATTACAAGAAGCAATTAAAAAAAATTATAAAGGTACTGAACAATTCAAACCAAAAATAATTAATGCCACACAAGGTTATTTGAAATAAATTCTGGTTTTATTAAGTTCTACGTTTTTGTATAGCTTTTAAAATTTACATTAAACATAATTATATAAAATTCTTCTTGAAGAAAGGGGACTTCACAACAGGATAGGAAATTTAAAAAATAAAGTTTATTTGGCATTTAATAATACGTAAAGCAATTCCAAAAATTTAGACTAACATCCTATAACTGAGATGCTTTCAGAGTATGGATGAAGTCTAAAATTCAGAGCATTAGCTAACAATAAATTTTATTTGGCATGTAAATATCCTAAACATATGTTATTTTAATCAAAATCATTAGTCACTTTGCACCTTTATTTTGATTTTGTGTAAGACAGTTTTAGGCACTGAAGTAATAACACAGCAATAACATACAAACTCCATATTTGTGCAACATGCCGTTGTTCTGTGCAGAATCATTCAATTACTCCTTAAAATGTTCCAGATGCACTAAGTAGCCGAGCTTTAGGAACACAATTCTTATATGGTAATGGATGGTTCTTTTCTCCAAGAAACTGGAATTGTTCATCAGTTACATCTACAAATATGATTATAATTTCTTTTTTCACCAAAATCTTGAAATTAAATTAGTTCAGTTCAAGTACATTCCTTCTCTCTTCTATTACTGTCTCTTCACTGCATGCAAATTGACGAAAATCCTGAAGGTAGGAATGTAATGGTTAAGCTTTATATTGCATTCATTACAAAGGTGAATATCTCACAATGATAAAATGCGGGTCAATTTGAAACTGACCTTGGTGCAACAGAAATACGACTTTACCTTGATAAACTATTAACTTTATCACAGTGTTCTCTTAACTAGGGATGATGCACTCAGCTCTAAGTAACATAATAAACTATCTGCAGGGCTTATTAAAGAACTGTTTTTAGGAACCTCTATGGTATATTTTAATCATCTGTGTAAATGAGAGTGTTACAAGAGAAAGACCATCCAATTTTGGATTCAGTTTCTGAATAGTCTTCTCATTTTAGACATGTTGTGCTTGGATGAAATGCATAATACACCAGCAGTTTAAAATACTCGTATTACAAAGAAGTGTTCAGAAATATTGGGAAGTACTTACAGATGATATTTTCCAACTAACTATACATCAGTTAGTTTAATACACTGGAGCCGGATGTTGTGTTGGCAACAAATTGAACCTTGTTTTTATTGTTATCCGCTGCTTAGAAAATTTATCCTCAGGAGAAAACCGAGCTGAAACATAAGGCACATTCATGTTAATGCCATACATTATACAATATTATTACTAAGGTTACCAGATTTTGGAGATTATATGGACAAAGTAATTTTTACAAATGTAAGCAAAAATACATTGCTTCATCACTCCCAAATCTTTTAATATCATATATCTTACTAAAAATACAAAGGATTAAAGGAATTAACGCAAAAAGATGTTTATATTTGGTAAGTAACAGCTCATGAAACAATATTTTACTTCCTGGAAATTGTTCTTTCACATTAGTCACGTGTAGAACAAGGTTTGGAAAAGTAGAGTCAGAAATAAATATTCAGTGCCATAGCCACGATTTGAACCACACATCTTCCGGTCTCAATCTGGTTGCCCCAACCACTAGGCTACCATGACAATGTGCCGGCACAGCATTAAATTCTCCAACTGACTTGAATTTTTTCCCCTAGCAAACCACTAGTAGAACTGATACACATATAAATGGAAACTTAACATTGTACAAGTAAAGTATAAACTTGGAAGAAGCTTAGGGACAGTGAAGCACAAATTAGTACAAAAGTGAATCGAGAAGATATTGACACATTGCTTCACTCACACTGTTTATTCACAGGACATGTTTCAAGAGCTCTTGCTCTTATCATCAGCTGATACTCGACTAGTGCAAGTTGTAGAGGTTTCCTCTTTCTCCGTTTTGTCAATAGATGGCATGATGTACTTGTCAAAGATGTCCGGTGGTGGAGTTTCAAAATTCATGACTCTATGACGATTTTTGTTGATGAAGATTTTTTCCCATAGACCTTTCCGTATGGGAAAAAATCTTCATCAACAAAAATCGTCATAGAGTCATGAATTTTGAAACTCCACCACCGGACATCTTTGACAAGTACATCATGCCATCTATTGACAAAACGGAGAAAGAGGAAACCTCTACAACTTGCACTAGTCGAGTATCAGCTGATGATAAGAGCAAGAGCTCTTGAAACATGTCCTGTGAATAAACAGTGTGAGTGAAGCAATGTGTCAATATCTTCTCGATTCACTTTTGTACTATTGTACAAGTACTTTAAGTCCCAGGCTTTATTGTTTACACTTTAGACTATTAGGTCAATTAATGGAAATTGTTCTTTCACACAAGCCTTGTGTAGAAAAAGGATTAGAAAGGAAGAAATAGACTAAAAATTTCAATATCAATAGCGAGGATGTGATCCACAGATCTCTATAAAAAATGTGTGTCTGAGAATTGAATGTTGTGCTGGCATGTTGCCATGTAGCTCAGTGGTTGGGAAATCAGACGGAAACAAATCTGTGGCTCAAATCCCAGCTATAGCATTGAAACAAATATATTTCTAGTCTATTGTTGATATGAGAATTTTGAGTGGAATACAACACTTCTGCCAGTAGGTATAGGAAAGCAAAAATTGCTTGGTTACTGCAGTTTTGCTATTTTAAGGTTGTCTTTTAACAGAACTGTATTCCATCTTATCAAAATCAATATTTAATCATAATTTAAAATAAAAACAATGGATTATAGATTATTAAGTTATAACCATATAAATTACAATATCAAAACAAGACTTACCAGGATGCGCAGACAGAGTGCGTGTTCCATCTGGTGCTTCTTTCTGAAAGAAAGTAAGAAAAAAAGGCCTTAACAAAATGCAAAATATTATAGCAAGATATGAACACAAATCCATTCACAGCCCGACAAGGCTGGTTGGCATCTGTACAATTTGAAAACTTAAATATTAAATTGTTTTCGGATAGAGTTAAGCTATTTGTAAGGCTATTCCGTACAACAGTGGCAATGGCCTCATTTAGGCAGCAGCACCATTGCCAATTGTAGAACCCTGCATGTATTGTAAATACCAAAACTGTGTAACCAAAATAGAAACATTGCAAATATGTCACAAAATATGTTGCAGTAAATAGCAGGAATATTTTGTAGAAAACATTCGAAGTTTTGGTCTTCTGCTCTTGTAGTTCTTTTAGTAATGTTTGGTACTGTCCTGTAAAAGGCAGTAGTCTAAATAGTCATTTCTTGATGTAGAAGGGCTATTGTATGTAACTTAATAAATTTATTGTGCTGGTACATTCTTAGCAAGATAAAATATTTTTTAATGTACATAGCTTTCACTCTTCCTGTGAAGGCTGGGTTGTTTTTCAGAAATATTTCCACATTATTTTTAATGTATATCTTATAAGCGAAATTTTGATATGGAATAACTGGTAATATGTTGACATGACTGTGGATTTCAGAGATGCACAGTTGGAAACATCCTCTGACATGCTCTCGCCACTGCCAGGAGAAGCTTCGCCGCTATTATACAGGATAACCATAAATTAGTGCAAACCACTTGTTAGTCCGCATACCTATACAAAGCTTGTATGAATGGTGGAGACCATACTATTAATATTTCAAAATATACCTACATTTAGATTAAATCTAAAAGTGGCTGTAGTTCAACAATTTCACTAAGGGAATGGAGGTTATATATAACTTCTTTATTTAATGAACATTATTTTCCGACACTTGTAGTACAACTATTTACCAATGCAAAGGATAAAGCATCCTTTAAATAACAAAATGCATTCGTTTACAAATGCAGCACTCTACTGCACTAGTAAATGGTGATCTTTCTGAAAAAGCCGAAATTGTTTGTAATTTTGGAGCTTATTCAACCACCTTTTTCATACAGCTTCTTACCTTTAATGTGTATACTCGCTTTCCTTCTTCATCTAAGTAGTACATCATATACATGGCTGTAAAATATAAAGATACAAATATTTCCGAACTAATACAAAACAAAAGACAGCACACGTGCGTCAAACACCTTTCCTATTCCAACGTCTCAATTGTTTACAGAAGTAGCGGAAGTAGCATTTACTATACAGTGCTGCCACACGACAGCTGAATAAAAAACTATTTTCTCACAGAAAGTATAATAAATCTCTGAATACCAACTAAAATAGATATACACTTTATTTGTGAGAAAGTAGAAAATGTATTCATGATATTTTTCTGTAAACAAAACTAGAACCGGCGTAACAACGTATGTATAAAAATTACTTAGGCATCAGTTTTATTTATCATCACAGAACATCTTACCATGTGGATTCGATAATATAATTAAAATATCGGGAATCGTCACACAAACTCAATCTACTGCTGAGGACTGATCGCAGATGGACTGATTAAGTAATCAACATAATATGAAATATTTGCATTTCTTATTTCTTTAGTTCTTTAAAACATGTATATGACGCATTTAGTTTTTCTCATTCTTTTGTGTTGCTCTTTGACAAAGGTAGCAACTTGCTTCTTCCGCATTCAAATATCTTCCATATGAAAAATATATGTTGTTTATTCTTAAAATTGATATTTTAGCAGCCGTACAGTTGCGGAAGTTGTAAAATACATAAAAAGGTTATTTACTAACGATTTTACGGAACACATATATTTTTCTCTACATCGCAGGAAAGAATTGCTGGATGGCAATTACGGAAAAGTGTATGCTGTATTTAGATTGATTTAGATGGACCTATTGACTGCCAGTAAAACAGTCATTTGGTCTAATTCACTTGGGTGGCTCTGTTTATTAGGCACTGGCAAGTCTATCTAGAAGGACCTGGACACTGCCTTATTTATGCCAAGGTCGGGGTTAAAATCTAGCCTAAACCAATGTTTTTTAAGTGTACTTCTGAGCGACAGCATCCCACCAGTGGATTCATTAGCATGTAAAACGTACTGTGGGATGAAACTCTGGCACGCCTGCGGCACTGATGTCCTGGTAATTGAAAGCGTTTTTAACAAATATTTACTTATTTATTATTTCGATTATCTAAAGGCACCAAAGCGCAAGTAGTTTTTAGAAGTGTCTTTCGAAATGGTGAATACCCATATTACCTAAATAACTAAGAGGTAACAAATACTTATTTTTTAGATATATACTCGTATAACGTTTCATGTTAGCATATATCAGAAGTGTACATACCTCTATGAAGAGAAACAATGTTCTTGGTTTCCCTTTATTTATTATTTTCTGTTAGTAAATAATAATCTGTTGTTAACTGTTGTTACATTTAAGATCTATCTCCTGAACAAAATACAATTTTTTAGTGAATTATATTGTTATAAGAATTTATATACTCGTAGGTACTATTGAGTAATTATGTGTTACAACTATTGGTCTGACTAGCGTCAAAATACATGTTGTAGATTCGTACCTAGTACTTTTTAACCATTTTTCTTTGTCAAGAACATTACCGCTTTATTGATAATTTATTAGTGCATTATGTACTGTTTGTTAAATAGGTAAAGATTAGATTAGTTATTGAAATATTTTTCTTACTTCTTTGTTGTATACCAGAAAGTTCAATTAAGTCATATCTGGTAAAGTTACCACTGAATTTTAATCTCGGTTCGGATAAACCTATTAGATGTGACGTTTTCTTAACCTGCCAAATACAATTGATAGCGGTGTTCTTTGGGATCTAGGACCAAATGGGCGATATCAATATTCATTTCGCTCATCATTAAGTGCTACAAAATAAACCAAGTTCTTATTTTGTTACATTTCTTTATTTACCAATTTCCAGTGTTGGCTTCAATGCACCGCGCTATAGAATACATTAATTACAAGCTTGAGAGTTGCAACGCCTCTCAGTTAATTTATTTTCAGTCATGAGCTTAAGTTGTTTGTATGCAGAACGAGGACTATGGGTATCAATAGAAAAGGAAAATTCTAGGTCAAAAGAAGTTGTACACAAAGGCATATTATTTTGACTGCAGTTTTTGAACTTATTTATTTAAGTAGTCTGAAATTAGACATATCACGATATATATTAGGCATATATAAGATTTGATTTTGAGATACATTTTATATAACTGATATTTCACACAAGTTACAAGTTTACTTCCGAACTTTCTTTGTTTTGAGCGCGTGGACTGTTTGTGATAAGTGTTGAACTGTAAGCATAGTTTAATACTGACACAAAGGGGTGGTTACAGAACATGGGAATGAGTCAGGGTTGTATGTCCTTGCACAGACTGGTGATGGCTTAATCTTGACTATTGAAATGTAAACAGAGCATTTGAAATTCTAGTGGTACACACTGCATAAAGCTAAGAATTTGTAGTAGACTGATTCTTTCTTCTTTCCTTTCTTTTTGTAATTTACGTCCTCCAACGTTAAGTTATATCGGAAGATGAATGGAATTGATGAAATGATGCTCAAATGAGCCTAGGATCCATAGAGCTTAGAGTTACCCGACCTTCATCTTTCAGGATAAGGGAAACCCCGGAAAAACCTTATCCAGGTAACTCACCCTGACCGAGATTCGAACTCGGGACCTCTTGAACGTGACGCAGACACTCTACCACCACGCTACCGAGGCGGGCTTTCTACTGATTGATTAGGACTCGTTTTGAATGGATAAGAAAATCTTGATGTGGGGTCCTGATGCCAATTACCGCGGGAATCGTGTCGCTTCGTCGGCGTTCTCGTGGCCAGCAAGTCCTGTATTTGATGGAATCCAACACAGTGTAGTTGTTTTATATTTAGAAATATACAATTATTTTCAAAAAAATAATGTCCAGCAAAATTGAAATCAATAATATGAAGACAGCAACACTGATCATGACAGACAAGTTTATGCAGATTACCAAAGAACACAAACTTAAGAATTATATCAGATCAACGATTAAGCAGTCGTGCATAATTTATTATTTTGAATTAGTAATTTCTCAACAGCGAGAAGACACATACTTTAACTAATTTTTTGTGTGTAATTTACGTTCTCCAACATTAAGTCATATTGGACGATGAATGGTATGGATGAAATGATGCTCAAATGAGCCCAGGGTCCATGGAGCTTAGAGTTACCCGACTTTCATATTTCAGGATAGGGGAAAACCCTGGAAAAACCTTATCCAGGTAACTCATCCTGACCGAGATTCGAACTCGGGACCTCTTGAACGTGAGGCAGACACGCTACCGTCCACGCCACCAAGGCGAGCTACTAGGTTTTCTGACACATATTAATTATATCATGATTTATAAAAAATAAATATATGAATTGCTGTTGTCAGTGCCCTGCCATGTACTCGTCGTACTTCAAAAATAATATTTATTCATTTAGGAGCTCAAGATTTACAAAATCATTGATCTTGATAATGCATAAGCCTCTTCTGATGGGTACATGCGTCTACAAACGTAAAAATGTACATACTGTCGCGGCGAAAAGCACGAAGTTTCGGTGCCGAGAGATAAGCGCGGTTTGTGTACACAAAGGGCTTGCAGATAAAGATAACAGTCGGATAGTGGTTCACTGAGACAAGACTTACCGACACAGATAAGTGAGGTAATTGGAACATTCTAGTCTTTGTTTCACATAAGCTTGCCCCGTATCTCTTAACTGTTTTAATCAAATATATTACGCAACAGAGTTGATTTATCTGAAATGCATGTTCATTCTTAAACGAAGTAAAGAGGAGGTTCCTTGGCTCTCAAGCACATGGCACGATAGCACATGATTTAGCGGTAGTGGTGACATATTTGTCTACATGACTTTTATCACTGACCTTGTTTTGAACTGAATTAGTCATATATCACCATTCGAAGGCGTGTTGTGCCGAGTGCGAGAGATAAATTATTTTATTGATCGTTTATTGCGCGTATACATATTATAAGTATAATGGCAGAGTATAGTGCCAGTTTTTCGCTGAAGCATCGCAAGGGAAAACCTTTACAAAGCGGCGAAAAAAGAATTGTGGTGCATGTGTTTAATGCACTCACAGAGAAGAATCCGTCTTTGTCAGTGAGAGAAGTCGAACAGCTGTGCTCTGAACTTACACGTGTGCTAGATGCGTAAGAACATTTTGACATGAAACTGAGACAACAGGAAAACTTACCACTTCAGCGGCGATATTGCTGTGTGGCGAAGACGTTATTTAAGGATAATAAGATTGTACCGGGATACAAATCGCAAAATATACTACCTTGACGAGACTTGGGTGAATGAAGAACACGCGACAAGTATGGCGTGATACGACTTTGAAGACTGAAAAACAAGAATTTTTGCAACGTATGTGTGCTGGTTTTAAAAAAATCCCAGTAGAAAAGGCCCAAGGCCTTTCATTATAAACTTGTTTCAGTTTCATTGCTTATTCATTCAGTTTCAACTTGCTTAGTTTGATTATAAACTTCATTATTTTTGCATGCCTTCATATTCTTATTTGTATGATTTTATCTATCTTCCTGGCAATTATTATGACGTTTACTGCAGGTTTAAATGTGACGGGAAGGCACTACCTATGGCCTATGCCTCGAAAGCATTAGTCAATTAGGATGAGGGGGGAGGTAGTTGCACGCAGAGTGATACATGTCAGCGGGGCAAGGTTATATGAAACAGAGATTACTGATATCTTGTTTGTTGTATAGAACATTCGAATTCTTGTTTATTCCGGAAATATCTGGAATTATCAATGAGGTATTTAGGGAGGCGACGTCTCTTCAAGAGTGAGCCGTAAACAGAGAGAAGTAACAGCTGTAAAGTGTTATTGTAACGAGAGCTGATGTAAACTGAACGCTGTTTGTTATTGTCATCGACCTTGGAAGATTGTGTTGTATATGTGATGTAATGTTGTTACGCGAGAATTAAACAGTGTATTTCTACGGAAATAAAGAACATTTGGAATATCTGTAACTTGCACTTTTAATTCTACGAACCCACAAAGTCACAATACATATGAATTGAGGTTAAATTATGTATACAATCATGTTCTTGTTAATATGAAGCTTGTCATTATTGGATTTAGATTACGCTTACAATATGTGTGAAGTGTCATAACACTCCATATACGCAAGAAAGGAGAAATGAGAAGTAGTGAGAATGATGGGGGAACAAGGTGCAGAAGTGTTGTTAGAACTCACAAGCATCACTTCTGTTGTTATGCAAGTCACATCTTTGCTTCAGGAGTAGAGCACATCCGCGACTTTTCACACTAAGCTACATTTGGCAAATTCGGTATCAACAACAATGTTGTTTTACACCAGTGTTGGTGTATGTAGAATATCATATAAAGGGAATCGCAACTGAGAACACTACTCAGATTGCATTGCTTATAAATATTGTAACGTTTTATAGTTTGTGCGTCATAAGTTATGTAGAGGGTCATGAGTTTTTGTATGTCTTCATATAGTTGGGAGATTCACTTTTATCAAGTGTATGCTACTTTTATATTTCTTCTTCCTTCCTTCCTTTCCTTCCCTCCTCTTTCCTTCCTTCCTTCCTTCCTTCCCTTCCCTTCCTCCCTATTCCCTTCCTCCCTTCCTCCCTTCCTCCCTTCCTCCCTTCCTCCCATCCACCCTTCCTTCCCTATCCCCTTCCCTCCCTTCCTCCCTTCCTCCCTTCCTCCCTTCCTCCTTCCCCTCACTTTCTCTCCCTTTCTCCCTTTCCTCATCTCTTTCCCTCCTTTCTCTCTTTCTCTCTTTCTTCTTTCTTTTCTTCCTTTATCTTCTTTCCCTTTCTTTCTTTCTTTCTTTCTTTCTTTCTTATCTTTCTTTCTTTCTTCTTTCCTTTCTTTCTTTCTTTCTTCTTTCTTTCTTTCCTTTCTTTCTTTCTTTCTTCCTTTCTTTCATTCTTTTCTTCTTTCTTTTCTTTCTTTCTTTCTTCTTCTTTCTTTCTTTTCTTCCCTTTCTCTTTTCCTCTTTCTCTTTCTCTTTCTCTTTCTCTTCTTCTCCTTTCTCTTTCTTTCCTTTTCTTTCTTTCTTTCTTTCTTTCTTTTCTTATCTTCTCTTTCTTACTCACTCTTTCTTTCTTTCTTCCTTTCTTTTCTTTTC